>CM053770.1:671070446-671123526 GCA_028658325.1 Potorous gilbertii
TGGAAACATTTTTAAGCCAACACCTGGCATGCTTTTAAAACTATTTAATATTTTAATTTTCCCCAGTTACATGTAAAAATAATTTTTAATATGTTTTTAAAAATTTTGATTAATTCCCTTCTCTCCCTCCATTAAGAAAGAAATTTGATAAAGGTTATACATGTGCAGTCATGCAAAACATATTTCCATTTCATTTGTAAAAGAAAACAAAGACTTCCTCGACCCCTCACAAAAAAATCCCAAGAAAAATAAAGTTTAAAAAGTATGCTTTAATCTGCACTCAGATTCTATCAATTCTTTCTCTGAAGAGAGATAGCATTTTTCATCATAAATCCTTGGAAATCATCTTGGATCAATGTATTGCTGAGAATAACAAAGTTGATATCATACAATATTGCATTACTATGTACAATGTTCTCCTGGTTCTGCTCACTTCGCTCTGCATCAATTCATGTTTTTCTGACCTTCCCAGGTTTTTCTGAGAGCATCCTGTTTGCTTCTTTTCATAGTACACTTGTTCAATCATTCCTCAACTGATGGACATTCCCACCACCACCCCACCCCCAACTCACACCACAATTTTTAATTCTTTGCCACAACTAAAAGAGGTGCTATAAATATTTCTCTCTGTGTGTGTGTGTGTGTGTGTATATATATAATATATATATATATATATATATTATATATATACACACACACACACACACACACACACACACAGATAGATAGATACAGACCTATGAATGATATTTCTGGGTCAAAGGGTATGCATGATTTTATAGCCCTTAGGGCATAGTTCCAAGTTGCTCTCCAGAATGGTTGAATCAGTTCGTAATTCCACAAAGAGAGCTTTAGCATCTCAGTTTCCCCATACCTCTTCCACAATTTGTCATTTTCCTTAACTTTCATATTAGCTAATCTGGGATGGAAGCTTGGAGTTGTTTTAATTTGTATTTCCCTAATCAGTAGTGATTTAGAGCATTTTTTCACATGACTATAGACAGCTTTACTTTGTTTGAAAACTGAAAACACATCCTTTGCCCACTTATCAGCCAAGGAATGGTTCTTATTCAATTTGACTTGGTTCTCTCCATGTATTTGAGAAAAGAGGACTTTATCAAAGAAACATGCTATAATTTTTTCCTGCAGTTATAATTACTATTTCCCTTCATCCTATTTTCCCCCATTTATTCCACTCTACTTTTACCCTGTCCACCTTCCAAAGTGTTTGGCTTCTGATTGCCACCTCACCCAATTTGCCCTCCCTTCTATCAGTACCCACTCCCTCCCCTTTCTTTTTTCTCCTCCTACTTTCCTGTAGGATTTTTATATCCAGTTGAGCAGGTTACTCCCTCTTTGAGCCAATTCCAATGAGAGTAAGGTTCAAGTATTTCCCTCCACATCCCCTATCTTCCCCTTCACTGTAAAAAAGCTCTTTTGTTTCTTTTATGAGATCATTTACCCCCTTCTGCCTCTCCCTTTCTCCCAGTGCATCCATCTTTCTCATCCCTTAATTTTATTTTTTTTTGGATATCATCCCATCATGGTCAATTCATATCTATGTGCTCTGTCTATGCATATTGCTTCTAAAAGACTCAAAAATAAGAAATTCCTAGAAATTATAAGTGTCATCTGCCTACAAGTAAATAGTTTAATTTTATGGTATGAGTTCTCTTTCCTGTTTACCTTTTTATGCTTCTCTTGGGTCTTATATTTGAAAGTCAAATTTTCTATTCAGCTCTGGTCTTTCTATCAGGAATACATGAAAGCCCTCTATTTCACTGAATATTCATCTCCCTGCACTCCCCCAGCTTTGCTGGGCAGGTTATCCTTGGTTGTAACCCTAGCTCCTCTGCCCGCTAGAATATCGTGTTCTAATCCCTCCAATTCTTTAATGTAGAAGCTGCTGCTAAATCTTGTGTCATCCTGATTATCATCCATTATCCTGTTATTCCATGATATTTTATTTGAATTGGTTTTTTCTGGCTACTTCAGTATCTTCTCCTTGACCTGGAAGCTCTGAAATTTGACGACATTATTCCTGGAAATTCTCATTTTCAGATTTCTTTCAGGAGGTAACTAGTGGATTCTTTCAATTTCTCTTTTACCCTTTGGGTCTAGAATATCATGGCAGTTTTCTTAGATAATTCCTTGAAAAAATGATGCTGAGGCTCTTTTTTTTTTTTTAAATCATGGCTTTCAAGTAGTCCAATTTTTCTTAAATCATCTCTCCTCCACCTCTTGAAAAAGTCAGTTGTTTTTACGATGAAATATTTCACATTTTCTACCATTTTTTTCATTCTTCTGATTTTGTTTGATTGTTTCTTGATGCCTCATGTAGTCATTGGCTTCCACTTATCTGATTCTAATTTTCAAGGAATTGTTTTTTCAGTGAGGTTTTGTATCTCCTTTTCCATTTGGTAAAATCTACTTTATATGGAGTTTTTTACTTCAGTGAATTTTTGCACATCTTTTTCAATGTAGTTTATTTTGCTTTTTATTTATTTTCCAGTTCTGCTTTTTCAGGAGTCTTCTCTTAGTGAATTTTTGTATGTCTTTTCCCATTTGATCTATTCTGTTTTTTAAGCTATTGTTTTTTTCAGGATTTTTGGTTCCTTCTTTACTAAATTGTTGACTTTTCCCATCATTTTCTTGCATCATTCTCATTTCCTTTCCTACATTTCTTCTGCCTCTCTTATTTGATTTTTTTAAAGGCTTTTGGAGCTCTTTCAGGTACTCCTTTTGGGCCTGAGACCAATTCACATTTTTCTTTGGATGTAGCAGTTCTGACATTATTACACTTCTACCGAGTTTGTATTTTGATCATCTCTGTCACCATAGTATCTTTCTATGGATAAGTGGGGTTTTTTTTTTCCGTTGTTTGCTCATTTTTCCTGACTTTTTATTCCTTAACTTTTAATTTTATGTTGCGGTTGGGCTCTGCTCCCTGGATTAAGGGACCACTATCCCAAGGTTAGGGTTTTTCTGCTGCTATTTTCAGAGCTAATGCAGGGGGTGGGGGTGGGGGAGTGTCTATAAGTTTTCAGTTCTTCCAAAGTGGTATGATCTAAGGACAGGTGTGTCTACTATTCTCCTGACCTGTGACTGACCACAAGCACTATTTTCCACCTAGAACTCTGACCATGGTTTGTATTTCCCTTCAATAGCAAGCTGTGGTGTGCTAGTGCTCCTCTTTGGCTTGGGACTGTGACTGAGATCCAAATATGAACAATGCAACAGAGGCCTGAACCCAGTGCCAGCAAAGGGATCCCTATAATCTCCTTCTGACCCAGTTTCAACCCCCTTATTGTCTGTGGGCTGGAGAGCTCTGGAAGCTGCCACTTGTCAATGCTGATTTAGTCCCCAAGGCTTACTGTTGGTTTGCTGGGGTGTGGCCTGTGCTGCCATAGGTCACTGCTAGACTACTCTACTCACCCCTATGCAACAGACCTTTCTTGTCAACTTTCTAAGTTGTCTTCGGTGAAGAAATTGTTTTGCCCTGTTCTTTTGTGGACTATGCCACTTTAGAATCCATTTGGAGGTGTTATTTAAAGTGAACTGGAGGGGAATTTGGGAAACTCAGGCAAGTCTTTTCTCCATCATGTTCAACACCTGGCATGCTTGGCAACGTATGTGAATAGGGCACTGAAGTGAAGTGCCTACTCTAAAACTTTCTTCCAAAGGTACTTCCTTATCCCCTTTTTCTAAGCCTTTGAGTGCTAATGTTAACATTATTTTCTCCCATTAGAGTGCTCCTTGAGGGCAGGGATTATCTTTTTTTATATTTATATCCCCAGCACTTAGCAAAGAGCACTTAGTAACGGCTTAATAAATGTTCACTGACTCTGCTTACTGAGTTATTCACCACTGTGGGACAGTGGGAAGAGATCACTGTACATCTCAGACTCTGTTTCTTACTCTGGAACAACCATCCCATGCCCTACCCCATAGGGCTGTGAGGAAAGTGTCTTAGAAACCACAAAGCACCCAACAAGTAGGAATCCTGCTCATTGTTACCAAAGTCTCCCACGGCTGAGACTCACCGAGCTAACATGCAGTTCAGCACTATCTGCTCTGCCTGCTGCCTGGCCATGCAGGGTCCAATATTCCCTCTAAAGAACTCATGCTCAAGGGATTCCAGCAACCAACCTGGACTCTGGTCCTGGACCATAGTTTTCCTCATCTCTAAAATGGAGCGAAGGTTTCCTAATACTTCTGGAGGTTTATGGGCCAATTAATAAAGCCTCTCTTCCTAACTTTAGGGATAAAAAGGGTTAGACGATTGTGACCTTGGATTTTTAAAAGTCTTGAATTAAAAATATTACATGACTCAATCAATATTTGGTCACAGACATTTGCAAGGACTTAAACCTGTCAAATATTTCTAAGAAAGTGAGAAGAAGAGAGGACTTTGAAGGGGAGGTATGTACTGTGATCATGCTCTTCAATCTCACAGGGAAAGAATGAATTTCAATTGTGAAGTCCTTATACTAAACATCAATGAAATTACAGTTACAGTGGAAACAACAGCAAGCCCAGTCCCCAAGAAAGAAAAGATTCCAAGTAAATCCCCCAAATTACATCGGCAGATGCTACAGTGAGTAAGGCACTGGACCTGATGTCAGGAAGATGAGGTCCAACCATGCCCGAGAAACTTACTGTGATCCTGAGAAAGTCACTTAACTTGTTCTAGACTCACACTCTCTCTCTCTCTCTCTCACACACACACACACACACACACACACACACACACCCCTAACTGTGATCCTGAGAAAGTCACTTAACTTGTTCTAGACTCTCTCTCTCTCTCTTTCTCACTCACACACACACACACACACACACACACACACACACACACACACACACACCACACCACCCCCCATCCTCTGACTGGTTAGCTTCTCCCAGGTCCTCCATTTACAGAAAATGTTCAATCCAATCATGCCTTTATTCCTCTCCTGATTCTCTGGATTTTTACTACCATGCCTCTTCACCCTAGCTTTCTAGCTTTCTCCCACTAAAACTACTGTCTACCCCTGAGGCCCTGCCTCCTTCCGGAGCCTCCATGTTAAAGAGGAAGCCTAGGCCAATAACATCTTCATTCCTCTCCAGGTTCCATGCCTGACTCTCCCCTCTATACCCCATTCCTTCTCCCTTCCCTACATCTGCTTCTCAATCTCCCTTTGTATGTTTTCTTCCCCCATCAAAATATAAGCTTCTTGAAGGCAGGGACTGTCTTTCCGACTGAATTACTAATTCTAGTGCTTAGTCCTGTACCTGGCACACAGTGAGTTCTTAATGTTTGGTGACTCTAAGTTTCCTCATCTGTAGATAGGAATAATAATTAATAGCTCTTCTCCTCCAAGTTAGACGTAAGGATCAAATAAGACGGCGCATGTAAAATACTTAGTAAACCTTAAAGCGCTATGTAAATTCTGGCTGTTACTATCATAATTATTTTATATTTAATTATCCTTGTTTATGTGCCTCCTTGTCCCCATCAGAATGCAAACTTCTTGAAGCCAAAGCCTAGTCTCTAGATCTCCAGCACCAAACATAGTACCTGGCATATTGAACTGTCATCTACTCATGAAATGAACATATTTTAAGCGTGTGCTGGGCAGAGAACCCAGCTCTAGGCTCCATGACAATGTCCCACCAGTTACCCCAGGTGATTATTATTAATAAGGAAAAGCCAGGAGGCTGCACCCTCCCTGTAACCCTCAGGGTCCTCTCAAGTAGAAGATTCTGTTCCTTCAGCTAGGGAGATTCTGATACTCTCTAGCCATTAGACAGTATGATATGGAAGGAAGAACCCTGGAGTTGTAATCAGAAAACCTAGGCTTGAATTGGCAGGGCTCCAGCCCTTACCAAAAATTCATTTGCTCTATCTCAGCCTGAGTCTCCTCACTGGAGAAAGAGGCCAGAACACACAGCTTCATAGAATGTGGGATGAAAGCAGTCTATGAACACCACGGAAATGAACTGTCTTATTTGAGTATTAGAAACATTCAGGTGACAAATTGCTGATGGCAGCAAAATAAACACTACTTTGGCCAATATCACTGGTTTCAGCTCGTGTCCATCCTCCTAAGTCCCAAGGGAGGTTCAGAGGCCACAATATGTAGAGCAGGCTGAAGCTCTCTAAGCAGACAAGAGCAACAGCATCATTTTGTTCCTGTGTCTTTATGGGGGCCAGAGCCTACATAGACCATGCACACACATAGCCTTCCTGCTCCCATCTCTGTAGTGATTCTGCGCCAAAGTTGTCTATAGGCAGGAAATCAAGCAACGCCACTGGGTAACACCAGCCTAATAATGGTTTACTGAACATCACTTTGAAAATGTCATATTTGTTTGTCACGAGCCTCCAGATTACCCTTTTGTGTCTGAATTACAAATATTTGAATTTTATAAAAGTTTACTTTCCATCCGCTCTGTATGGAGGACAGAGAGGTTAGAAACAAGTATCCTAAAGTGCATCTTAGGGCTTTTCAGTTCCAGGCTTAATCAAACTCATTGATTGGCTTTGCAATAAAAACAGATTGTGAGGAGGCAAGCTGATGGGGTTAAAGTGCCACTGCCCTGAGAAAGCTGTCCCTGACTCCTGACTTGGGGCTTCTTGACAGAGATGGTGAAGGCTATCTTTCCTGGCCTTTCCCAGGCACTGAGCAAATGCCTGCACGCTCCCTGGGAGAGCTCTCAGGCTGCGGATCTCTTCTCAGTCTGTGGCATTCTGACGTTACCTTCATTTATTCACACAATGGGCCCTGCATTATTGACCTACAAATTAAATCTAAAATTCAAGTGTTATTGTTTAAAGTGCTTTGGATGCTCTTCTTTAATATTTGGTGAGTTTGGTTTGGAATTTCCTTCCTGCCCCAGGCCTTGGGTTCTTTCTCAGCCTCAATTTCAATGACAGCATCCATAGTAATGGACATTTTTGGATCCTGGGTTTGCTTTTGAATTGGTAATTCTCATAGCCTTGATAATCTCTGGGAAATACTCCTTTCTAATACTTCTCTCAGTGTAAGGTTTTTAACTTTGCCAAACTTCACACAAACTCATTGGAATTTGGGTTAGAGAGATAAGGGGGATCGGTACATGGATTTCAAAGAGTCCATGAATTTGGATAGGAAAAAATAACATCCTTAATTTTTACCAACCTCTAATCTTTCTTTCAATTATGAATTAAAAAAAAAAGACTTTATTCTGAGAAGTGGCTCCCAGACTCTACAAGATGGCCAGTGGAGTCCATGACACAAAAAAGGAAAAGAACTCCTGAAGTAGCTCACTTTAGGCCCAGGGAAGGAAAGCTAAAGCAACTGTTGAAGACCTGTCAATTAAAAACATTTCATATTGATAGCTTTTGTTTTTATATCACATTATTCTGAACATATCCTCCCCTCTTCCCCTTCCCAAGGAGTTATCCCTTTTATCCTAGGACTAAGAAAAGAAAAAAAAAATTGTCTCAGCAATAGGAACCAACACCTCAACCACTCCTTAAGGTATATACAATATTCTACACCTAGAGACCTCC
Organism: Potorous gilbertii; assembly: GCA_028658325.1. Lineage (NCBI taxonomy): Eukaryota > Metazoa > Chordata > Mammalia > Diprotodontia > Potoroidae > Potorous > Potorous gilbertii. Next base: position 671,077,987 of record CM053770.1, read on the forward strand.
ACCTCCTGACACTATATTCTGCTGAAATAAGGCAAAAGAAGATTATGGAGCCAATAATTATTTCTGTATTTCGGAGCAGGGGGCTTGGTACCACTTGGTATTACTAGATTCAGCTGCTGCTAACTTGCTTTGGGACTTAGAGCAAGTACAACCTCCCTGGTGCTCATTTTCCTCCACAGTTGGATAGAAATTCTCCTTGAGTGACAAATTTTGGAAGCCTTTTTTACAAGGATAAGACCAGTGAGAACAGTATTTGAAAAGCATTCACAATACGCTAGGCATTAGAAAATGACCCCTAAGAAAAGGCAATTATGACATTTTAAACCATATATTTAATGAATAAAATGACAGTTTAGAATAAGAAAAACATGAGAAATAGTTCTGAAAGTCAAGACCAAATGGCTAAGTGAAAAAACAGAAGTCTGGATTTGGAGTGAGACAGCCTAGGTTTCACCAACATCTCCATCATTTGGCTAAGTCATTCCTCCCTCCTCTATTGTAAAATGAGAGAAATGGCCCAGATGATTTCTATGGTCCCTTCTAGCTATGACACTCTATGACCTTATTAGATGCATAAGTTACAAGAAGACAGAACTCAGAGAAGTTCCAGTCCCAAGAGAACAAAGGATGGAAGAGTCCTTGATTTTTCACTCATCAGCTGGCGTGGGCAAATTCCTCAATCACATACCTTATACTCAAATATATATTCCAATTATAATAGTCAATGTCCTAAGGTTCCCTGCTAGTTCTGAAACATACTGTGTGTGATTCTGGGAATCAATTTTCAATATCTATGCTGCTTAATTTAGCATCTTTCTAAATGAGATGCTCTTAATATCTTCCAGTACGCCCCAATTTTTCTTTCTATTTTTTGTCCCTTAAGGGACTGGGAATTAGTCCTAGCTTCCTAAAGTTTGGTCTGTAGTATCCATCTTGTATTTCCTGTCATAATTAATTCCATCTCCTGCACTTTGCAATCTGCCCAATAATAAGAACTTTATCAGACTGGTGTTGGTCTGAAGTAGCACAGCAAATGGAAATCCCACAGGGAGCAGTCGACAGCCTTCTCTTCTAAGCAGCAAAAAGCTGTTATCATTTTCTGAATTACAGGAACTATAAAAGGACACTCTGCTCAAGCTGCCTCTGAATGTCACCTGAAAAGCAATCACAAAAGGGCTCTGTTTCGGCTTATCTCTGAGCTCTGTCACTACGGCAACCAGCAGGGAATAAGTATCCGCAGGTCTATGAATTTAAGAATCCCATAAAAGCCAGGGCTAAGAAGGCATGTGCAGCCTCCCCAAGACTGACTGCATTAATACATTAGCAAATACTGTGAAACACTGGATAAATGTCAGCAATTATGGAAAAAGCGTCTAATAACGATATTCGTTGCCTGTCAAACCCCCGCGAGGTTTGATATGTAACTGCCACTCAAAGCTGTCGGTAATTTTCTCTTTTATACATCTGAATCCTACATGTTCCAATTTGTACTTGGAAAGTAAGAAACTGAAAAGACAGTTCATTCGGTTATGATCACAACTGTCAACAAATGTACAATAAAAGGACAGAAAGACTTTCACTGGTTATGGGAATAATCACTACCAACTGTCTCATGTGGATGTTCATTAAAAAATGCTACACAAAGATCTATCTACAAGTAGAATACTAAAACAATAGCATGATATACGTGGTTCAACAATCGACTAGATTATTGATAGAGCAGTCACTGACTTAAAGGACTATGACTTAAGAATGATTATTTCAAGCCCTTTTATAAGGTAAAGAAGTGAAAGTAAAATTGTAAGAATTTGGTCATTTAAGTACAATTGCAAATCCCCTGCCCCATCAAAAATGTGTCATGGGGCTCCTACTAGCCTTATACGGTCTACAGTCCTGTCTTGATGGCTATGAGGAAAGCCATTTGTAACCTAGTACTATAGAAATGAGAGTTATTATGACCAATACAACTAAGTAATAAGATTCAGAAGCTGTTAACAATACTGAAAGTCAGACAAGATCGGGGAGGAAGATGTCCTACAACGTGGATGGAAGGGATTCCTGCTCTGGTATGGTCTCATGACCTCTGAAGTCTCTGATCTTCCTGAAATTCTGGCATGTTCTAGGAGCTATCCACCACTCTCCCTCCAAGTCCAATAACACACATTATTCTGCTTTCCGGTCCAAAAGGTAGCTATTCTGATGTAAGGAGTGGTGCTCTATTCTGTGCACCAAAACCCCAAAGGCACTGATTTACAGACAAGCACCCATTTCTGAGTCGGGATCAAGGGCTTTGGAAAAGAAGGGGGAGAAAGGAAGAGGAGGAGGAGGAGAGAGAGAGAGAGAGAATGAACAAGAACTCTATTGCTCCTTTGGAAGTACTGACCTTTTGAGAAGGAGGGGTCCCTTTGTAGATGGCAGTAGAAGGAGCACCAATACTGAGTTTAGAGGACTGAATTTGAGTCCTAGCTGTGCCACAAGTTCCCTACAACCTTCAGTAATTCAACAGACACCTATTAAGCACCTACTGAGGGCCAGACGTAGGATGAAGAGCCATGAGGACACATCAGTAAATAAGAACCAAATAGATTATTCTGGGAAAACACTTTACAAATATGACGTTTTTTGGCGAGTTTAAGACATTATTCTCTCTGAACCAGAAAGTGGCTCTTCAAGCCAAAGATTTCACTAGACAATGAGACAGCTTAGGGTTTACACCCAATTCTGAGTGTATCTCTAAGGCAGCTGCAGCTGATTGTGTGTGTGTGTGACATTACTGTCCCCTCTGCAATTTAGTTTCTTCTATTATAAAATGAGTTAGTTACCTTTCCCTGCTAACACATAAGATCCTATGAAAGAGTTAGAAGGAAGTTCAGAGACTTGAGCAGACATGACTGTTCCAGTCACCATGAACACTGGACATTTATAGCCTCCCTAGTATTCAGTTATCTCCCTTGTTAAGATGGGTCTAATAATGAACAATCACTGGGGTGGCTAAGCCCTGCTAAGTGATCATTTCCTTCATGAGTTTGCCCAGGACAGGAGCAAAGGTTGCCTCAAGGAAGAAGAGGTGGCCTGCCCAGGACCACCAGGGAGCAGGCAACCAAACAGTAGAAAGGACCAGAAAAACGCTCCTCCCCTTCCCCTCAGCCCAATTTGTCCAGGGAGATTCTGGAGAGAATTTATGGAAGGCACTGGTGGAGGAAGGATTTTTTACAGTGAGATCATGGAGCCACCAAAGGAAGTATGTAGTGTTAAGAATAGCAGAAATCTCAAACATTTTAGAAGGCTTCTCAGGTCATCTGATCCAACCTTTCTTCTAACTTTAAAGAATGTACAAAAGGTAACAGGGGGAGTCAGTTACATTTGAAGGATAGCAGCAATTGTAATTGAGTGAGGATTTACACAGCCATCTCAGAAGTCAGGGATCTCTTGAACCTGTGGGCATACACGCATGTGTGTGTCTGTGTGGGTGTATGTGTGTGCACGTGTGTCTGTGTATGCACTTGTGTGTGCACGCACGTGTCTGTGTGCGTGCGTGTGTGTGTCCATGTGTGTGGTGTATGTGGTGTGTGTCTGTGTGTGTGTGTCTGTGTGTTACAGTTTTTTCAGCAGAGGGTCCTAGTCAGGAGTCAATTACCACAGTCTATCTCACAGAATAAAGTTAAAATATCTCAAAATTGGAAAAGCCCATTCATAAAAATAATATTGTGAACTGATGGTGAGTGAAATGAGCAGAACCAGGAGAACATCATATACAGTAACAGCCACAGGGTGTGAACATTGTTTCTGATAGACTTAGCCCTTCACAACAATGCAAGGACCTAAAACATTCTCAAAGGACTCGATGCAAAATGCCATCCGCATCCAGAGAATGAAATATGGAATTGGAATGCAGAATGAAGCAGACTATTTTCTCTTGTATTATGTTTTGTTTTGTTTTTCTCATGGTTTCTCCCATTCGTTTTAATTCTTCTTTGTAACATGACTAATGTGAAAATGTGTTTAATAAGAATGTATGTGTAGAACCCATATAAGTTTGCATGCCGTCTCAAGGAGGGAGGAAGAAGAGAAAATCTAAGACTTATAGAAGTGACTGTAGAAAACTGAAAACAAATAAATTAATTTAAAAAAATAATATTCTTTATAATGTAATACCACATGGCCATCTGTCGTTTACTTGAAGAACTTAAGAAGGGGCCTTGGGAGGTAGCCTATTTCTTTTCAGATATTTCTGATTGTTAGAGAGGCTATTGTTACATCAAGTCTATATCTGCCTCTCTACAGCTCCCTCTAATTACTCCGTCCTATTTTCCAGCAAGTTTAATCTCTCTTCCATGTGATGATGATGATGATGATGATGAAGATAGCAAAGTTAAATTTCAATTAGTGTAAATAATGAATCTCCCTGAAGTGGTTGCAGGTATTTGAATTTTTATTATTCAAAGTTGTAATGATGTAAAGGATAGTAATTAGTTTCAGCTCAGTGAAATGTGCAGTGTAAATCTGAAAAAAAGGAACACTTGAGCGGACTGATTATTCACAGCAATCAGGACCCAGCTAACAATCATAATCACAGCTAGCCTTTAGAGTGTTTTCAGGTGTATAAAGTAATTTGTATCTTATTTGATCATCACAACAACTGGGAGGCAGGTGCTGTCATTATCTCCATTTTACAGATGGAGAAACTGAGGCTGGCAACGATTAAGTGACTTGCCAAGGGTCACACAGCTGATAAGTCAGGCAGGATCTGCACTTAGGCCTGCCTAATTACAGGTCCAGCACTCTACTCTGTCACCTAGACCTTTTAAATACTTGAAGACAGCTCTATGTCCCCCCTGAGTCTTATTTTCTCCAGTTCCTTTAACTCATCCTTGCATAGCACAATAGTTTTACAGACTCTGGGGAATCTATGGTTTCCTGGGTGTGGTCACTCACGACATTGATGCAGATCTCAACTCCTCACATGCCTTTTCTTCTACTAAAGTTCTTACCTCGGTTCTTACATAAATTTTCCAAGAAGCATCTACCTGATGTATCTTAGAAGTTTGCCTCTGAGATGATGCTTAGGAGGCATTAGGCAACCTTATAGCACTATATACAAATCAGCTATTATTACAGCTACGTGAGGCCACAGTGGACAGAGGGTTGGGCCTGGAGTCAGAAAGACCTGTCTCAGAATTTTACTAGCTGAACAACCCTGGGCAAGTCACCTAACCTCTGTGTGCCTCAGTTTCCTTATCTATAAAATGGAGATGATAGTACCTACCTCCTAGAACTGTTGTGAGGGTCAGATGAGATAATATTTGTAAAGTACCTGGCACATAGGAGGCACTATATAAATGTTGGAAATGATGATGAGGATGTTGTTTGTTAGTGAAGATTGTGTCTTGGAATAACTGGAAAGTCAGGATAAGGGTAGGGTTTGGGGGAAGTGTTATCAAGTTCATTTTGGACATACTGAGTTCAAGATGTCTGTAGGACATCCAGTCTGAGATGGCCAACAGGCACTCAAGTGGAGGTAAGGGGACGGGGAGGAGATAAACAACATGTACAAAGAAAAAAGATTTTTAAAATACCATGTTGGGTAGGAGAGCACTAGTAATAGGAAAGTAGCTGAAGAATGAAGAGAGCTAAGGATTCCAGGGGGCAGGTGGGAAGAATGACAGTGCTTCAGGCATAGGGGACAGCCTGTGCAAAGGGATAGGAAATGGAATGCTACAGGGAACATCAACTCATTCAATATGAATGGGATATGTTGACTATGTGAGAAGGAGCCAAGTTAGTCTGGAAACATCTAATGGAGCCAGTCTGTGACAGGCTTTCAGTATCCAAGAGAGCTGGCAGTCTGTATCTTATCCTGGAGACAACAGAGGTAGGGGAGCTACATGCTCAGCAAAGAATGGGGAAGGATTCTGAGGGAGTGTGAGGTACAAGATTGGAGAGGGGATAGAGCATGGTAGATAGACTCTATGTTCCCTGTCAAGTTCAAGATGAGGTTCTCTGCAAAACACAAAGGGGAAGGTTAGCTAGGTGGATAGAGAAGTAAACAAGAAGAACAGGAAGCACCATCACAGGCTGAGAGAGAGTAGACTAAGAAAGAGAAAACAGGTAGCTGTGCAGCAATGAGAGCCCAAGTGAAATAAGAGAACATCCTTGTAGCAGACCCTTTCAGCTTGTCTGGGAGATTCCTCAGGACCATTTTTTCCATGCCTCTCGTCTACCTCACTATTGGGAGAGTCATCCAAGAGCAATTATGTACTAAAGATAATCCTTTAAGGTTCATGTGCTTTCTTCATAATAGTCTTATAAGGTGAGAGGTACTATATTAATATCCTCATTTTACAGATAGGGGAACTGAGGTCATATTCCTCCTTTCCCATCTGGTTGCACTAATTTTGGACTTCTTTGAAGATCTCTCACCATGCACCCATCACTGAGAAATCTCATCATCCTGCAATTTCCAATCAGCCATGGAGCTCACACTTCATCTGCACCTCTGACTGAAGACTGGAGTCATGGACTTCTCAACTTCACCAACAGAATAGAAGTTCCTTTAGGGCAGGGACTGACTTTTTTTTTTCATATTTCTAACCCCAGGGATTGATACAGTGCACATAATAGGATCTTAAAAAAATGTTTATTGGCTATTGGCTATAATTGTCATCCACCTGGCTGGCAGCAGATCTAAACCTCCTAGAAATCTCAGAATACAACAGACAAAGGAGAGGGGGAGACTAAAGTCAATTCTCAAACCCATTTCTCCTACCCCCCCCCCCAATTTCCTTGCTCTTATGATGAAAGAATAAATGATAGACAGAGACAAACAGGCAGATGAATGGATAGGCAGAACATTTATTTAACACTTATGTGCCAGACACTATGCTAAGCCCTATGGACACAAGTAGAAGTAAAAACAAAGGCAATCTCTACCTTCAAGCAATTTACATTCTCCAGAAGAAAGATGACACATAAAAGGGAGCTAAAAAGCATGAGTGGGGAGGGCAAGGTGAAAAACTCTTGGATCAGGAGCAAAGTGAGATGAGAAGAAGTGAGCCGAGACCAGCCAGGACATTTCCTTGAATGGAAGTTCAGTTGGGAACTCATCAGTGGGAAAAGGGGTAAGTGTGAGAGCAGAGACATTTCCAAGGTGGCACGGGTAGAAAAGAACATCTATTAGTGTTGAGCATGTTAGATTTTACTGCCATGGTCAGAGTAGCTTCTAATGTGGAATTAACACCAAGAATCCTTTCTTCCATTACTCAGGTCCTCTATGGCCTTCCTAAGCCCATGCAGCAATGGCCCTGTGAGAAAGACTCAGCAAGGGTTATTATTCCTAACTGACAAATGGAGAATCTGAGACTGAGAGATGAAGTAGATGAAAAGCCCAGTACGAATGAGGCTAGAAATGTCCAGTCAATTATGAACATAATCCCTCCAAAATTGATATTTAAATGTTCTCAATGCAAGAAATGACACACGTACTATACTGTGGACGACCAAGACAGTGAGCAACAGGAGACCACAACACCAGAGTATGCTCACAGAACTGAGTACACCCAACCTAAAGGAGAAGACTCAAGGACACTCAGCTGCTGTCTCTAAAGAGCCAGTTACTGTGGGCAAAAGGGCAGAACTAGGATCAAATGGACAAGGGCATGGCAGGAGGAGGAAGAGCAATGCCTTGCTTTGAAGGTAGCAAACTTCTCATTATTTGGAGGTATTCTGGCAGGGACTGAATAGCATCATCAGGTATACTTTAGAGAGGATTCACAGCCAAGTAGGAATTGAATCAGATAACCTGAGTTCCCTTTCACCTGGGAGATCAAGCACGATGCTGGGTGTACTCATTAAATCAGTGCCTGAGACAGACAACAGGACACATACTGGGGCCATCGGGATTGGCTAGCTTGGGCTAAAACAGAGAAGAGGTTGACTTCTTTGGGGTGAAACTGCCACCAAATATGGGAACTCCTCAAACTTGTGTGTGACTTCACAGTTTTGTGATAGTCTCATTTTAACCTGAAAGAAAACCTCAGGACTCTGAAACAGTTAATCAATATAGTGCTAATCAACCAGAGTCACAGAATCACAGATCTGGGAGTTCAGAGAATACTTAGTTCAGTATATAATTGATAGAAATATCATCTTCAATAACTTCTAAGGTCCCTTAAGTTCCTTCTTGCTCTAAATCTAAGATGCTAGTTATCTAGCTTTGGTTTAAACACCTATGGACAGCTCAGTACTGCCTAAGTATTCAATTCTATTTTTTAATGGCTTAAATTATTTGGAGGTTTTCCCTAACATCTGCTGAAATCTGCCTCTTTGTAATGACCTCCCCATTGCTCCTGGTTCTGCCTTCGAAGTCAAGCAGAAGAAGGCTCATCCCTCTTTCATACGACAATCCTGTAGATATTGAAGGCAGTTATCTAGTCAAAATGACATGATTGAATAAAGTGGGACTTGAGATTCAGAAGACCTGGGTTCAAATCCTCACTTTGGACACTCAGAAACAACATGGATCATGATGGATCATGAGCAAGTCATTTAAATTCAGTCTCAATTACCTTACTGGTAAAGTGGAACAATGATACTTACAATATCTGCACCTGAGAGTTAACAGGAAAGTGAATGAATGGATGGAAACTTTTCAGTAGGTCAATCTCTGTATTAAGTGCTGGAGATAAAATGAGCGAGGTCAACAAGTTTGGATTAAGCTCCTACTCTGCACCATGCTCTCTGCTAAGTGCTGATGATACAGAGAAAGGCCCTTGCTCTCAAGGAGGCTCACACTCTAAGGAGAGAAGATAACATGTGAACGACCATGTATAAAGCAGATGTGTAGTATGTATAATATAGACGATAAACTGCAGACAATTTCAGAAGGAAGGCACTAACATTAGGAAACGCTTCTTACAAAAGGTGGGGTTTTAGTTGAAATATAAAAGAAGCCAGAGAGTTGAAATGAGGAGGAAGAGAATTCTAGCCATGGCAAACAGTCACTGAAGCTTCATGGAGATGCAAGTTGAAATGTCTTACATGAGAAACAACAAAGGGTTCAGGGTCACTAGATCACAGAGCTTATCAAGGGCAATAAGATGTAAAAAGACTGGGAAAGGAGAAAGTTTTAAAGGCCAAACCAAGGATTTCATATTTGCTCCTGGAGGTGATGGAAAACCACCAGTTTACTGAATGAAGGAGAAGATGGGGAAGGAGGTGCCACAGTCAGATCTGTGCTGTTGAAAGACCAATTTCACAGCTAAGTGGAAGACAGAATGGAGCCTTGAGATCACAGAGGAATCCAAGTATAGGAAGTCTTTCTTCGTCCTGCTTGTGAAGACCAAAGTTAACAAGAATGATGTTGAATAAAAGCCTCCTGAGGTATTACTAGTACGATAGACAGGGCTTGATTTAAAATCATGGCTCCCTTGCTTACCAAGTTTGTGACCTTGGAAAAGTCACTTGATGACTGTGGCTCTATCTCTTCTTTGGGGATTAGACTGGATGATGTGCAGGCAAAAGATCTCAAAGTCATGGTTTCAAGTCTGAGATCTTCTCTTGACCTGCTGAAGGCATGATCTCACTGCCTTTGAATTTCTTTCCAATCACATGACCTTATGATCAGCTTATTCCCTGCTTTCACTTACAGATGAAAAACCAGGCACACAGCAGGGCAATGGTTTATCTCTGGTCACACAGCCAAATGAATGGCAGAGGTGACTCTGAAGCCCAGATATAGTCTATGGGCTCCCAGTTCTCTGTTTCTACCACACACATGCACCATGATGCTGCCCCTGACGTCTTGATGGCAACAAAGGCTTCTGCAGCAGCTGATGGGGAAAGGGGCACTATACTGAAGTTTGCTCCTAATAAGCCTTATTAACAAATATCTTTATCTGGCATAAGGAGGAAATTGTTCAAGTGGGTCCCCAGAAAGTTAAACCATCTTAGGTATTACGTTATGGCACATTAATGTGCAAAGAAATTAATTCTGTATTTTGCTGGTAACACAGTCAGAACTGTTTACACAGCTGACACATCCCAGCTGCACCCTATGGGAGCAGCCAAGCTGGGAGGATGATTTTGCTTCATAGCTGATGCCTCAACTTTTGCAATTTCAACAGACAGGACAAAGAGGAACACAAGCAACAATGACAAACATGAACAAGAAAATAATGAACTTCAAACTGACTAGATCCTGCAAAGGAAGGTTTGGAGGTCATTCATCTGGCTGAAACCTCAACAGCAAGCTCTTCAGTCAGGATTCCTTTGGTTAAAATCTAGGAGGTGCCATTGGCCATCAGTCAGGTCCTGCACCTAGAACTATCTGACTCTGGTTCTCTTGGAAAGAACATAGGATTGGGACTCCAAAAGGGTGGGTTTAAATCCTACCTCTGCCCCTAAGTACCTAGATGACCCTTCCTCCCCTCCATGGGTGTCAGTTTTCTCCAGCTGAAAAGGAAGAATCTGTACTCTTTTCTGGTTCTAAACTGTGGTTCTAAATTGTGCAGCTCAAGTCAGTAAGCATTTGTTGAGTGTGTACTATGTGCCAAGCACGGTTCTGAATGCTGGGGATACAAATACAAATACCAGCTGAAAGAAAGCTAGTGGTTGCTTCAAGAAGCTTACATTCTAGTGGGGAAAGAGTGCTGAAAAGCTAGAGTTGAGGGGAAGAGAGAAGGCATCTGGTCAAGGGGCATGACTGAGAAAGACCAGTGAGTAAGCAATGTAAGCTGTAGAAGAGTGAGGCAATGGTAGGCCTGGGACTTCTGAACATGGAGGTTCTGGTAGGAGCCAGCCAATCACAGGCTGGGCTTGGAGAAGAGATGCCTTAGGAACAGCCTGGAAGCTGCCTTCAGTGAACCAAAGAGCTTTCATGTGGAAGAAGATGACTTAGTGGAAATGGCATGGGGTCTGGAGGTAGGCTTATAGTAGAGATGGATGAATTTGGGCAGGGTGCTTCCCCTCTCTGTGTCTCAGTTTCCTCCTTAGTATAATGAGGGGATAGGGCTCGAAGGCCTCTAAGGATGTCAGGTCTTATAACCTATTTGCATCCAAAATGGAGAACTACAACCAAGAGGTAGAAATCACTGAAAGGCAAATCTGGGCATAATAAAAAGAAGAATTTACAGAATGAAGACTGGGTAAGACAGGGTTATGAACTGTCTCAAGAGGAAGTGAGTTTTCGGTCACTGGGGAGAAGACTGAATGATCCAATCCACCTCCAGACATACGTGAAGCACTTTGTCCATCTCCAAGTGGACCAAAATGGGAATTATTTTTTTTTTTGCAATCCTTCTTGGACAATAATTACAGATACATTTCTATGTTTTTAATGTTGCTCTGCAATGGATAACTTTCCAACTAACACAGAAAAGGGGATATTATCGCTGCTCCCCTTTTCAATCAAGTAGAAACAATTAAGCCCTCTCATGATGAACCATGTTTTCAAGGCAGCCCCTGCTTCTGCTAACGGCTAGCTCCAGTCATGTTCTTCCTTACTCCTGGCCATCTTCTCCTCATTCTCAGGGCTCCAGGGACCAGGCAGAACTTTGTCATTTTTCATTCTCCTCTGGGGCTCCCATGCCTCCTCATGGGTGGCAGTCTGATGGGGCCCACTATGACCCTGCAACTAGTCACCTACACCTACCTCCAGCACTGGAACCAAAATAATACTGTCATTGCTCCTGAAAAGGGTGTTTCAACCTATTTCCCTACAGCTCCATTCAACAGCCCCATGACTTGACAAACCAACATAGCTTTCCTGGTAACCATTCACTACAAAGTGAGCTCTTGTGGGGCAAGAGCTGCCTTCTCCTTTCTTTTATAGCCCCAGCAAATAGCAGAGTGGAATAGAGTACTCTTAATAAAAGCTTTTCATTCACTTAAATCAAGTGAAGATATCAATTTGGTGACCCAAGTACATTCAAGAATAGTTCATCTTTTAAGGAAGGAATTCTTCTAGTTGCTTATTAACTTCTAAAGTTCAAGTATCCACAGAGTATGCTTTAGAAAGGTGAGCAGTAATGATAGGATGAAATTTAATTTAAAGAAAAATGATATTTAGTTGCTTCAACTGTAAAATGGGGATGCCATTGTCTACCTGGAGGGAGTTGAATCAGATGATCCTGAGGTCTCTCTTAGTGCCAAGATCTCCGATTTTAGAATCCTCCTGTAAATCTATCAAGACCAAAAGTTGGCTTTTATTTGTTTTTAAATGACAGTTTCTTTACAACTCATTCGATTTCCTTTTCTAAGACTGAGTCTTCTAGTCAGTTTAGTTATTTTATATTTTGTATTATCGTACTGTATTATTCTATTTCTTTTGTGTTCTCATTTTGTTAGAATATAATTATATACAACAGGTTCTGACCATTCTTTTTATTTCTCCTGCTTTTGCTGTAATTTCACCTTGCTTTTTTCCTATTTTGATTGCTTTTCTGCCCTCTTCCTTTTTAATCACAATAGCTAAATGCTTATCAATTTTATTAGTCTTTTCGAATAATTAGCTTTTAGCATTATTTATTATTTCTAGAGTTGGTTTGGTTTTTGTTTTTATGGGGCAACAAGGTGGCACAGTGGATTAGGGTGTCAGGCCTAGATTCAAGAAGACTCAGCTTCCTGAGTTAAAATCTGGCCTCAGACACTTACTAGCTATGTGACCCTGGGCAAGTCACTTAACTCTATTTGCCTCAGTTTCCTCACCTTTAACTGGAGAGCTGGAGAAGGAAATGGCAAACCACTCTAGTATCTTTGCGAAGAACAAAGAAAACTCCAAATGGAGTTATGAAGAGCAGGACATGACTGAAAAACTACTGTGGGTTTGTTTTTTTTGTTTGTTTCAAGTTAATCTATTTCTCCTCTAATTTTTATTATCTACATCTGTATGTTTACTTTGAATTTATTTGTTGGCTGTGGGTTTTTTTTAAAAGCATATTTGGTTCAATAACTCTCTCTATTTTGTTAATATATGTTTGTAGAGATATGATTTGTCCCCCAAGGACTGCTTTAGATGAATCCTGGAAATTCTGGTATTTTGTTTTATCACTGCTGTTTTCTTTCACATAACTATTGTTTCTATGATTGTTCTTTGAGCATTCGTTTGGCTCTCTACCTTTTTTTGTGGTCTCTGGACTAATGACTATTTTTATTACATTATGGTCTGTAAAAGATGTTCTTACTAATCTGTCTTTTTACATTTGCCTGCAATATCTGTGTGCCCTACTGCATGGTGAATTTCTGTAAAAGTTTCATACAGTGATGAGATATATGTATATTCTTCGGTAGTTTCATTTAGAAGACACTATACATCTTTTAGCTCTAGTTTCTCCAGTAATTTGTTCTATTGTGTATTTTCCTTTTTGTTTATCTTTTCATTGCACTTATCCAAAAATGAGTTAGGGTCACTGAAGTATTTCATTACTGTGTTACTGTCCATGTATTCTTATGGCTCAATGAATGAATACGAATACAAAGGTATCTGGAGTATTTAAGTTTAATTCTAATGCTGCTGTTGTTATCTATGGTTCCTTTCAACATAATGATGTTTCCTTGTTTTTCCTCTTTTATTTTTTTTTTTAATGTTTGTTTTTGCTTTGCCATACACTATGATTACAAACCTACCTTTTGGGATTCACTAGATGAATAATAATTTTTTCCATAAAATTTCTTTTCCTTAATTTTTTTTGTCTTTGTTTTTTAAATATATTTCTTGTTTTCCTATACAAGCTATCATTCTTTTTTATTTTATTGGATTATTTAATATATTCACATTTAAAGTTATTAGTTAGGTTTATTATACTTTCCTTCACTTGCCCCTGAAATTGTACTGTCTTTTCAGCTATGTTAGCTTAGTTGGTTTTTTAGGGTGGTCTTATTCCCCCTGTCCCTGAGCTCCCCTCCTCCTATTTGTTGCCCTCTTCCTTTTGAAGACTGGCTTATTTAGTTTCCTTTTCCTTATTGCTTTTACTTGGTTATGTAATTCTCTCTCTCTCTCTCTCTTTTTTTCCCTCAGTCAAAAAGAATCTACCTTCACCTTCAACTTGTCCTGTTTATTAATTTTTTAAATTTTATTTTCTGCATTCCTTTCCAGAAAGAATTTCTCTCCCCCATTCTGGTCACTATCCATCCTTTGTTTCTGTCTACTGTAGACCCTAATTTTCAGGCTCATTGCCCCTTTACTTATCTACTACTTCTCTGTTTTTCACAATCCTCATGGAACCAAACCTTTCAAGGTATCTATTTTCTCCCTCCACTCTATACTTTAAGCACTCTTCTGCTGCCTTGTAAACCTCGCCCCCGGACTTTATTTTCTGATATGCCTCACTCTATAGATCTAGGATTTTAAGTTACAAAAACTTTTTCAGTGTGTCCATATTTTATTCTCTTAGGAAGAAGTAACTAGCTAAATGTCCCTATGAAAGAAAAGTCAAAAGTATCACTATATTAAAAAGGGAAAAATTTCAAAAGAAAACTAAAGATACTGTTTATTATTCAAACTTACTAGCTGTAAGTCATGAGACACTAGATCCAAACTTAAAATTGTTCCATGGGTGTTTTTTAAATAAGATGTTTATAGAAGTCCAATTTCAACCCCTTATTTACTTTTCAAAATTAGATTTAATTTTAGAATTTTGACACATTTTCTTTCTGGATTTACAGATCACCAATGAACTCTTGCAGATAGACTAACAGCCCAGTATGTCACAATAAAGATGCCTAATTATGAGCAGTCTCTTGTCAGGGCATTGAATGGAAACCCTTAGGATGAGGACAGGGCAAATTTATCAAACTATCTAAAAAGAGATGTATCAGAGAACTAGCAAGGTGACAGAAAGATTACAATGTTCTAAGGTCAAAAGATCTTAAAATTTTCAGGTTAAATAAGACCTAGTCCAATCAATCAATCTCTTTCAATTTTATGCAATTCATTCAAATATCTATGATGCTTCCTACAACATACAACATAATGTGCTCAATAGAGGGTGAGATACAAAGATTTTTAAGTACGGGGTCACTATCCTCAAGAAGTCTGTAGTCTAGTGTAACAGAAAAGGCACTGAACTTCAAGTCAGAAAACTCCAGGTCATGTCTCAATTTTGCCACATTCTAGTCACATTAACTTGGGTGACTGACTTCAGTTTTGTGAAGGTCATATTCCCTGTGTGTGAACTGTGAAATGGGGATGAAGATACTTATGCCACATCTACCAATATCACAAAGCTATTCTGAATAAAGTGCCTTGCAAACCCTTGAGAACTCTATGAATGTGAGTTGTTGGACCACGTTGGGGGTTGGATCATTAACTCTGTTTTTGCTAAGTGCTTTGCAAACAGTAGATGACTGGTTAATAAACACATGATAAATCTCTAGAAGTCCTTGTATTGCTGTATAGCTGCGGAAACTCATTCAAAAGTCCACACTGTTCACTGCCACACCCCAGTTCCTTAGCCACAATCTGAGTCAAGGAGGGCAATTCATCCTTGAATTTTTCTGTTTACCTTGAACATTTCATTCCTAAAGAATGTGACAGATTCCAGGTGAAAATTCAGGTGGCAATCCCACTTTTCATGGGATTCATTTCACACCAGGGAACTATGGCATAACTGAAAGGTAACCAGTCTGCCTCTACCTGGCTTCTGGTCTTCTTGTTCAATCATTTTCAGTTGTGTCCTGTTCTTTGTGATGCCATTTGGTGTTTTCTTGGCAAGGATATTGGTCATTTCCTTCTCCATTTTACAGATAAGGAAACTGAGGTAAGCAGCATTAAATGACTTGTCCAGGGTCACACGGTTAGTAAGTGTCTGAGTTCAGATTTGAACTTAGGAAGATGAGTCTTTCTAACTTCACGCCTGGCACTCTATCCACTGTGCCACCCAGATTCTTGTCTACACTAAACACATCTAGAAAAGATAATCTTGTAGTACCCCCAAGATGCTCTGGGCTTCAGTCAGCAACTTTGTGAAATGGGTTGGGGGAGGGGGGAAGATAAAGCATGCCTTAGAGGGCTGTTATGAGAAAAATGCTTTTAGAGACATGTGAGAAGTCCATGCATACTTAACACGTTGTATCACAGGAAAGGATATGAGGGACTAAGTTGGTACTATTTCATTCTTTCACAGTGTGATTGGGACAGATCCTTCGATATAACAGCCACAAGTAGAAGAAAGAATGACCAGATGGTCACATGCTGAATGACGCCATTACATACCGAGTCATCTGTTGCTGAAGATGGCCAGCCTTCCCACAACTGATGGCGAACAGGGATACTAGTAAGGTCATATACATTCCTTTTTACCTGTTAGAAAGAAATAAATAACACACATTACTAACATGTTTTAAATAAAGATGAAGAACATTTTCCTACTCATTCTTTTATTTTCATGACATGGATGAGCCAGTACAAAGATAATGACAAGATTTCACTTTGACTCTCCCATGGCAATGGGCACACACAGTACATATTTAATAAATGCTTCTTGAATTGATAGGTCTTCCCAGGAATTTTCTGTCTCACATGAAAACTGTAAGTTAAGAAAATGAAACACAAGTTAGAAAAATAAGATGAGAAAGCAGGATACTAATCTCTCATGGCAAGAAGATCAGAGGCCCTGCCTCTCTGGTCTTGTGGCAATTTGGAGCTGGAAGAAATCTTGGAGATCACCAAGCCCAGTCTACTCTTGTTCTAAATGAACTGGAAGTCTTTTCCTCCAGAACCTGCTAAGATCGGAAGCTGCTCTAACCACGAGAGCTGTCTACAAATTCAGTAAGTTAACATAAGAGGGGGTGGCTTTCCCAGCCCTGAAGGCCTTTTACCAGAGGATGGATAACCATGTGTAGGGAGTAGGGTAGAAGGGCTCAGGTGGACGTGCTCAATAGGCTCTTGAGGTTAACAAACTTTGGGATTTTGAGGTTCAGGGAGCATTCCTCTTCTGCGCATGGCTGTCATCAAGTTTTGCTTGTGTTTTATTTTTCTTTCCAGAAATTCTAGGTCTATGTTTAATTAATAGGATCACAGACTCAGAGCTGGAGTAGACCTAAGATATTATCTGATCCAACCTCTCCTCCTGCAGAGTTGGAGAAGGGAAGGAACTTGCCCAAGGTCACCTGAGAGATGAGGCAGAAGTCCTGGGATTCTGAATGCATGCCAAGTACCCAGTCCTCTTTCAATCCCTGCATATGGAGACTCAGTAGTAGACAGACACCCTGGGATACACTTACAATTATCTGTTTGTTTTTTCCATTTTGTAGAGTAGATTTTAAATGTTCAGTGTCAAGATAGAGAGAAAGCCTGAGGAGAAACAATTTTGATTATACAACTAGTCTTTAGAATGTGGCCTGGAGGTACACATAGATGTGTGGGTGATTAAGACAGTATTTTTTTACATACTAGAGGTTTCAAAGATGGGGGCAAAAATCTCTATAAAAATGAAGCAAAACAGGATATGGGACCATTATCAAATGTAATGCCCCAAACTTCAGAATGGCACATAGCATTTTCTGACCGTTATTTTTATTATAGTATTCAGATCTAGCATAAAAAATATAAGGTAATCATCATTTTATATGAAATAAATACATTTTCATTTTGAAATTCTCTTGAATAGGAAAAAGGATATATCCACCACTTTAACTTGTCTTTGGAAGCTCGTAACATCCAACTTGTCATGCTACAGACTACAGTTATCCAATTTCCAGGCTGCCTGTTCCTTAAGGGCAGGCCTCTCATACCTAAACTGCACTATTTCCTCCCACTTCTGATAAGCACAGTGCTTTGACACACAGTAGGTGCTTAATAAACGTTTGCTCTTGTTATACCTTTGGATGTTGAAAGGGGGACACAAGAAAAAGATTTGTCAACAAAAGATGATGGGATGCAGCACTCTGAGACCCAGTCATCTAAAAGAATCTTCTCTCTCCTGAGTAGTACACGTTAATTAGACTTCTACTTCCTTTTTTGTAGACCATAGATGAATATAAATTAATAAATTACAAGATAACATTTCAACCAACTCTCTTGATGGAAAAACACAAGCCTGACATTACCCTATGGCAACAATGACATGAGTACTCCCGACTTTCTACAAGTTGGAATTCTGTACAGAATGCATTACACCATGAGATTTCAATGAAGAAAACAAAGGATATTTATTCGTGTTTTAAAAATGTAGAAGCCTAAAGTATCATGTTGTCTAATTACAGCATTTTGTATCACATTACTTTTTATTATATGTAAACCCATCTAAGTCACCTTTCCAGCAAAACAGGGAAATATGTTCACTAGGGGGAAAGTAAGGAACTCAATCTATTTTTTTATCTCCAATATACACCTGTGAAAAAAGAACAGGGAGTGGAGAGCTGGAGGGCTTGGGACAAGGTTTGTTCCCCACTGAATTTCAAACAAACAACCATTCTTCAGAACTCCATAGCACAGGGCTAACCTGCCTCGTGTTAATTATTTAGTTCAGTCACACTGAGATTAGAAGTTGTCATTCGTCACTGTTGACCCTACAGTATCCCAACCATAGGGCTATGCTAATATCTTTGAACGTTGACTCTCTGACACAATATATTTGCCATGCTAAGTACTTAGTAAAATATCTGAGAAATGCAGGGTCCTACATTTATAACACCGAAGGGATGGTAAGTATGGCAAAAAGAAAGTCACTTCTGGCTTCAAGAGAAAAACTTCCTTTAATGTAGTTCTTATCAGGGCTCTGTGGGACTTGTTTTTGCTTTCATATTTAGATAACTGTCAACATAATTGGTTTTCTTTATAATCTGATGTATTTTATTTTATGCATCTAAAAATATGATTCTGTGAAGGGGCTTCACCAGATCAACTGTCCAAGGAGTATGGGGAACAGGTTGAAGAAGCCTCTCTTTAATGACGCAAAGCAGTCTTCTTCTTAAGCACTATTACAAAATCATACTGCTGATGCACACTAGGAAGCATCTATCATCCAAACATTGGGTACACATCAGGATAGAGATGAAAAGGCTGTCCTCTGAGGACACACACACACCGCACTAGGCGCTTGGATTCTTCACATTCCATTTTCATTATAAAACAGAACTATGAGGCATTATGAAATGAACAGTAACTCATCTTTTAACTGCTCCCAACTCAGTAACATTCCTCTGCTGTTCTCAGCTTTTAAAGGCATGCACATCCTCGTTAAGTGCGTTCAGTTGGGACAAAGTACAATGCCAAATTGATGTGCAGAAGAAAATGATCAAAGTTAAAGTGATTTTAGCCAACACACAAGTATTACGGTTGCTTTGTTTCCTGGGAGGGCATGGGTTAAGTGAGCTGCCATAGAATCAGCAAGCTAGTTCCTCCACACAGACAGATGAGTCTTCAGGGAGGGAGCCACGTAAAATCCATCAGGCCTCAGTCTGATTATACCCATTGCAAGGGCTATATTTACAACTAGATTGTGAAATATAACTAGAGGACTCTTTTGTTTAACCACAACCTTTGATTAACTATTTTCAGGAAAATGTACTTCTTCTCCCCAGTAAATCTATTCTTATCAATGTTGTAATCACATACAGATTTTACCAGTCTGAAAAAGACAACGGCTAAAAGGACAAAAACACAAGATAGATGCAGTCAGCACCAAACTGATGGAGACATTACAAACTCCCCCCATTATCTTTATTAACTGTTATATTTAATTAACATTTAAAGTTGTAATTCTGCAGGGAAGAGAAAATCCAAAAGGCACACAAAGCAATGGTAAAAATTATTCTGATCAGGAAAAATTAGCATTCGAAGAGAATGCAGTAACACAGCCCAGCTGTGAAGACGATGGGGTAGACATAATCATGTTCAAGTCATCATTGAAACTGATCAAGGACTTGGTGCCTCTCCTAGAAGGCTGGGGGTGGTGCTTGCTGGCACGCTTGACTGCCATTGCTGGACGGATTTCATCTTTGTAGACTTGCACAAAATTCTCTGTACGCACAAGTACCACTTCCCAGGGCAATGTTTCCCAAGGGCCTTTTTGTCTTACACGCTTTCTTTGATCAGCACTGGCTTAGGATCATGCTCACCCTCCGTGGTCTTTTCAAAGCTGGTCTTGCATTAAACTCTAAATCGACATGGTCTCAGGATACAAGAATCCACAAATGTTTCAATTAGGTATGAATGTTTTTTAATAATGACTTGGATAAAATTAATGTTCATTTAAATGTTCACATCCTGCTAGAGAATTTAGTTCATGTCAAACATGCCAAATGAAAGGACAGGTTTCTAGAGGTTCCTTTGCTGGGAAAATTCAATTTCTTTCCAATTCTTTTGGCCAAAATAGTTGTGCATGACCAACAAAATATATAATTAGAGAACTTAGAACAGAAGTTAGCTGGACCTATTTTAGTGCCAATTCTGTTTTTAATGGAAAAACACTTGCTTCTTAGTTCTTGTAATTATCTAACATTAAAAAAAATTAAAATTAATCTTGATGCCAAACTTCAAATTTCCCTTACACTCATGGTGTTTTCTGTAGTAAGAATAATACTGCGGGAAAGATGATTTACTTACTTAGACATTTTAATTTTAAACCTATTACAAATTTCATCATTTCAATTTTATCGTAAGAAAATATTCATTTTCCACAAATATCTCCCTTTTAAAATGTAATTTTATCAAGAAAAGTTGATGTCTAAATATTATACGTTTTAGTGAAAATCCCTAAAACTTTCAGCAGAATTTCTCAAGACTGTTAAGTACAAACAAGTTAACACTCTGACTGGACCGCAGAGCTGAGAGACTTTGGAAAGTACCTTCCTCACAAGAGTCTGATCCTTTCTTCTGCAAGAAGAGGCAAGAAAAGCCTCCAAAAGAGGCACAGCCCCACAGGCTGGCATAAAAGTTGGCAGACTTGGGTTCTGCCCCTGCTTTGCCCTAAATAGCTATGTGACTCTGGGATCATCTCTTCTTTCTGGGCCTCAGTTTCCTTCTTCTGTAAAATGAAGGGAGTTGAACTATCTGATCACCAAAGGCACTTTGAGGTCTGGAAGACATTTCACGATTCCAGAGAAATAAAAAATAATCCAGGGTGAAAGTAAAGAAAAAATGAGATGTAAAAAGATTACTGATTCTCTGACTGAATGGTACCTAAACCTTAAAGCTAGAATAGCACAGCGCTCTGCACAGACTAAGAGTTTAATTATTTGCAGATTAACTGATGGGCTTAATAAATGGATGAACAGTCCGAGCTGATACTTAAGGAAAGGACTTGCTGCACAGCATCTCCAGTGCACTAATTATGTTCAGGTCCTGATTTCCAGCTAGTCCCTGTTCCCTAAATTCTTCATGAAAGGCTTGGAGTTAAAGGAACAAAGTCAAGGACCTGAGATTCAGGTACTTCTCAGATACTTTCCACCTGCCTGGAAGAACCTTTCTTCTTTTGGAGTACGCTTAAGGATCTAAACCACAGTTTCACATAGCAACTGGTTTCCTAAACTGCCAGTTAAAACTCCCCTACAAAGCCCTTTCCAACAAACAAATTTTAACTACTGGGGCTAATACAAAGGTGGCATCTATAATCAAATGTGATTTAGCAAACTCATGGTAGATAGCTTTGACCTGTGTAATAGTGATATTTATTCTCATTAACTGTTAGAAAAATTGTGCAATTTTCTTCACATAAATAAAGTAACTAGGGAAAGGCAAAATCTAATCCTATCTCTTCCCAGAAACCAAAGATGATGTTTGAAGGTAACAGGGCTGGAGTGCTTTTTTTTTTAAAGTAAGTTTAACATTGCCAGTGTTCTGCCTACTGAAAACAACTTGTGGAAGTAATTAACATTACCCATGCTAGCGACAATAACCTTCATTCTCTTTGGGACAATTTTGAATCTAGTGTGCAAAGGGTCAAAGCAGGTTTCACTTCCTAAATTCCTGTCATGAACAGAATCTAGTGGAGATCTTTGGGGAGCACCTAGGACAAGCGTAAATCAATAAATCCCAGACGCAAACTGTTTTTACTATAGGAGAACACAACTGTGCTTACAGTTAACTAGTGTCTGGACCAGAATCAATGTGAAAGAGCCATAATTTTCTCCCAGCACTTCAGCAGATCTAGTCCTACCTTTCAAACAACACACCCTTCACCTGACTTTGCTATAGACTCTGATTGTTTTTAGATTGTTTTATTTAGTATTTAATTTTGCTATGAACTCTTGTAGCTATATCCTGTCCTGATCTTTCTCTGAACACCAAGCTCTTCAAAAGAGGTATGTACAATTCTACCTCCGGTGCTCCATCTTCCTATTAGTCTTGATCTAAGTTCTACTCAGTCAAATGAAATTGTCCTCTCAAAAGATATTTCCCAACAGTTAAATCCAGTGATTTTTCCACGCATCTTCCTCCTTCAGCTGACCAGACTAGCTGCTCCTGGATGGACGTTGCCTGTCTTCTCAAATCATGCTCTTCTGTGTTCTACTGGTTCTCCTTCTAGTTCTTTCACCTCCCTTTCTTTATTTTTACGGTTCGTTGCCCCTAAATGCTGTATCTCCAGGTCTGACCCTTGGAGGCTCATCTCTCTCTCTCTCTCTCTCTCTCTCTCTCTCTCTCTCTCTCTCTCTCTCTCTCTCTCTCTCTCTCTGTGTGTGTGTGTGGCTTCAGAATAACTGTTCTCCAGCCCTAACAATTTTCTGGACCTCTTGTTCCATTCACTGTGCCAAGTGCTGGGCATGAAATAACAAAACAAAGATGAGATAAATACTAACTTTCAAGGAGTTTATAATCTAATAGGACAGAGCACATAAATAACTCTAATACAAATATAAAAAGTCCAAGTGACCAAAGTACTATCGCACATACTGAAGAGGGAGAAGTCACTCTGAGACAGAGGGAAATTCCACCCATCCAATGATCTATTGATATCTGTCACCTAGATGTTCATCTGGTTCCTCAGGACATTCAAAATTAAACTAACATTATAAAAGATTCATCTGTTATTGGTACCACCATTCTTTCTAGGCACTCATGGCTACACACCTCAGAACTACCTGACTTTTTACTCTGTCTCAAAATAGCAGCACAAGCTCTGGCAAGTCCTAACCCATGTAGGAAGACTTTGAGGACAGCGGTAACAACAGACTGCAAGCCTGTCACCTGAAGACAAGACTAACTGCTGGAAAACTCATCATCAGAGGCATGAATGTTCCAATCACAGAAACTCACTGAACCACTTATGAATAAATCATTTCCTTTGACCTTGACCCAGGGCTCAACCCCAGTGTAACCCTTACTTTCAAACATCACTGTTAACTCCCATTTCTCCCAGTGTGATGCATTTACAAAGCATTTTTCCTTACAACCACGCTGTGAGTGGAAAGAAAATGGAAAGAAAAAAAGAAAAAAACGCTAAGTGAAAAACATTCCTCTAGCTGGTATGATTCTGAGGAAGGATTCAAACCTAGGTCTTTGATTCCCCAGTCCAAGGCTCAACGCACTGCACTCCATTTCTAAATGTTTATTCTGACTGGGAATGTCAATGGTTCTCCCATTTCATAAATGGGACAACCTGAGGATTAGTAAATGAAGGAAGGTGAATTGTCTCAGATCCTACGGATCCAAGACTTGATCCCAAGACTCCTGATTTAATAACCAGTATGCTCCATAATACTGCCTAGAAATAAGACTAGTTAAAACAAAGGCCAAAAGTCACAGAAGTAATGGTTAGAAAAATCTAAAAGAAAATTTTTAAACATTTTAATGGCAACAATCTAGAAGAATTTCCTAAGCATCTGAATATGATGAGCATTAGCATTACATAAACAAACCAGGAAATAAAGGGAATATTTTGATTTTTAAAGGACAAAACAGCCTCAAATACAAGCAAATTGTACATGAAAGAACACCCAGCCTTGAGGCAGGGCATGTGAGTTCAAATATCAGTTCAATGGATCTTAGTCTCTCCCTGTAAACCCCCTTCACATGGGCTACAATCCACAAACAGTGGCTTCCACGTTGTTTCTTACCCACAACACTCTATCCTCCAATTTCATACCTTAACATGGATTATATGCTCCTTGCTGGAATACACCTGTACCTACTGGCTTCCTTCATTCACACATCTGAAGATTCTGATAAAACCCTACCTTCTCAAGAATGGCTTTCCCAGCCCTCTCCAGCCTGAAGAGTGCCTGTTTCTCAGAGATAAACTCTTATTTGTTATTTAGTCAATGAGTCATGTCTGACTCCTCAAGACCCCATTTGGGATTTCTTGGCAAAGATACTGGAGTAGTTTGTGATTTCCTTCTCCAGCTCATTTCACAGATGAAGAAACAGAGGCAAACAGGGTGAAGTGACTTGCCCTGGGTCACACAGCTATAGTAAATGTCTGAAGTCTGATTTGATCCTAGGTCCTCCTGACTCCAGGCCTGGTACTCTATCTAGGTCCTCCAAGGAGCTGCATGCTCAGTGCATAAGCACTGTGCCTCCTAGCTACCCTACCTCCAATTTACCTAGTATCTATTTCCTAAGTACTAGGCAATTTGCATTTAGTCTCCCTTTCCACAAAGTGAAGTCCTTGCCAACAGATAATGCCTTTCTGGGTCGCTCTAAGCACTAAAGCCAAGCACTAAGCTCTAAATGCTACAGAAATGCTAGTCCTCACATCCTGAAGATCTTTTTCCTAGGCCTCAGAGGGTTGTATGGCTCATCTCTAAAGTCCTGACACTCTATCGCTCAGTCTACCATGCTCATCAGAGGATTTCTCTGGTGCCTTTCTGCAAGAACATCTTGATTCCACCAGGCAGGCCCGCTGAATTGTGACTCCTGACTGTTCTTTCTGCAGGGTGGAACAAGGTAGAAGGAATGACCTGTCAAAGTGGCCCAGAGCTTGTGCCCTTGCCATGGGAGCAGATGGTTCTTTGCACAGCAGTTCAGAGAAGCTGGTTCAAGCTGTCAATTAGTTCGAAAATGCTCTTCTGAAAGTGCTTCCAAACAGTCCCATTTGCCAGAGCAAACAGTGATTGTTATTTTTTCAACCAGCACTATTGACTTCTCAGGAAAAGAAGAGGTCTTGGTGTCAAATGCCTGTTGGCA
The DNA here is from genome assembly GCA_028658325.1 of Potorous gilbertii. Classification (NCBI taxonomy): domain Eukaryota; kingdom Metazoa; phylum Chordata; class Mammalia; order Diprotodontia; family Potoroidae; genus Potorous; species Potorous gilbertii. Next base: position 671,103,047 of record CM053770.1, read on the forward strand.
TATGAGGTACCCAGAGATGAAAATGCTCAGAGGAAAACAAGTCAGGCTAAAAGCACCAGGGCAAATTAAAACTCCATCTTCAGCGCAGCATCTGGGGGAGGATCTGAGTCTTTTACTCTATAGTCTTAGCTTCTTTTCCCAGTTGACTGTCCCATTCCTCATCCCTATTTTTATTTTGAAACTGATGTAAGAATCATGACCGGGACCAGAGAATGCAGGAAGACGATGTGGGGTAGGAAGAAGAAAACCCCCTGGGGGATGGCAGTCAAGTGTCTAGGGGTAGAGGTGTGTGTAGTTCTAGCCCAGTCTCCCTTGGTGCCCAGTCATGCCCCAGGTCACAAACATCCTTCCCCTTCACCTCAGCCAGTAGAAAGCTTTCTCTAGATTCCAGACATAGGCCAGAGGCTTCCCCAGGAGAGAATATACTCTTCCTTCAAATCTTAAGGATCACCTTCAGTAGGGCAGACTCATCCACCCATCTCTCCCAAATTGCTTTCCATGGACTTTACAATACATCTTCTGCATCTTTTTAAAAAATCACTTCTCTGTATACATTTTGCTCCCCAGGGGAATGTAAGCTCTTTAAAGACAAGGACTGTTTTCCTTTTTTGGATCCAGACAAGGCCTGATTGGTTGGCTGCTGCTCTTGAAGAGGGCCAAAAGGACATCAATGTCCTGATCAGACCAGTATGAGCTCAGAATGCTTTACCACAGGTCGGACACAAATAGTCCATATGAACATCTGGGTTGGAGATGGCTCTAAATTTGCACACCTCATGTTTCTAGACATAGATACATATGATAGATATTTATTACACTGAACAGAATGAAGGAAAAATATTTATTAAGCAATTATGAGCAAAGCTCAGTGTTAAGAGCTGGGAAACCAAATAGCCTCAAGGAGTTTCTATTGTCCTAGAGGAAACCCTACCTAGAGGAAAGGGAAGGGCCAGGAAGGGCCCTTAGTTCAGAGCAACAGTAAAGTGGATGTGATCCCAGTTGGGATGTCTACAGTCTGAAGAGCTCAGCATCATAGCAGTTGCCTAGACTGGAGAGCAGGGATTGAGTGGAGGGAAACGTGGTTAAAGTCTTCTGCAAACAGTGAGTCAAGAGAGGCCATCCTAAAAGTCAGCTCAAACGAAGAAGCTAAAACCTGCAGGATAGGGTTTCTGGTTCAGGTGGTAATGAGAGGGTGTCAGGAGAGGATAAAGACAAGGAGAAGAAGGAAAAGATTTGGCAGAACTAGAGGTAGTGGACAGAACACAAATACATGTATGAATGAATGAGAATTTAACTTCAAGGTACCAAAAAAAAAAAAAAAAGACAAGACAATCAGTCCCTTTTAAGCAATAATAAGCCTCTTACAAGAGGCTCTGATGTATTGAAAAACTTAACAATATAAAAATTAGAGCTGTACAAAATGCTGGGTCCTTCAAGAAGTTCTAGGCTGCCTCTTCCTGTAGTTCTTTAAGCTAAAGCAAGATGCCCTCTTGTTCACAGGCAGGGCAGGTGCAGGCTGTTTCTATTTGGCTGCAAAAGGTGTTTTGTTTTTCTTAAAATGGAAACTCTATCCCTTACCCTCTTTCGCCTCAGGTTTCTCATCTGTAAAATGAGGCTAACAGAAGGACTTAGCTCACAAGTAGGACAGTGTGTAAAGCACTTTGCAAACTTCACGATGCTATATACATGCTAGCTATGACTGTACGTCTGGTGCACACCTATATGAATCGTTGTCTCCCCAGTTAGAATGTAAGGTCTTGGAAGGCAGCTGCTCTCTCTCCTTTCTGCCTGTACCCCAAGGGCTTGGTACGACGCCTGCCTAGCACACGGTTAAGCAATGAATAAACGCTTACTGACTGCTGCACTAGGTGATTTCATCACACGCTCCTGAGGTGGGCAGTCTCAGGATTATTACTCTCACTCTACAGATGGAGAATCTGAAGCTAGAAAGGAAACGCCTTTCCCAGGGCCTGACCTCACACAGAACTGGACTTGAGGTGCAGTAGCCAATCTGCCTGCTGCCACATGCTGCTCAGGCGAGGAGAAACGACAGCAGTGTAAAAACACAAACCTGAGGTGTCTACCAACTGTGAACGCTCATTTTTTTTACTCTCACATCCCAAAGCATCCCACAAGGCTTTGATCTGGCCATCCCATTCACTTTTGTGCCACGGTTCCTTCTGTCCCCCTCTAGACTCTAAGTGCCCGAAGAGGAGGAATGGTCCCATTTCTCAGGACTGCATAAATCCTTGTGGAGAAGAATTAGAGACTGTGATCAGAAATTCCATCTCCCTGCTCTAGGGCTGGCACATTCTGGGAGCAATCAGGGAGCAAAGCCTGGGCTCTGAATGACCAAGGGCTCTATTCTGGTGGAAAGGAGGGAGCCTTCAAAACCGACACACTCAAGTCTCCTCTTATAAAAATTACTCCTATTTGTTCACTAACAAAGCTATTCCTTAGCTCATCCCTGCCATAACCTGCTCTATTCAAAAACATATGGGAAAGGACATTAAATAACCAGCGCAAACCATAGGCTTGTGGTATTAGTGCTCTGCACTGCACAGCCCTATTCATCCTGCCCCCTCCCTTGTTTAATCTATCATTAAGATGCAGTGACCCTACACTAAATTTAAAACAGATCCTTCCTTCCTCCCATGCCTAAATTCACATACTTTTCTAGCTAGGGATGCCCTCGAGTATTAGCAACTCGACAGGGTTTCTCTAATCTCGGTTCTCAGCTATGTCACGCTGGAGAGCCAAGAAATTGCTGTTTTACATTTCTACACCAAAGGTTTCCAATAAAAAAAAAAAAAGACCATATAATTTACTTAATAAGATAAGGGGGCAAAATCTCCACTTAACAAGTATTTGATTGGGTACAGTCAACATGGTGTGTTGACACTGTCATTCGGAGACTCTTGTAAAAAATTCACACTCTTGTATTATTTCATCCCCATTAATGGCCATGGGCCCCAGAGAGTTTTAAAACATGATCCTATTGCCAAATGTAGGATGATCTTAATTAAGGAAAAAATGTCAAGGGGATATTAATCAGTAAAAAGGGAATATTTTTACCTTAAGTATGTTTTTATTAAAAATAACCTGTGAATTTGGAATTTTGTCCACATTAGTATCTCTGTGAACTATTATCCATTTCCAAAGTACACACTGTTTGGGAGTGTACAAAATTCCAGGTCAGTTGGTAAAGGATGACAAGACAAAGAAAGACTTGGGAGGAAAGGGCTGAATGGAAATGAGCATTTCTGATGCTGCTCTGTGTAACTGAACAAAGCATTTTATGATAATTTCTTTATCTGTATATTAAAGGCAGAGAGCTATATTTTTAAATGACAATTATTTATTAAGGATTTTTAAATGAAGATTAATTTTTTTAAGTCAAAGATCACCAGAGTTAGAAAGAACTTCTAATGTGGTCTGAGTCCAACTCCTTCTCAAAACAACGCCCCCCTCCCCACTTCAGCAAGTGATCATCCACTTTCTACCTGAACACTAGGAAGGAAAATTCATTCTCATCCAGGGGAGAGAGTTCATTGTGCTTGCTGCCCATTCTGTAATAAAACGTTTCACTATGCTGGAACACATTCTCTTTATTTTTAGTCAATAATGAAAACTTAAAAGAAGAACTCAAGGGAAATTGAATCCACTTGAACTGCTAACTCAACAAAGAATAACTTTTTATATAAATTTTGACCTTTAAAAATGCTAATAACATATCTTCTAATAGATTAATATTTCAATTAACCACAATATTTTATCAGAATATTTTATATTTTATTTTTTACACTGTCATTATACAGAATACAGAATAATCAAAGAACTGGATGGGACCTCAGCATCCAGACACCCTGCTTGGATGTTGTCATCTCCAATACATCTAGTATAGAGATACCACCTCCATTTAATCATGTGGAAGCCCTGGTTTTTAGGCAATAGCTCCTGACGTTTGGTGTGTCCAAAATGTTACCATTATCTTCCCACCTGAAGCCACATCCTTTCCAGACTTTCCTATTTGTCGAGTTCACAACCCCAGTGCCATCCTCAACTTCTCACTCTTCCTCATTCCACCAACCCAGTCAGCTGCCATACCTTGTTTCCATTTCTGCACCCTACCTCCCATCCCGTCTTTGCCCTTCCCTTCTCTCCTCTCCAGTGGCCTTTAGTTCAGACCTCTATCTTCTCTCTCCCAGCCCACTGGAATGACTCCTCCTTAGTTTTCCACCCCAATTCCTCCTCTACCCACCTGTGAATTACCTAACGTACAGTTTAACCATGCCATAACCCTACTCAATAAACTACAGTGCAATGCTATGGACCCTTTAGGCAGGTAGTCTGGGGAAGTCTATGGACCCCCTTCATGCAAGCATGGTTTTAAATGTTTAAAATTAAATGTGCACATAGGATAATAGAGGAAATGAATTGTATCAGGGAGTTAAAATATATGCACTTATGTACACCCACCCACCACACGCATGCTTTTTTGAAGTTCATGGAACCCAGGTAAAGAATGCCTGCTCTTTCAGGATTCAATAATCATAGATAAGAACTTTGACTTTCAGAGCCCTGACAATATCACTGTTTTCCCACCCTCAGTGTACATTAGTCCCCTTTCTGAATCCTACCATTTATCCTTCCTGCAGTTCCTATCACCTGACATTCTACTGCCCATCTCCATGTCTTCGCACGGACTGTGTCCCCTGCCCGGAATGCCTTCTTCCCACCTCTGCCTCTCGGATGCCTTTGTTTCTTCCCGGCTCCTCCCAGCTGCGAGGGTCTCCCCCTAGGACCCTGCATTTACTCTAGACACAGCCTGTAGAGTCTTTGAGACATGCCTATTGGCTCCAGTGGTGGAGGATGAGTCCCTAGAGAGAGCAGGCTCTGTTCCTTGTGTTCTTTATGGTTCCCAAGCCTTCATAGTGCCTGCTCACACTGGAGACAGCACCTTAGCAAACTTTGCTCTTGGCCTTTTCTGGGGTCCTCTAGCCTACAGCTAATCAAATACTTAAGAGAACATTAAGGATCCCTCTGAAGTCTTCTCTTTTCCAGGCTAAACCTCATCAGTACCCTCCTGTGATTCCTGTATGGCATGGGACTGAGCACCTAGACTACACGGAACCCCTCATCTCGGCTCCACAAACATTTTTCAAAGTGTACAGAGATTTTTATTGACATCTTCTGTTTTTAACCTCACCTACAACGCCCCCTGTATCCCTCTCTTTGTTCCCTCTAAGAAAGCCATACCACATAACAAAGAGTTTTTGAAAGAGGGGGAAAAATCCAGCAAAACACCTTAAAAATTCTGATATTATATACAAATTTCATGCCCTGACTTTTGTAAAGGCCTATTTGGGGGGCGGGGAAAGGAAAGGGAGGCATATCTTTACATCTTTTCCTTGGGGTCAAGCTTGGTCATTATAATTTCACAACCTTCTGTTTTGATAGTTTTGTGGCAACTGTTCTTTCCATTTGTATCACTGTAGTTACTGTGTTTGCTTTGCTTCACTCTTGTATTTATGGTTAAAACTACGAATACTTCCCCATGCATATAATGCTCACTTTTGATTTTAGAGAGATACTTTAAAAAATCATATAAAAAAGCATTATGCCAATACTTTATAGGGTTTATTAATTTTTAACAGCATAAATGCACAAAAGCCACAAAAAGCTTTTATTTTAAAGCGTAAAATATAAAACATAAAGTTTTATGTCAAAGGTTTTTTTGGGGGGTAACTACTGAGCTAATCATTTGAGTTTAATGTGATTAATTAGGTGGATTTTCCTACTACTGAACCAGTCTTCTATTCTTGGCACAAAACAAATGAACATCATATCATGAACAACTTTTGGGATAAATTGTTAAAATGACTTTAACAGATTTTATTGAATATTTTAAATTGTTATTCATTAATGATGTTAGTCTTCAGGTTTCCTTCTTTGTTTTACCCTTACCTGGTTAAGTACGAGGATTATACAGAATGTCCCCGAAGTCCTAGGGCAAAAGTGCCTCTAAACTAGAGAGTAATAAGCTTACTAAAATTTAAAACTTCCCTAACTTCTGGAATATCCTACATTTGTCTCCTAAGGGAATCTGGAAGGATGGCTTTCTTTCTCCAACTTTGAAAATCATTTCTGTAATACAGATACTTAAACCTGGTTTTGTTTGCTTCTTTGTATTCATATTTGATAGATTTTCCTTTAAACCAGTTTGGAACAGGAGTGTTTTTTCTTTAGTAATTCCTTTAGAGTTCATTCTACTTCATTTTCTAGGATTAGGCTATTGAAGGTCTCTCTATGGTATTCTGTTAGTTTGGGCATTTTACATTTTTGAAGGGCATTTTATATTTCTTTTGCTCTATTTTGTTGCCATATAACTAAACTGAGTAGGTTTTATTTCTTCTCTTTTACTGTGACTTCACTTTGCCTATTTTCCTGTTAATTTGATTTTTCTGCCCTCTTTTTAACTAGGATGGCATTAAAAACCTACTAGTATAAATCACTGCCCTATGCACTGGGAATACAAAATGGAGAAGGGGGGTAGGGTTGGGAGGGAGGGATGAGAACAGGACGGAAGGAGGAGGGAGTCATTTCCATTCAAAAATTTACAAGGGAAGGGGATAAGCATACAAATAAGTATGATAATACATATTGATTATGATGTATGATACAAGAAGATGATAATAAGTGCTGGATAAATTATGTACTGTAAGAAATCAGAGGGGAAAGTTCCTTTTGGAGGCCCTGGAAGTGGGGCCTGTGTAACAAGTTCACTTGATTAAGACAACTTAAGGGGAAACAGAAGAGAGATCCCAATTCCATCCCAATTCTAGCTTGATAGAAGGAGAACCTTCTAATGCAAAGCTTGTTTAGAGGAGGGGAAAAATGAAGCTTAAGACTCTCTTCTGCCCCTGCATGTGACTACCACTCCCACTAGGTTGCAAGGCAGAGAGAAATCAGCTGCAGGCTACTCACAACAGGAGTTTATGATTTACTTCTCTCACTCAACCTTTCCTTTTTCAAAACAGGGATACAGGGCCAACAGGACAGTGTGAATTGGTAAGAAAAAGGAATTACAGAATTTTTACCACAGAAAGGCAGCTTTAAAAAAATTGGAACAGGGACTGGATCTGTTATGGATACAAGGAATTCTCAGGGAGGGAACTCCCTCAAAGGGGTTGTTTATGAGGATCTACCGAGATCATATTTCTAAAGCATTAAGCACAGTGCCTGGTACACAGCTGGTGCTTAATAAATGCCTATCCCCCGCCCCAACTCTGTGAATGGTTGACACTTCTACAACTTCTGATCTCCGAAGTCTGCCTAGTGCATTCAAGAGTTAAGTAATGTGCTTGGTGTCAGCAAGGAGGTGTCAGAGGCAGGCCTTGAACCTTGGGGGGTCCCGCTTCCAAGGACAGAACTCTCCATTTTTTATGGCTTTATACAGATAAAATAATCCAAGCTTATGAAACAAACTACTGCCAGTGTTCTAGGAGGTTCAGCCGAGCCTGTTCTAAGGTGTGATCAGCATACGCACTAGAGGCAAATGAGCACAGTGACAAACTTGAAGATCAATTCCCCTATCTTTTTTCAAATATGAAAGCCCATATTCCTAGCTACCTCCAAGAAGTCATCATGAACATTTCGCAAATCAATGAGTAGTCAATGACTGTCTGGAAAATATTCTAAAGTGCTGTCTTTCCCTTATCTCTTACTACTTTACTCTCCCTTAGATTTATAATATCCCAGTGAATTTGGACTAAATGCTATCCACAATACAATTCACACTTTCCCTTTCCACACTTTTGTCCTGCTGTTTCTAATGCCTAAATGCCCTTTCCCTGGTCCTTCTTTTGTTGTCCAATTCATCTTTCAAGATGATGGCTGCAATGCCACCTTCCTCCTCCATCATCCTTCCCCAGTCTCCTAAAAATGACTCATTTTATAAGGGAGCAAGTGAAGCCTAGAGAGGAGCAGTGGCTTGCTTCACCCCCTGAGACGTCACACCCTTCTCTTGGGTCTGTATCTTCCATTCTAAACCAAAGGGTCTTTTAAGGACTTAAAGCTCGGGGATTTGTCCAAAACTACCTAGCTTGGAAGTGTGTCCATAGAAGCAGCACCTGAAGCAAGTCTGCTAGGTGATGCAGTGCCCTCATCTTACAGAGGAAAAAACTGAGCTCAACAGAAGCAAAAGCTGAGATGTGAACTTAAATCTCCACACCATGTGGTCCCTTACAGTATCATTATTGTGTATGAAAGAAAAATAAGTCTACCATTGTAACAGGGTGGGGACTTGTCATCACTCTCTAGTTTTGTTTGTTAGCTTGAATTTCATTTCTTTTTACAATGGGACTCATTTTCACTCAAGTATTTAAAATGCTGTTTCAGTTGAATACTGATCTTGTGGTATGGAATGTAGAGGTTTGGACATTGCACAATTTTGTAACTACCAAGGATGACCTTTAAAAGTGGAGTCCATTTTCTTCCAGGTGCTGGTTACTGAGCTCTGAAGGTTCATGTCAGAACGAAGCCACTGCCTGGTGGATGAGATACATTAACAATATCCTAAGTTAGAGTAAACACCATCCATGTGAAACTTTACTTTTTTCTATACTTACCCTTCTAAAGGACTCTACATTTAAGGAAAGCTTGGAAATCTATATATTTTAAATCTAATATTAATGAGAGCTCCAATGATAGCTGGCACTTAAAGAGTGCTTTAAGGTTTGCCAAAGTTTATACATAGACTGCAACCCCGACAACTCTCTCAAGGGCAAGCAATTGTTAAAGGCTTAAGAGCAATAATTATAACCAAATCTGGTTTAATTCTTACAAGTCTAAGGAGACCAAGGGAATTCAAGCAAACCTTGCCTGGGTACCAACCAGGGGGAGGGCACCATGTTGGGTGCCAAATAAAAGTAAGGCACAATGTCCTTGTTCCCCCTTTCTGAAGCTCACTACATGTACAATATTGTGTGTCCTCTGCATAAAGTGAAAGCACTCCATCAACATCCATAAGAATTTCACCCTTCATTCACCTGCAGCAGTGACTGACTGTGTGACCCTCTAGGCTCCAGTTTCTAAAAGGGGTCAATGAGTCTGTTCTAGTCACACCTCTGGACCTGCTTTTCAGAGGCAGGCGTTTTGTACAAATGGGAGCTGCTGTTGCTGCTGTGCTGATGACAGTATGACTTTACATTTAAATGTCTTAAAATTCCAATTTCCACATTTGTAAATGGGGTTTACCAGACTGCTAGTGCCTGCCTACCTCATTCAGAGAGCTGTTACGGAGATCATCTATGGAAAGTGTTTTTTAATTCTTCAAAGCACTGAAGAACCTTGAACATTTTCTTGAGGCAGTGTGATTGTATACAAGGGTCAGAGGAGGTCTGAGTTCAAATCTTCTGGATGGACATTTTCCCACACACAGATCATCATCACTTCAGCACCTGCCTCCCAGGGCTTCTGTGAAGATCAAAGGAGTTCATGTCTTCTTTCTTTTCCTTTGAACTTTTCTTCTATTCAGAAAGTATTTCATTAGAGAAGGGAAAGTCCTCTACATCAGAGGTCAGACCTGGTACCTGCCTTCTCTCTTGCCTATGTTCACTCTCCTGTGACACCTGGCTTTACAGGCAAAGGAGAATCTCAGAGTTCAAAAGGATATGAAGAAACATACCTGAAATGACTAAGTTGACTGGCCCAAATAGGGTCTAAAAAGTAATTAGTTCAAATGGTAAACTGATGTTCTTCAATGATGCAAATTCCAAGGGAAGTCCTGAAAACTCAAGTCCAAATTCAAACCATACATTTTTGGCAGTCTGATTAGAGCCCAAGCTTAGGAGCCAAGAGATGAGGGTGCTGGTCTTCACTCTGTCACAAATGCTAGTTTCCGTGTCTCAGCCTCAGTGTTCCTATTTCAAAAATTAAGGCCTCTGCCTAGATCATCTCTAAATTTCTGTCAAACAATAATGTTCTCTATGTCCTGTGAGCTCCAGTCAAACTAGATCATTCTGTCTCCTAAATATGCCTTACAACTCTCCTCAACATACTTTGTTTATCTTGTTTCTTCTGCCTAAAGTGCCCTCCCTCCTCCTCTCTGCCAATGAATTCAGGCCTAGCCTTTAAAGTCTCACTCAAATGTCACCTCCTCCAGGAAACCTTTTCTCATCCCTCTGGGTGGTAAAAGACCTCTCTCACAGGGACGTCACAGAACACTGACTTTGGGACCTGTCTTAAGCACTTTTTTCCCCTTGAGAAAGAAGAGGAGGAGGGCAAGGTTCAGACCTGCAATTTTATCACAGTAGGAAAATTCCTTATATCCATGCAACCCCTCTGTAATTTGCAGTACTGAGAGAGTCATCTATGGATGAAATGAAATGACTTACTCAGGGAGTCACGTGGCTAGTATCTGTCAGAGAGAGAAATAGAACCCAGGTTTTTCTGACTGAAAGAGCCTCTCTCCACCACACCAGCATGCTTTACCTTATACATTTATATAATATTGCGTGTTATGTCAAATACTCTTCCAAGACTATAAACACCATGAGGGCAGAGATGATGTCTTATTTAAACTTTGAATGTCCCCCAGAGTCTAGCACAATGGTCTGTACATAGAAGGAAAGTCCTGGAAAGTGCTGAATAAATGTTTGTTGAATGAATGATTTGAAACATCAATTACCCTCAGGTACTAGACCCTGTACTTTGCCCTCTGGTTTGTAGACTAGAGATCTGTCCTCCTACAGGTGCTATGGATTTCTCTAATGGGCCTATACTTACATAGGGGTATAGCCATTTTTATGGATGCACACACTCTCAATCAATATTGAGTAGATGAGTGTATCCACGGGCTATATTGTATTTGGTTTTAAAAATCCACCTTCAATTTCTCCCATTTCACTTTGAAAACTGCTTCTCCTTGAGTGGCTGCCCATGACTGCTACAGCCTGGGTCCTAATGCCACCACAGGAGGTGATTGGGGGATGTGTTGGATTCCCATGTCATCAATGTATTCAGCACACTGACACACACTACTGTGGAGGAAGGGGGAGGAATTAGAATGTCTGGAAATTAAGCCAAGGTGGAAGGTGGTCTCTGGCTCATCTTTGACCAAAATGTTTCCTACTCTCCTATTCCTCCTCTCGCTCTCAGGCGATTTATTTATGGGGTTTCGAGTAGTCTGAAAGGGAGCCTCCACAAAGCCATTATTCATTGTTCCTTGAATAGTTTACAGTAATAACCCCCACCTTCCCTCCACGCCCCTTTTCCTCCCTTCCCACCCCCCCCCAACAATTTGAGTAATCCTTGACATGTACAAAATGTAGCTGCTGCCCCTTGCTGAGTGTATGAGGACTCAATGGGGTCATGTGGCCCTTTTATTCTGTGTATGGCCTCGGCTTCCAGATCTGTATAAGGAGCAACATGGAGCCTAAGTCACAATTTTTCTAGTCTAGTCCGAACTTAGAAGAATGAAATGATGTGAAGCTGACCTTTTGCCAACACTCCATATGGGGCTGGGCGGTTCTTTGCGGTTGATTCCTAGAACTAAACTTTCGAGGACCCGTGGCAGGCACTCTTGTAGAAAACCTGGGCCTTTGGGCTTTGTTCCCCTTGGGGGGCTGCCAAAAACGAAGCTTGGCAGTCTCTAAGACATGCTGCTAAGCGTATTCATTCCATTTCAGTTTTGGTTGGTTGCTTCTGACGTGACACAATGTGAGGACTTGGGTATACTACGTGCCATAATTACCGTAACATGTATCTGACTTGGATAGCAGTCAGCTCTTGGCATTTCAATGTCCATAATACTGCTCAACTGGGGCTGTTCCTCCAAAGGCACTTGTGCTCCCATTCATCTTTTCAAGTGTCCAGGAATCCAGTCAATTTAGGAAAATTTACTGTGAAGAGATGGCCCTGGGAGGCTGAGAACTGGTTCCATCATCGAGAAGGGAGAGGAACAGGAAAAGGGTCAGAAGTGTGCTTGGGCCAGGCTCCCCACATGGGGTCACAGGTTCCTCTTTTGACCATCATAACTTAATTATTCTAGGCATTTCAACATTCTTCTGTTTATTTCATTTAACCTCTTAATAAAGCATTGAGCTCCCATCATGTCTTGACTGAAGGAAGGAAGCTTAACTTTCACATCCCCATGAGGGAGGGGAGCCAGTGTGCACACCTATGATTATGTATATACTAGGCAGTTGGGGGGGGGGGGGCGGTGTTTAGGTGCTAGAGATAATTGGTTTTGTTCACTTACCTATACTCTTCCAACTAAAGGTTTCTTTCAAGGACTCATTATAATATGGAGATGACTTTTGATTTCGGAAGGCTGGGCACAAAGGAGTTCAAAATCATAATAAAAAAGTGTTAGACTAAAAATCAAGAAAAGGAGGTTGGATGCCTAGTTCTGACACTTATTAGCTGTATAGCTATGGGTATGTCATCTTACTTATCTGAGTCTCAGTTTCCTTCTCTGCAAATTGGGGAACATGCTCCTTATCTTACAATGTTATTGTGAGAAAAACATTTTTAAACTTCAAAACACTCTCAGTGTGGGTTACTCACACTTAGCAATGTGTTTACTACAATCACAGAAGAGAAGAACTGAGAGAGATCAGTTCAATTTTACACAGAGCAGAACTGAGACCCAGAGAAGGGATATGGTCTTGCCCAAGACCATTCAATCAGTCAGCCGCAAACCACTTGTCCCTTCTTGTTCTCTCAAGTGTCCTCACTGGCCTCCTAAATGGTCTCCACACTTTGTCTCTTCATCTCCCACCCCCTGTAAACAACCATATTAATCCTACATGCTATGCTCATTCTATCACTCTCCCATTTAAACCACTAATACCTCCAAGGTCCTTTACAACAGTTATGTTCTAAGAGCATCCAGGGATTCTATTTTTACTGTCACAATTGTTTACACAATGTTATTTTAAGGACGATAAGCACCACAGAGACAAAACAACACTTCTGTTTACTTCTGTAATGTACAATCTGTCTTTGCAGAACAGAACAAAAGAGTAATTGAAAGAGTGGCTACACATGCTTTCTTGGGCCCCAATTTCTCTACTGTGCTATGTTAAGGTGATACCTGAACCTTCATCATGACTGAAGCACAATGCCCAACATCCAATATGCACAGCCTGCTCTTCGCGTGGGTCCAAATCCTAGATGGGCACTCACTAGGCAAGTAACTGACACGTGCTGAGTTGGACAGTCTCTGTCCATGAACACTGAGAAGATAATACATGTACCAGCCCCCTGAGAAAGGAAAGGGCTCTGCTAAATTTAGATAGGAGAAGTCATTCTTGTAAAGGAAGGGTGTAACTGGTTGACCACTGATGTCCTTCACAAACCAATCCCACCTCCAGGGTTTTGCTTGGGCTGATCAGATCCCCACAATGCCCGCTCCCTCTCTATTGGCCAAATTCCTATCCACTTAAGGCCTAATTTAAATGTCAACTCATCCAGAAAGTCTTCCCTGACCCTCTTCCCCTGCTCTATCACAGCAGTCACTTCCAAAGGCACTTTGCTTATTTAGTCTTTTCTTATCCACGGCTCATATGTTATTTTTATTTTACTGTAGTTGTATATTGTCTCTTGCTAGATTGTTGAGCACCAGGAGAGCAGGGATCATGTTCACCTTTGTACACTACAGGCACCTAAGACTCATTGGGAAGCAATGGGGCACCCAGGGGGAGAGACAGGAGCTAACACGTGCCAGGCAAATCAAACCATTCTCACCACCATACTGACCACCATCTCCCCTTGGACTCAGGCCCAGAACCCAAGTGCAGGGAACAGCTGTTTTTCCAGCCCAGTGCCCTCAGAAAATACCTTATATAGCTAGCAACTTCACCTGTGGAGGGGCTTCAGTCACAGGTCAGTGAAGACTCAGAAAATAAGGTTTGTGATACCAAAGGCCTTGCTACTGTCAAAATGACAGGATTTTATCAGTGGAAATGACATTAAAGAAGAAGCCTGTCCAACTGCTTTGATGTTGTACCCTAAGAACCATGGGAGCCCTCCATCGTTTGCTGCTGAAACCTTCCATGTGTTGTCTTTCCCATTTCAGAATGGGAGCTACTTGAGAGCAGAGACTATCCTATTAGTATCACCAGTTGGCTTTGCACATAGTAAGTCCTTAATAAATGTTCATTCATTCATTCATTCACGTGGTACTGAGCTGGTAGGAACTTGGATCTAAATGGTGGTTCTGCCATTTACAACTATGGGACCCCATATAGGACACTAGAATGTCCTCAGTTCTGTAAAATGTACTTGGACCACTTGGACTACTCATCTCTGGTGTTAATCTGTTGTAAAGGATAAAGTACCATCTATCAGTTATGTATGTATGCATACATACATGAGATAAAATAATGCATATGAATGGAACTTCCAAATCTGAAAGTACGTAAGTGGAGGAGGCTTCAGAGCCAGGGAGATCTGGGTTCACGTCCTACACCTGATACAACCAGGCAGTATGACACCAGGCAAGTCCCTTCACCTCTCAGGACCCCTGAGGCAGTTCTCTAGGATGATCAACTATAGAGTAGGCACCCATTGGCTTTGATGGAATGAATTTCCCTCTTAGTGGTTCCCCAAACTAATGAAATCACAGAACAAGTTTTTTAAAAATGCCTGTATCTCCTGGCATGGATATCTAGTCCCTCCCTCACCTGCCTCCTTAACATCTTAACAGGGAGTTCTGTACAACAGGTGACAGCATGCTGAGGTGCACCTGTGTGTAGTAGGCAGACTAGTAACCAAGTAGCCAGTCTTTAATTAACTTGTTTTGAAGAATATATGGATGAAGTTGGTAAAAACCAATTCCACAAAGCTAAGGGTAATGAAGGGACTTGTCAAGCATTGGCAGAATCAAGTCAACCTAGGGATCCAGGGATCGAGGATCCCAACTCTTAAGCCCAACACATGAAGAAGCCTTAACTAAAGGAAGCTCTCTGTCTCACGTGAAAGACAAGGTGGTTTTATTTTCACAACCTGGTGGCAGTTATTTAAAACACAAAACGAAAAAGTCCTAATGTCCAATTCAATTCTGTGTCATTTTTAATACATTTTCATCCATACCTACCTAAGATTCATAAGATTATATTATGAATTAAAATGTAGAGCACAGAGTCAGTGAATATAAAATAAAATATTGTTAATTGCTATGTCCTTCTGCCTGTATTTGTACTACACACACATTCCAAATGCAAATGTTCAAAGATAAATATCTCCTCTTCTTGAATGCACTGAAATGGTCAGACCAGTTGCTGCTGAACCTGTGGAGGGTCACAGCTCCAGGCGAAGCACTGCACAGGTTGCTAGGAGGATGCCAAGGTTGGCATGTGTTAGAAGGAGGAACAAGGGGACTGACAGATGCCCCATGACAATCTGGAAAGTAAAATGAGCTGCAACAGGTGAATTTCAAGATCCAAAAATATCTTTCTCTGATTTGTGAAGGCAGTATCAATGTATTATAGACAAAGGATGGAAAAACATCAAACTTCTTTGGCATTTTTGACAGATGTTTCCAAACATTCTCAACTCATGACATCACACAGGTATTGAAGACAGCTGTCTGGGCCTGTGCACCGGCTCTCCCCTTCCGTGCCTTGTCTCCACTCACACAGTCAGCAACCACCCCATTTCAGGCCCTCCTGAACTCCTTGTGTGGAGCACAGCACCGGCTTGCACTGGTCTCCCTGGTTCAATAAGCTCCAGTGGGTCCCTACCGCCCCTAAGATGCAGCAGCAGCAGCAGCAACAGTAACAGTAGAGTGCCAATCACTATGCTGAGTGCTTGTAACTGTTACCTCATCTTATCCTTGCAACCACCTTGAGAGGGAGGTAGTCTTATTATCCCCAGCTTTAGAGATGAGGATAGTGAGGCAGACAGAAGTGAAGTGACTACGTGGAGTCCTACAGCCACACTGGAACTCAGGGCCCTCCTGGCTCTGGGTCAGGGCCCCCTCACTGCACCACCTGCAGTCAGCCTCTAAGTCCTGCACTGAGCTCAACCCTCCATCCTGCTCTCCTTCCTTCTCAGTTTAGGTCAAATAGAGGCCCTCCCTGCTCCTCTGCCCGCTCACCTGCCCCCTGGACCACTCCCACCCTCACAGATATTCTGCACCCACTTCAGGTTTGTACCTACTTGTTTGCATGTTGTCCATCTGAAGGCATCATGTTTATTTGTATGCCCCATGCTCAGCACAGCACCTGGCATGTAGTAGGTGCCTAATAAATGCTCACTGCCTGACTGATCCCCAGTGGTCAGCATAGTGTGAAGCATATAGTAAGTGAGTAATAAATGTTTTTCTCTTGATTCCTATATATTTCTTTATAGATTTTTCGTTTATATGAATCTCTACAGCTCATCAACTGATGGACAAACATATATATATATATACACACACATATATACATATATTAAGCACCTACTAGGTGCTACTAAGCACAAGTAGAAAGAATGAGACAGTCACAATTTGCAAGGAGCCCACATGGTGTGCAGAGACAACACAGTCATCTAGTGATATGTACAGCAAAAGCATAAAGTTAGTAAATACAACTTTACTAACATCAAGTTAGTAAAAACAACACAAAGTGGCTAAATTTAGCTATTTGGGGAGGGAGGGAGTGCCTATCAGTTGGGGGAATCAGTAATAGCTTCATGCAGATAACAGTGCTTGAGTCACCTCTTAAAGGAAGAGAGGACCTTTGTGAGAGGAAGGACAGAAGAGAGTACTTGGGCAGGCACAGCAAAGGGGGTTGCTGGAGCAAAGGGGGTTGCTAGGGCAAAGGCCCAGAGCCCAAACAGGGAAGGCTGGAGGTTGTTGTGAGGATCCAAGAGATGGCCACTATGGCTGGATTCCAGTACAGGACGGGGAGTACTGTCCAGTGAGGATAGAAAGATAGGATGAGGTCAGGCTGCGAAAAGCATTAAGAGCACAACAGAAGAGCTTCTCTTTTACCCCAGAGCAGAGGTTCTTAACCTTTTTGTGCATGTCTTGGGCTCCTCTGACAATCTGCTGAAGCCTGCGGAACCCTTCTCAGAATAACGTTTTTAAATAACTGAAGGATAAACTAAATGTCAGTTAGTTAATGAAAAGGAAAAAGATGATTTTTTTCCCCCAAACAAGTTCACAGACCTCACGAAATCTATCTTAAGATCCTTTGGGTATCCCTGGACCTTAGGCTAAGAATGCTAATCCTGAAGACAATAAGCAGTCACTAAAGTTGACTGAGTAGGAGAGTCATATGGTCTGATCTATAATTAAAGAAAATTGCTTTGGCAGCAGACTATAGGATAGATTGAAGAAGGAAGAGGTGAGGCAGGGAGATCAATGAGTAGGCTGTTAAAATTACCTAAGACAGAGGTGAGGAGAGCTAACGTGATAGCACCCAAGAACCTTGTGAGATAGCCTAAGCGCTGCCATTACCAGATGACACATGGATATCTCATCAGTACAGTGCCAGATCTGGAGATTGGAAGACCTGAATTCAAATCCTACTTTAGATGCTTCCTGTGTGAAGTCTGAGCAAATCACTTCACCTCTCTCTGCTTTAGTTTCCTCATCTATAAAATTGGGATCATAACAGCACCCACCTCCCATAGTTGCTGTGAGGA
The DNA here is from genome assembly GCA_028658325.1 of Potorous gilbertii. Classification (NCBI taxonomy): domain Eukaryota; kingdom Metazoa; phylum Chordata; class Mammalia; order Diprotodontia; family Potoroidae; genus Potorous; species Potorous gilbertii. The sequence goes on from CM053770.1 coordinate 671,120,687, forward strand.
ACAAACGAAATATTATTTGTAAAGTGCTTTGCAAACCTTAAATGCTAGTTATTGTTACCATAAGCTCTAAGGTCCCTTTCAGTTTTAAATCTATGATCTTATGTTTTTAATTGCCTGAAGTGTCAGAATTCAAATAAAGGTGCCCTAACTCCATGCCCCCAGTTTTTTGTACTAACATGCTCCCCATGATTGATGTTTTAGGAAACTAATTTTCAAACTGGCAAGAATTTAATATCATTATCATTAAACACACACACTTTAATAGGGGAACTCCTTTCACCAATGCAGACTGGCAATTCAACTCTCAGGCTTTTAAAGAACTGACGCTATTAAGGTTGGTAAGTGGCAAATACAGGATTTGAGTCCAGGTCTCTGACTCCAAGTGACTGGCCCTCAATGCACTAGGACAGGGTTAAGGAACCTGTCTCATGGCCACATGTGGCCTTCCAGGTTCTTGGGTACGGCCTTTTAACTGAGTCCAAGTTTTATAGAACAAATCTTTTTATTAAGGGGATTTGTTCGGTGAAGTTTGGATTCAGTCAAAGGGCTGCATTTGAAGACTTACAGAGCCAAATGTGGTCTTGAGGCTGCAGATTTCCCAACCCTGCACTATGTGCCTCTTCACTGTCATTATTGTCCTACTGGCATTGGTCATATTTGAAGCTGGAAAGGATTGGAAAGGCCTTAGAAATCCCCCAGTGAAGAAATTACCTAACCTGTACTAAGTAGAATGGGATTCTCTACTATCAAGGACTCTTAATACAATTAATATAAAGGATCCTCTTACAAAGAAGTTTACATCAACTGATGAAAAATAAAGCCTTGAAAATATACTAACCCTTTCTTTCTTTTAAAGGCTCAAAAAATAAGAAAAAACAAACAGACAAACAAAAAAGACAGGAATGAAGTGCCTTCTCTAGAATGCCAGGAAAGATGGCTTTTAGTCTGAACTGTAGCCTGAGTGGGCACGTGAGGGATTAGATGGAGATCCAAGGTCTGCCACTTTCTAACAGTGTGATCTTGAGCAAGCACCTATATTCAAATAATCCAATGGATTTTAGATCACAGCAAACTGACAGTTGTTTCCAAAGACCCAGACTGGTGACTCTATTTGGCTACCCACCTGAGCCACCAAACTGTGGTCGTTAGCCGAGCCCCTATTCTCTTATTGTATATGTCTCCGTGACTCCCTTCCCACCATCACCATTCACTTCCTTCCCATGATATTCAGTTAGCTCTTTAGATACACATCAGTTGTAATGACCACATTAAAAAGGTGACAAGAAAGGAAGTAAAATGGATTTAATTTTGATTATACAATTTTTAAAAGTTTTGCACTAATAAAACCAATTGTAACCAAAATTAGAAGGAAAATAGGAAACTGGGAACAAAAATTTACAGCAAGTTTCTCTGACAGAAGCCTCATTTCTCAAATATATAGGAACTGAGGTAAATTTATAAAAATAAGAGCCATTCCCCAGTTGATAAATGACCAAAGGGCATGCATTTTCAGATGAAGAAATCAATGCTATCTATAGTAATGTGAAAAAATGCTCTAAATCACTGTCAATTAGAGAAATGAAAATTAAAACAACTCTAAAATACTACCTCACACCTATGAGATTGGTTAACATGGACTAAAAAGGTCAATGACACATCCTGGAGGTGATGAGGAAAAATGGGGACATTAACACATACATTCTTGGTAGAGTTGTGAACTGATCCACCTATTTTGGAGAACAATTTGGAACTATGTCCAAAGGGCTATAAAACTGCATACTTTTTGACCTAGCAACACACTATTAGATCCCTACACCAAAGCGATAAAAGACAACAGCAAAAGGCTTATATGTACAACAATACTTGTAGCAGCTCTTCTTGTGGGGGCAAACACAAGTTATGATAGATGATTGTGATGGAATGCTATTGCACTACAAGAAATGATGAGCAGGATGGTTTCAGAAAAACCTGGGAAGACTTATATGAAGAACTCTGGCAAAGTGAAATGAGCAGAACCAGGAGAACACTATACACAATAACAGCAATATTTTAAGGATGATCAACTGTGAAAGATTGAGTTATTTTAATCAAGACAATGATCCAAGACAATTTCAAAGGACTTAGGATGAAAAATGCTACCCATCCCACGGAAAAAAACTAATTAACTCAGAATGCAGATTAAAGCATACTTTTTAAACTTTCTCTATTTTTAAAAATTTTCTTTTGCAATACAGTTAATATGGTAATGTTTTGCATGATGTCTCATGTATAAGTGATATCAAATCCTTCCCAAGATGGAGAGAGGGAGAAAATCTGGAACTCAAAATATTAAAAAACTGTTTAAAAAGTTTTACATATAAATGGGAAACATTTAATGAAATAAATAAAAATATGTTTTAAGATGGCCCATATCATTACAGGATCATCACAATTTCCTGAAAGCAATCTAGCCTACTGTTGTCAATTCTGGGACCAAATGTCCATCTGTATAGCCTATCTCAAATATACATACTGGTGGATGATCATTAAAAGTTGTCCATTCAAATATATGCCATAATCTGGGCAATCAACATTTTTCATCTCCCTGAACTGTTCTATATAGATAACTAGGCCAAATTCTTGAATGCTTACAGATCTCTTTCAGGAGGTTCTGGTAGGTTCTGGAGATTGATGTAATCAATACAATTTCATTCACAGACAGAAACAGAAGGATTTTCATCATCCACAAGTAATCCCTCTTCAACTTCAACTCTGCACTGGGTCTCCTCCATTACAACAGAGAATGCGTATGGTGAACACACATTCCCTGCTTTATGCCTCACTTGACGCTGATGATCGGG
>CM053770.1:671123626-671152322 GCA_028658325.1 Potorous gilbertii
TAAATGGCATATAATCTGATGTTCTGTACATCTTTCAACCAATTATGAGATGGCAATGGTGGAGTGCAGGGTTGAATATTGCGCATGGGATCCTTGCCTGCTTGTTTTCATCTACTTGAAGATGCCTTCAATTTACATACTGATGATTTGCAAAGATTTTGTACAAGTAGAGATATATGCATATAGGTCAGTAGTTATTACTGATACCACTTCATTCATCTTCCTAAGGCCTGAGATATTTTTTCAACATAGGTGAATCTGGCTGCTTTGTAGTTTTTGTTCTTCTGAGTAACATTTCCACTTTCCCTCTAAGAATGCTCCACACCATGACATCAGAATCTAAGCAGGTTGCTCCACCGTCCTGGATGATGAGAAGTTAATTTTAGTAATCCTTGCAGACCATTTCTACTTTTCTTCTCTTTACATTCTCCTTTCAGTTTTCTGCTTACATGTACTTTGGGTGACTTTCTATAGTTCGATCCCTTGCTAAGTCCCTTTAAACTGGTTTTACTTTGTGAGACAAGAGCATTCCCAATTGCTCATCATTTTTCTCCCTAAGATTCTATATACAAATTTATATTCTAAACCACACTGACTTTGACCTCCATCTCTCTCCATTTAGCAAGTAAGTAAAGAATTACTGGACTCACGTTCTTTCTGGATTCTTTTGAATAATTCAATAAACATGCATTAAGTAAACTCTAAACCTTGTGCCAGATCCTGGCAAAGCTGGCTTCTTTTTGACTCATTAGATGCTCTCAAGAAGCTTATAATCTAGTAGGGAGGGAAAGACATGAACAATATTCATCTAAAGTGGAAAAAATCTAAAGGAAAGATTCAGGGAAATGACTATGAAAAATCTGAGGAGGAAACTTTAGGCCGGAGTGGGAGACACCATGAAGACTTCATGAATGAGGTAGCAGTTATGGGGAGAGAAAAACTCCATTTCAGGAAGGGGAAAGGCATAAATAAAGGAACAGAGAAATATTTTTTTTTCTAATTTTATTTATTTTCAGTGTTCCACAATCACTACCATATAACTTCGATTTGTTTTTCCTTCCTTCCTCCCTACCTTCCTCCTCCCTGCCCGAGACAACATACAATTTTACACAGGTTCTACACATACATTACTATTAAATACATTTTCACCACAGTCATACTGCATAGAATTGAAATGAATGGGAGAAATCATAATGACAACCCAAAACGTAATACAAAAGGAAATGATGTGCTACATTCTGCAACTGATCTTCCTGTTTCCCCTGGAGCATTTAAGCACACCTGGGTCCTACTACAAGTTTCCCCCTCCCCCGCCCCCTCCCCCCCCCCTCTCCTTCCAGTTTGCCTCTGCCACAGTAGAGGAATATTCTTTAGTGATTTTCCCAGCCTCATGTGCTACAAGACTATCTGCCTCTTCTGCTGATCCCAGGATTTTTCTGGGGAAATATTTTATGGTTCTTTCAATGTCAATAAGGGGAGGAGGAGAAAGTATTTACCAATCACTCTGCCATTGTAGCTCCCAGAAATTCCCAGAGAAATATTAAAGACCCAGTGAGAACCAAGGACAATTAACAGTCTACTTTGGCCAGAAGGTATGTGAATGGGGTTTAATATGATGTAAGGATGGAAAAAAAGGTTGGAGCCAAATTTCTGAAAACCCTGAATGCTATATTATATTTAGACACACATGTATGCATGTGCCTATACAGGCACTTATACTTTACTTGGTAGGCAATGGGGAACATCTAATAATTAGGGGTAGAGGAATGCTATGGTTAGTACGGTTCATGAAGACCACCTGAACAGTGGTACATATATGCATGCATGTATACATACATCTGCTTGCACACATAAATGCACATGTGTACACGCATGCTCTCTTTCTTACTTCCATAGCCTCTAAGTTATCCCTACCAGATTTCACAATCTCACTGCACATTCTACTTCCCTTTTATTGAGCATTATATGGACTGATTACAAAGGCCAACTAATTATGACCCTCTGCCTATTTATCAAACAACATCGCCTGTCTTTCACTGATATCTTCCTAGATGAGGTGTCTCCTTAGGGTGTGAAGATGCCCAAGACTCATCAGCTCTAGCAGGTACAGCTACACTGGATCAAGAGTGAGTCTGGCCCAACCAACCTGAGTCTGGAGAGGCCTGCCTGCAACCAGGATTGGGGGGGGAAGAAATGTTCTGAACTAAAGCCATTCCTGACTGCTTGCTTGGCTGTAGCTCAATCTGCATTCGTGGAGGGAGGATTTGCACTGATGAAATCATAGCTCCTAAAGGCATTCTCACACATACACACATCTGAAACTAAACAAGGTCAAGCAACAAATATGGAAAGAAAATTGAGTTCATTGATTTTTCTGAATAGTTTATATCGTTTTAACTTTTCTACAGAATAGCCAGTGTTATGCAAATGCCATCCCTCCATAGGATTCTTAAAGCAAACACCTCTTTCCCTGTCTAGACTGCATCCATTCCACACAGCCTCCAATTGCCTGGTGGAACTGAACACCAGAGGCAGAAAAGGATGCACCTCCAGAGGGAGAGCACATTTGCACCTAATTAGGCCTGTTTGAAATTTTCGCACTTAAAATAAAATCAACAAATAAATGTGCCTTGTCTCTGATGTTACTTTTTGTCACTCCAACTTTTGCCAACCAAACTTTTCAGGCCTGGCTCACAAGGGGACATATGCCTACTACACAAAGTTAGGTTGGAAAGAGTTTAGGCTTCACCTCACCCCACCCTCTCACTGACCAGTGCCTCCCCTACAAAGAAATAAAGGAGAGAAAAATGGGGTAGAACAGGGTGGGTGGGGCTCAGCTCCCAGGGTGCAGAGCGGCAACCACGTGCTTTCACTCAGGACTTAGAGAACCTCTAGTCTAACCCAAGTCAAGTCAGAAATGAAATGGTCCCCATCTGCACAGGGTTTACATTTTATCGCAGGCTACAAGAAGGATATAAAATATATCCTGAGGGTGAGGGGCACCGAGCTCTTTAATTTCACTGACAACAGAGAACTGTTGAATGAAGAAATTTTATCAATTCAAGCTGGCATCACAACTGTATGATGTACAGGCTGCAGAGGCAGCCCAGGGAGGACAACAGTTCTTGCCCCAGGAATCAGGTCCCCATCATCTGTCTGCCACCATCAACTGCCCACAGTGGTCAGGGAAGCCCCAAAGCCTCAAGACTATCCACCTGCCAATTCCAAGTCTCTGGTCCTGCCTCCAGCCATAGTCTAATAAAGGAATCCGCCCTTTGGAAAGAGCACCTGGCAGACTGGCTGCCTCCACAGGTGCTGCAGCTCCCTTCTTGTCAGAAGCTACAGTGACTGAAGATTCAGACAAGAGCCTTCTGACTACCAGAGTACTTAACAGGGTCATCACTTTAAAGGTGGAAGGGATCTCATAGGCCAACACCTCCAACCTTACTTTACAGCTGGAGAAACTGAGGCCTAAGAAGCAAATTTATATGCCTGAGGTTACACAGGGAGCAAGGATCAGAGGAAAAGTTTGAGCCTAGGTCCTCTGACTACAGACTGTGTTCTCCCCTCCCTCAGTACAATCAAACAGCGCAACATCAAAAACTGGGAATGACCCCAAAGAAGAGATTCCCAATCATCTGCCTTGCTACTCCACCATAAGCTATCTCTAGGCCTTGTCTCCCCCTATCTGAATGTGAACAGCCCAAGAATTGTGACTATTTTGCTTTTCTATCTTTGACTCCAGCACTCAGTCCAGTGTTTTGCACATAATAACTGTTTAATAAACATTTTTTCATTCATTAGAGGTCTGAATAATAAAGAGGATGAGTGACTTGCCCTGGATCACATAGCCAGGGTGTGACAGAGGCACCACTTGAACTCAGTCTTTATAACTCTAAAGCCAGTGATCTATCCCCTTTCTCACAGCCTCTCTAGAGATTCAGAGACCTCACTTTAAACTGAAAGCAAGGGATGACTATAGCACTGTAGATACAGATAGAGAGTATGCTATGTAGATACAGATAGAGAGTATGCTAGAAGTCTTCTAGATAAGAGGTGTCAAAGTGGGGAGAGCAGGTACCCCAAACACTCCTGAGTGCAGCCCAAACCAGATTAAAATGTCATCAAAAATGTTTAAGAAAACAAAATACAATAAAAAAAAATACAAAATACAATAAAATACAAACAATGTTAATTTGTAGTTTTCTAAGTCAACATACAGCCCACATTTCTATCTGAGTTTGGCACTACTGGTCTAGCTACGTAAGTAGTAGGTGGCAGTGCTGGGGTTCCAACCTGAAGACTTTAATTCCAAATTCAGATATCCTTGTCTGCTTTCTTTCATAGGAAGGAGCTGAGGGCAGAGAAGGCATATAGCTTCTCCACTGACACATTTGTAGTAAGAGCAGTCAGGATTCTAACCTGGTCTGACTGCACACGTCTACGCCATAAACCATGCATTCAAATGGCCTTCTCATAATTCTAATAAAACACAGCTGAGCAGCATCATCATGCCCCCATCAGGGGGCCTCTCTTATCACTGTATGGAGACCTTTATGCTCTTATTTCCCTGGAATTTGGCAAGAGGTCTTCCTCCTATACAGAAGATGGTATCTAAATGAAATCATGCATCTTCCCCCTCCCAGAATAACCTACCTAAGTTGTAGTAATACTTGCTGTGCTCAATCCACTATGTATCAGGCATCTACAAAGATCGTGCTTCTAGAGAGCTAGATGTAAAACCTACAAAGCCTTTTCCTAGTATAAACTTGGCAGTTAAGCACTTACTGATTGAGGAGTGGGAGCAAACACCATTACCTGAGGTTAAAAGAAGAGTCACCAAAGTTGAACGATTTGCCCAGGGTCCCTCATCTTCTAAATGTAACAGCTGATAGGGCTAGCACTCTCCTGCCCTGCCCAAGAACCTGCTCTGTGCATGTGGCACCACTCAGAATCGGATTCAATAAACACTTAATATTCAGCGTCAGTTCACTTCTCTGGTGCTCACTTTCCACATCAACAAAATTGGGAATTTGGACTGAGTAACCTCTAAAACCCCTTATTTTACTTTTGTGATTCTATATGTGAACCTCTGACAGTTATACAATCAAAACGAAAATGTTACTTATCAGAATTTCATTGAATGACTTCTTCAATGAAGCCAGAGACATAAACTATTGGAAGATCATAATGTAAATTTTTTTTATTTCATTTCAAACATAAATTCAATCAAAACAAGAAACACAACTGACACCTATCAGTAAATTACTGTTTACTAAAATACAGTAAAGTCCTGTTCCACTAAAAAGTCAGTATAAATATAATTAACTGACAGTAATGTCAATACAAAGTTTGGTCCAAGTTAATTTAATAAAAAAATTAAAGAAAAATGGAATTTTATAGGTATGCAAATGAACTGAGGCATTTTCTCTATCTGTTACATATAAAATCTAGGTTAGGAGAAACTCAAACATTTCCTGACTTTTAATTTGTGAAATAATATTGCCCTGTCCATTTAAGACTGATCACGCTAACTTGAAATGTTCAACTTGGAAACTGAAAAGTAACTTACCTAAGGAAAGGACTCAGGTCAGAAAGTGGGAGTTCCAACTCCATATCCAAGGTAGAGGAACTTGATTAATAAATTAGATGGATATTAATGGCAATAAGGAAAACAAGCTGAACTAATAAATATTTATTTAACTGATTAAATGAGATAATATAGAAGATGAACAATAAATACTATGATTGCAAATGCAGGACCTTTATGCTTAAAGGCTAAAATGTAAAAAACACCTAACTATATTTCTTAAACTGTAATTCCACTAGACTGATTCCATGGCAAGAAGAACATGGAGAGGAGTCAGCACAAATGATGCCCTGGCTCTGCCATATTCATGTGATATAACCTTGGGAAAATCTTGATGGGGTTGGAGTAGATAGTCTCTAAGATCCTTTCAAATTGGAATATAACATTCTTTTCCCTTCCTGTAGAGTCATCTTGAAAAATTTGCCAGCCGCTGATCTTGCCTGATTCACATTCAGGATCTGGTATCTCCTGCCTGTGTGACTTTGGGCCAATCACCCAGAAGTGGGCTGGAGCTAGCTAGTACAGGCTTGAGAGAGCCTGTTAAATTTCAGTGTGTACATTTGAAATCGTACATCAGATTACATCAGGAATGACCACATGCCACAAACCAGTACTTGACATTGTTTTCTTGACCGTTTAGACTTAAGAAACAGATGGAGAAAATGTTACTACTGCCCCTTAAACATCGAAGGTCATTGTCAGCCAGCTACTAAACACTTACCAGCACCTGTGCCTCAGCCTCATTTTCCTGCTTAGGCAGGATGATCTCTATACCTCTTCCAGTTCCAAAGCTCATTAAGGTCTTCAGAGTTATTGACATACACAGTTAGCTAAACAGGTCCAATTTGAGCTAAAAGGTATTCAATATCGCTAGATTAAGTTCTTTTTGAATAATTTCGATAACACTGAAGTTATGGAAAGTTCTCTCTTGATTCAACAGACACTAATCAGTCTATCAATAAACATTTATTAAGTGCCTACCATATGCTAAACTCTGTGCTAATTACTAAGATGATTTAAGGTTCGTCTATATTTGTCCATCAAAAAATTTTAACCTTGGAGAAATGACTGCATCAAAAATACTGTCTTTGGGAAATAACACATTTTATACATTTTTTAGGCAAAGGAGCAAAGGAGTTCTTGATAAAAACATCAATGATCCAGAAATATCTATCAAAACTCAGTGCCATATTTTGAGTTTCAAAATCCATCAAATATAATTCAAATTTTTAATAAAACTCAAAAGTCAACAACTGAACAAAGAAAATCTCTAAATGGCAAAATTAAATCTTGTTACTTCATTTCTATATGCACTGGCGATTTTGTTCTCAAATTGATTTTGTATATCTTCCAATTAAACTCAGACAATTGAGAACAACTGGGTAAAAAACAACTCAAATTTCACTAAATTTTAACCTTGAGTTCAGATCTAAAATCATTTATTAAATGCCTGTTGCAGACAAAGTACGATACTACTTTCAGGGTGAAAAAGAAAGTCTGGAGAAAACAGAGCCTCTGCCTTCACGAAGCTGGCAAGTCAACTAAAAAAAATGAAGATATAGCCACACAGACAAGATAAGGGTGCAATGAGTAGGGTCAATAAAGTGCTGGAGACTGGGGGCATATCAGGGGAACCCCACTGGGGGTAAGAAGTGAAGGGTCCTGACCAGGGCTTTAAAGGGAAGGGAAGGGAGGGATAGGAGTAGAGGGAAAAAGATTCTAGTTCAAAGGAGAACTGTGGCCATGGTTCCAGGCAGACCTCAGAGGAAGAAGCAGCGTTGGTGGCCAAGGTATGTGTGTTTGAGAACGTTACCAACACTTCTCATCTTCCTAAAGACAGGCAAAGATGGCAAATGTCAGCCTCAGTTGAGGCAGGTCACCCAGTGGTCTGAGGCAGGTGGGCATGGCTCTGACCATCTCTTACTGTTGCTGCTATCTTTACTACTTGTTCTTTGCTCTCAAACTTCTAAATGCCCTAGTTTCTGTTGAGAACCCACAGGCCTAACTTCCTTACTTTGGCCCTGATTTAGAACAGGATGTTTCTGCAAGGATGACATCTGGTTCAGCTCCTTTGGAAAGGATACTCTCACAGTCTCTGGACACTGGGAGAGGAATATTTACCAGGATCCCTTCCACAAACACCCCAAAACAAACAAACAAACAAACAAAAAACCTTCTTCCAAGCTGCTCTTAAGAGAAATTGGTTAAAAAATACGAATGAGATTTGAAACCACTTGAGATTAAACTATTTGGATTTGAAAAATTATCTAACATTATTGTTGAATAGTTTCTTAATGACCAACATGGAAACAATTCCGATGTCAGCCGCTCGAGCTTGCCAGAGTGATAAAGGTAGGCACTCACTATTTCCGGGTCCTCTCTCCTTGCACCAGCCAATGGAGAATTCGTGTATAAATCAAAACCTAAAAATACCTTCAAGAGTAAAGCTTCTTCTATCTCTCCAATAGGCAAGCTATTCTGTCTAAAATATCCACCTCACAATAGCAGACTAATTATTTTCCTGCACATTATTATTCTGATTTTTCTGAATCTCTTTGGTTTTAATGGACAGTCAAATATTTGCAGGGAGTTTCAACTCTTACCTTAGTTATTAATTGGTCAAATTAAGTTTATTTCTTGACGATTTTTGTCACCCAACAGCCCCTTGGCCTCTTTTCTCATTCCTTGAATGAGCTCCAATTTGTAGACATTTGACTTTCTGGCAAAGCACCGTAGAACACTAACAATATGCCATCCACTGTTTTTTTTTTCTCTGCCAGGCCCAGGGTCTTCTAGGGAGCACTTTAGGCCTAAGTCAAGCGGACATATTTCCTGGCTGGCCTATACTTTAAGCCTGAGTGGCACTGGCTCACTTCTCTTGTCCACAGTGCCCTTTCAGCCTTGCACTGTCCTGGTTCTAAAGACTTTTTTCCCCCAGCCTCCTTTAATCCCCTCTCAGTGAGTGACCATGTTTAAGGGTATTTTCCTCCCCTTCCCAGTCCTCGTGCATTAGCTGTAAAACAGATGTAAAGCTTGGTTTAAGTCCAAAAATGTTGTGATCAAAATACATAGTTAGCAAATTGTTTGGCTAAATCTTTCATGTATGATGAAAGATTATTACCACAATTCATTAGCAAATTACAGACTTTGAAATGTAGGCAGACAAATATTTGGCCCTGTATCAATCAATTTGGACCAGCTGGGTAGAAATTCACACAATTCCAGGAAGCCCACAAAGTGAAGTGCTCTTTCATTTTTCATTCACTTGAAACATTAAAGAAAAATTATTATTCTATAAAATTGTCCATTTTTCAAGATTGCTGCAAAGCCCCTCAGACTTGGAGAGGTTTTGTTTTCAGTTCCCTGCTAATTCAGTCAACAAGCAATCTGGTCATTTTGCCACACAATTTACCTTGGAAAAATGAGGTCTATGAAAACAGAATACTTGATTTTCTCAAAAAATGAAATTTAAAAGGTTCAATAATGCTCCTGCTGCCCATGGGGGGCAAAATCACTGAAACCGGAATCCTATGTGAGCTAAATAAGCCTGCAAATTAATTCTGTCATTATTCATGATAAACATTATTACTAACATTCCTCCTCTGAGCCTTCCTGGCCGAGCGAGGTGACCCTGGACAAAGATGCTTGTTTAGGCTACGTCTGCTGTGCTTAAGCTGACACAACCATCGATGGGGACAGCTGCACTGGGGAGCAACTTAAAGCAAATTTCATCCTTGTGGCATCTAATCCAGAGCCTGGTACAAGAAGCATGGAAAAGTGAGTGTCAAAATTAAACAATGCCGGCTTTGCTCCGAACAGATGCTTTTCCCCTGCAGCTGTAAAAACCTTAAAACAATCCTGGGCCCGACTGTCTGGTCACGCAACTACCACAAAGCAAGGCATACATTGTGCCATTTATTACAAATGTTTGCCATGAGCTTTTAACATCTTTTTTTTCTTTAAAAAAAAAAAAAAACAACAACACAGTAACAGGGCTCTATTGAGGGAAACTATGGGGTATTTTATCCCTCCCCTAATAAGTGAACAGTAGGGATAGATAGATAGATAGATAGATAGATAGATAGATAGATAAAAGGCTTACCATTCTAAATATGTTTGCAAAGGAATAATTCCTTGGTTGGACACTACTATACATAAGACATATTAAAAAATCAAAAATAATTACAAGTGGAGGGTCTAGGTATAGGTGAATATAGGCAAGTTAAATTCAGCACAAAAGAATAAACATAAACATGCTATGAAAAGAGCACTGGATTTTAAGTTTAGAGGGCCTGAATTCAGAGTCCAATTCAGATACTGACCTTTCAAATTTGGACAAAATCCTTCTCTTTGGAATGCAGGTTTTTTTCTATTGTAAAAAATGGGGCTGTGGCCTAGAGAGTCTATAAATAAAGGTCCCTTTTCAGCTCTACATTGGTAGGGAATTTTGTGACACAGCTATCACCTGAATAGGCGAAATTTATGTTTACAAAGTTCCCAAATCATTTGAGGCTATCCTTGGTTTTTTTCTCAAAACAAGGAGAGAAGCTTAATAAATCCTATTTTCCAATGAGATGATAGTTGAGTATGAAGCACATGAACATTAGATACCGTTATGGAGTAACCATGGCCCTCTCACTAATAACCCTGTCCCTGGGACAGCCACACCCCTTCTTAGCTCCTGCTCACAGTTTCCATGAAATTGGGGGGGTGGGGGGGTAGTATTTTAAACAGCACTATCAACAAACTCTTCATTATTAGAAAGGCAGCCCCAGCAGGGCCCAGGGAAGGGAGTGTCCATTGCACAGTCCCCATGAATCCCATTCCCTTCCTTCCCTGTTAATTGAGGTTCTCTCTTTGAAGATAGCTTTTATTGTGCCTACAAGTAATAGAACCAAGCAGCTTACCCTTCATTTTAAAGAGTTTCTTGCTGTAAAAATTCAATAAGTTTTTCTTTCTCATTCAGATAAGTTCTTGAAAGCTTTTTTTTAATCCAGGATATCAATTCATTAACACCTCACTGCTTATCCCTATCCCCGCCTATCTGACTGGCTGAAGGGTGGGGTTCCCCCCTCCCCCAAACTCTGAATTCCAATGAATAAGACTTAAAATAATGACTAAATTAATTTTTAAAACAGAATGAATTTTGTTTTAAAAGCCAGATTTTCCACCCTCTTTAGCTTGAAATACTTATATTTCTGAGAAATCCCAGAAGATTTTTTTTTTACAAGACATTTAATTGAGATTGTAATGAAAACATACTGACGACCACAGGGCATTATCTTTCAATTTTACATAGAGTCTACTCATGGTATTTATTTAAGGAGGCTGGGATAAACTTTAAGAAAGGGCTGGAATGTTTACAATTACGGTTTCACTAATTATAAGCTATCAGGACGACTGCACTACTCCGGCTTGTTATTTACTACAATCCAAAACAGACCTGAAGGGCCGCTAGGATCACCATCTGCCTGTGCCTTCATACAGATCTGGGCTTCACCATAAAAACAGGATAAAAAGTCAGTTCACTTAAGATTGTGAAAAATGCCAGGTCCCCAGGAAGCAGAGCTAGCTCCGAAACCTTTGGACACAGACTCAAAGCAGGGACTGCCACAGGACTGAAACAGGAGTTCCTCACCGTGCAAAGGAGGCAGGGGGCTGGCTTCCACTTTGCTCCAGTGCCTATTCGGGGGTTTCTTCATGTTACTGCTGGTTAACACTGACAATTCGGCTAAGTTTGGGGAAATTCCCCAACCTGTCTCCCACTTGTAAGCTTAGCTCCTACACCTCGCTGGCTGGCTTGGCTGTTTATACAGAAGGTCACATCCCCAGGTCCCAATGGGGTTTCTGAAGAACGAATGTACCCCAGACCCTTCCTCCTTGCCCTGTTTCACTTCCTGCTTTCCCTCCAAGTTTTCTCCTGGTCAGGGCTCACCATGAAGAGAGGAAGGAAGAATACTTGGAAAACAGTGATTTGCTTCTTAGCAAAAATGGAAAAAGGACCAACTAAGCAAGCATGTCTGAGTATGTGAGTGACTTCTCATTAGCCTGCTCATCTCAGGGGCCTCTGCTCTGGATTATAGCTGGAAGGCCTAGGAGCTGCCAGCCAGTCTGTCTACCTCTGCCCTCTTTCCTTCTCTCCTGACTTTGCCAAACCACCAGGAGCTCCTGTGCATACACTCCATCGCTGCTAACTTGATGGAAAGAAAATATGAAATTAAAGCGATGAAGAACAGCTCTGGCCCAAGAACATAAGCCCGGCCCTAAGCAGGGCTGGGGGTGGGGCTCGGGGGAGAGCAGGGAGGCGGCGACAGGGACCACATTCCAGGGCCAACACAAAAGGGCCCCAAAGCAGAAATTCCTGGCAGGACACAAAGCAGCTGCTCAGTCAACTCGGTCAACTGTTGCTCCAGCTTTTCTCTTGCTAGCGCTCAAAGAGTCCGCTTTAGGACAAAGGCAGACATCCCCCAATAATGCAGCTCCAAGGCTTCCTTTTAACCAGGGCTGGGGATGGGGTGGGGAGGCTGCACCAGCCAGGACAGAACCTGACAGAACGGGTTGGAATGGGCTGCCTCTGCATGAGCCCAGCTTCTGCCCTTGGGTTCAGGCTGGCCCAGTCAGCCTGGTTCCCCATGACCTGTGGCCAGCGACCGGTGTCCCAGGCTTCCCCAGTGGGAGGGTGGGAGGCAGGCAGCCCTGGAGCAGTAGCAACAGCAGAAGCATCAGCGGCAGAGGCAGCAGCAGTAGCAGCGTCTTCAGCAGCGGCTGAAGGCAAGCATAGTCTTTGTCAGGCTCCTGGGAGCCCTTCAAGTGCACAGTAGGTGTTCATCGGGACCATCTGGTCAGAAGGAAAACAAGCGGCTGGGTCCGCCTTTGAGCAGCACAGAGCGGGTAGGAATTAGGCTCTTCAATTAGCACGATTACAACCTGTCAAGGGTGTATTGTACCAGAGGATTATTACAGTCTTGGGCCCCGGCACCGCCACGATTTCCCCTCTGCCTTTTCTTGCATGGAAAGATGTCCCTGGTGATGATTTCCCAATAACTTCTAGGCCAATTGGAGCCTGAGGTGGCCAGGGCCAGGGGCCAGGAACTAGGCCACCTTATCAGGGCCTCAAAGGAGTCCAGTCTCTGCAGACCACGGCTGATGCAGTGGCTAGCCTCGTGCTGGGAATGGGTCCCACCAAAGGATACGTATGAGTCAGGGGCACTCTGGACAAACATCTTGAGCATTCTCTTTGACAAAATGAAACAGAAAGCAAGACTGACCAGCCAAAGGCTTTTTAAACCAAAGCAAACATTAAAATTTTGCAATAAAATGTGGACATTACATCCAGGCAGCAGTAATAACTATGAGGAAAAATCGGATGAAAGCTGGATTTCCCAGGGGGCTGGTGTAGATATTTAAACACTACAAAAAACTGCCCTAGGAAAGAAACTACCTCATCACTGGGCCGGTTACAGCTACAGTTTGGTTTCACTAGCTCTCACTTTCAAAAGCAACCTGAAACTCAGAGTTAACATGCAGATTTAAATGACAAGCTCATAATCTCCTTCACTAAAAGCTAAGAGAGGTTTGAATCCATCACCCTGAGCTGATGTAGGGGAAAATGCCTGTCTCCTTGACAAGGCAGCCTTCAAGATTTTAAATGGTTTTTAAAAAATAAGTTCTTGAAATATACCCATGAAAATCGGTTAATTCAAATCTAATGCCCCTCTAATTTAGGGACACCCTATTTCATATACACACGTCTCTTGAAACTTTCCAACAAGAACGCAGTACCTTTAGCTGGCTGTCCTCTCACACACACAATGGTCTGTAATGCATTCACAAAATCCTGCTTTGAGCTCAAACCGGCCCTTAGAAAAGTACTCTCAGATACTACACTCCATAGTTTATGTGGTTATTACATATATAATAAACCACAATTTACGTGGGCTTACGTATATAACTCAAAAGAACAAATCTGGGGGATTTCAAGGTGGAGGGAATGGGGCTTAAAATAGTCTGTGACTCTGAGAAACACACTATAAACAAAACACCCTCTCACAATTTGGACCATGGGAGGCTTTTCTTTTCTGATTACAAGTTAGTCTAACTTATCATAGCATAATTCTACAACATAGATGATGAGTGACAAAGATGACTCAAGTACATGTCTTGTTGCAGATTTCTGACCGTTGCTGTCTCTTTAATTCTCACTTGAACAATTACTGGCATGTAAGTTGGTTTGTTAGACAAGTTCCCAGTAAGGAAAATATGTCCCAGAAGAGTATAAGAGATACCTTTAGATGGGTCAATTTTTATTATGATAAGCTAAATAAATATCAAGTGTGAATAGTGATATTGCTGGGAGTTATGGGGAATGAAAATTTTCAAGTACTCAGATCTTTCCAGCAATGACTTATAGCCCTTATTAGCAGAGATGACAAAGGAATACTTCCCAACAACAGAGACACTGAGGGTCTCTTATCATCACCCCACTGGATGCCTGTAGTTGGCCAACAGCAGATGGAAATAGGGGCAGATTTTGCTTGCTATTTCAGCATTTGCAGTAGTAAAAGAGACAACAATTGGTCAGTTTCCAAAAAGAATTTGGCTAGATTTTAGGGCCACTAGTCATTCCCTTTCCCCACCTGTGTTTGGGGCTTGGGAGTATGCAAATTACATTTCTGACCCAACTCAAACACATTTGATTGCAACCAGTAAATCTATTAATACTATGATAATGTAAAATACATTTTGTCATTTCTCCTCCCCACAACAAATTCATTCAAATATGTTGGGCTTATTTTCATTTTCCCATAAAGTTACATGATTTTAAGTGAACTTCAGGTAAGATGCTGAAGGAATCAAGAAATCACAGTCATTTTTACATTATTTCATTACTTTAGTGCAGATGCTACTGACAAAATGATCAGGAGGAAAAAGCATTTTGGGGGGGGTCAATTGAAACTTCTTTCCCCTTCCCTTCTGTCCTCTGTGGTATCCCCCATTTTATTTCCTTCTCCTTGAGAAGGATCCCTAGGACTTGAAATGAACAAACAAATTAAAGCAGGCACTTCAATTGAGAGGAGCCCACTTCACCATCTCCTTGGCTAAAACAGAATCCTAGAGCGGAACTGCAACCACTTAGGGATTTCCCAGACAATAGCTTACAGCTAGCTCTGCCGAGCACCAACGCTGGCAGCTTGTGCTCTATCAGAGACAACTTGTATGAAGACATGTGGCTGCAGAATCAAACTCACTTTGGCACTTCCATTTCTGTCTCACTGTCCATAATTGTCACACCTCATAAAAACAGGTGATCAAACATGCCTTCATCCCTCCATCATATTTCACTGGACAGAAATTCCATTTAAAACCACACCAGCCTTTCAATGTAACAACATAAAGGCCTTCCACTATAGAGTGTCCAAACAGTGAATACTACAATGAAAACTGATGAGGTTTTCTCGATACATTAACAGGTTAGGAGTCATTCATTCACTTGTACCAGGTTAAGATGAAGGGAAGCAGATTTCTGGAACATATTGTAGCATATTTATGATTTGGGAAATCTAGTATCATTATGTCTCCATGTCAATAATATAAAACACACCCATGGGCTAGCTCCATAATAAAACAGCACTTGAGTCCCAAGGTTCTATTTGTTTTCACACCATCTAGCAGGGATTCAGTCTTGTAGCAGAAATGGCTGTACTTCAGCTCTGACCCCACCAAGTCTGTGGTTACTGCTTCTGAGTAACAGCAGCACATGAAAAACCATCAGTGACTCCCCAAGGAGGTGCCCCAAAATTGCTGGATGAGTCTACAAGACCACTAAGTGCTATATCCTGCAAAACCATTTACTCAATAAAAGGGATGAGGGGAAGAAAAGCACCTGTTTACTCCTAGAAAGGTGGTGGATAAGAAGGAGTAGCTTGGAAACAACATAGACTTTTCCATTCCTTAGCTATGGCCAGAACATTCTAAAATATTTTAAAACTCTGTGGAAAAACTGAAGCCCTGGTAAAAAGATCATACTGTGGAATAATGAAGACTCTCTTTCCTTTCAGAACTGTTCCAGAAACCACTGGTAAACCATACTTGGAAAACAGTCTGAAAAAATATTGATGACTTTAAAGTCAATTTTGAATTTAAAGTCACGGCAGCCTAAAAATATATGTGACAATCCAAACACCAAGCCCTGCAGAGACAGTTGCATCCAACTGTGGCGAACAATGGTACATTTATAGAATTTTAAGTATTTCTTTTAATAATTAATGGAGTCATTTTGAATCCTTCTGCATAGGATATCAGGTGTGAGCAGATTGCATTAACACTGCTTAAACATTTCAACTTGTCAGTATGGCCAACTCGATTTCGGAAATATTTGCAGTATTTTCCCATCGAAACAGTAATAAAGGAAAAATAAATATATGCCACTACTTTATAATCACCGAACATTAATGAATATTTTATGTCTTTTTAAATCTCCCTGTTTAATTTAAAAGGGTGAAATTAAGTCTCCTTCCTGCAATATGCCAATTATCTGTAAATCAAACAATAACTTGGCCATTATGCTCCTTTTTGTTAATAGGAGAGAAGCTCATTTGAAAGTACTGAATGGCATTTGTAGATAACCAGAGGGAAGAGGCCTTTCTGCCCCCTTGTGGAAAGAAGCTGAATCTCTGACAAATGACAGGTAAAATATGAACATAAACCATAAAATCAACCTAAGGCTCTGGAACTTTCAATGAAAAAGGAAAAGGAGGAATTTTCCATGATTTTTCCCAAGAGAAAAGGAACTGTCTCAAATAAGATACAATGGAAAGAGCCTCAGACACCAAGTTCTTCTACTCTCTCCCTCTGTTTCCCGGGGCACCACCCCCTTCTCTGTCCAGAGCACGATTTTCTCCTGTGTAAAATTAATGAGTTGGACTAGAAAACTCTAGGGCTCTTTGCCCTTCTATAAGTCCTAAGACCCTGTGGAAACACCCAAAGAGAATGATCACTATTCACCACTTGGACATTTGGATTTTTCAACCAAACAAATCTTACCTTAACTTCATCTAGTGGGTGTGCAATGGGAAATGTTAACAGAATCTGAGAAGCAATGAATATAACGATATCCTTTAACGATCCCATTAGTCACAAGAGCTGCTCGAGCCTTTTCATATGAAATGGACTGCTCTTCAGAAAATCCATGAAGGCTGCCACAAGATCTGCCACTGCATTTCTCTACTTTTGTTACTGAAATAGGATCTTCTAGATAACACTAAAATTTCGTTTCCCTTGTTTAAAAAAAAAAATTACTGTGACCACCATCAGCACTTGAGAAACACCTTATTATAGTCGCTAGAATATAATAGGGGCTTTGAACAAGAATATTCTAAAATATCCAGAACAGAAAATAATCCACAATGCAGGTTAAAAATGACACTTTTATTTTTATAGCCCACAAAAAAAAAGAAAATCCACACATGAAAAAAACTAGAATGTAGAACTGTTAATAATTGATTAAAGCTATCAATATTTAAATTGACTTGCCCATATAATTTGTTTAAAATACAGAAAGAGATTATACAAATAAAATTCATAGGAGCCTGATCTACTTCTACCCATTTCCCAGGTTGAAGCCTTGTCATGGTGCAAATGACATAAATGCCATTCCAGCTTTAGTTCCTTGCATAAAACAGCCAATCAGTCTCATGTGGAATCAGGCAATCCTTAGCAACAGTTTTGTTTTTAATGTTCATCATCTGATAGAGCACCAATATTTCACTGAGCCTTGGCACAAAGCACTCCTCACAAGACCATCCTGGGCATTATTTGGTCTGGGAAATAACTAAGGTTAACAGTCTGACTGAGGTCCAGAAAGTGTGATCCCCTGCCAAAAAAAAAAAAAGCCTAGAAACGTGACCTGTCACTTGCAATCTGTAATCCTATGCTACATATTGGTCAGTTGCACACTGATAAAACACCATGTGGCAGGTTTCTGGTGCTTGGCATGGCAGGTTCATGTGCACACCCAGGGTTACTGCTTCTGTTTAGGAAGGAAGGGTTCTATTTCTAAGAGGGCTCTGATTGGTTACTTCGAGGCTGGGAATGATGTGATGCCTATAAAATATCAGCACCCTTTTCCCTGTCCCCTCAGCACATGCTGAGTCACCCAAATATAAGGAGGAAACATTCTCTAAAATATATACTGTCAATAAATGACTTTTAACTCCTCTAATGAATATTTCTACTACTTACTCACTATTAAATTATAAAACATACTACATTTAAATGACTTCCTTTTCTATACTATTAAATGGAGTATTTTAAGAATTATCAAGAGTTCCCATCTATCCTTCGAAGGTCAGGTCATTTAGTTTATCTACAGTAATCTTTGATGCTCCAGTTAATTAAAATTAAGAGCCCAGTAATGAAACATAAAGAGAGTTTCCAGCCAGAAGAGAGAAGCCCTCTTTAACAGGGTCAACATGAGCTCTAATGAGCTCCTTCTCTTAGTCAGCTGTGAGACAGAACTCACCTCCTGGATGGTACTGCTTCCCGAGAAGTTCAAGCTGTACTCCCGCTGGACTTCTCGATGGGTGACAATCAGCATGAAGTTCTGATTTAATGACTCCTGCAGGGCACTGAAAGGGTTGAAAGAAAAACAAGGAAATCAGGGACAAGCGTGTTCTAGCTTGCTTAGCAGCAAGCTACAGAACCCTCAGGAGGACCCTAACCTCGACATCAACATGTCCAGGCACAATGTGAGCATCTTGGCATTTCTGAAAGGCAAGAAGCCATGCTGAGGATGACCAAGGGAAACTAACCTGTTAACTCCTTGTCTACCAAAGTGAGCAGAGTCAGTTGAATAGAAATATTTTACCTACAAAATAAAATTTTAATATAGAGAGCCATATGCTGTCTTCTTTTTCATTAGCACCAGTATTTACCTTACAAAGGCTCAGATGGGCAAGAACACCTAACATGATAAGTCCAACTTAAATTCAAAGGCAATAGAAAGCACAACTCTGAACCCATCTTATGAGAAGTAGATGGAAGAAGAGAAATAAAATGTTGTGTCTGACTGATACACAGCATAGAGTTAACAATAATCATGATAGCTTCCAATTATATCACACTATAAGGTTTACAAAATGCTTTCCTTACAACAACCTTATGAGGGAGCTCGTGGGAGTATAATTAGGCCCATTTTACAGATGAGAAAATAAGGCTAAGAAATGTTATAAAACTTGTCCAAAGCAATATAACTGTTAAAAGAGTGAGTTACATTCAAAAGGGAGACTGTAATAAGAAATGAGAGGAATGTAAGATCCCTTTCACCTATGAGAAAAATTGGTGGTGGAACATGTCAGGATGGTTTTATGAAGGAGTCTGGGTCTGAAATGGAGAGACTTCAATATGAAACCTATATAACTTTTGAAATTCATGTGCCAACACACTGTCAAAAATATTCTTCAACCTGGGACTCACCAATACGTGGAAACTGATCCTGTACTGTTACCCAAACCTTTCAAGGATATGCTTTCTTCACTATATGAGAAAATACCCAAGGTACGTCTCCACACTTAAGGAATTCTTCCTTTCCTTGCTCATTTTTGACCCAGATTGTGTGCTTAGGAAGTGATGGTAAATATGGTGGAAATATGAAAAAAGCTGTCTTGCTTGTATGGGGGGGTGGGTTGTTTATATGCAAAATGTTTGGGTCTGGGGAAGGTAAAGAGGAGGAGATGATAATGATGATATGTCACATTTACTTTGTGACTTAGGACTATATGACATTGTTTGAAATATTCTGTCGATGTTTTCTTATTTCCTATCACCTTGCCCTCTCAATTACTCCCCTGTGCTTGTTTCACATCACCAACAGAAGCTACCTTTTGTAACAAATTAAGTCAAGCACAATAATTCTGCACACTGGCTTTATCTGAGGATGTATGGCTTATTCTGCACTCACAGTCCACCACTTCTGGGCCAAGAGCAGGAGGGAGGGTCGGTGTCAACATGGCCACTGTGCTGACTGGAGTTCTGAAGACTTCCCATAATGTCTTTTCTGTTATTGCATGCAAGGTGTAAATTGTTCTCCTTGTTGTGCCTACTTTGCTTGGCATCGCTTCACTCACATACTCTCAAGTTTCTCTGAATTCTTAATATTTATTATTTCTGTCACAATAATATTTTATTATATTCACATGTCATAGTTTTTCTCAGCTATCTAACTGATTGGCATTCACTTTTTTCTACTTAGTACAATAGAGAGTGGCTATAAATATTTCTGTATAGCTATAAATATTGTATAATATTTTGGACCCTTCACTCTGTACCTGACTTGATATATATACCTTGTAGTAGCACCACTAGTCAGTGATCTGTATAGTATAATGGTTTTTAAAATAAAATACCAGACAAGCAAAGATGGTAGAGGGAAGCAGTACAACCCATCCCTCTCGTAACTATGCCAACAAAGACCCAGAAAGAACACTAGACAGAGTCACGACTAGAAAGTCAAGGAAAAAAAACACAGTGAGTCATTTTTCCAGCCTTGGTCAACACAGGGAGATGGACAAAAATCTGCAGGCTTTTTTTTAGACCTTCCTAGCCATGAAGGAATCATATAGAGGTTTCTAGCCTAGGTAACAATCTAGCCCCTATAGTTATGTTCTCGGGCAAGAAAAGGTAACAGATCCTTCAGGATCAAGACTGACTCTATGCCATGAGGAGGAACAGAATCCAGCTGGCACTAGTTTAGCATGGATCAGAGTTGGGTCACAGAGGCAATGTGTCCTAGAGGAGATTGTATATAAGGAGCTACAGTCCTGCTACTGCAAACCAAAGTCTGAGGTCATGAAAGATGAAAGTACATGAAGCTGTGTAATGGGCAAGGGGCGAGAGTTAAACATGAGCAGTAGCTGAGAGGCTCAGATTCAACCCTCAATCAGGTCTAAGACCTAAAGCTGAGTAAAAAGGTAAGGGAGTTCAGAGCAAGATGGAGCATACAGCTCTCTGTACTACGAATCAGCAGCATCTTCCAGCTAGCTAGCAGGGGATGAGGATAACAAAAGTCTAAGAGAGTTCTAACCAGCAGCAAAGTAATAGTGGGTCAATAGTTTGCAAAGTTCAGATCAGGAGATCAACGATCAAACTGCAATAAATCAGGCTACTTTAGGAGCACCAAAAGTTTTCAAAGATGAGATATGACTGAAATCTTTGAAGGATATAGTACGCAGTATCCAGACTTAGCAGCTTTAGGACCAAAGAGAATAAAAAGCAGGACCAAGAAAGGGCCCAACATTTTCCAGAAAGATCCAGAAGTTTGCAAAGCCTGACACAAACACAAAGTCCCAAGAAGGAAGGCTGGAAGAAGGAAACCAAAAAACAGAGATTCTCACCAGTAAAAGCTATTTTGATACCAGATACCAATGACACAAACCTAGAAGAGGCACGTGTACATGTATGTGTATGCACATGCACATGCACACACACACAAATCACAAAACAAAATGAAACGATAAAAATCTCTAAAATATCTACAAGCAAAGCCGCAAAGAAAAACATATCCTATAGCAAGTTAAACTAAAACTCCTAGGAAGAAGCAGGGCCAAAAAAAAGAACTTAGAAATTATTTAATTAAATTAGTGCAAGTGCCAGAGGAAGGAGTTAGAAAAAGGAATCAACAGCTGAAAGGTACAAAACCTCACCTAAGTAACAAACTCCTTGAATATTAGAATGGACCACGTCACAGAAAATAAATAGTGAGAAAGAAAGAGTTCAAATAATAAAGAGTTACACAACCAGGATCATACAAAATTTAGGTAAAAAAAGAACACACTAGGCAAGAAAGGGAAAGGGGAAGGACAGAAGAATATTTCTCACATAATCAGGGTACACAAACAGAAGATGACAAAAACAAGAGGCAAGGGACAGGGGAAGCAACAGCACCTGAACCTCACTTTCATCTGAACTGGTCAAAGGAGAGTGGTACATGGATAAAAAGCTGGGTATAGAAGCACACACACATTAACAGGGAAACAAGAGGGAATAGGAAGGGGAGGAGATAAAGAGGGAGGCTGTAAGGACTGGAAGGTTTAAAAATAAAGTAAGAAAGGTAAGAATCTGTGAGTGGGGTCTGGCTGAGATAGCGTGAAGAGGGACAGCACTTCATATATGTCACCTCGCTTGATTTTCACAGCGATCCTGTGAGTTAGGTACTATCATCATCCTCTTTTTGCATGTGAGGAAAATGAGGCTGAAAGAGGTTAAGTGACTTTTCCAAAGTCTCACAGCTATGAAGGATCTGGGGTAGGATTTGAACTCAAGCCTTTCTGACTCCAAGTCCTAGAATACTCTATCCAATAGGCCTTGAATAGAGAGCACTGATCGTAAGTGCATTCCTTTCTCATTCATTACTCCTTTCTTCTTTGTGGAGAGGCAGTGGAAACCAATGAGAGGAACAAGTATAAGAAAAAAGGACTAATGGAAATATACAATTAGTGATCATAGTTGTGAATGTGACTAACTTAACCTTAAAACAGAAGAGGAGAGCAGAACAATGATGTATAGAAGAAATACAGAATAAAAAGATGGGGCTGCAGCAAAGTCTATTACGCTTCAGCTAACCTCATAAACAAACCATAATCTCAGGCATGGTATTGAAGGAATTTCAGTCAGTCAATAAACATTTATTAAGTACCTACTATGTGCCAGGCCCTGGGCTAAGTGCTGAAATAAGCACAGGCAAAGAGAAAAAAAAACTTGATTTTTGATAATGGTACCTATGGTAGTATGTTTAGAGAGCCCTAAACAGTCAAATAAAAAGATCAACTTCAGGAAAGCAGCAACATATAAAGTAAATTCACATAAATATCGTCATTTCTGTATATTACCAATGAAACAAAGCAGGAAGAAATAGAAAGAAAAAATAGGAAGCAAAATTCTATTTTAATTAATTACAAAAAATGTATAAAACATTTAGGAGTCTGCCTGCCAAGACATACCCAGGAACTATAAACACTTTTTACAGAAATAAAAACCTTCTTTATGCAACCCTCTAAGACTAATCACACTAATACAAAACTTTGTACAGAAATATAAGCCTTCCCTGTGGTTTCAGAGAAGGTGTCAATCTGCATTACAGGATAGGGTTTCCTCAATGCCAGAGTTCAGCGTGCCAATGACATCATATAACCAATTCTTACCCCTGGCACTTAATTGGCCTTCGTGCTGTTCCTCACAAACACCACTCCAATTTCTGTCTCTCAGGCCTGGAATGTGCTCCCTCCTCCTTTCTCTGAAAATATCTTCTATCACCCAAAGCTCTGCTCAAGCATCTTTTTTCACCTCCCCTTACTCTCCTCTGCTACTCTGTAGTTATGTTGTTTTTATTTTGAATATATTTACATAAGAAAAACAGAATTAATGAAATCACTCTGATTAGACAGGTACATGTCTCTTCCGCTCCCGCTCCCCTCCCCCAATGTAGCTCCCTGAGTCTACAAGACTCATTTCTGTCTTTGTATCCCAGTACCTTGAGCACAGCACATGGGATAGAGTAGGTTCTTAAGATCTGTTGATTTACACTGCCAATGATTTTGATTAATTCTTTTGTTGAATCACTGGGATTTAAGGAAACCACCATATCCTTTTGCCTCCTATTTGCCTCATTTATCCCCCAATTTCTTTTTTGTTTTACAGCTACAGCATGCATTTCCACAACTTTATCAAAAACTAGCAATGATACTGGATATTTTTCTTTACTTCAGATCCCAATCAAAAGGATTTTAGTGTTTCTTCAATCCCAAATAACAGTAGCTCTTGTATTTAAATAAACTGTTTATCATATTAAAGAGAGGGCAGTATAGCAGAGAAGGTTTTAGAGTCAGAGGTCTTGCCCTCAAAATCTGCCTCTATCACTTCCTGCCTGTGAATTTTTCTTAGATGCACCTTTGGAATGTGTGTGTCTGTGTGTGTGTGTGTGTGTGCGCCCACGCACACGTGCCTGTGAGAGAGACAGAGAGCGAGCATACCCATGTGCACAGACTAACTGGTATCTAAAAAAT
Source organism: Potorous gilbertii (assembly GCA_028658325.1). Taxonomy (NCBI): domain Eukaryota; kingdom Metazoa; phylum Chordata; class Mammalia; order Diprotodontia; family Potoroidae; genus Potorous; species Potorous gilbertii. The sequence goes on from CM053770.1 coordinate 671,147,273, forward strand.
ATCTACAATACCATGATTCTATGAAAGCTCTGTTTATTCCTATGGTTTTGGTGTAATCAATATAATTGAATGCTATATTCTGCCAAAGGCTTTTGGTTTTCCCCATAGCTATCGACAGAATCTTGTGATTTTTAACAGCTGCTATTAGTATGCTGAAGAAGAAGAAAAATAAATGCTGCTTCAAGTATTTTGGTGATGAACTAAATCCCTGATTTCCAGTATAAAATTCAGTCTGGTTATTACCAGGAATAATCTCTTTAATACACTCTTATAAGCACTGTGGGAATATTTGATTCACAAGTCTTACATTCATGCTCATTAATGATAATGTCCACGGCTTTCTTTCTGTCTGATCTTGTTGCCTGTGTCTCACTTGCCTCATTCAAAGAGTTCCAGAGCATCTGAGCCAGGACTCAGATTTGATCCTTTTTTTTCCATTAATTTTTATTGGCATTTTCTCCTTCTAACATCACCACAGTATCCCATGTGTCCTTCCCTTGCCCTCCCACGCCCCTTCCACTGGAAAAGGAAACTCCTCTTTCTTATTATGCCAAATCTCTACATAAAAGTGACAAGATGAGTCAACCAATAAATGGATGAACTGAGGAAGTCAGTGGGAATGCAAACCAATAAGTACAACCCCAATCGACAGACCATCAGATCTGTATTTGACTGAAAGGGCTAGAAACACCAAAACAGAGCATCAAGCATTAATCCAAAGACCACAGTGATTAGCGTAGCAAAGTGGCTTTGAATTCACAGACCAAGCAGTCTTAAGAGGTTTCCAGTCCAACCCAATTCATTTCATGCATTTGACCTGGAGAAAGTTTCTTCATCTCTCTGGACTTCTCAATTTTCTCCATGGGGTCCCAAAGCACATGGAGGGGAGTAAGATGGGAGAAGACTGAGAGGTAGGAAGGGACAACTGGTCTTAAAATACCAAATGGAGAATTTCATATTTGATCTTGGAAAATTTGTTGTTCAGTCGTGTCTCACCCTTTGTGACCCCATTTAGGGTTTTCTTGGCAAAGATACTAGAGTGGTTTGCCATTTCCTTCTCTAACTCATTTTACAGATGAGGAACTGCAGCAGAGTTAAATGATTTGCCCAGGGTCACACAAATCTGAGGCCTGATTTGAACACAGGAAGAGGAGTCTTCCTGATTCTAAGCCCAGTACACTATCTTCTGTACCACCTTGCTGCCCTGGAAAAGAACTCCAGCTTATGTTGCACACCTCTTTTCTGGCATTCTCATTTCCTCTCTATTTCTACTTCCTCCCTCCTTCCCCCTTCCTCCCTAGTGGACAGAACTGAGTCTGGAGTCAGGAAGATGTGGATTAAAGTCCTGCTTCTGATACTCATGAGCCATGTGATCCCTGGTGAGTCACTTAACTTCTTCCAACCCTTGCTTTCCTATCTGTAAAAGGAAGGGAGAGGGGGTGTGTGTGATGATAATGGCACCTACCTCTTAGGGCTGTTGTGAAGATCAAGAGAGAAAATATATGTAAAGCACTTTGTAATCTCCAAAACTCTATAGAAATGCTAGCTAGTTAAAAAATACCTTTATCTCTATTTGTATAACATAGGAAGCAGACTTAGTCTGCTATTAATACTTATCAACAGTACTGCACTATTAGATGAAGTCAGAATAAAAACACCTTCACTCACTCTTGTCTCAGCCTCTCCAAGGAGAACCAGTGAGTCAGATTTTCATTTAGCTAACACTTTTGTCTTCTAGTTTCGTGCACTGTGAAAATGTCAAGATTGGTTCAATTCAATTTCTCAAAGATTCTCATATTCAGAGACTCAAATACGAAGCTATGGATCATAGTCAGTCCACATGCTAGGTAAGAAGGCAGGATTTGAGGAGCTAGTCCCCATGGAAGCCTGGAGGCAGAGATGAGAGGAATGAGGGACAGCCAGTGCAAAGGCATGAAGTCAAGTGATGGAGGGTCTTCCAGGAGGAATACCAAGGAGGCCAGCATTGCTAGAATACAGAGTAAGTGGAAAGAGGTCAATTATAAGAAGACTGGAAAGGTTTAGCAGGGCGTCAAGCTAAAACAGATTATTTCATATTTAATCTTGGAGATAACAAGAAATTACCACCTAGAATATTCTCATTAATTCAATAAACATTCATTAAATGCTTCCTGTGTATCAGGAACTGGAGATACAAAGACAAAAACTAAAAATTCTCTAATCAATAACAGCTTTCATTCAATTGGAAAAAGGAGGAAACCTAACTAACAACAATTAATATGTATATCGTGCTTTAAGGTTTGTTTAAAAAAAAACTTTTACATGTCATTCCCACAATGACCCTGGGATATGCTACTGTTATTATCCCCGTTTTACAAATGAGGAAACTTACGACAGACAGGTTAAGTGATTTGCCTAAGATCCCTAGCTATTAAGTGTCCCATGTTGAATTTGAACTCAGTTCTTCTTTACTCCAGTCCCAACATTCTGATCACTACACAACTTAGTTGCCCCAATATGTACACAGAATATCATATACAAAAAATACATAAAATAACTTCTGAGAGAGTGCTCATACTGGGCAATCAGGCTGGGTTTTCTGTGGAAGGCATGTGAGCTGAGTTCTGATGAAAGTGAGAAGAGTCTTTGAGGCAGAGCAGATTAGGCATAGGAGATGGCGTCTGTAAAGGAAAGGAGATGAAGGCCACGAAGGAAGGACACCAAGGAACTTGCTGAAAAGCACTACAGAATGAGAAGGAGATTCCCATGCAAGGAGCATGGAAAGGCAAGGAATCCACTTTCACTATCTCTTAGAATGATTTTTTTCTTCCAAGTACATCTCATGCCAACTCCTACATGAAGACTATCTAGCTGGTCTCAGCTATTTGGGTTTCCTCCAGCCAAATTACTTTCTATTTTACATGTTTTTATACAATTTCTCCTCCCCCTCACTATCCAATCAATCAATCAATCAACATTCTTGAATAAACATCTCCTATGTTGCACACACAGTGCTGAAGAATATATGCTCTTATGAGGGAATATATTAATTTTTTACTTCATTTTTTTACCACAGATTTATTTTTAGTTTTCACCATTCATTTTCACAAGATTTTGAGTTCCAAATTTTCTTCCCATCTCTCCCCTACCTCCTACCCCAAGACACTGTGCATTTTTATTACCCTTTCCCTTCTCCCTCACCCCTTCTTTCCCTTATCCCACCCCTTCTCTCCTTCCCTGTAGGGCAAGATAGATTTCTATACCCCATTACCTGTATTTCTTTTTTCCCATTTGCATGCAAAAACAATTCACAACATTCATTCTTAAAACTTCGAGTTCCAACTTCTCTCCTTTCCTCCCTCTCCACCCATCCCCACTGAGAAAACAAGCAATCCCATATAGGTTATATATGTGTAGTTATGCAAAAGACTTTCATAAAAATCATGTTGTATAAGACTAATTATATTCCCCTCCATCCTATCCTGCTCCCCATTTATTCTGTTTTCCTTTTGTCCCTCCCCAAAAGTGCTCACTTCTAATTAATCCCTCCTCCCATTTGCCCTCCCATCTATCATCCCCACTATACCCCACTTATCCCCTTCTCTCCTGTAGTGTAAGATAGATTTTCATACCCAAATGAGGAGGGCATGTTAGCCAAATGCGATGAGAGTAAGGTTCACTTTTTCCCTCTCACCTCTCCTTTTCCCCTACATTGGAAAAGCATTTTCTTGCCTCTTTTGAGAGATAATTTGCCCCATTCCATTTCTTCCTATATCCTCACAATATATTCCTCTCTCAGCCCTTAATTTTATTTTTTTAGATATCATCCCTTCCTTTTCAACTCACCTTGTGCACTTCTTGTCTGTACATATATAATCCCTCCAACTATCCAAATATTGAGAAAAGTTTCAAGAGTTACACATATTATCTTTCCATGCAGGAATGTAAAGAGTTCAATCTTGGTAGGTCCCTTATGATTTCTCTTTCCTGTTTACCTTTCCATGCTTCTCTTGATTCTTATGTTTGAAAGTCAAATTTTCTATTCAACTTTGATCTTTTCATCAAGAATGCTTGAAAGTCCTCTATTTCATTGAATGATCATTTTTCCCCCTGAAGTATTATACTCAGTTTTGCTGGGTAGATGATTCTTGGTTTTAATCTTAGTTCCTTTGACTTCACGAACATCATATTCCAAGCCCTTCAATCCCTTAATGTAGAAGCTGCTAGATCTTGTGTTGTCCTGATTGTATTTCCACAATGCTCAAATTGTTTCTTTCTGGATGCTTGCAATATTTTCTCCTTGACCTGGGAACTCTGGAATTTGGCTACAATATTCCTAGAAGTTTTTCTTTTCAGATCTCTTTCAGGATGGGATCAGTGGATTCTTTCGATATTATTTTACCCTCTGGTTCTAGAATATCAGTTTTCCTTGATAATTTCATGAAAGATGATGTCTAGACTCTGTTGTTCATCATGGCTTTCAGGTAGTCCTATAATTTTAAAATCTCTCCTGGATCTATTTTCTAGGACAGTTGTTTTTCCAATGAGGTATTTCACACTGTCTGCTATTTTTTCATTCCTTTGTTTTGTTTTGTAATGTCTTGATTTTTCAAAACCATATGCCCCATTCTAATCTTTAAGGAACTATTGTCTTCAGTGAGCTTTTAGATCTCCTTTTCCATCTGGCCAATTCTACTTTTTAGGGCATTCTTCTCAGTGGCTTTTTGGATCTCTTTTGCCATTAGGGTTAGCCTATTTTTTTTTATAGGTCTCCTTTAGATTCTTTTTTTAATTTTTATTTTATTTATTTATAAATGTTCTACAATCACTTCCTTAAAATTAAGATTTTATACCCCCACACCTTCCCCCCTACCCCCTCCCTCCCCATGACAGCATACAATTCTGTATAGGTTCGACATATACTTTCCTATTGAGCATATTTTCACTATAGTGATGTTATGTAGTCACACTGACATAAGTGGAAGAAATCATATAACAAATCAAAACATAATACACTAAAACCCACACACACACAAACATGATCTGCTACATTCTGCGAATGACTTCCATA
>CM053770.1:671152822-671237995 GCA_028658325.1 Potorous gilbertii
CCAGTTCTTGGCTACCACAAAGAGTGCCGCTATAAATATTTTTGTACATGTGGGTCCCTTTCCCATTTTTATAATCTCTTGGGGATACAGTCCTAGTAGTGATATTTCTGGGTCAAAGGGTATGCACATTTTTGTAGCCCTTTGGGCATAGTTCCAAACCATTCTCCAGAATGGTTGGATGATCTCACAGCTCCACCAAGGGTTAGCCTATTTTTTAAAGTGTTATTTTCTTCAGCATTTCGTGGGATCTCCTTCAGCAAGCAGATGACTCGTTTTTCATGATTTTCTTGCATCACTCATTTCTCTTCCCAATTTTTGCTCTACTTCTCTTACCTGACTTTCAAAATCCTTTTTTTTAGCTTTTCCATGGCCTGGGACCAATTCATATTTTTCTTGAAGGCTTCAGGTGGAGGAGCTTTGACTTTGTTTTCTTCTGTTTGCATGCTTTGGTCTTCCTTGTCACCAAAGTAAGATTTTATAGTCTGATTCTTTTTCCGGTTTTTGCTCATTTTCCCAGCCATTTACTTCACTTTTGAGCTCTTTGTCAAGGTAGTTCTCTGCTTCCAGTGGGGATGGGGAGGGTGCACTGTCAGCTGCTTGATTCCCCCATAATCTGTGAGCCTAGAGCCCCAGAAACAGATACTGCTGCAGGTTTCTCCACCCCCTGTCCCATCAGCCGTCCTGGGCCTGGACCACTCCATTCTCCTGCACTGGTCCCATAGGCTTTTCCTACTGACCTTCCAATTTATCTTCAGTGTTTTAGGGTCAGGAAGTCTGGAAACCACCACAGGTGTGAGAGATTCAGGCCCCCAGGGCCTGCTCAGGTCCCCTCTGTGCACTCACAGCCCACACTAGACTGCACTCTGTTCCCAGCGTGGCCCAACAGACACTTTCCAGCAAACTTCCAGGCTGTCTTGGGAGTCATTCTGTGGTTCTGCAGCTCCAGAATTTGTTTAGAGTCACTTTTTACAGGTATTTGGCTGGGCTTGGTGGGAGTGCTCTAGAAGTCCATGTTGTTACTCTGCCATCTTGGCTCCCTACTTCATTTTTTACTATGTATTTCCAAAACCTGGCACAGACCCAAAAGAGTGTTTAATAAATGTTTATTGGAAGAGCAAATGAAGGGCAATGCCACAGTCAGGCTCATACCTGAAGATGATTCTGTTTTTAGCATCTGTATAAAAGATAGACTGGAAAGTGGAGAAATTAGAGGAATGGGGTATACTTAGAAGCTTTCAGAGGTGATGAGGTCTTGACCTTATGTGAATGGAGAGGGAGCTGATAAAAAGGAGAAAGTTGTGGAACAATTAAAAAGATTTGATAACTAAATGGAGATGAGAAAGGAAAAAGAGGGAAGAGTCAAGAATCCTAGAACCACCTGAATCATGCCTGCCATCAAAGTCACATCCCTCCCCCCACTTTGTAGCTAAGAAAATGGAGTACTATAGAAGGGCTGTCACTTGCCCAAGTTCATAGAGGCTGTAAGGGAGAGAGCCAGTATTTGAAGCAAGAGTTTCTGGTCCTAAATCCATGGCTCTCTCTCTTTGTGTACACCATGCTGCCTCTTCCTTAAGATTCTGAAGAGATAAACTTGGGTCATAAGGAGAATCGTGGTGTTCTCAACAAAAACAGGCAGTATAAAGAAGGTGCAGGATTAAGGGAGAACACAATGAGTTGGTTTTGGGTCATACTAAATTTAAGATGTCAATGGATCATCAGGAAGAGAGGTTTAACAAGTAGCTGATGATGCAGGATTGGAATATGATGGAGAGTCAGATCCAACTGTATATATTTGGAAGTCCTCTGATGATATTGAGGGGAAGGTGATAAAAATTAAGAGGAAGCTTCAGCAAGTGAACCTACAGCAGTCAAACAAGTAGGAAAAGAAGCAGGAGAGAGCAACATCATTGAAGTCAAGAGGACAGAAAGTATACAGAATGAGGGGCTGTTTTGTCGACAGTGCCCAAAAACTTTGCTCATCAAGCAGGATGAGGAATAAAAGATACCCACTGGCTACAAAAGTTAACAGATGGTAGGCAATTTTGCAGAGAACAGTTTCAGTTAAATAAAAGGTCAGAAATCAGACTTGAAGGGTTGGAAAAGTGAATAATAAGATGGAGGCAGTAAGTAGGAATGTAACCCTGAAAAAGACAATAGCTGGAAGGAAGAGTAGAATAAAGGAAGAGTTTGTTTGGATGGATGCTTTTTGTTAGAAGAGAAGGAGCCAGCAGACAGGGAGGGATTACCCATGAAAGAGAGGTAATAACCTACGGGGAGTTTTAGGAGAGAAAAGGAAAAGATGGAATTATGGACACAGGCAAAAGTGTTGGCCTTATGAAAAGGGTCATCTCTTCCTCAGAGATGAAAGGTCAAAATCTAGAAGATTCTTAAGGTGTTCAATCATGGAGTTAACAGCACTTAAGGAAGGAGCCCTGGATTTTCTCAAAGAAGGAGGCAAAGCTATATGCTGTAGAGAAATAGGGCCTGGCTTGGGGAGAGACAAGAAACTTTGGAACACTAAACAGCTAAGAGAAGTGGTAAAGAAAGTCCATCAAAGAAGGATAAATGTTTATGACTGTTCCACACTGGAGATTAAAGTTTAGTTCAGACAAGACCCAGTTCCTGCACTTAGCTGTCTGTCTAGTAAAGAGATATAATACCAACCTCAATAGCTAGATGACAAAGCACACAAAATGAGGTGTGAGCAGGGAATGTCATTACTGGCCAGGGATCCTTGGGAAACACAGCATTTAAGGATGTATTAAAGAAATGAAATTTGTTAATCAACATTGTTTAAGAGTCACTTGGCATATGGAACACTTCAGCCCAGGGCATCTTATACTGATGTATATATTCTGATACTATGTTTCATCATAGGTTGCTACAGTGAATCTGGGAACAGACTAGATATCCGAAATCCAAGGACAGGCCAAGGTCAACAGAGAGCATTTAATTACCAAATTAGCCACCTGACGGTCACCTAGGCGGCATAGTGGTATTAGAGTCAGGAAGACCTGAATTCAAATTTGGCCTCAAACACTTACCATCTGTATGACCCACCACAAGTCACTTAACCTCACTCAGTTCCAACGTCCTCCACTGTAACACTGGATAACAACAGTTTTGCCTTCCCAGAAGTTCTGTGATTATCAAATGAAACACAGTAAAGTGTGTACTGCTTTGGAAGATAGGAGGCATTGAAAAAACACTTGTTTACATACTGCTCTCCTTCCTGAAGATGAGCTGTTTTTCTCAGCAACTTATGAGCTGCACCCACTGTGGCACAGAAAATCTTCTATCAAGCAGGAGAAAAAGAGGCTCATTGGTAAAATCACTGCTTCTAAATGTACAGAAGGATAAAAAATAGTGAGAGAATATGGAGGAAAGATGTCACGAGAGATAGACATTTACCACATGCAAGGTTCAATAGAAATGTGATGATGGATGACAATAACTTTTCCCCCAGGTGAAGTATATCCTACTACTGGACCTTGTTAGTCCATTAATTAGTAAGGACGTGGCAGCATAATGCATTGCAACGAATCTTACGTTTGAACATTTCTTCACACAACTGTATTTGGCACATACTTCCTATATGACCTTGGAGAAGTATTTTAACTTCTACAGGCCTCAGTTGTCCCCTCCTATCCCTGTAAAATGAGGGGCCATCTCTTCAAGCCACAGCTCTGGCCACAAGCATTATGGTCAAACATTTTTTCCCATTTCACAATAGCAAGCATCACAAAATTATTTGCACTTCAGCAAATATGGCCAAGCATCTCAATTTGAATACTTTAAAATGATAGGGACTTGAACCCATTTTCCAGAATTTCAGTGTTTGTAAACAATCAAATGATAATAGAACTCAGCAGTAGGGGTGGAGCGAGATCCCTGGCAGATTACCAAGAGATTACCCTTCCTACTTAGCTTTGGACCAAGAGATTCTCTCTCTTATCATTAACTATGATGATTGAATTCATGATTGGAAGGGATGTTCTAAATTAATTTTTAACATTTTAGCAGGAACATGGCAGATGATTGACAAACATCTAATTTCTAATGGCTATCAAACATCTAATTTCTAATGGCTATCAATTAATTTCAATTCATTAACTATTTAAACTTTAGCTGCTTTAAATTACCTTTCAGGTTTCTGCTGTGAACTCAGTAGGCACTCAATATTTACTGAAAAAAGGTAAAGATAGATGGAAGGGCAGCCTGAAAGAAAGAAAATAAGCTCCCAGAAAAGTAGGCTTTATCACAAGCTAAAACCAGGGGTGCACTGATTTACACTCTTCTGAATGTAAATGCACACACACACACACACACACACACACACACACGCACATCACTCACTCATTAGCTCCTGTAACAGCAAGCATTAACTAAAAACAATCTAAAGAAGCCAAAGGATATGATTGTGGACCGTCTCTCATCACCAAGTCAAATTTTACCATACTGTTCAATTTTTTTTGTTTTATTTTTTTACGTATATGTAGGGTGCTTTGATGATTAATATATGCAGAGCAGCTAGATGGTATACTGGATAGAGCACCACTGCAGGAGTCAGGAGGACCTGAGTTCAAATATCACCTCAGACACTTGACACTCACTAGCTGTGGGACCTTGGGCAAGTCACTTAACCCCAAATGCCTCATCCTGGGTCATCTCCAGTGATCCTGATGAATATATCTGGTCATTGGATTCAGATGGCTCTGGAGGACAAGTGAGGCTGGTGACCTGCACAGCCCTCCCTCACTCAAAACAAAGTCAAGTGCAAGTCATGTCATCATTTCTCTGATGGCATGGTCTTCTTTGGCAATGAAAGATGAACACACACACATAATACATGCAGAACAGAGGGCATAATGAGGATAACCAGAAAAACTTTTATGCTCTGGGGAAAACATTTGTTCCTAAGTATGTTATAAGGTTAGGTTACAGGGAAATCCCACCAATTTCCCAAAACAAGCTATGTGTAGATACTAAAACAAACTGGTTATCTGCATGAGGAAACACTGTCCAGGCTAAAGGCAATGAGAATTCTCACCATACAGTTAGGCACTGGGAAAGAAAAGCAGGGACTTCACTGAAACCACAGAAGAGCTGGGTTTCAACTGAAGACCTATTTAAGAGGAGAATCAAAGAGAATTTTTTAGAGGTCATCTAGTACAGCTGACAAAACTGAAAAGCCTCAGAAAGTAAAGTGTGTTGCCCAATATCACTCAGCTAAAGAGGGAATTGGAATTCAAGACCATTTCTCCTCCATTTAAACCACGTGCTCTTTCTACTTTGGCATGTATTTTCCATGGATAGCAAGGTCCCACCAGCTTGGATTCTGATCCTCATGTGAAAATACTGAGGAAGAAACCTGAGAAAGAATTCAACATCATAGACAAGTACACAGACATACATAGACAAATGTTGATATTTTGGAAGACCTAGAATCTAAGGAAAATTGAACCTTTACAGAGTGAGCACTTATGGCCAAAATAAAATTGTATTCCTCTTCACAAATACATCAGCTCTATCATTTCAAGATATGGACCTACTGTGTAAATTGCCTGTTAGAAACCCTTGCCCCCTTATCCTATTGCCAATCTTTTCCTGCCAAGTTTCATCCTTGGATCATTCCCATCCCGGGCTGCATTTTGTCACATGAAAATCATGAAACCAGTGTGAATGGGGAGCCAATCATCCAAAAAGTTTAGGTCTACCCTTGTGATCTCACAATACAATAAATTCCAGTGGCTCACCATGACCTCCAGAATCAAATCATTTAAAACCCTTCCCATCTTAAGAGTTCTCACACCTCACTTCCCACATACTCTTCAAAACCCAGTGACACTGGCCTGCCTTCTGTTCCTTGTACATGATATTCCAGGCATTTTCTCTGGCTGTCCCTCATGCCTAGAACTCTCTTCCCTTCTCATCTCTGCCTCTTGGTTTCCTGGCTTCCTTCAAGTCTCCACTAAAATCTTACCTTCTTCAAGAAACTTTCTCCATCTAGCTCACTGGCCCTCCCTCCGCTGATCGCTTCAACCTACGCCACACAGATGCTGCTTGTTTCTTGTTGTTTGCAAGCTGTCTCTGCCATTAGACTGAACTCCTTGAGACCACGGACTGGGTCGGGTTTTGGTGTTTCTTTGTACTCCCTGGTCTTAACACAGTGCCTGGCACATACTGGGTGCTTTTAAAAATGCCTGCTGACTTGCTTTAGGTAAAATTCCTCATGTAAAGCTGGACCTGTCAGTCAGAAGACGTGTGTTCAAGTCCCTGCTCTGACATTCACTGGCTATTTAACCTTGGGAAAGTCTCTTCATCTTGGAGCCAAATTTCCAATCTGTTAACCAAAGATAATAACACTTGTAGCCTTTGGCTCCCTGGGGTCACTGCACAGAAAGGTTCTTTGTAAGGTATAAAATACTCTACAGAGATATGAGCTCTTAGTGAAGGACAGTATAGCACAGTGGTCTGATTGCAGACCATGTGCTCCAAAATCTTGGCCTGCCTAGTTCTCATCTGTGGGCTTCAGACAAATTAATTTTTTCTCTGAGATTCATTTTTTTCATCTGCAAAACGTAGAATTCTTGTGCTGGCCACTTTACAGGACTGTTGGGAGGACACACTTTGTAATCCTAAAGGATTAAGAGTGACTGAGGTCTCTGGGATTCAAAAACAGGGTACAGAAAAATAGGGTTTGATGGAAAGAAGGTTGGATTTGGAGCCAACTGATTCAAATAACAATTCTATTACCGCCGGGGGGGTCACCTTGGACACATCCCTTGACTCTTCCAGTCGTCTCAAATTAATCAAAGTTTTAATTCTCCAATCCTAACTTGTGCTTCTATTACTCTTTCCCAAGCACTATTTGGCAGCCAGATGAAGGACATGCTTTAGCAGCAAAAGTGATAAAAACACATCTTTTTAGTACCTATGGGTCCTAGTGGGATTTTAAAGTTATTATTTCATTTTCTTGAGTATCTATTGGCACATTTAAGATTTTTGCCAAGAAATCCTATATCTTGGTTCCCATTTGTGGTGGAGATGGGAAAAGTATTAACAGCAATATCAGTATCTTCACTCTCCTGTTTCCTTCCTGCTGTGTGTGCTATTTCTTCTTCTTGCTCCTAGGTATTTTTTAACAAGCCATTATCAATTGAGAAATTTGGTTTAAAGCATCCATTCCTATTTGGTTTTTAATGAACATGCAATTTAGGCAACAATAGGAGTTCATTTCAAATTAGTACATTTCAAATATTGTATGAAAAATTAGGATGGCAATTAAAATCTGAATTTCCCTTCAGGTTTTTCATCACCATTTTACAAATTTCATCTTCTTACTGAGGTGCAACACCCTGAGATAATTCCTGTCTGCCTTTTGTCCCCTTGGAAAATCCTTTGTGATCGCCGATGATTTGATTACACCCTCAATTTCTCAAGTCTGAAAATGAAATGCTGTGACACTTAACATAACCCTCCTTTCTGAACTTATGGGGTTACATAGACTGTCATCAACAGAAACTCAAATTCACTAGAATTGCAGATTATTTACATTAAAACAAAATCAGAAATCAATATGTAAATGTAATGTTTGTTGTAGCTAATGCAGAAGGCGATGACAGATTAGGTTCACACAGCAATCCATGGAAAAAAATATGGCAAATATGCAAATGAGCTGAAGCTTAACTGTTTACACTGGGCTATATTTCAAACTTTGGGATTTTTAAATTGTCTCATGAGCAGGTATTTAAAAAAACTAATCTTTCTGATAGTCATTCTACTGAAGTTTTCCATGGAGCTGGGGCTGGGATGTGCCCCTGTCCAGCTAAACAGACACATAATACTAACAATTCTGCCCGGCAGATGACATCATTCTTAATTAACACTCTGCTACAGTTGTTAACATCCACCCAGACACCATGTCACCATCCCACCCCTCCCCCCATCTCCCCCAAAGCTCTGTAACAATCTTAAAGCCATGTTTAACAAAGGTTGGCCTCTTATTCTGCAGTTACTTTTAATTGCTTTTTCTGCCAGCAATTAGACACCTTGAGCTAAGTAAACTCTGGTCTTAGTATAGTACTTCACAATTTGGGAGACAAAGATTCTAAAGTTCAAGGGATGCCTTCTCCCCCCCCCCCCCACTCCGCCACGGTCACCTTAGGAGTTCAGTCCATCACTAGATACAATTCATCAAACAGGGATAATTAGCAGACAAGAATGGATCATGATCCATCAAGATTTTCCTAGCCAAACTGGCTTAAGGGCCCCCAAATCAGTGTCACGGTCACTTGCTGGCAAAGCCATTCTAATGGCATTGTCTGGTTCTGTACTCACACTTAGAGAAAAAAAGGCAACATTACAGGGGGCCACTGAGACTTCACAGGAAGAACGTAGAAGGGACGGTAAGTCAACTGATGCTCAGGGGCTAATGTCTCTGATCATGTAACAACCACTGGAAGTAAGTTGTCAGTCACTATAGTGTAATACAAGAAATGACATCATAACGATGCTATTGAAAACACCACTGGGTAGCACAATATTATGAAGCTGTATGAAGAGAAAGAAGGAGAGAGACGAGAGGACAGAGGAGGACAGGGAAGGGGAAGGGAGAGAAGAAGAGAGGAGAATAGAGGGAAAGGGAGGAGGGAGAATGAAAGAAAGCCCTAACAAGTCTATATAAGTCTAACAATGCTAAGTGTAGAGAGAGGTATATATACACCTAAGGCTAGAGAAGATTTTTCTATCAATCAATCCTAGGCACCCTAAGGTTGGAACTATACCCATGATTTGCAAGCCTTAACAAAAGTAAAAAGCATTGCAGCCATATTTATTGTGGTCTTATGGATTACTAGCCAAATTCCTTATTGTCCATTAGCTCAACAATAGAGAATGCCTGCAGTCTTTTTCAAAGTCTGATGCTAACAAGCTAATCTCCGTAGTCACTGACCTATCAGTAGGCAGTAAACTGTATAACTGGGTTTGTTATATCTCGTCAATTAGATGTGTTTTGATCTCCATTGATGCTTTAATTGGAGGCAAGTTTCCCCTTTCATCCAGAATCTAGGACTTCAGGGAGATGTCCTCTCCTTCAAATTAGCCACTTTTAAGTGGCCCCTAATTAACCAACATTTGCCAACCCAACATGCCAAATTTCATCTTTATAAAATACAGGACCCAACTCCTATCAGGGATTAAGTTTAAAGTACACAGTAGTCACAATTGTGTATTTAAATACCAATATCCACCAAGGCATTCTCCAAGAATATAGGGGTCTTCTAGGAGGAAGAAATCAAGTACTATTAGTATCACCTTGTCAGTGACTTGAAATATTTGAAATAAAAAATATCTCTTACAAAAGGCTTTTTAAACAATGACCTTATTTGGGGGCATGGGGGAGAGAAGCCTAGGATGAACAGGAATAACAGGTTCATTATTACATAATAACTGAAGATTTCTGAAAATTATTTATAGCACTCAATCAGAATTTTTACAGAATTCAGAAATTGCTTTGTTTTTGTCCTTGAATTCCCAATACCTAGCACAGAACCTGTCACACAGTCATACAAGCTTTACAAAAAAATTTCCTTTTGGACTGAACAAACATTTATCTAAATTAAAAACTCACACTACTATAAGACTTTAAAGTTTACAAAGTACTTTGAGACTCAGTGTCAGTATGACTATTTCCATTTTATAGAAGTTACTAAGGCTCAGAAAGATGAAATGACTAGTCTGATCACAAGGTCAGGTGATGCTAGAGCTGGGATTTGAATTCAAGGCCCAGAATTCTTTCTTTCGTGCCTACTTCGTGTAAGGTTCTGAGCTCATTAAGGAGGGGAGAGACAAACAAGACATGCTTATTCTCATGGAGAATACAGATTTAATGAGATCTAAGATTGGTACAAAAAGCAAGTTGGAAAAGAGGGGCCACTGCAGAATGGGGAGTGCTCAAACAACTGACAAGCATTTCTGAAGTGCCTCCTAGAGGACTTCTTCACATGACACAACTGCCCCAGAGGACCAGAAGTCCTAACTAGTTGGTGAATGCCTTCATGATCCACAACATCTACTCAGGCTCCAGCTGGGCTCCATCGGACCCTTTGGCAATCTCTCCTCTCCCCACTATTCCTCTTCCTTTCTAGCTCCAAACCATATTCAAATCACAGCTTCCACTGCCCCTGGGAAGGAGGTGTCAGCCTACTCCCCATGAGCCCCACTCACCATACTGCTTGCCCATTGGCACATTTTCAACTATAACTTCTGGACAAAACATGCTATAAGGAATATCATTAAATATGTGATCAGAAGTGAATCAAGTGGTGAGAATGAGGCAGACAGATGGACCATCCTAGCATTACAATGGTATCTACTGTATGTCAAAATATCCAGAGAAGAAATTAATTCTCTCTGGGAGCTGTATGGACAGACTTAGACAATTAATCCCTCAACAAACAATCGACTGGTGTTTATAAAGTGCCTACTCTATGTCAGGCACTGGGGACCCAGAAATAAAAAAGAAACAGTCCCTGTTTCCAAGGAGCTTAAACTCTCTCCAGTGAGACAAAACATTTGCAGAAATAGGGAGATGAGAGAGAGAAATTGAGGAAGCATACAGAAAAGAGACAAAATTGACCCAAGGTCATTTTGTCGGGAGGGGATCATGCATCTCTAGAGGCCAAGCCTGTCTCTGGCTTTGCAAGGCAAACCTTCTCTGCCCCCAGATATATCTCTTCTTAGCTTCCACACCTGAAAATGTTCAAAGCATATCTGCAACCTAGATATTGAGAAGCAATGTGGCAGGGTGGTTAGAGGGCTGGCCTCTGAATTAGAAGATATGGTTTCTAGTCCCATCTCCTATATAAATTTCTTGTGTGACTGCAGTCAAATCACTTCATCTGTCTGCCTCAACAACTCCTTAAAATTATAAATGACAGTTAAACTGCCCACGTGGATAAGCACAGCTAGTTTCCACACCCAAAGTATTCCATACCATGGGCAGGAACAATCGCATGCATACATACATACATTTAAATCTTAAGGCTATGGTGGAAAAATTGCTGAATTGGCCCTGAAGAAGCTAGGTGACAAAGTCAGTAGAGCACTAGACCTGAAAGCAGAAAAATCTGAGTTCAAACTGAGCCTCAACATTAGCTGTGTGACTCAGGGCAAGTCATTTAACTTCCGTAAAATAAGGATAGTAACAGCACCTACCTCCCAGGGTTACTGTAAGGATCCAAGGGGATATCTGGAAACCAGCTGGCACAGCGCCTGCCATGGAGGGTGCTTAACAAATGCTTACTCCCTTTCCTTCTGTTCACTAAAGTTACGTGGACCAGAATAATGCTTGCCTACAGCTCTTACATGAGGATTACACGTACTGAGATGGAATAAGGGGGGTTTTGTCAGCCGTATCATCTACATTACCATAGTAAATATGTCTTTAGAGCCCATCTTCTTTTCCCCCTCCATTATCACTGTGTATCTGCCTATTGTGTAGATAACAGTGAGATACACTGCACTACATAGAGACCCAAAAGGAAGAGACCCAAAAGCCTCAGGTCTTTTCTCCTAGAGTGCCTAGCTTGCTTGGGAAGACATTTACATAAAATTATTAAAAAGTATCATAACCACCATGGTACTTCTATGTTTGCTAGGGCTTTACAGCTCTAAGGCCCTTTAATATCTACTCCATTCTTCAGGATATAACTGGGAGGGTAAATATTATCCCTATTTTCTAGATGCTGTGACTGAAGTCCAGGGAAGGAAGAGCTGCTAAGGGTTATATGGTTACTGGTAAAGAAACTGAGAGATCAACCTCCTCATTTCTGAAATATGGAAACTCTAAGGAAAGAAGTGACTTGCCCAAGACCACAGAATGGTAAGAAGAGCCAGAATTTGAACTTAGGTCTCAGAATCTAATGTACTTTCTACACAATACAGTTTATTTCATAAGGAGGCCTGTCCCATTGTTCCAGGACATTTGGACAGGGAAGGGACCTAGCTCAAGGGATATCTGGGTCCAAACTACATTAGAAAAGGAATACTCAGAAAATGTGGAAAGTGGAAAGGATACTAGATTCAAAAGCCTCAGAATTTGTGTTCAAATCTTGCCTCTACTAGCAAAGTGGTTCTGTGGATAATGTTAGACCTGGTGTGAGGAAGACTTAAGTTCAAATCCTGCCACAGACACTAGCTATGGAATCCTATTTAAGTCACTTGATCTCTATTAGCCTCAGTTTCCTTTTCTGTAAAATGGGTGTGTCACCTCCCTCCTGCGTTTGTAATGAGGATCAATAAGATTATATGTAGAGAGACTGATAAGTAGATGGATGGATGCATGCTAGTTATTATTATGATTCTATAACCTTGGACAAATATCTCACCACTTGCTGCCTGCCCAACTCCTCCTTTCCTAAACTGATGCTGCCATTATCCTGGTGCAGGCACCTCACACTTACACAACTGCAATAGCCCCCTGCTGTGTCTGCCTGCCTCTGATCTCCAATCCACCCTCCATTTCAGCCATAAAGTGATTTTCCTAAGTGCAGGTCCAACCATGTCCGTCTGTTGTGTCTCTCTGTCTCTCTTTCCCTCACACAAACTCTCTCTCTCTCTCTCTCTCTCTCTCTCTCTCTCTCTCTCTCTCTCTCTCTCACACACACACACACACACACACACACACACACACACACACACACACGGATGTGGCCACTCAATAAACTTCGCAGGTTCCCTATTGCCTCCAGGATCAAATATCAAATCCTCTTTGTCATTCTAAGAACTTCATAACAATCCTCCTCCCCACTCTGCAACCTTACAATCTTCTAACACCTTACTCCTCCTTTCTAGTACTCTTCAATACAGTAATGCTATTTCTAGAACAAGACTCACCATCTCTCAACTCTGGGCATTTTTTTCCCTACTGTTTCCCATGTCCAGAATGCTTTCCCACCTCATTTTTATCGATTGCCTTTCCAGGCTTTTTTCAAGTCTCAATAAAAACTCTATCTTCTGCAAGAAGCCTTTTCTCAGCCCTTTTAATTTTAGTGCCTCCTCTTTTTAATTATTTCCCACTCTTCCTGTATAGAGCTTGTCTTGTCTCCCCATTAAATTGTGAGCTCCTTGAACGCAAGGACTGCGTTTTGCCTCTTTTCAAATTAAAACTCAAAATCCTCAGAGCTTAGCATGCATGGTGCCTCGTACATAAAAGTACGTGCAGAATAAATGCTTAAATTGACTGATATCATTTATTGACCACAATGAAAAAGAAATTATATTCAATAAAGGGCCCTTAAAGAAAACATTTAAAAGTAATTGAAAACTAGAGTAACTCCCAGGTCATGTGAGCAAAAAGATGGTAGATTAGATATTTTCTCCCAACCCTACAACTTCCCCAAAACAAAAATATAAAGCACTTTCAGCTATTTCCATGGTCTAGAGCACCTAAGATTCAAACAAAGGTTAAAAACTGTTCCCTCCCCCCAAAAAAAACCAAGAACTGACTCTTACTGACCCTGAACTCACTCAGAACCCCTACCCCACCTCTTGCTCCCAGCAAAAAAGGCTACACTAGTAGGACTCAAGGACATAGCACAGGCTTACATCACAATTCACCTCTAAATCCCATTGCTTCCCTCCCTCTTCTCCAGTGCCTTAGAGATTTCAGCTCCAGGCTGAACGAGTGTGCTTGACAGTCGACTTGTTCACAGCTCTCCAGGAATAAAAAGCCTGTCAGGGGCTGCACCCAGAAGTACTGGTGCCAGGGAAAGCAAGCTCTGGACTGCTGGTGCCAGAAAAGGAGTGAGGAACAGAGGAAGTGGGACAAGTCACTTAGGACAGGTCACTAGGACGAACAGCATATTGTGCATGTGGGGGTTGTTCAATACTCTGCTAAGTCTGAGGGAAAACAGAGAACTAGCTAGAGCCAATTCCGACCACACAAAAGTTACTTGAGGCAAAGACCAAGGCTGGAAAACTATTAAATACCTGTCATGGGAGGAGGTTGAAACACTTGGAGATGCAGTCCCCAAGAAAAGCACAATAGGTGTGAAGGAAATCAGAAGGGAGCAGTAAGAAAAATGGGCAGAGGAACAGACAGACACAAAGTACCAAAGATTTCATAAAGAAGAAAACTCAAAGACCCTGAACACAAACAGGTAAAAAATATATATAAAAAAAATTTTTTAAGTAACAATAGAAGGAAATATGGCCTGTAGATCTACTAAATGAGTTGAGGCATTTATGAACAAATAATGTAAAACAAAGGAAAATGATCCAACACTAGATGTGATAGAGGACCTTGTGGAATATAAGGAAAACAACCAGCTGTTCATAAATAGTTTAAAAGAGAAATAAGAATTATAAGAGCAGAATTTATGGCCTACATAGCAAAAATAACTAGCAGGACAAGGAAATGTGAATCTGTAATGATAAGTTTCACCAAAAAACCAAAAAGGGGACACTAGATTGGGAATTTAACGAAAAGACAACGTTGAAGAAAAGAGGCAAAAATATTAACAATGAAAGAAAATATGCTCATCATGCAAGAAAAACATACTAAACTTAAAGAAAAGATGCATGGAAACAGCCTAAGGATCAAAGTTCTCCCAGAAGAAGATGACAAGATAAAAAACCTTAGCACCATAGTGAAGGAAATAATAGAAAACTGCCCAGAACTTCTAAACACAGAAAATGAAATTCCAATAGAAAGAATTCATATCACTTACAGAAAACGAAACAAAAAACAAACAAAAAAGCCAAAAAAAACCCAAGGCTACAAACTCCAAGATATACAGTGGTTAAATTTAACAATTCAATTTAGGAACAAGTTTTGCAAATCATCAGAGCAAAGACCTTTAAATATAAGGGCAAAGATATTCTAATAGCTCAAGACTGTTCCTCACCTACCAGAAAAAGGAGGGAATGGAATAATGTGTTCTACAGGGTAGGGGAGCTTAGGATGCAGTCTGGGGTGATCTGTCCTGCAAATCTGAGCTTAAACATACAGGACAAAAGAGAGCCATACAATAATAAAAAAGAGTTTGAAATATTTTTAGTTCAAATTTAGCCTCAGATGCTGACTAGCTGTATGACCCTAGGCAAGTCACTTAATCTCTATCTGCCTCAGTTTCTTCATCTGTAAAACCCCAGGGTTGTGGTGAGGACCAAATGAGATAATAACTGTAAAACGCTTAGCACAATGCCTGGCACCTAGGTAAGGACTACGTAAATGTTAGCTGCTATTGTCGATAATTTATTGTTGATTAATAATACTCTGGAAATGAAGCATAATGGAAAACGGAAACCAATGGAGCAAGTGAGCCCCACGAGGAAATGGCAGAAAGTGCCTAGAGGACAGACCCCAGAAAGGATACTTTTGAAAGCACGAAAAACACAAAGAAAAGAGAGAAACCAGGTAATGATAGATAGAAGTCATGAATCAGAGAATAAGGGTCTAGAGTAAAAACAGAAAGAGAAGACAGATAACGAAGAGAGTGAGAGAAATTCTTTTTTGGAAAGGGGTGCTGAGTATTTTCTTAAAAAAACCAAAAACTAAGAAACAAGACTAGGAGAAGGAGGAGAAAGTAAAGGAATGAGAAGCGGCAATCAGAGGTGAAGGGAAGAGAGCCAGTGAACAGAGCTACCTTAAAAAAAGATTAAAGTAACTAAAAGAACATAATACTATGCTTAGAGCAAATGAGAGAACTTGAAACTGAAAAGTTTTTGCCCAGACAAAATTAATGTACCTAGGATAAGAAGGGAAGTGGTCAAACAGGAAAAAAATCTTTGTATCAAATTTCTCTGATAAGGTTTTGGTATCCAAGATATACAAGTAATTAGACTAATAGTCATTCCTCAACAGATAAATGGTCAGTCTATGAACTAACAGTTCTCAGAATTGCAAAGTATCTGCAACTACACAAAAAAGCTCTAAATCTTAATTATAAGGGAAATGCAAATCACCTCACACCTCAAAAATTGCCAAGATTACAAAAACGTTGTGGAATGATATTGCTCACAGACCTACGAATGGTTCAACCATTTTGGAAAGCAATTTGTAATTATCCAAATAAAGTGACTCAAATGTCCATACTCTTTGAACCAGGGCTTACACCCCAAGGATGCCACTAAGAAGACAAAGTCTCCATATGTTCCTAAACATTTATAGCAGTATTTTTTGACAGCTAAAAATTGGAAACATAATAGATGCTCATCCATTGGTGGATGGCTAAACAAACAAACTGTGGTACGTGTATGCAATGGAATATTACTGGGGTGTAAGAAAGTGCCTGTGATGTAGAAGCATGCAAAAATCTGTATGAACTAATGCAAAAAGTAAGCAGAGCCAAGGTAACAATGTACAAGTAACTACAGTTATATAAATGGAAATACCAAGATATTCAAAAGTCAATGTAAGGAAATGATAAAAATTAAAGACTCAAATGAAAAGAGCTGAGAAGATGCCTCTATCCTCCTCCTTCTTGGAGGTGGGAGATCCATAGGGGTTTTATACAATGCACATGTTCTCAGACTTTTTCAATGTATTGATCCATCATAGGGAATGCCTCTCTAGGAGGGGGAAAGAGAGGGACACATGAGACACTGTAATGATATAAGAAACAGCAAGCTTGTTTTAACAAAGAAAGAAAACTAGCCTCAACTAAAGTCCTACAGTCTATAAGAAGCCCTTTCTAGACATATTGAATCTTGGTTCTTTCCTTCTGACACTACCACCAATTTACCCTATTGCATATTTGGCAGTTAGCACAGTAGATAAAGGCCCAGGCCTGGAGTCAGGAAGAGCTGGGCTCAAGTCTCAGACATTTACTAGTTGTGTGACCTGGGGCAAGTCACAAGCCATTTGCTTTGGTTTCTTCAACTCTATGTTGCTGTTCCGTCATATCTGACTCTTCATGAGTTTTCTTGGCAAAGATACTGGAATGGCTTGCCATTTCCTTCTCCAGCTGATTTTCCAGATGAGGAAACAAGGTAAAGTGACTTGCCCAGGGTCACACAGCCAGTAAGTGTTGGAGACCAGATTTGAACTCAGGTTTTCCTGACTCTGGTCCACTGTGCCACCTAGCTACCCTCCTCAACTGTAAAATCGGGATAAATAGCAACATGTACCTCCCAGGATGGTTGTGAGGGTCAAATGGAATAGTATTTGTAAAGAGCTTAGCCAGGTGCCTGGCACAGAGTGACTATTTAATAAAGCTTGTTGTCTTCCTTTATTCTTTCCCCTTCACCCATATACTCTGTGGGTCCACAGTTGTTTACATATTGTCTAATCTGCAATTAGACTGTCACTTTCTTGAGGACAGGAACTATCTTTTGTCTTCTCTGTATCCTTGTGATTAGCACAGAACCAGGAATATAGTAGGTGCTTACAAACACTTGTTTACCGGCTAAGAAGGCCCCAAAGTTCTCTTTTCTCCATGTGTTAGGTTCTCCAGTTCACTCTGCTCATGATGATGGTGATAATGATAGCTAGCATTATATATGAAGAGGAAACTGAGGCAAAGAGGAGTTAAGTGACTTGCACAGGGTCACGCAGCTAATAAGTGAACTCAGGCCCAGACCTCTATCCACATGCACCCCCCAGTTTCCCACAGAAACTTATAATTTGACACATGAAAGGATCCCAGGAGTCCATGCCCTGTAGCTGTTTTAACCTTATACTTTGTGCAGTGATGTCTAAGGCTGTGGACTTGAGTACTAGATCTTTCCTAGAGTCTCATTTTCTCCAAATCACCAGGTATTTTCCTATGCAGCAGCTACTGTCGAGGTACCGAGGTTGGTAAATAGATGTAAGCAGTTTTCTCCTTCTCTTCAGACGAAAGCCTACAAGGTTAGATTTGCAAGACCCTGAGGCAACGCATTTTTCCATTTCTTATGAAATGCCCTCTATCCTCAGCTGAGAGCCTCCCATGGCATTAGTGATGCAAACACAACTCTTACACCTAATGCTTTAGCAACAGCTTTACAATTCCTCTTAGCATTACCACCTATGCCATGCTAGGCCATCAGGGTGGCCTGGATGATACAGCACTGAATCAGGGATGGGGATGCTCTCCTGTGGATCTTGGAGGACAAGGAGCTTCCTTTAAATGTGTCTCTGGAACATCTCCCTTATCTTCAGAACACAACGCGGATTCTCCCACATGCATCACCTAACCACTTTCCTCTTCCGGGTCACAATCTTCTACTTCCACCTTCCTAAAGCAGTCAGGATTCCCTCGGGCCTACCCACCTCCTTTTTCTTTATTCTTTTTATTTTTGAAAAAAATATTTCATCCTACATGAAAATCTGGAGAAATTAGTCAATCAATAAGAATTAAAATACTGCCCTGGGCTTTGCTGGCATGCAAGAGCTCTTCCTGCCAGTAGGGGGCACAGGATGAACCCTGGAGCTGGCCTCCTCTCATTCCCCCCTGCTTCCTATCTCCTCCTGGTCTGGCCTTTCTATACAACTCCTCTCCACTGTCCCCCTCTTCCTGGGAGAGCACAGTACCCCGAAGATAAAGCTCTAGTGATGCTTATCACCCACTTGAATGCCACACACCCACTCAGTGATAACCTACACATTTCAATGCTGAGGAAGCCCCGAGGGACAGGATATAACCCAACCACCCAACACTGCAATTCTCCAACCCCTACTAGCTGCTCCTTTATTATGCGCCACCTCCACTCCACCCCAACTCCCCTACCCGAGGCAATCTACCCACTTCTACTACCTTCTCAGGAATAAAGGCTGGGTGAGTAACAAAATTGTTTTCATCTGAGATCTGCCTTCTCCAGTCCTTAGATCTGCCAGCTCTCACTGAGATTTGGCTTATTCCTGATGGCACAGTCTCCCTAACCACCATTTCATTCATTCACTCACTGGTCAAGGTGAAGGAATCATTCTTCACTCCTTCTCCTTCACTCCCCATATTTAATCTGGTAAGAAGGTCGGTCGATTTTACCTTCTTAACATCTTTTGAATACCCTGCCCCTTTTTCCTCCTATGACCCCCCTCACCACCTCACCCCTGGACTACTGCAGGAGTTGAAGGTGGGTCTGCCTGCCCAAGGACCCTCCCCACTCCAGAGGCCAAAGTGATCTTCCTAAATCTCAGATCTGACATCCAAAGCCCTTCACAGCCTGACCCCTCCTACCTTTCCAGTCTTTTCGTATCTCATGTCCTAACACATACTCTTTGATCCAATGACCCTGGCTTCCTGGCTGCCCCTCACACAAGACTCTCTATCTCCAGACTATGGGCACTCTCCCTGCTTGCCACCCATACCTGGAATGCTTTTCCTCCTCATCTATGCCACCTGGCATCCTTCAAGTGCCAGGTAAAAATGACCCTAGAAGGGGGTCACCCTTCCTGATGATGTTCCTTGATGGTTGGACCTTCCCTCTGCCAACGCTCTCCAAATTGTCCTGCCTATAGATTATTTTGCCAGAGCTGTTCAAATGTTTTCTCTCTTTAGACCGTGGGCTCCTATAGGCTACTGCCTTCCTCTGTAACCCCATCACTCTGCAAGGTGCCTGGCTCAGAGGAAGCATCTGATAAATACTTACTGGATGACCAACTGACACTAGAAGTCACTTAAAATAGGAGTTTGCCAGGAAGTTATCCTTGATCCTCTTTCCCAATGAAGAAGGAAGAGAGGGAAGGAGAGAGAGAAAGAAAAGGAAGTTTGAGTGCTTTAATGTTGCAAAGTGCTTACAAATATGATTTCTTTTATCCTAAAAACCATTCTGGGAGGTAGGTGTTGTCATTCTCCCCATCCTACAGATGAGGATACTGAAGTTGATAGGGGTCATACAACAGGTAAGTGGCTACGGTCAGAGGTGAACTGAACAATGTCCTCCCACAGCATCTGTCCAAATCCCTCTAATGAATGTATTGACTACTCCATAATATAGATCTATCTCTCATCCCCACCCTCCTCCGTGAGTTATGAAGTACCAAACAATGTGAAGGGAAGAGAAGCAGTGTGTGTTCGTCCTTCGTTGCCAAAGAACACCATGCCATCAGAGAAATAATGACATGACTTGCACTTGACTTTGTTTTGAGTGAGGGAAGGCTGCCAGGTACTGTGCTAAGGTCTTTACAGATATTATCTTATGTGATCCTCACAATGACCTGGGACATAGGTTTCCCCTTTCTGCAGTCGAGAAAACTGGCAAAGGTAAAGTGACGCACCCAGGGTCACAGAGCTAGGAAGTATCTCAGGCTGGATTTGAATTCAAGTCTTTCTGACTCCAGGACCAGCATCCTCATATTCTGGATGGCTAGATAACAATGACTGAAGTGGCCCCCAACCACTTCCCCTCCTCCTCCTCCTCACGATTATTAGCTATCACCCATGTTTCTATAGTGCATTAAGTTTTAACTGTTTCTATAGTGCATTAAGTTTTAACAAGGGCTTTTCTCACAGGCACCTTGTGAAATATATATATATATAAATAATCCTGTCTTGTTCTCCCCATTTTAGGGAAGAAGAAACGGAGGCTGAGTGAAGTAAATGAAGCACCTTCCTCCAGGCCACATAACTAGAAAAGTGTCAGAATCAGATCTCAAACACATTTTTCGTGACTTCAGAACCTTCTGTGCCTGAGGCTGCGAGAGATACCATGATAATTAATACACAGTCTGTGACCTCCTACAGCTCACAATTTGGCACCTGTAAAAATAATGTGACCAATCTCATC
Source organism: Potorous gilbertii (assembly GCA_028658325.1). NCBI lineage: Eukaryota > Metazoa > Chordata > Mammalia > Diprotodontia > Potoroidae > Potorous > Potorous gilbertii. The sequence continues at coordinate 671,173,535 of CM053770.1, forward strand.
AAAAAGCCCTTCCAGGATCTATCCTGTTAGGGGGAATTCTTTATTATAGACATTAGACCAATTAGCAAACTGAATCACTAAAAAAAGCCTCTTCAGAGCTGGCCTACCTCAGAAAGCTGCCTGACAGATAAATGCTTTAATGGACTACACACACTCTGCACTTTCTCTTTTCTTTCTGAAGATGAGAGGTTCAGGGGGCAGCTGGGCAGTACAATGGATACAGCACCAGCCCTCCTTTCAAATCTCAGACACTTGCTAGCTGTGTGATTCTGGACAAATTATTTAACCTCAATTTCTGATCTAATTGAAGGAATCGAATCGACTCAGAAAGTCAAGAAGACTAAATCCACCACAAGTGACTCTTGTCTTCAGGCACTGCTCCTCAAGTTTCAGTCACTCCAATGATTTCCTCCTCCAGGATCCTCTTCTCTCTAGATTTCTCTAAGAATGCTTCTTCTTGGACCTTCTACCATATGACCATTTGTCAGGCTCCTTCACCAGATCTTTGTCCCTTACCACTGCCCTGGTGGGGCTCCCCAAGACTCAGCCCTAGGTCCTCTTTTCTTGTCTCTCTATACTCTCTCTCACCATAGGTGGAATTATTATCTTTATGAAGGTGATACTTATATAGGTGTGCACATGTAGATAGGTTATATTATATTTTATTAAATTATAGATATTATTATATATAATATTATTATATAGGTTATATTATATTTTATTATATTATATATTATTATATATAATATTATTATTATATAGGTTATATTATATTTTATTAAATTATATATAATATTATTATATAGGTTATATTATATTTATTAAACATTAATTTTAAAAGCTATATTTGTACATATATGTATACAGACCTCTACTTATCTCAATGTTCATACATCTATACCTAAATATCTAGGAAAGAACACAGTATCTTTCCCCAAAAATGCATCCCTCTTCCCACTTTCAAAGTCCTTACTGCAGAGGGCACCATGGTCCTCTTAGTCACCCAAGCTCTCAGCTTCGATGTCATACTTGGCTCCTTCACTCGCTTACTCATGCTATATATCCATCAACTGCAGAATACTGTCCTTTCCACCTTCACAACATTTCTGACACTCAGCCCTTTCTAGCTATTGACCCAGCACCACCTCAGTCCAGGCCCTCCTTAGCCCTGGTGCAGACTGCTATCACAGTCTCCTGATGGGCCTAAACCCCTCCATTCTCCCACAGCTGCCCAAGTGCAGATGTAACCATGTCACTCCTCACTCCATAGATCCCAGCAGCTCCCAAGCATCTCTAGGATCAAATGTAACCCCTTGGCTTGGCCTGTATGACCTTTCCAACATGCCACAACCTCTTTCCAGGCTCATAGCAGCTCAGCCCCATCTCCATCCTCTGTGATCCAGGAAAACTGGGATTCTCCCTATCTTTCCCTGGTACTCCCTTCTCCAGCTCCACACACTCCATCTTCTTGACTTTTGAGTGCCAATCCCCCAAGCCTGGCTGCTCCTCCCTCCTAACCACCACCTCAAAAAGTGTCTATCTTCCTTCAGGTCCACAGGAGCGGGCCTTCTTGATCCTACCACCTCACCAGCTAAAGCTTCTGCTCCCATTTACGCTTACCTAAGTCTATAGTCATCTAGATGCTTAATACATTCACTGGAGAGGAGGGATTGTTTCATTGTTTCATTCTTTGGATCTGGGTCCCTAGCGGTATCTGGTTCCCCACTCAGAAGGCAACTGCAAATCTAATGACTGATTCCCCAACTCTGCAGGTCAGCCAAACTGGAATGCTCTCTTTTCCACCATCTCCTACCTCCATACTTTTGCACTGCTTTGCCTCTCCTTTCTGGAATGGATGTCCTCCTCAGTTTCTGCCTCAAGGAGTGTCTCTCCTGAGATAACAGAAGTTCTTTGCAGGCAGGATTGTGTTACCAGTAGCAAAGCACAGGGCTTGGCATATGGGGGGCAATGAAGAGATGCTTCCTGGATGACTGCAGGCCCAGTCTGTCACCTGATATCTCCCTCTGGCTGGCACTCAGTAATGGTGTATTAACAGACTTTCCTTGCTCCTCTCCAGGTAAGTAATGAAACTTGTATTCAATTGTCAAGTTTTTAGGACTTTTCTTCTCCTTTCCATGTCCTGATGAACACCTCAGTCCGGGCTCTCATCGCTTCCCATGCTAGTTTACTGATATATCCTGTTTCTAGATTGAGGATCTGGCAGCTCTTCCTGTTTCTAGGCTGATGTGAGAAAAATGTCTTTTCCTCACCCACTTGGGGGGTAATTAGTAAGGTGCCTGGGTGCTGACATTAGCACATAAAACATTTTTTAAAGCATTGTTGAAATGCTTTAGATTGCCACAAATTCTAGTGGTAGGAACAGAAGAAAGCTAGTACGGAGGAATGAGAAAAGTAGAGAATTCCAAGCATGAGGGAGGCCAGTGAAAATGGTGTGTCTCCAGATCGGGTGTCCTAGTCGAGGAACAGCCAAGGCATTTTCAAAGGGTTGAGGAGTAAGTGATGGGTGTGAGGTAGGTGTGGGGGTCAGACGACAATCTGGACTCAAGGAAAGAATGAGAACTCAGGAGTCAAAAGATCCAAGTTCAATTCCACCTCTGCCACTTTTTGTCTATGTGACCATCTGCTGCTTCATTTCCCTAAATCTGAGTTTCCTCATGTGGAAAATGAGATTGAACTTTCCCTGATGTTTATGAGGGACACAGAGCTGTGGGGTCAAACATCCCAACACCAGCTCCGACTGGCTGTTTGGTCTCAGACAAATGTCTTCCCCTATCTGGGCCTCGATTTCTTCATCTGTAAAATGAAGGGAGTAATATATGTATTATCTCCCTCAGGTTTGTGTGAGGAAGGGGGAATGGAAAGAGTATTTCCATAGCCCCAGGCATTGTGCTAAGCCCTTTCCAAACACCATCTCATTGCCTCTTCACAAATACCCAAGCATTTTCAGTGTGAGGAGACAAGCAAACAAAAGCTCAGTGACTTACCCACGGTCACACCCCAACAACATCACTCACTCCGGCTCAATGCTGCACCAGTCATAGGTGTTGGGCTGCCTTGCTCACTTCCTCCCTTCCCATGCATCTCCAGTGCCCTCTAAAGGAAGCCCTACCTTCCTTCTTCAGAGACTACAGTGGTCCAAGGTTTACAGACTGATCACATCACCTGAAGAATACTGATGCTAAAAAGGCTCTAAGTGCAGCCTTGCCAGAGATCTCATCCCTTGAAGGCCCAGGCACCTAACCTTCATCACTCATTCCTCATACTGATCCTGTAAGGGAATCCCACAGTTATTCATTATTAGCCCCACTTTACAAGGGAGGAAACTGAGGATGAGAGGAGCTAGGTGAATTATCCAAGGTCACACCACTAATAAATGGGGGAAGGAAAGAGAATAAGGAACAGAAAAAGCAAAAGAAATATTTAGAAATATTATCTCATTTGATTCTTGCAAATAACCCTGACAAGTAGGTGCTGTTGTCCCCATTTTACAGTCTAGGAACTGAGGCAGAGCAGGTGAAGTAACCTGTCCAGTCACACCACTAGTAACTGGCTGAAGCTGGGTTTGAACTCAGGTCTTCATCACTCCAGGCACAGCGTTCAATTCAATGTGCCACTCAGATGGCAGGATCTGATTCCGAAACGCAGCACATTCACCTCCACGTAACACAGATCCTAATAATAAATGGGCAGTGACTTGGTCAACTTTTTCCTAGATATATAATCAAAATCAAGTCACTTACCCTGTCGAAACCTCAGTCTCCTCTTCTATAAAATGGGGATGATGTGCTGAACTATTTTCTCAAAATCTTATTTCTGGTGAAGTGCTCTATAAACTGTGAAGGACAAACTTGACTGTGATCTATCGTATTGGGAACAAAAGGCTTGGGGGGGGGAAGTAGAACTGCAGTATAGAAGGGGGAAGAGAGCCCTCTTGTGGTTGTCTGGGCAGTAGGAACAAAACCTCAGGGACAAAAGGTTCTCTGGGAAGACAAACTGGACAAACCCTAGTGTGGTCCACGGAGAGCTATCTCCTGTCCCCCTGCTTTGCTCCCGGCCCAGATTCTCCTAGCCTATCACAGCTCTTCCCTGTGGAGCCTTCTCAACCTGCCCCAATCCTTACACAAGTCATCCGATCTGTGGCTGCCAGCCAAACCTTCCAACCATATTATCACTTTCATCAGGTTATTGTCCAACTTTGATTCAAAGGCCACAAACTAGCTACCCAGGCCCTTTCACTTGCTGCTCCCTCCACCATTCCCCTAACTCCATGCCAGAACAGAGATCACTCCCTTGGAGCTGCCTGTTCTATATCCCTCACTCTCTGTCTGCCTCAGGGTCTCCTCAAGTGACCACCAGAGAGCTTTTTCCTTTTCAGGTGAATTCCTAGAAAATACTGCTTCAACTCCTCTCCTCATGTCAAAGCTTCTGTGAAATATTATTTCTGACTTATCACTTCCTAAAACCACTCTCTTTTATGCACCATGGCTGTTATAAAGTGGTTTGTTTGGTTGTTTTAATAGGGAAAGAAGATGAAGAAAGAGAAAGAAAATGCTTGTTGATTGAAAAAAATTAACTGCCCTCAAGTTACTGATAAACTTTTGCCTGACTGTCAAATCTTTTCTCAGCCCTCCTCCTTCCTGACCACTCTAAACCTCAGCCACTGCTGAACCTCTTCTCTTAGATGCTGTTACCCATGCCAAAGGCTGCAAATCTCACTTGTTCCCAAAGCTCAGGCCTCTATCTCCAGCCACCCATGGTGCAGCCCTGAACTCTGATATCCCCTGTGCCCTTTATTCCCGATGCAGCCCTGACCCAGTCCGGGGCTCTCCCCGGATCACTGAGGTATCTTATGTCCTCCAGCTGAGCAGCCTTGAGAAGCCTCACATTTATTATGAGACTTAGCATAAGGAACAGGAGACATTGAGCATGAAGAAAAGATGAATGGCGACAACCCGCGCCTTCAAGTCTCTGGAGGGCTCAAGGTGGAGTATCACCCAATGATTGTGAATAAATGCAGGAATCCACATGGAGAGAACAGGAAAAAAAGCACTGAGGCTGCCGGGCACAAATATCTCACTTGATCTTCACAACAGCCGGGTGAGGTGTGTGCTGTCATTATCCCCATTTTACGGATGAGAAAACTGAGGCAGAGTTGGGTCATAGAGCTAGTATCTGAGGCAGGGTTTGAACTTAGATCTTCCTGAGTCCAGGCTCAGCAGTTCTGTGTACTATGGCACCCCTTAGCTGCTTCTAGGACCAATGCACCCTTGGAGCTAAGTAACTGTTCTGATATTATGCAACCCTATTTGGAATATTCTTCACAAAGATACTAGTGGGGTGTGCCATTTCCTTCTCCAGCTCACTTTACAGATGAGGAAACTGAGGCAAACAGGGTAAAGTGACTTGCTCAAGGCCACACAGCTCTTAAGTGTCTGAGACCAGATTTGAACTCAGGAAAGTGAGTTTTACTGACTCCAGGCATGGCACTTCATCTCTTATGCCACCTAACTGTACTTGTACCTATTATACAAGTATATTGTACCTAATATAGTACTTGGTTGTACTTATAAAGAGATGTGAATGATAAAAGCTGGAGGTTTGAGCCTACGAGTGATTGGGCAGCTCTGAAGTTTTCTGAGGAGGCAAGTGACATAGTTAGTCTTACCTAGGGACTGGGGCCTCTCTAAAGGATGGAAGAGAGGCTGGGGACAATGAGACTGCTTAATGCAACAGGCTGGGTAAGAGGTAATAACTACCACCTGGGGAGGGGCTGTAAATGCTGTTGAGATAGAAATGTCCAGATGTGCACGCTGAGAGTGAGTCGATTCAGAAGGAATGATAATAACTGCCAGCCTTTCCATAGTACTTTAAGGTTTGCTTTACAAATATTACTTCATTTGGACTAATATGGAAATATGTTTTGCAAGACGGCACATGTATAACCTAAATCAAACTGCTTACTGTTTCAGGGAGAGAAGAGGGAAAGGAGGTGAGCTAGAGAGTTTGGAACTCCAAACATAAAAAAAGAAAATAAATGTTTTTTTAAAAGTTTACATCCAACTGGGCAAAACACAGATTATTATTTAAAAATAATAACGAGCTTAGTGAGTAGGAGTCAGGGAATCTCCTACTGGAAAGATCAGCAGTTTCGTAGCTAAGACTTTCTTGGGAGGATGGCAGGGCACTGAGCACACACAGTTTGATGGTGCAAGTGTAAAGGTTTCCTTTCATTTCCAAAAAAGCAGGACAAACAGCCTTCATAAATATTAGTCCGTTTATACCAGTTCTTTTGCTATACAATTCAATTCAGTAAGCATTTACTAAGTAGGAAAAAAAAAATCTCACCTCATCCTCACAACCCTGGGAAGTAGATGTTCCTACTACCTCATTTTACACATGAGGAAACTGAGGAAGGCAGCAGTTAAGTGACTTACCCAGGGTCGCAGACCTAGTAAATATGTCTGAGACCAGATCTGAACTCAGGTCCTGCATATTCCAAATCAGATGCTCTAGTCAATGCCCTACCTCACTGCTATGATTATCTAAAGGTTGCACAGCAGTACACTCCAAAGAAATAGGGAAGTTAAGATAAAGGGTGGGGAAGGGGAACTGAGTTCTGTCTTGGACTAGCTAAGTCTGAGATATCTGCATAGAGATGTTCAACAGGGAAGTAATGGCCAAGATGCCAGAGTCCAGGCACCAACCTAGCTGAACTCTCCAAAACAACTTTAAAATAACTCCACAAATAAAATTTTGGAGCAATAGAGCCAACCAAAGACAACTTAGGAAGTTGGCAGGAGCCAAATGCAAGTACACATAGCATCAACACCAGCCCTGGGCACTTGAGGAGGTTATAACAGAGGAAGCAAGGGCTTTGGGAGCTCTCAGTCTATAGAAAATAGGGGATCAAACAACTGATTAGAAAGACATTACAAGGAACCCTTCACTGACACTGGGTACAGCTGGCACTGACTGACAACTCTATGGCCCATACACAGTGCTGGGTCTCAGTTGCAGGGAGGAAGGAAGTCCTGGGGATTGGTCACAAAGGAGCAGGGGCTCTGGTCACAGCTCTAAGGCAAAGAGAGTGCTAGTTCTTGTGGTTGCAGGGGATAAGGGATCCTTCCTGGGTGAAGGCCAGGACCCTCTCCTTGGGTCACACCACCTTGGAAGAACCCAGAACTAGCTCTGAAAATAGCAGCACAAAAAAGCCTGAAGCTTGGACAGTGCTTCCCAACCCTCAGGTGAACAGAATACAACTTCAACAAAAAGTCCAAAGTCAAGAAATAGGTTGGAAAAGAGCAAAGAACAACAATAAGAACAACACAGGAAATTAACCACAAAAAACTACTACAGTGAAAGGAAAGGCTCAGACATCAACTCAGAAGATGACAATGAGAAAACAACTACCAAAAAAAACTCAAAGAAAAAGTCTAATAAGACCCAAGTCCACCAAGAATTCTTGGAAGTTAAAGATAGAGATAAGAATAGCAGAGGGAAAATGAGAATGATGCAAGAAAATTATGAAAAGAGAATTAAGAACTTGGTAAAAGAGGCACAAAAAAAAGAAAAAAAAATAATACTTTAAAAAATAGAATTGGCCAAATGGTAAAAGGGGTACAAAAATTCACTAATGAAAAGAATTGCTTAAAAATCAGAATTGGGCAATTGGAAGCCAATGACTCCGTGAGACATCAAGAAACAATAAAACAAAGTCAAAAGAATGAAAAAATAGAAGAAATTGTGAAAAACTCATCGAGAAAAACAAATGACCTGGAAAATAGGCCAAGGGGAGAGAGTTTAAGAATTACTGGACTACCTAAAAGCCATGATGAAAAAAAAGCCTAAACACATTTCAAGAAATTGTCGAGGAAACCTGCCCCGATATCCTAGAATCAGAGGGTAAAACAGAAATTGAAAGAATCTACCAATCACCTTCTGATGATCCCAAAATAAGAATTACCAAGAATATCATAAGAAACAATTCAAATATTGTTGAGCTATAGTCAGGATCACACAAGATTTAGCGGCTTCCACTTAAAAGAGCAAAGGGCTTGGAATGATATTCTAGAAGGAAAAGGAACTAAGATTACAATCAAGCATGACCTATCTAATAAAATTGAATATAATCCTTCAGGGGAAAAAATGAATATTTAATGAAGTGGAGGACCTCTGGGCATTCCTGATGTAAAGACCAAAGCTGAATACAAAATCTTGACATTCAAACACAAGACTCAAGAGAAGCACAGGAAGCTAAACATGATAGAGTAATTACACAGTACTCAAGTTAAACTGTTTACATTCTTATATGCTTACATTTCTATATATTTAACTCCTCAGAACTTTATCATTATTAGGGCAATTAGAAGGGGTCTACATAGAAAGAGGGCACGAGTATGAGATGATTATGTTAAAATGACACCTCCCCCCAAAAATGAAAGGATGAGAGAAGGGGGAAGGGAGAGGTAGATTAGGGAAATTTTCCTCACATAAAAGAGGCATGCAAGGAAGAACTTTTATATTGATGGGGGAAATTGGGGGAGAGGGGTAAGGGCAGTGGTTAACACCAGATCCTCTCTAATTGGAATCGGTTCAAAGTGGGAAGAATAAATGTATCCGCTCAGGAGGGGAGGCCATAAGAGATATAAAAGAGGAGGATTAGGATTAAGGAAGGGAGCGGTCAGAAACAAAACAGACTTTTAGGGAGGGACAGAATAAAAAGAGAGAAGGATACACAGAAGAAAATAGGAAGGAGGAAAAGAAACAGTCATGAGCTAACTATAAAATGGAAGCAGATAGCAGAATGTATTAGAAATCAGAATCCAACAATACCGTGTGTACAAGAGATACACTGGAACCAGAAAGACACAAATAAAGTTAAAATAAAAGGCGAGTGCAGAATCTATCATGCTTTAGCAGAAGTAAAAAAGGTGGGTGTAGCAACCATGAACTTGGACACAGTAAAAATAGACCTAATTAAAAGTGATAATCAGGGAAACTACATTTTGCTAAAAGATATCATAGACAATGAAGTAACAGCAAAAAATTTTACGGTAATTTTCTCTAATAAAGATCTCATTTTTCAAATATATAGGGAACTGAGTCAAACTCATAAAAAAAAGGTCCTTCCCCAATAGATATAAAGAAGCAATTTTCAGAAGACATCAAAGCCATCTATAGTTACATGAAAAAATGCTCTAAACTTTTCCCACTTGCAACTTCTTTAGTATTTCTTAAACTATGGGTCAAGATCCCTATAGGGTCTAATCACTACTGATTAGAGAAATGCAAATTAAAACTCTGAGGTACCACCTCACGCCTATCAGAAATAACAAACACTAGAGGAGATGAGGGAAAATAAGCACACTAATAAACTAATGAAGTTATGGACTGGTCCAATCATCCTGGAGAATAATTTTAACTATGCCTCAAATATCTATAAAACTGTGTATACCCTTGAACTCAGCAATATCACTACTAGGTATGTACCCTAAAGAGATCAAAGAAAAAAGGACCTATAGGTACAAAAATATTTATAGCAGCTTTTTGCGGTGCCAAAGAATTGAACATTTAGGGGATGCTCATCAATAAAGGAATACCTGAACAAACTGTGATTGTGATACTATGATTGTGATGGAGCACTACTGAGGTACGAAAAATGATGATGGGGTGGTTTCAGGAAAAAAAACAGCAAAACCTATATGACGTGATGCAAAGAGAAGTGAGAAGAACAGGGTGATCACCGCGCATGGTAACAGCAATGCTGTAATGACGATCAGCTGTCAAAGACTTGGCTATCAATATAATGATCCAAAGTACTCATGATGAGAACACGCTCTCCGCCTCCACACAGAGAACTCTTGATGAGAACAACACTGAGCACAAATCAACAATCATTTTGATGTAATTGATTAGTATAATTTTCTTGTTTTATTTTTCTTTGATGATAAGACTTATTTCACATATATCACTGATATAATTCTGTTTGTCTTCACAGTGGGTAGGGGAGGATTAGAAGGGAGGGAAAAAACTGGAACTCAAATTAAAAAGAAAAATGTCAAAAATAAAATAGTTGGGAGTTGAAGCTTAGGAGAGAGACAATATATATATAAAAAATATAAATATATTATACACACACACACACAAAGAGGGTAGGGGATAAAGACAAAGAGGGAGGGATACAAAGAGAGAGAGAGAGAGAAAGATCTGGGATATATATACATATATATATGTGTATACACACACACACACACACACACACACACACACACACACACACAACTACATGAGGTAAAATGTTGATTGAGCTGATGAAGTTACCAAGTATGACACTAAAAAAGAAGAAAAGAGTGTCCAAGACAGGACCTTAGCAAACACCTACTGAGGTAATAAGTCAGCAAAAGAGACAGAAAAACAGTGACCAGAAAAGTTGGCAAGAAAACCAAGAGAAAGTAGCATCATAAAAACCCAGAAGTGGAAATATGTAAAAGGAGAGGTTGATCACTGGTGTCAAATGCAACAGAGAGATTAAGAAGGGTGATGATTGGGGAGAGAAGGGATTGAAGCAATCGATCAATTAAAGAGACTGCTGATAACTTTGAAGAGAATAGTTTCTGCCAAGTGAGGAAGCTGCCATCTGCGTGGCAGAGAGCCAAGAAGAGGACAAGAGATCAACGAGTTCTCCAGTGTCACTGTCCATTTGCCCACAGCCAAACCAGAACAATGGTGTGCAGGATGAAGAGGACTCCATTCCCTCCAATCTTCCGCACATCACTGTGGCTCCCATTTCTAACAATCAGCAGCTGTAGGACTTAGGGAAATTCTTTCCCTAAGACTCAAATTCCTTCTCTGCACAGATGAGAAGGGCTGCTCAATGAGCCCATGCTACTCTTAAACTGTAAGTTCAGCTTTATATAAAGCTGTTGAACTCAATCCCCAAGGGCCATGTGAAATCCCCCAAAGTCGATTCTTCTTCTCATACCTTGTTTGAATCAGAAATCAACAGTACTTTTGCAAAGGAAAGAAAAGGAAACATTTTCACAAACAACACATAAAGCATATCTGCTTTATGAAGCGAATGTGAATGTGTTCTTTTAGCAGATTAATGATCTGCAAAGTTAAATCCCACAATGAATTCACTACACATGAGAAGTATGGTTAAGGACACTCAATTGGAAAAAGAGGTCCAAAAAGCCAATGAGGAGAAGGAGGCTTTAAAAAGCCGAATTAGCCAAATGGAGAAGAAGGTTCAAAAGCTCACTGAACAAAATAATTCACTAAAAGAGAGAACTGAGTTCAGGGAAATGAATGACTATGAGATAAACCAAGCAGTTAAAAAACAAAACCAAAAGTTTCAAAAAATATATAAGATAATGTGAAACATCTCACTGGAAAAACAACTGACCTGGAAAATAGATCCAGGAGAAACAATTTAAAAGTCATAGGACTACCTGAAAGACATGATCAAAAAAAGAGCCTAGACATTATCTTCCATGAAATTATCAAGAAAACTATCCTGATAGTCTAGAATCAGGGGGCAAAATAAATATTAAAAAAAATCCACCCATCTCCTCCTGGAAGAGATCCAAACAGAGAAACTCCTAGGAATATTGTGGCCAAATTTCAGAATTCCCAGATCAAGGAGAAAATACTGCAAGCAGCTAGAAAGAAACAATTTGAGTATTGTGGAAATACAACCAGGATTACACAGGATCTGGCAGCTTCAACATTAAAGAACTGAAGGGCTTCGAATGGGATATTTCAGAGGTCAAAGGAACTGAGACTGAAGCCAAGAATCACTTACCCAGCAAATCTGAGTATAATACTTCAAAAGGGAATAAATGGTCATTCAATGATATAGAGAACTTTCTATCATTCACATTGAGGAAAAGACTAGATGTGTATAGAAAATTTGACTTTACAATAGAAGAATCAAGAGAAGCATGAAAAGGCAAACAGGGAAAAAAAATCATAAAAGACTCAGGTTGAATTGTTTACATTACTATATGGAAAGAAAATATTTATAACTCTTGAACCTTTTCTCAGTACTTGGGTAGATGGAGAGATTGTGTACACACACACACACACACACACACACACACACACACATAGACAAGAGAGTACAGGGTGTGTTGAATCAAAAGAGATAATATCCACACAAAATAAAATAAAATAAAAATTAAGGGGTGAGGGAGGAAAATACTGGGAAGAGAAAGGAAAAAATGGAACGGGGCAGGCTATAACTCTTAAAAGAGATAAGAAAAATCTTGTTCAATGGAGGAGAAAAGGAAGAAGGGGAGAGGGGAAAAATGAAGCTACTCTCTCCCCGTGTAGCTAAAGGAGGGAATAACATGCTCACTAAATTTGATATGAAAATTTTTATCACACCACAGAAAAGTAGGGGAGGAGGTGACAAGTGGGGTGAGGGGAAAGCTAGAAAGGAGGGCAAATGGGAGAAGGGAGTTTCTAGAAATAAACACTTTCGAGGATGGAGAAGGTCAATTGTAGGGGGAAAAAACAAAGCGGGGATAGAGTAGGACTGAGGGCAATATAATTGGTATTACACAACATGATTATTATGGAAGTCCTTTGCAAAACAATACATATTTAGTCTGTATTGAATTGCTTACCTTCTCAGTGGGTTTGGGGAGGGAGTGGGTGATGGAGAGAAGTTGGAATTCAAAGTATTAGCAATGAATGTTGAGAATTTTTACTGCATATAATCGGGAAATAAGAAATACAGGGAATGGGGTACAGAAATTTATCTTGTCCTACAAGAAAAGAGAGAAGATGGGGATAAAGGAAGGGTGGGGTGTGATAGAAGGGAGGGTACATTAAGAGAAGGAGTAATCAGAATGCAAGGTATTAGGAAGCAGGGGAAAGGGGAGTAATGGGGCGAAAAATTGGACATGTTACAAAGTGATGTAAAAGCAATTAGTATTAAAACAATTGACTGACTTAATTACTGAGAATAAATCAGATACCTTTAGTTTGTGGAAAAGAATTTTAGTCTAAATTTCCTAGAGGCAGGTAACCTTGGATAAAATTTGGTACTGATGGAAAAGTTAAGGTTTTAATGGCAAATTTGATTTTATGATTGCTATTTAATCAGGAACTAGAACATGTATAGAAAGGCATGTAAGCCACCTAAGACTTGCCTCAAAAGATGTTCCTTAGCCAAAGTGAAATTACAGTCATATTTGAAACCTGGTTATTAGAACCTGCTATTTTAAGATGTTATGGGACTATTAACTGACTGTTTTTCTAAGTCTAACTCCAGATATGGATAGCAGCAAGAAAGGCGGTCTGAGCCTCCAATCCATGATGCCAGTAAGCCTGTGAGATGCTGGTATGAACTGAAAAAGGTTATCTCATGGGAAGGGTGGGAGAGTGGCTGTTCAGCCTGGGCTGAGGTAGGATTCTCCTGACTCAATTTCCCCACTGACACCTGGCAGACTTTAAGCCTGACTGAATGCAGGTTAACAATCTACTCCTACCTGGAAATGACATGAAGTTGGGGAGATATCGTTTCCCTGCAATGTCCCTACTCTCGGTGGCAATTTCCTGTAGTCAAAAGGTTTGTAAGCTTAATTCCAGATCTATTAAATTATAGATCATTGGTAGGGAAACATCCAAGGTTAAGTCTAAAATTAAGCTGTCAGAGTTAGGACTTTAGACCAACAACAGTAAGTTAGGGTCCTTTAATTCTTAGTAATACTATGAAGACAATTAGGTCAAGGGCTTGTGAAGTTAGCATACGTAAATATTATTTGCGTCTCGGTTAATGTTTAAAAAAAATTCTTTTGTAGTTTATATTGTAAATGCTTTAAAAAGAAGCATCACCTGACCAAAAGTTGGAGTTGTTGTATGTGATATGAACTGTGTTAAAAAAAAATGAAAAATAAAATAAAGTTAAAATGTCAAAAAGGGCGGGGGGGGGGGGGGGCAGGATGTTTCTTCTTGTACTCATTTTACAAAAAGAATGAACAAAAGTATGTTATAGGTAAACTGTACTTACCTGGGCAGCAAAATTATTTTAAAGATATTTGGAATGTTAAATTTTAATGACTTCAAATTATAACCTCAAGAATGTAGATAGTTGGGGAATGGCTGAACAAGTTGGGGTATATGAATGTAATGGAGTAACTACTGTGCTGTAAGAAATGATGAGCAGGCAGACTTGTATGAACTGATGATGAGTGAAGTGAGCAGAACCAGAATATTGTGCACAGTAACAACCACATTGGGAGATGACTAACCTTGACTGACTTAGCTTTTCTCAGCAATGCAAGGATCTAAGGTAACTCCAAAAGCCTCAGGACGGAAAATTCAATCCACATCCAGAGAGAGAAATGCAGAGTCTGAACGAAGATAGAAGCAGACTGTTTGCGCTCTTTTTGGTTTTGTTTTTCTTTCTCATGGTTCCTCCCTTTTGTTCTAATTCTTCTATACAATATGACTGTGAAAACGTTTAATAAGAATGTACATGGAAAATACTGTTGGTGATAAAGGTGTCATTTCTAGAATATATAGAGGACTGAGTCAAATGCACAAAAAAACAAGTCAGTCCCCAATTGATAAATGTTCAGAGGAAGAAATTAAAATATCTATAATCATATGAAAAAATGCTCTAAATCACTATTGATCAGAGTGATGCAAATTTAAACAACTCTGAAGTACCATATCACACCTGTCAGATTGGCTAACATGACAGAACAAGAAGATGATAAATGCTGGAAAGGATGTGGGAGAGGTGGAACACTAACACATTGCTGGTGGAGGTGTGAGCTGATTCCACCATTCAGGACAGCCATTTGGAACTATGTCCAAAGGGCTACAAAAATATGCATACCTCTTTGACCCAGAAATATCGCTTCTAGGAATATATCCCCAAGAGATCATAAAAAATGGGAGAGGGTCCCACATGTACAAAAATATTTATAGCAGCTCTCTCTGTGGTGGCCAAAAACTGGAAATCAACGGGATGCCCATCAATTGGGGAATGGCTGAATAAATTATGGTATATGAATGTAATGGAATACTATTGTGCTATAAGAAATGATGAACAGGAAGATTTCAGAGAGGCGTGGGAAGACTTAAATGATCTGATGCTGAGCAAACGGAGCAGAACCAGGAGAACTTTGTGCACCACAATGGCCACAGTGTGCAAGAGTTTTTTCTGGTAGACTTGGAACTTTGTAGCAATGGAAGGACTTAAAAAAAATTCCCAATGGTCTTCTAAGGCAAAATGACTTCTACATCCAGAAAACTATGGAATTCAATCGCAAAATGCAGCAGATCATTTTTTGTGTGTGTGTATTACATTTCAGTTTGTTATATGATTTCTCCCATTTAATTTAATTCATCTACACAGCATGACTACAGTGAAAATGTATTTAATAAGAATGTTTGTGTAGAACCTACATAAAACTGTATGCCATCTGGGGGAGGGAGGGTAGGGGAAGGGAAAAATAATAATCTAAATTATATGGTAGTGATTGTGGAACACTGAAAATAAATAAAATTAATTTTAAAAATGTACATGGAGGGCTTATATCCAATTGCACACCATCTTGGGGAGGGGAAAGGGGAGGATGGAGGAGAAAATTTAAAACTTATGGAAGTGAATGTGGAAAACTAAAAATAAATTATTTTTTTTAAAAAAGGAATGTAGATAGTAAGAAAAATGAAACTGTATGAGACTTAATCTCAACTATGTCATCATAAGGACTGAAGTCCAAGAATTGCGTGCAAATAAAAAGACTGAAGGGTTAAACATGAAAAATACATACATATTATAATTTTTGATGTGAACTTAAAAAGCCCAGAAGGCTCCCAAACTGTCATTTTGTTCTATGGAATTTGCACTGAAAATATAAAACGGGTAATACACATTATCCCAAAAGCAAAACTCTTTGAGATGTGACAGGAAGACATAGTATCTGAACAAAACCATTAAATAAAATAACGTTTGTAAAGTGCTTAGCAAAGTGCCTGGTACATAGTAGGCACTTGATAAGGGCTTACTCCATTCCAACACAATGAACAAGTCTTAACTGGAGAAGGATGTTGTGTTAAAACTCGTGACTCTCATATTAGCCTGGTAATCATGCACATTACTCTTTCCACCCAGAAACTCCCAGATAATGATTTCTGCCTGACTATGAACATTTTTCATTCCTTTTTTCCTTCTGTGATTCAATCTGTAAGAACCAGGCATCATGAAAGTTTGATAAATGTTAATCCAGAAAACCACTCATAAGTCTACAGTTACTTGGCATTCAAGGCCCCCATGGTCTGGTGCTACCCTTCCCCTCTAGTTTTATTCTGCCTTTCTTTTCCAGATGCTCTGTGCTCCAGCTAAACTGGGTCACCTGAGCACCCCCCCACAGACCTCCTCCCATTGTCCCTGCTCCCTTCTTTAGCTCACACTTTACTATGCCTATAATCAATTCCACTGATACCATTCTCTATTTACTAAATTCCGTACATCCTTTAAGGCTCAACTCAAAGGCACTTCCCCTTAGAAACCACTGCTACTCCCCAAAGCTACTAATGCCCCTTCTGTCTTCTCTTTCCCTTGACTCTGCACAACACTTGACATGCACCTAAGTCTGAGGTTCATTTTACACTGGAACTATCTCGACATGTGTTACTGTAAGTTCCATGCAGGCAGAAATCAGGCTGAACTTCATCTTTATATTACCCATGGTGCCAAGTACACACTAAATGTTTAATAATTGTACACTAAACGGGAATGAATTTGTGAACTATTCAAGATGAAATGGAACATGACTGTCATTATCACTCATAGGAGGCTCAGGCTCACAGATCCAGCTTCTCTGTAGGTCTCAGGAGGTTGTGGCACCCAGGGAGGAGCACTTAGATTGACGGTAATATTGGAAAGCAAGGAACCTTTCCATGAGCCCAGGTAGACATGTGGGTGAATCTCTTTAAATTCACTCCTAGTGGTTCATACACACTCATATCCCCTGCCCAACTTTAATTAGATGGATTACATGAGTGAGGACAGGGATGACATTTTAACTAACCCACCAAGGAACGCTCCAGCTGACTAGACACCGACTTCTTTGTGGAATGTGGCCTGCCTGGGAACATAAAGCTAGTGAATGCCAGGGCCTAGAACTGAGCCTTGCCCTCTGACTCCGGAGCCAAGGCCTTTTTCACTATGCCCCAGGTCCCCAGGCAGCTTCCCAAAGTTTTTAATGGACATAAAGGCCAAGGATATACCAGGAAAATCTATCAACAGTAACAGCAAGGATGATGACAATACTGACAGCATCGTGATTACTGACAGTGGTAGCTATCACAGCAAACAGGTCCTGCCCAGGGCCTTCCTCTGGGAAGAGCCCTCCTGACACAAGGGACGATCAAGGCACAGTGGCTGCTTTGGGGGCCCACACAACGATCTGAGAGCCAGGCCTTTCCAGGCTGTCAAAGACAATAATAGATTTGCCTGAGGTGAACTAAATATAATCCCATAAGCAAGACCTGACCATGGAAATCAGAAGGGAAGTGAGTTTTTCTGTTCTATTCTATTTCTATTCTAAGGGAAAAGAACATTCAAGGGAAAGGAAAATTCTAGCCCTAAGGAGTGTCACCCGATGATTCAGTGATTTCTTCTTAGATTCTGAAGCTCAAATGCAATATAAACCAGATCAGAAGTATAAATGCAGAAGCCCCACAAATAACGAAACCTTTCAGTTCATGCTCCCATGAAAACGAAGACCTTACCCAGCATGACTCGAGGAAGGTGGTGGCAAGTCAGGTGTGAGCACATAAAGACTGTTGTTTTTTGGCAAGTGTAGAGTTTTTAAGACCGTCTGAAAAAAAGAGAAAACCATGAATGTTTCTGGGTTCTGCCAACACTTTGGAAGCTGCCATTTTAGCAGTAGCTACATTGTACTATTTCCATAAATTTGGCGTATATTTACTCAGCACCTACCAAGTAAGAGGCCTTGCACTGCCTGCCATGAGGAAAACAGCCAGCCTGACTCCTCCTGGACAACAAGTACACCAGGTGCAAGCACGGAGCAGGAATTAGTGGGGTTCAAGCATAATTCTCTGAACCAAGGGAGGGATAAATCAATACTCATGGAAACAGGTACCCTCAAAGCTCAGTCTAATAGAAGGGGAGAAAGCAGGACTTTTCCAGCAACAAGGGGTTGAATCCTAAGAAGCCCACAGAGCTCAGAAAATGCCTTAAGGTCACTTTGGACAACACTGAGAAGCCTGAGAACTTAGCTTAGGTCATATTAAGGATCTGGGGCACTGAGGTTAAAGGATCACATGGCCAGCAAATGGCAGAGTCCCTCTGATGATGAAACGACCGTGGCACCCCACCTCAGCTTCCTTCTCTAAGGGCCGTACATAGGGTGTGTCTCTAAGCCAAAGACTACTTCACTCACTGCACAAAATCAGTCTCTCTGAGCCAGCAGAGAATTTGGGAAGCTGAAATTAAATTCTTCAGGGCTGACAAATGATCCACTTTCCAAAAAAGCACAGAAATGAGTGAAGCACACATACAATTTCCATGCTGTTTTTCTACTGTGATACATGATCCTTTGGGCACCATGTTTCTAACCAAATGGATACTCAAGAGAGTCTGGTGATACTGTCATACAATGTGACTAACTCTACTCCAATACTCTTCTCATGCATGACTACAAAATACAGGATGCTCCAGGGCTACACAAACAGAGTACCAGCAATGGCCAGAAAGGCTCTAGCTGGGCTCAGGCTCTCCAAGGATTACATGCATGAAATGTCCTCCAGGGCAGGTCATCACTTTTAAAGATGACTCTGGGACTCAGAAGACACTAGTTTGGGTCCATGTTCTAGTACTAAACAGCTGCATTATCACTACAAAATTGTTCCCCTCTCAAGGTTTCCACTTCTTTCTTTAGAAAATAAGAGGTATGAACACCAGGATTTCCAAGTCCCAAATAGCAGTCTGAATTTTCTCCCAAGAAAAAATAAGAGCAACAGGTTATGAAGTTGTGGTATATTTTGTATTTCATATCTATACAGACACTTTATTTTACTCAAGCTATCTACTACATTTATTTTATACTTCTTTGTGTGTTTGCATGTATGGACGGAGGGAGGGAGAGAAGGAGGACAATGAACAAAATTGAATTTACAACTGCCTTTGGAAAACAAAAGAAAATCTATTAATTGGGGAGAAAGAAATATAAAATTGATGTGGAATGCAAACTCCTTGACAACAGAGTCTTTTTCATTTTTTTCTTTATGTCTCCAGCAGCTAGCACAGAGCTACAGAATAGGAGACTCTACTAAATGTCTGCTGAACTGAATTCAATCAGGAGATGTAATTTCTGTTCTCACCACTACAATTAACTGGCTGTCCTATCCCCTCTCTGGCTTTCAGTCACCTCATTTGTAAAATGAAGAGCTAGTATTAGATGATCGTTGAGGTTCCTTCGAACTCTGTGATATCCCATGAGTTTATGAAGCTGCAAAAGAGGGTGGCCAAGAAATTTAAATTATATGAAAAACTCATTCCTTTCAGACATTATCTGAATACTCTGGTGACCAAAACACTTCAGTTACTTGATCCTTTGAACACTTGGAAAATATGATTCATGAAGTCTGTAAAAACCTACATGTTGCCCACTGCTTAATCAACAGGCATATGCAATATTCTTTTATTTCTATAAAGTAAGGAAACTTACACTGTCTTCTACATCTCCAGTCTTCCAGCCTTTTAATAGCATTTTAGATACAGGAATCTGGAGTTCATTTTCTAGAATCTGTTTGATCTCTCCTGTCGAAGAGAGAAAAAAAAAATATTAATCAGATAACACGCTACTCAACATTTTTCCGTAACATCATAGCTTCAGGAATCCATTACTATGAAAATAAGTCATTTACAGAACATCCACTTTGATCTACTTTTAGAATAAAAGATTTTATTGGGGAGGGTGATACACTCTTAGAAAAGATTTAGGTGATATCTTAGAGTGGAAGAAAAACATTTATTTCAATCAATCTTTCTCAAACAGGCTGTTTCCACCCTAACCTCTTCTCCTACCTGATATCTCTTCCTTCCTGACCAGTCCCTTTTTGGGAATTCCCTCATGTCTAGACTCTTCCTTGTCTAGTACCTTGGAAGCTAAAAAACTTGCAGCTTCCTTGTCAATTAACATGTCTCTGTCTATGAGATCGGAGATAGGAAATCTAACCCCATCCAATCAAACATCTGGCTCTTTCAGCTTCTCCAAACTGCCATGATTCACAGAGCGATGACAGACCCCAGGATCCCACCCAATAAACTAAAACAGACTAGGATGAGCCAATTCCTGGAAATAGCTTCTGGCAGGATTATTGTAGACTCCTTCCTTTAGGCCCAGTCTGAGGAACATTAGGCCCAAGGCTCTTTAGCAACATCCCTCGTTGAATCCTCTCGTTGAACTTCTATAAACAGCTATGGAGGTGTTTACAACTGTGTCTAGATTTCAGGTGAGCACTATTTTTGTTCCATATGAAAGCTACTATGTATTTGTGAGAGGTTGGGCATACTGTCCTAGTCTCCTTCACTTGCTGCCCTGGTCTCTCCTTCTATAATCATGGTTTACCTTTAATATATATCTATTGACATCTTTTTGTTTTTTCATTTAGATTTCTTCCTGTGCTCCAACCCCACCCACCCCATCCCAATTTATGCCTTAAAATAAAATTTTTAAAAAGAAAAAAAATCAACAAAATCAATCATTATAGTGGAAAAAAAGTCTGACACCATATGCAACTCAATACACCCGCAGACCCTTCCACGCCTGCAGAAGGTATATTCGCATATCTCTTCTCTGAGGCCAGACTTCAACAATGATTATAAATACTTACTACTTGTTAGACACTATAGTAGGCAGTGAGGATACAGATTTTAAAAAAAGAAGGAATCTCTAGTCTCAAAAAGCTTGCATTATTGAATATAACCTCTACTTAATAGTGATAGTTATGATTCTTCTTTGTCTTTACACTTTTAATTGCTTTTTCACCATATGCTATTGCTCACATTTCTAGAACCATATCTAATAACAATGAATAAAAAGGCCACCCTTGCTTTATTCCTGTATTTACTTGGAATACTTCAAATATATGTCCATTGCATATGATGCTTGCCTTTTATTACATACATTTAGTGTGTATGTTTCTGTATCTAACATGGGTACCAACAAAAGCATAAGTAAGTCCAATAAGTAGTCAATCCCCGCCGACAGATATGGAATGGGGTGGACTGGGAGCCCCAGCCATAAGATGGTAAATCAGTTCATGTGCCCTGTCAGATCATGGAAGCTAATAGGGAAAAATTTCTGAGCAAGCACCTTAAGACTTAAAAGTTCATAAGGCATAGCCTTGCTAGATTTCTTGCTTTCTTATCCAGCAAATTAGCTGCAATCATTCTACTTTTGGTGTATAATTTCTCTTTGGGAATATTTTTGAGAATTGGTAGGGACTAGAGAAAATGACTAGCCTTCCATATTGTTGAACCTGTGACCAATCAATGAAAGCATTTATATTTGATCACTGTGGCCAAAACAGGATATGAAAGGTAGGCATTTGGGCCAAGTGTTAGGAAAAACTTCCTAAGGCGTAAAGTTATCCAGGAAGTGCTGCCTCAGAAGACAAGAGGAATGGATCAAATTCATTAGTAGAAGGACTTCTGCTCCTGATACATTTTGAATTATAAAGCCTGTGAAGTCACTAAGATGTGAAAAATAGAAAATTTCCTTTGTCATTTTGCTCTAAAAACTGTAGGACAGAAATGATGAGTGACATGTAACAATCTAACATACTACAGAATCTTCATATCATATATATGTGTACATGTGCATGTGCGTGTGTGTGTGTGTGTGTGTGTGTGTGTGTGTGTGTGTGTGTGTGTGTGTGTTTTGAGGCATCCACAATAAGTATGGATCAATTAATCAAAATCAATGCTCTAGGCATCTCTGCTTTTTAAGGGGTAAAATGACAGTGACAAAACTCACATTAACCTAATGAGTTTTCTCTGAGTAAAAGTACTTTGCCAGTTATCAAACTTTATGTAATTTGAGTTGCTGTTATTTTTCAGATTCAGAGTCGAAAGGTACCTCAAGGGTCATCTAGTCCAATCTTTTCATTTTAGAGAAGAAGAACTAAGACCCGGAAAGCCTGCATGGCCCAGGGTCACCTAGATAATAAGTGACAAAGCAGATACTTGAGCTAATTAACATTTTTATCAGTGATTTAGATAAAGGCATAAATGAGGTAGCTAGGTAGCACAAGGGATGGAGTACTAGGCAGACACTAGTACAAGTACTGAAATCTGCCTACACTAAAGTGAGTCCCCCTACTAGAGGCAGCACCCTGGCACATGTGTCTCATTTACCTCCTTGCTTGCAAGCCATTTCCCTCAATGACATTTCAGTTTGATTCCTTACTCTTCTGCCTCTGGCCCACTGTCCAGCTCCAGGCCACGCACAGTCTAGAGGCCAGTTCAGGCCAGCTGACAAACTCTTCTATCTGGTATTTAAAACCCTTTACAACTAGTTCCTACCTCACTCTTGGGCATCACTAGATAGTATTCCTCTCCTTACATTCACACGTGGTACTTCATCTCCAGTCTCCACACCTTTGCAGGCACCATTCCTTATGCCTAGACTACCCTCTGTTCTCACCTCAGCCTCAAACAATCCCTTCTTCCTTTACCTTTTTCAAGGCAATTGGGGTGAAGTGACTTGCCCAAGGTTACCAGTAAGTGTGTCAAGTGTCTGAGGTCAGATCTGAGCGTAGGTCCTCCTGACTATGGGGGCAGTCTCTACTCACTGTGTCACCCAGCTGCTTCACAGTCTCTTTCAAGACACAGCTCAAGTGCCACTTTCAATATGAAGCCTTTCTTGATTCCCCAATTACTAGTATCCTATCTGCTTAACCACCTTTATGTATTTATATATCTATATGTGTATTTTTCTTTATATTCATTCTATATATGCTCATATATACTTGTTGTCATCCCCATTAGAATGTAAAGTTCCTTGAGATTGGGGATTATTTTATTTCTAGTGCCTAGTACAGTGTACATGGAGGTGTTTAATAAATGTTTGTTGACTAGATGCTATCAAATTCCTCCAGTAAAAAGTAAGCTCCACTAGAGCAAAGGAAGGGCCCTTTTCCTCTTTGCATCCCTGATGCCAAATACAGTGCCTTTTACACAGAAGGCACCTAATAAATATCTGGTTGAGTTGAATGAAAGTAAGTGGTAACACATCCATCCCCAAAGATGACTTTAACAAAAGATACCATCAGTGTGACTATGAAGGGTAATAGGGGAAGAGGCCTGAATACCATGCTAGTTACCAGCAAATATTAAGTGAATTCCATCTGCTTATGAATGTCCACGACCTCCAGGCACTGGGGAGAAATGTATGAAGGAAAATAGAGAAAAGAACAAGCGAATGGTCAAAAACTCATTAATCCCTTCTTATGGGCCAAGTACTGTGTGCTAAGTGCTAGGAATACAAATGAAGAAAACAAGGTCTCTGTTCATATAGAGCTCAAACTATAGAGTCAAGGAAAAAAAAAACATACACATAAGAGATTTCAGCAGCAGCAGGGTACATGGGAAGACTCAAAAGAACTGCACAAGATGAAGCCAAAGTCTAACACAAACAGTTGTAATCTTCAGTGATGGAAAATTAACATGACCTTTAACATAACCTTTGAATACTACTACGAGCTAAAATTCCACTACATATGTTCTTAAAATTTTTAAACATTTTATTTAAAGTTTTGAATTCCAAACTCTATCCCTTCCTCCCCTCCTCCTTCCCTGAGATGGCAAGCAATCAGACATCGGTTATATACGTGCAATTATGTAAAACGTTTCCATATTAGTCATTTTGTACAAGAAGACTTGAATAAAAGCACAAAAAGAAAGAAACTGAAAAATAGCATGCTTCAGTCTGTATTCAAATAATATCAGGTCTTTCTCTGGAGGCAGATGGTATGATTCATCATTAGTCCTTTGGGACTGTTTTGGATCATTGTATTGCTGAGAACAGCTAAGTCATTCACAGTTCTTCATCAGACTGTATCGCTGTTACTGTTACATTCTCCTGGTTCTGTTCACTTCACTGTGCATCAGTCCATATAAGTCTTTCCAGCTTTTCTGAAATCACCCTGCTTGTCATTGCTTAGAGCATAATAATACTCCATTACAAGTGTACACCACAGCTTACCTAATGGGCATCCCTTTGATTTCTGATTCTTAGCCACCATGGAAAAAACTTCTATAAATATTTTTGTACAAATAGGCCTTTTTCCCTTTTATTGGCATTCCACCATATTTGCCTTCATACCAACGAGATTATGGTTCCAACAAAGTATGTAACTCCAATATTATGTACTTCATAACATTTTTGTAAAGAAAAAACAATTATTATGACTATGAATGAATGAATGAAAGTGCTTGATATGTGGCAAACACTATGTGGAGAACTAGTAACAAAACAATAATAGGAAAAGTAGTCCCTGCCCTCAAGGAGCTTTCATTCTACTCCAGTAAGAAAATCGTGGTTTAGAAAGTAACAAGGACGAGGAGTGGAGCCGTAGGAGGAAGATGACAAACCATTTCAATTAGAAAAGTCATTAATGATTTGATCGGAGTTCCAAAACTAGAAGGAGAAGAGGACATGAGGATACACACAACGGAAAAGACCAGGGAGTAAAGTGAAAAATGCCTGGAGCCTGCTTAGATTGTATGAGTGGCTCACCATGAGGACAGCAGTCACCACCACCATCATCACTGTTATAATGAGGAAATAATAAAATAATATGACATGTAACAACAGGAGACGAGCCGATTCTCTAGTTTCTGTTGTTGTTGAAGAGAAAAAAAGAAGGTACGGAAAGGGAAGTCATAGAAGCATAATCAGGTATCCTGGAAGAGATGTCAGGGAGGAAATCTAGCCCAACTCCATCACTGATGGATAAATCCTGTGGAAGAGGGTATAGACCATTGATCCTCGCCAGTCAGAGGAAGGTCAAGGTGGGAACAAGTGAAAAGAATGACATGATGGAAGTAGTCTAATGGAAAACAGAAAATAAGTAAGAGAGAAAGAAGCAAAGATATTAAAACAAAGTCATGGCCCAAACTTGACACATATTGTTGACTTATTCAAGCTACAAAAAAGTTTGTAGGACTTATTTATTTGGGGGTAACAGGGTGAGGGAATGCTGTCAGTTGGCGTGGCTCAATCGTTGTCATCCTTCTGCCTTGAAATGGAAGGATCTTTTTCCTCAGACCAAGAAGAGTTTTCCCATGGACCATTTAATTTAAATCTCTACATCCCTCAAAGTTTTCATTAACACAACCTTCATACTGATAGGGAAGGCAAAGCAAGACAAGGCAGTGCTAAGCACTTGTGAAACAAATTTAAGCAAAAGAAAGTCATCACCGCTACTACTACGACAACGATGCCAACTGCTGCTGCTGCTAACAATAATAAAAGCATTTCAATAGTGTTCTAAAGTTTGCAAAGCATTTGACAAATGACAAGTGATTTAATCTTCACAATAACCCTTCAAGGTAGGTGCAATTACTATCCCCATTTTACAGATGAGGAAACTGAGACAAACAGAAGTTAAATGACTTGCCTGGAGTCACACAGTAAATGTCTAAGGAAGGATTGGAATTCAGGTCTTCCGGATTCCAGTTCCGTGCTCTATCCACTGCATTCAAGGACACATTCTAATGGGGGAATATGGCACAAAAAAGTAAGCTAAAAGAGGGATGTCTGCTATAGTTTCAAAGTCCAGATGATCAGAAGCAGGAGAAGAGGAATGAAGAATGGCAGACCTAGTCCCTCCTCCAAAAGGAATAATGGGAAAAGCGGGCCAACATGGCAGAGTCCTAAGGCCTGATTAGTCCATTAGTCCTGGTTAGTCCACTGTGACAAGGCCCCAGATACTAAAGGGAGATCCAGAGTGAGATGATAGCTAAGGAATGGGGGTAAAATCTAGAAACAGATCTACGAGGGGAAAGCAATCAAAGACATTTTAATATTTGCCTAAGGTTGTACCATCAATCAATGGCAAAACCAAAACTCTAGAATCTAGGTCATAAGCCCTTACTTTAATATTACATTCTAATTCATGACTATACAATGTACAATACATACAACATAATGAATATCATAGGATCACAAGCCCTAATCAAGCTGAGAGGTTCATTACTAGGTTAGCTGTAGGACGACAGCTACCAGGCCATCAAATAAACAAGTATAGTAGATTACTCATATGAAGAAAATCACAGATCTGAGTCATAGAGTCAAAGACTTTTCAGACACATGATGTGTGAGCTAAATATTCTACTTTGGATCATCAGATCACCAAGTTAAAGACCTACATGTCTAAGAAGACTTAGAGTCAGGTAGTCCCAACATCCTCAGTTTATGATGATGGGTTTAGAAGCAGAAACTGGCTCAGAGAGGGAAGTCCAGTTCCCAGGGTCACAAAGGATGTTCCTTATTATCTGCTGAATGATGAGCTTAGATTTGATAGCCTAGGAAGCTCCTTCTAGCTCTAGATATTTGACCATGAGAGACATGATTTGAACCCAGGTCATCTTGACTACACTGCACTACACTACTTTTTCTAGACTGATTTTTTTTTCTGCAGCTATTACTAGTGCTATACAGTATTTATACTTGATGCTTCATCATGGTATAAAAATGATGCTTGGTTCTCCAAGGGTAGGCCAGCATAACTCAAGCTCTGGCATACAGCTGGAAAGGCTTCAAGTGCAGGCCTAGCTAGTAGCAGACTGTAGGTCGAGGAGCCTGCTTAGTTCAGTACAGAAACTCATCACCATAAGGTTGGCAGCTGAGAAATGAATGTCTAGGTCACAGTGACCCATAAAGTTAATATAAATATATCCACCAGAGAAAGGCTTCTAGAATACTGGCTAAGTACTTTCCAGAAAATTTATACAACATAGAAAAGAACAGCCAAGGGTTAAGATGTAGAAAGGTTGTAAATGTACCACAGTGCAGGGAGTTCTTGACCAAATGAAATCACAAACCTAATGAAGTCTTGCCATCTACTTCTAGGTCTTCAGCTGGACAGGGCAAGAAGGCTTTGAGAGCCATCACTTCCTTTGATCTTTACAATAACCCTGAAAGGTAGGCATGGGAGATGGTGAGCTTCTTGTTTTGAAGAAGAAGAAGCTAAGACTCAAAGATGGGTATCTCAACAAAGGTTTTAAAGGGAGGCCTCTCTCTATTCTGCTACCAGCTGTCTCCTCTCATGATGTTACATGCACAGAATTTTAGAGCTGAAAAGGACCTTAAAGATAATCTATCCCAACTTTTATCATTCATAGATTAAGAAAATGGGACCCAGGGAAAGAAGGAAATGTAGATGTACAAATTTATGTTATCTGGAGAGTCATATTGTGTCAATGCAAAATGTATGCTTACCAAAAAGACTGTTTTATGGAGAACTCACACAAGGAAATTGTTCACATGGTGGTCAGAAAAAGTGATACAAGGCCACTCTCAAGATCTCACTTAAGAACTCTGGAACTGATTGTGTGATATGGGAGACACTATAACAGGGCCACCCAGCATAGCGTGCCCACATCAGAGAAGGTGTTATGCTCTGTGAGTAAAGCAGAACTGAAACAGCTCAAAGGAAATGCAAGATGCACAAATTTAGAATATCCACCTCAAATGTTCACACAGACTATTTGTGCCAGACCTGTGGTAGAACATTCCGAACTTGTATTGGTCTGATCAGTCACAGCTGGACACGTTGAAACTTGACTCCAGCACAGTGATGTCATTCTGGTCCTCTTTGAGAACAAAGGACAACAGCCAACCAACCAATCCAGAGGGTCAAGACTGAAATCTGGATTTCCCAATTCTCAAACCTTTCTTCTATGCAGCTAGGCCAACATTCAAGGACTAAATTGAATGAATAAGTATTTACTGAGTGCTTATTATGCACTGGGCATGGGACTAAGTGCTGGGGAAACAGAAACAAAGAGAGCTGGTCCTTGCCCACAAAGAGTTGCATCCCAATGGGAAGAAAGGGATTCTAAGCATGAGGAATCACAGGTGGGGTTTAGTTGGTTATAAGGCCTTCGATGCCTTTACCCAGAAGCAATGATACAATTACTTGATTACAGTGCTCAGAATAAGAGATGAAAAGCAGGGAGAAGAAAGATACATACAGCAATATACAGGTGGAGAGACAGCGGAAAGTCAATTGTATTACTGTGGTTGTTTGACCTTTATGCTTGAACGGGACCGATGGCATCACTAGAGGATGTCTTGACTTGCATGTGAATTGATTTAAGTGAGACTAAGTGAGGCAGAGATGACAAAGTCATCCTTCTCACTCTCTCTTCCAGAGTCACTCTAGTCCAGTGGCAAGACAAAGTCAAGATGACTAGTGATGGTCTGGGATGCAGCGGATGACCTTGGTGTCTCTGATGTCTGACCGAGCTCTAAAACTCCACAGACATGCTTCAGCTGCATTCACGGCCACTGGAACAAACTGTCCTCCTTCACACACTGCCTGGGGCAGACACCTTCTTAACTCAGACAACCAAGAACCCTTAACCTGGTTTAGCCCATACGCTAAAACTATTTTACTGGGATGTGGCCACTGTGCATGTTACAGGTTCTTAGAAGTTCTTACAAGTGAGAGTTGAGTACCTCATTAAGACACCAAAGGTAAATGAGAATCCCCAAGAAGGGTTCAGTAAGCCCTTACACCACAAGTGCCAGTCCTCCCTTAACACCCCATACACCTCATACAACCACCACCACCAGCTCCACCAACACCAGCACCACCAGCAAGTAAGATGGCTACGTCCCAGGAGAAGAGTTCTAAATATCAGTGGATTAACCTTCCCACTCATCCCATGGATTATAGACAGCTGTAAGTTCAAAGTGTGGAATATAAAAGTTTGGTACAGAGGATATGGATCCAAGTTGGAACAACCCAGACAGTGGCAATGGACAAATGGTGTGTTAGTTGGGGTGGATGATTAGATGGAAAGTGAAGGTGAAGTATGTTTTGGGGCACAGAAAAACATAGTGGGCTAAGTGGCTTGAATTGAATTTGTTCTGACACCACTCAAGACCTCTGGGTTCCAGAGCTGGAAGTTATATGAAGGAAGTCAACTAGAAACATGGAGATTATAGAAGCCAGTTCGTCTAAGATAGCTATTTTCACAAAATGTCAAGAACGAAACTAAATATATGCTGATCAAACCTTTTGGTTTTTAACAACTACAAAAATAAAAAGGTTTATAAGACTTAACAGTTGGAAGGCAACCACAAAAACAATCCAGTTTAATACTCAGATTTGAAAAAGTAAGAAATTGAGACATTCCAAAGGGAAAGGACCTTGATTTCACAAGCATTAAGCCATAGAGAAGTCTGAGCCTCTGACTCTTGTCTCTAAGTAACTTCCTATAAGTCAGGACTCTTTTGAAGAGCCTGGTATGATGTGATACTGCTTCCTATGTACAGGAAACCATTTTAAGATTGATGTGTAGTGAACCATTTAAAAGCTCTCTTGAAAAAAGAAGACAATAAATATTTGTACCCTGAAAACTTAGTACAAGCATAAGCCACTAGGTGTCACTCTCTGATAGTTTATATATAATTTGAGACCAGTTATGTTGTCACCGTGAGGAAGTATGTGGGTATATTTTCTTTACTCAGTATCTCTTTAAATTTGGTCATGTCCAGAAGTTACCATTTAAGAAGAGGTTATCTTAAGAAAACAAAGAAAATTTAATTTGAACTTCTTACTGTGATATCCCTTTTTTTCTCATTTCAACACTTCTCATCAACTCTAGTAAAAAATCTAACATCTAAACTATGGTATAGTAATCAGAACCCAAGGTCTGTAATTAGAGGACTCAGTTCAAATCTCCACTATTCCAAGACTACCTATGCAACCTTGGACAAGTCACACCCTCTCCTGGACTGTTTCTTTACCTGTTAAACATGGAGATTTAGCTAGATTACCGCAAAGGGACCTGTCCGTTCAAATACCTATGATTGATATTTAGAAAGGACAAAATTCCTAAGAAGAGGCTGCCTTCATACTCTCAATAACACTTCCTAATTTTATACTCACTTCTCAGAAGCAACTACTCCATTCAGACACCACAGGAGCCAAGAAAAGGGCCTTCACATTGCTCTTTTGAGTGATTTGAGTCACAATGAAGAGAAAATGTATTCAAGAATCAATATAATGAAACCAGGCATAGGGGACCACTTTCCCCTTTCTTTAGATCTCTAGCCTTCAGTACAATGCCTGGCACACAGTAAGCAGTTACATAAATGCTTGTTGACTTGCCTTGGGGGTGGGGGGTAGGGTAGGATCTGTGCAGCTCTGTTCCAGTCCAACAGCCAGATTGGAGACAAGATACCAATGGCAACATGTTTCTTACTGATTTCATTGTACTTGTTTTCAAATAAAATGAATTCTTTATTGCCTTTGGTCACATACCCATTGTGAGTGAAGATGACAAAATGCACTGTGATTACAAAATGGGGTCCAATCGGTTAATAAAAATGTATTAAGTGCCTGCTGTGTACCAGGGACTGTGCTGAGAACCTCGGACACGAAAAGGAAAGGTGAGACTCAACCCTCAAGAAGCTTACAATGCCATGGGGAGACAAGGGACAAATATGTACAAACAGGCTACTGTATATAGGCTAAATGGGAAAGAATTAACAGAGGGAAGACCCACAACTAAGACGAGCTGGGAAGGTTTCCAGTAAAAGATGAGATTTGGATTGAGACTTAAAGGAGGCCAGAGAGGTTGGTAGGCAGCACAAACAACGGGAACGAGAGAAGAAAGTGCCTGGAGCTAAGATCTGAGGGGGTCTTACTCAAGGAAAAATCAGGAGGCCAATGTCACTAGAGGCCAAAGAGAGAATTTTGCAATTGATCCCAGAGGCCATAAGAAGCCACAGGAGTTTACTGAGTTGTGGGGGTAGGAGGGAAGTCAATGACAAGTGCTGAAGGGAATATGGGAAAACTGGGACACTAATACGCTACTGGTAGAACTGTGAACTGATCTAACCATTCAGGAAAGCAATACGTAGAACAATGCTCAAAAAGACTGTGAAACTGTGGCCCGGTAATATCATTACTAGATCTGTAGGTTTGTAATCCAAAGAGAGAGAGAAAAAAAAGACAATCCAAAAAAGACCTATACATACAAAAATATTTATAGCAACTCTTTTTCAGCGGTGAAGAACTGGAAAATGGGTGGATGCCCATCAGTTGGGAATGGATGAAGAAGTTACGATCATTGATTGTGATGGAATACCATTGTGCTATAAAAAATGATGAGCAGGATGCTTTCAGAAAAACATACATGAACTGATGCCAAGTGAAATGAGCAGAATCTGGAGAAGACTGCACACAGTAACAGCAACACTGTGTGGTGACCAGCAATACAATGATCCAACATAATCGAACTACAGAGTATGAACGCAGATGCTTTTACTTTATTTTTCTTGGTTTGTGTTTTCTTTCAACATGACTAATATGAGAAGTTTTAGTTTTTTGGCAGGATGGGACATATATATATATACATATATATATATGTATAGATATAGATATATATATCTATATATATATAATCTACATGAAATTACTTGCCTTCTCACTGAGAAAGAGGAGGAAATAATCTGGAACTCAATTTTATTTTTAAAGAATGTTTAAATGGAAAAAATATTTAAACTTTTTTTTAAAAAGGGGAGGGGGTGGTTAGAGAAGAAACATATTAGAAATGCTGCGGAGACAGAATTGAACATACTTGTCAAATGACTCAGGAGATGACAAAGGAAAGAAACTGCCTAAGATGATGCCATGATTTCTGTGCCCATATAAATTCAAGCAGGACAATTATACTATCTTTTCCCCCCAATGCTGTCTCCTGATCTCCATTTAGCCAAAAACAAAACAAAACAAAACCAAAAAACCAAACCTACTAGCAAAAACAAATCCATCAGTGGATATTTATCTACACAGTATGGCAAAATAAATTCCTGTACTAGGTATGTATGAAACTGTGTGTCTCTCACCACTGTAACTTAGTCACTTCTCTGTCAAGAGGTCAGTGGCATATCTCATCTTTATTGTTTTGGCCACCTGGTTTATCATAGCATTAACCTGAATTCTAAAGGATTTCAAAGTTGCTTTTCTCTATAAAGTTATCATTGTTTAACATGTTCTTATTTTGCTCACCTCAACTCGCATTAATTGATAAATGTTTTTTACAATTTCCTCTAAAATTATCCATGTCCTCATTTCTTACAGAATAATATTATATTACATTCATATACTGTAATTATAGCCTTATTAGCCATAAAAATTGTTAAATTCTACATGATTAAAATTGTCCATTTAATCTGGTGATCCTTTCATTTCTCTAGTCATCAATCTTTCCCCTATCTACAAATCCAAAAGACATTTTTCTTGATACTCTAATTTTTTTAATGAGTAATTTAAAAAATCTAACTCATGCACCCATTTGGAACTTAAACCAGTACTTAAATGGTTCAAGGTGGTAGTCTAAACTAAATTCCTCCAGACTGCTATACAGTTTTCCCATTAGTTTTTTTCAAATAGTGAATCTTTCCACCAGCAAATGGGGTCTTTAGCTTTATCAAACACTATGTTTATGTGTTTGCTTCTGTATGCTGTGTGCCTGACCTGTACCACTGAGGTACCAACCCGGTTTAATGACTACAGCTTTGTAGCACTGTCTGAGATCTGGTACTAACAGATTTGCTTCCTTCTCACTCTCTTTTAATTACTATCCTTGAGGTTTCTGGTCTTCTGTTCCTCCATATGAATTTTATTATTATTTTTCTAGCTAAATAAAATATTCATTTTGAAGTTTCAGTAGTATAATATTGAATAAGCAGATTATTTTGAGTGGTACTGTCATTTTTTGCAGCTAGGTGAAACAGTGAATAGAGTGCTGAACCTGGGGTCAAGACCCGAGTTTAAATCTGGACTTCAGACACTTACTGTGTGACTCTGGGCAAGTCACTTACTGTTTTCCTCAGTACACTCATCTGTAAAATGATCTCTGCAAAGGAAACCCCAAATAGGGTCACAAAAAATTGGATATTACAGAAATGACTGAACAACACCGTCATTTTTATTATACTGACTTGACATCCAAACGAGCAATTAATATTTTTCTAACCTATTACTTCTGCAAAGAAGATATTATGATTAGATTCATATAATCTTTGAATGAATTTCAGAAGATAATGTCTAAATATTTTGTAGCTTCTATAGTTATTTTGAACAGAATTTCACTTGTCAATTCTTGCTGAGTTTTGCTGATTACGTATAGGAATTCTGAAGATTTATGCCGACTTGTCATATATATATTTCAATTTTGCTGAAGTTGTTTCAATTTTTAATTCTCTAAGTAAACTATCATATCATCTACAAAAAAATGATAATTTTTGTTTTCTCTGTGCTTATCTTTATTCCTTTAATTTCTTTCATGTCTTATTGCTATATCTAACATTTCTAACATCATGCTAGATAAGTGTCCTTGCTTTATCTATGATCTTATTGTAAAAGTCTCTTAACTTTTCTCCATTATTTAGTACTTGCTCTTGATTTAGATAAATACTACTTATTATATTAAGGAGACGTCCATTTATTCCTGTGACTTCAACAGTTTTTAAGAAAAATGTGCTGGGTTTTTTCAAAAGCTTTTTCAGCATCTATTGCTATAATCCTATGCTTTTGTGAAATTTATTATTAACATGGTTAACTATATTTACAGTCATTCTTAGGCTAAAGTAACATGATACTCTTGTTATAAAGCCAACATGGCCATAGTGTATAGTCTTTCTGACATGTTATTTTAGTCTAGCTGGTAATATTTTAATTTTTGGGTCAATATCCATTAGGGATATTGATCTGTAGATGTTTTTCCTCTGCTTTGTTGTTACAAGGATTAAGTAACAAAATCATATATGTATCATATAGGGTAAATAAAGAGTGGAAAGTATCTTTTTCTTCTTATTATAATGAGTTTATGTAGTTTTGGAACTAATTTTTCCTTGAATTTTTGCTAGAATTCACTTGTAGAAATTCATTCTAGAATTCATCTGGTTCTGGTAGGTTGTTTTTTATTCTGAAGTTCATTTGTGCCATATTTAATTCCTTTTCTGATACTACGTTATTTTAAATAATAGTCTAATAGTCTATTTCTTCTACTAAAATGGGTAGTTTATGTTTTCGTAAGCATTGAACTGAGGCCGCCAGGTGGCACAGTGTATGGAGCATGAGGTCTGAAGACAGGAAAACCTGGGTTCAATTCTGACCTCACAATTCTTAGCTGTGTGACCCTGGGCAAGTCATCTAACCTGTTTGCCCTGATTTATTCAGCTGTAAAATGAGCTGGAGAAGGAAATGGCAAACACTCCAGCATCTCTGCCAAAAAAACCCCAAAGGAGGTCCCAAAGAGTTGAACACACAACTCAATAACAAGAAGCATTCAACTATTTTCTCTAAGTTATCAGCTCTGTTAGTATATATTTAGGCAAAATCATTTCTGATAATGTCCTTTATTGTCACTACAATTTTGATATGTCCTTTTCCATTTATCATACCAACAATTTGGTCTTCCCTTCCTTGTAAGGTGAGCTATACATCCAATTTATTTTTTAGCTTTTTTTCTCTAAAAAAAAAAAAAAAACATCAACCCCAACTTTTTTTAAATCAGTGCAATGGTCTTCCTTGCTTTCAATTATATAATTGTTTTCTTAATTTTCAAAATCCTACATTATTATATAGTTGAGGATATCTGACTTGTTGTTCAAGCGGTTTTCTTAGTTTGCACACACAATTCATTGTTTTGCTGTTTTTTATTCTTTTAATTTTCTTTTATTGTTTCTTGATGTCTCATAAAGCCACTAGCTTCCACTTCCCCAATTCTAAGTTTTAAGGAATTATTTTTTCAACAACTTTTTATACCTCCTTTTCCATTTGGCCAATTTTGCTTGTTAAAGAATTCTTTTCACAAGTGGTTTTTTGTACCTCTTTTTCTATCTGGTGAATTCAGGGTTCATTTCTTTTTTAAAAAAAAATTTTTTCTAATTACATATAAAGGGATTTTTTTTTTGTTAAATTTACTGATTTGTTTTCAGTTTTCAACAATCACTTCAATAAATTTTAAATCCCGCCCCCTCCTTCCCCAAGACAGCATGCGATCTTATGAGTTCTACACACACATTCTTATCAAACACATTTTCACATTAATCATGTTGCACAGAATTAAAACAAATGGAAGAAACCATGAGAAAACAACAAAACATAACAAAAGAGAAAATAATCTGCTTCAGTCTGCATTCCAATTCCATAGTTAATTCTCTGGGTGTGGATGGCATTTAGCATCAAGAACCCTTTGGAAATGTTTTAGGTACTGAATTGCTGTGAAGGCCAAGTCTATCTGAAACAGTTCTTGCACATTGTGGCTGTTACTGTGTATAATGTTCTTCTGGTTCTGCTCATTTCACTCAGCAACAGTTCATATAAATCTTTCCAGGTTTTTCTCAAGTCCACCTGTTCGACATTTCTTATAGCACAACAGCATTCCATTATATTCATATACCACAACTTGTTTAGTCATTCCCCAATTGATGAGCATCCCCCTGATTCCCAGTTCTTAGCCACTAAAAATCAAGCTTTTTTTGTACATGTGGGACCTTTTCCCGTTTTTATGTTCTCTTTGGGAAACAGCTGTAAAAGCAGAGTCAAAGTTTTACAGCCAAAGTTTTATAGTTCCAAACTGCTCTCCAGAATGGCTGGATCAACTCACAGCTCCACCAACAATGAATTAGTGTTCCAACTCTCTCACATATTCTCCAACATTTATCATTTTCCTGTTTTGTCAAGTTGCCCAATCTGATAGGTGTGATGTGGTACCTCAGAGTTGTTTTGATTTGCATCTCTCTAATCACAATAGTGATTTGAAGCATTTTTCACATGACTATATATAGTCTTAATTGCTTCCTCTGAAAAGTGCTTGTTCATATCTTTTGACCATTTATCAATTGAGGAATGACCTGTATTCTTGTAGATTTGACTCAATTCTCCATATATTTTAGAAATGAGGACTTCATCACAAACACTAGTTGCAAAAGTTCTTTCTGAGTTTTCTGCTTCCCTCCTAACTTTGATTGCATTGGGTATGTACAAAAACTATTCAATTTAATATAATCAAAGTTATCCATTTTGCATTTCATAATGGTAGTCACTGAGGTAATCCTGGGGACCTGTAAGTTTTTAGTTTTTCCAAGGTGATATGATCTAGGGAAAGGTGTATTTACTACTCTCCTGTACTGTGCACTGATCTATGAGTGAACATAAATACTCTTTTCCAAATTGGAACTGTGATCAGGTTCCCCCATTACCCCTTGGCTGCAAGCTCTGGTGTGCCAGTGCTTCTCCTTGGGACTGAGACCCAGAACTGTGACCTAGATGCAGGTATGGGCAATGTAAAAGAGTCATGTCCACTACCAGCAAAGGGATCTGTAATCTCCTTCTAACCAGCTGTCCCAATCCTTACCATCTGTAGGCTGAGAGATCTGGAAACTGCAAAATCAGTTGCCTACAACTACTGGTTTGCTGGGGACTAGTCGGCAGTGGACTGTGCTTCACTCTTACCCTGATGCAATAGACCTTTCCTGCCAACCTTCTAAGCCATCTTGGGCTGGAAAATTGTTTCATTCTGTCCTTTTGTGGGACCTGCCACTCTAGAATTTGTTTGGAAACACTATTTAAAGGTATTTGGAGGAGTTTGGCAGAGAAGTCAGGTGAGTCCCTGCCTCCTCTCTGCTATCTTGGATCTGCTCCTTCTTTTATTGAAGAAAACATTTAGAGACAAATTTTCTCCTCAGAACTAATTTAGCAGTTTCCCCTAAGTTTTGGTATACTACCTCATTATTGTCATTTTCTTTGATGAGATTTTCTGTTGTTTTTATAATATGTTGTTCTTTGGCCAACCAGTTCTTTAGAATTGTTATTTACTATTCAATTATTTTTACATTTTTTCTTTACAGTCTTTTTAAAAAATATATATTTTTATTTATTTTCAGTGTTCTACAATCACTATCATATATCTTAGATTTTTCCCCCTCCCTCTACTTCTTTCCCTCTCCCTCTTCACTCCCTCCCCGAGACAGTGTGTAATCTTATATAGGTTCTACACATATATTCCTATTAAATACATTTTCACCTTAGTCTTGTTGTGTAGAAGAATTAAAATGAATGGGAGAAAACATAAAAAAACAAACAAACAAAAAAACATAATACAAGAGAAAATGGTCTGCCTCACCCTGCAATCCAATTCCATAATTCTTTCTCTGGATGTGGAAGGCATTTTGCACAATAGTGTTTCATTACATTCATATACCACAACTTGTTCAGCCATTGCCCAATTGATGGGCATTCCCTTAATTTCCAGTTTTTGGCCACCACAAAGAGAGCTGCAATAAATATCTTTGTACATGTGGGACCTTTTCCCATTTTTATAATTTCTTTGGGATACAGGCCTAGAAGCAATATTGCTGGGTCTAAGAGTATGTATATTTTTGTCACCCTTTGGGCATAATTCCAAATTGCTCTCCAAAATGGTTGCATCAGCTCACAGCGCCACCAACAATGAATTAGTGTTACAACTCTCCCACATCTTCTCCAACATTTATCATCTTCCTGTTTTGTCATGTTAGCCAATCAGATAGGTTTGCTGTGGTACCTCAGGGTTGTTTTGATTTGCATCTCTCTAATCAATAGTGATTTAGAGCATTTTTTCATATGACTATAGATAGCTTTAATTTCTTCCTCTGTAAACTGCCTGTTCATATCCTTTGACCATTTATCAACTGGGCAATGATTTATATTCTTATAAATTTGGCTAAAATCTCTATGTACTTTAGAAATGAGGCCTTTATCACAGATGCTAGTTGCAAAAATTGTTTCCCAGCTTTCTGCTTCCCTCCTAATCTTGGTTGCATTGGGTTTGTTTGTGCAAAAACTTTTCAATTTAATATAATCAAAGTTATCCACTTTGCACTCCATAACGTTCTTTATCTCATTTGGTCAAAAATTTCTCCATTCTCCGTAAATCTGACATATATGCTATTCCTTGCTCCCCTAATTTGTTTGTACTATCAATCTTTATACCTAGATCATGTATCCATTTGGATTTTATCCTTCTGTATGGTGCCAGGCATTGCTCTATGCCCAGTTTTTACAGTCTTTTAGTGAATATCATTTGTACTACATAATTATAAGTAAAAGATGCATTTACTATTTCTACTTTAGTATTTCTACTTTTAATGATGTCTATGCTTCAATACATAGTAAACTTTTGAAAAGGTACAGCTAATGGTATATAAATTCCTGATGCCATGTTTTAAGGAGATCTGGAATCTTCTTCATACTAGGACACTGTCATGTTTCAGTATCGAATAGGTTGTCTTCAAGTATTTGGAAAGCTGACATGTAGAAGTATTAAGAAAAAGAGGATCTTAACCATCTTTTCTCCTGGACCCGTTTAGCAATCTGGTAACAATTACAAAATCCCTTCATGAAATAATATTTTAAAAAAATGAGAAGAAATGCTAAATTTCAGTTAAGTGTTAGACAACACATGTTGTCTTCCCTACTAAAATGTGAACTCTTGACAGAAGGGAGTTTTTAGCCCTTTTCTGCATCCTCTGAGCTTATTAGTAGCACAGTTCAAGACACATAGCTGGTGCTGCTATGTGACTTGCTAAAAGGACTTGGTTTAATACCAAGAGTATTATATGAGTCAAAGGAAAATGACCTCCTTACCAATTCACATTTATAAATATCAAGGTCTTTAACATTAATAAAGAATAGCTTCTGTAAACTGATCAAGTGATTAACAAGCAGGTTTTTATTTCCACCTCATTCCTTTGAAAGGCAGATACTTTTTAAAATAGATAAAAAATATCAAATACTATTTTATAAATTGATTTTGTACAGTTTTTTTCATAAATATTGTCACTTCACCATTCTTAATCAGAATGTGAATATGAGGACTTTCTAATTATTTATAAAATGAATTAATTTTCTCAAAGTTATCCACCAAAAACTTAAGTTTCAGGAGGAAACTTTTGTTCTAAAATGTATTTTCTTCATCTCTTACAATCGCTAAAAAAAAAAATGTAACTTATAGATCAACTAACCTTCCAAATACTTCAGCACAAGAAAACCAGCATGTTTTACACTCATATAGAATTAACCTTGCTCTGCCTCCTATCAAAATATAATTCTTCCAAAGACACTCCCTTTTCATGAAATTTTTTCATAAAGTCAATTTTCAAAAAGTCAATTATAAATATCTTAAAATCTGTATATAGCTCTTCTCTTCCATTTCTTGACCCAAGTGACCACCTATGTAGCACACAGATAATGCAGAAAGAACTACATTTAAACTAGGACTTTGCAAACCTGTGTTTCCCGATGGCATCAAATGAGCTCCATCACTGCTGAGGTCAATACATTGTCAATACATTATTCTGTTTGCACTTTTAAAAATCTATCAATTATGTTATTTTTCCTGATGTGGCATTGTTATGAATAGTCTGCAAAGGAATAAATCTTTCCTAACACAAGTTTCAACATTTCATGCATATGGAATTAAATAAGTATCTTTGACTATACTTATTAGTTCATCCACTTGCTATGCAACATGTAACAATTCTAGCTATTCAACTAATTAACCAGAAAGCTCTTCAGACATATAGGCAGCTCTCTCTCCCACTGTACTGTCTGCAAACAGATCTCTTTGAAGCTGCTTTGTATATGATTTTCCATGCATCTTTTCAAATGTATCAGTAACTATGTACATAGCACCAAATATTTCTCAAATGAGGCTTTTATCAGAATTTATCAATTCTGAAAGTAAATTTTTATGGTTGTAAAGATATGGATTTTAAAGATTTTAAAGAAAAACTTGTTCTTGAAAATGATAAAATTAGTTGCTTTCTAAATTATTTTGTCTTGTCAAAGTATTCTGCAAGTACACTTTCAAAATGCTGCTTCAACTCACCAGGTTTCTTGCTATTGCAGTTAAAAAGCATTCATACAAAACAAACAGAGCAGTTTTTCTTCTCCATTAAGTAATACCTGAAAATGTTAATGATTTATTTCTGGATATGGTTTTTTACTTTGTATTTATATATTTCTGTATTCATATTGTACTTATATATTAAACTGTCTCTGTTGCCTTTGCTTTTATTAGATTTCACTATTTCCTTCAAACTGGTATTAATTTATCACAAAGGATATTATTTCACTTTTAAAGAGATATGTTTAGGACAATTATATTTGAATTTAACTGAATTTTAATTTTAAAAATTTTAAACTGCTATTTTTCTCATTATTTCATTTTTAAGTAACAGTCTGAGGTGAAGTCAGTTGTATATTGTATATTCATTTATATATAAATATATCCATTTAACAAAATAAATGACATTGAAAATAAATATCATGCTACTTTTTAAACTTCCATGCAAAGGTCGTTTAACTTCCAATTGAGCCACTTCAACTTCAAAGTATAAGCAGAGTAATGATAGACAACTCCTTTGAGTCATGAGCGCAAGCCTGCTGATTCTGGTGGATCGTTCCTGCATTCAGATCTGATATACAACAATTGAAACTTGATCTCATTTGTGCATATTAAATACCAGCTGAACTGGATTCAAGCTCAGTGAGAGGAAATTCACTGGGCTTGTCTTCCTTTTGCTTAGACTAATGTGTACTTAGTTTTCATTCGAAAAAGGTAGAGGTGGATCAGCTATCTTTGAATATGTCAATAATTTTGGCAACTGCTTAGCAACCTGTTTGGAAAATTCAAAAGTGGAGGTAGTAATGCAGGGTCAGGATTTGGCAAGGCATGAACTTCTCTGGGGCAAGAGATTTTAAGAGAAGAGTTCAGTGTGGCAGTAATGGACCACAGAGCCCAGTGAATTTGTGCCCAGCGCTAAGCATTTATGACAGTGCTAAGTCCTAAGCAGAAGGTCAAGAGCTTCCAAGGCAAGGCCCCAAGTCAGAACAGAACCAAATAAACTAAAGAAATTTTTTCCTATGGTAGAAATCATGAATCATGGAGGCAGGTTTCTTGGGTTCCAATGCTTTTGTTTTTCCCTAAAATAAGCTCAGAGTTAATCAAGTTCATAGGAAAAGAGAAAAATCAATTCTTCCCAAAAAATGTCATGGTGACAGCTCCACAATAATCAAAGTCGAAGAAGCTGAGCATTGATTTAAGTAGCCTTACATCCACATTTTACACCATATACCACCACAAAATCCAAATGGAGGTGATATCAAAACATTAAAAATCACATCATAAAAAAATTTGAAGGCTAGTCAAAAGGTATAACTTTCAGATCTATGGTTTTAGGGAAAATATTTAGCCAAAGTAAGGGAGAAAGGTAATCAAAACTGAAAAATTTCAATTATATAAAATTGAAAAGTATTGCCTAAACAAAGCAATAAATACTTAAGTGCCCAACAATAAAAAAAAAATGCATGAAATGCCTCTAATAAAAGTTTAGTATCCAAGATGTATCTAGAACTGACATAAACATATATGACTGGACATTCTTTAAGAGAGAAGTGATCAAAAGACATGAACAATTTTTGAAAGAAATCCTAGTGATCAACAACCATATTAAAAATGCTCCCAATCACAAAAAGAAATACAAATTAAAACAACTCTGAATTTCCAAGTCACAAGGATCAAGTTGACAAATATGACAAAAGGTGAAAATGGTAAAGGTTAGTACATGGACAGACACACTAACAATGGGAAGGGTTGAAAATTGGTCTAAATGCATTAGAAAACAACTTAAATTGTTGAATTAAAGTCATTAAAACTATTA
This sequence comes from Potorous gilbertii, assembly GCA_028658325.1. Lineage (NCBI taxonomy): Eukaryota > Metazoa > Chordata > Mammalia > Diprotodontia > Potoroidae > Potorous > Potorous gilbertii. Next base: position 671,215,564 of record CM053770.1, read on the forward strand.
ATGACCTTTTGGCCAGGGATTCCCCTACTTAAAATATAATCAGAAAGGTTAACAAAAAAAAGGCCCCAAATATATTGAAGTCAATCAGTCAGCAAGCATTTACCACGTGCTTCCTGTGTGCCATGCACTGAATGAAGTACTGGGAATACAAAGAAAAGCAAATACACAGGCTCTGGTTTCTAGGAGCTCACAGGCTAATGGGTAAACAACATGCAAATGACTATGTAAAAACCAGAAACATACAGAGCAGAAAGAAGGAAGGCACGAATGGCAGGTAAAGGGGAGATAGGGACTGAAAGAGGGGATGTTAAATGGAGCTTTGACAACAGGAAAACCAGGTGGCAGAGGCAAGGGTGGAGAGCATCCCAAGCCAAGGAGACAGCCAATGACAAGGCAAAGAGCTGGGAACTGAAAAGGCACATACAAGGAGCAACAAGGAAGCTAGGACAGCTGGATCCTTGAGTTCACAGAGGGCAGCAGAGTCTAATAAGGCAAAAAAGTTAGGAAAATCATTTTACCAGGTGAGTGGAAGGTGGATGGGAGCAAGGAGAACTCTGAGGGAGGGAGACTAATCAGAAGACAACTGAAATCATCAAGGGGAGAGGCCGACACCACACTGGGGGCTGTGTGAGTTAAAAGAAAGAGAAGTATTCAACAGATATGAAAGTAGAATGGACAAGGTTGGGTAACAGATTAGATATATGGGGTAAATGCCCAGTGAAGGCAGTAATAGGAATTAAGTTCCCATTGACAGACGCACTTTTTGTAACAGCAAAGAATTAGAAACCAAACTAGATTCCCTATGAGTGGGGAACAGATTAATCGTGGTACATAAATGGAATGGAATATTGCTATGCCATAAGAAATGACAAATATGAAAAATAAATAAATAAAAGAAATGACAAATATGGTGAATACAGAGAATAACGGAAAGATCTATAAGAACTGGCACAAAGTCAAGGAAGCAGAACCAAGAAAATAATATATACAATGACTACAACAGTATAAACAGAAAGAACAGAAAGAAAACTGCCAGTCGGAAGTACATTTTGCAAAATTAGAAAGAATAAGCTTGGCCCCAAAGAAGAAACACTAAAAGAAACCTCCATCCCACCCCCTTGCAGAGCTGGGAAGTCTAAAAGCCTGGTACTATGCATAAATTTTTCAATGTATTGATCAGTTTTTTTTTATTTTTTTCCACTGTACTTTTTTCCCCCTTTAAAAATAATATGTTGTATATGTGAGGATTCTCTGGGAGAACAAAGACTTAAGGACAATGGAAGAATTGATGGTGATATGGAAAAAAAAGATTAATAAAAAAATCTATTTAAAAAAAGAATACTGGTGATTTTGGAGACAGCTGCTTCAGTTGAATAATTAGGTCAGAAAGCAGAGGGTCAAAAAGAGACTGGGAGATTAAGTGGAGGCACCTCGTATAGACATTTTACTCAGGATTTTTATACTAGAAAGGGATGACTGATAATTAACAGGGATGGTAGGATCAAAGAGGAGTTTTTAAAGGAGAGGGGGTATTGTTGGCAAGTTTCTAAGACAGAAGGTATGACCAGCTCTCTGTGTAAGCTAAGGTGGAAAATAGGTTATAGAAACTGAACAGACTGAGAAACTAGAAGTTAGGTTATTTGTGGAAATCTTAATATGTATGCTAAAGACTCCTGAGAGAAGGAGTTAGACTATGAGCTACACACTGATCTCACTGAGGAAGAAACAATATCATCAGGAGATAATAAGGTAATGGGCATCAGGTTTCCAGGTTGAGTGATAAATCTGGACAGCATGAAGCTCAAAGGAGGAATGTTGCTAAATTAGTTCAGAAGTGACAACGGTTAGCAAGTATTAGTCTGATGATTCTACTACAGAAAATGACCATTTGCTAATTCCAACAAGTATTCCAACACAGACTTTAAGGGACATCTTGGGGGAAAATATCTCATCTGAAAAAATCTACTGTTCTTCTGTCTTAAGAAAAGCAGGGGCCCATAAAAAGCTTTATTCTGCTGTTATGTAAGGATCACTGATGTGAGTGGTCTGAATATTCTACCACACACTTCTAAGTATCTTGAAAGGAAATGGAAAAAAAAAAACCATGAAAAATTGTTCAGCACCATTGTATCAATTCTAACATTAGGTTATGTGGGACTCTAGTCCTGTCTAGTAATGCAAAGGCAGATGTGAAAAGCAACTCACTCCTTGAGGAAAAGAACATCCAAACTGGCCAATGACTTAGAAATGGCGCTCCTCCAATCCCACTCGTTACACCCTGATGATAGAAAAGGCCTTACCAACGGTACAGCTATCTTCCAAGACCACATCTACGTGGCGGTCTCTGTATTCCACTCTGAAGTCCAACATCCTTGGCTGCCTCTCCACAATCTGTCTGGACGGCACCACTGGTCGAAATGCTGAAGAAGAAGGTGCCGAAGCAGAAGCTGCAGAATGACTAGCAGGTCCATATGCTGGTCCTTGTCCCGTCTCCCCTCCGTATTCACTGGAAGGAAAACATAAAGAAAAGTCAATGACAATCAATCCACTGAATTTAACATTAATGTCCCAGGCACTTTCCTAACTTAAAAAACTTTACAAAAATACTCTCATTTCCTGAAAACTGATTCATTCAGCAAGAATTCATCAAGCACCATTTATGTGACAGTCAATGGGCAAGACACTGGGGAAACAGATACAACAATGAAACAGATTCTGCATTTGAAGAACTTAAGAGTTTTTGGGGGTGGGGAAGGGAACCAAAGAGACACAGAAAAATCAATATGAAATCAATATAAAGTATCCCAATAACTTTTGGTGGAGAGGGAAATGAGGTAGGTTCAGGAGAAACTTTGAAGGAACCTAGGTATTCTAAAAGCAGAAGCTAAGAGGAGCTACAAAGGCATGGAGGGGAGAGATGGAAAGCTGTACATGCAGGTGCATTTGGAATGTAGAGTGTACAAAGGGGATTTGTGTGACATAGAAAGGGGAGTAAGCATTTTAAATGACATCTGGGAGGTTATATTTGAGATCAAATGCAAGAGAGAGTCGCTGGTATTAACTGAATAAGAGAATTTCATGGTCAGATCTGCACTTCAACAGAATCACTCAGCAATGTAAAGGACAAGATGGATCAAGGAAAAGGTAGATCTCAGGCAAGGGATGCTGGGGGCCTGAACTACAGTGGTGGTTTTGTGAGCAGGTAACAGATGGACAAGGCAAGGTCAAGACTTGGGAACCAACTGTATGTAGAGAATAAGGCAAAGTAAGGAGCTGAGAACAATGTCATGGGTTATAAACCTGGGAGACTAGAAAAGAATGGTGGTGTCTAACAGTAACAGGGAAAATCTGGAAATGGGAAGGAGTTAGGATGGGGGAAGAAGATCACGGATTCTTGTTTGAACAAGTTGAGTTTCAAACAAAATGTTTCCTATTAGGTCCAGTTGATGTCACGGAACTGAAACTCATGGGAGCGATCAGAACAGGACACATAGATTTGGGAATCATCTAGAAAACAATAATTAAACCAATGAGGTCACCAAATGAAAACATGGAGAGAGAGGACAGAGTTCATGATTGAGGAATACTCACATTTTCAGCGCAAGATATGGCTAAGTCAGAAAAGAAGATGTGGTAAATTGAAAAGGTAATATTCTAGATGCAGGGAGATCTATTAAGAGCCAACTGAATTAATCCAGGCAAGAAGTGATGAGGTCCTACTACGGGCCCAAAAATATTAACCTGTAATAAAAACAACTGAGGTAGAGCCCCAAGCCAATAACCATTTATTGAAGACCTGAGCCCCTTTAATGAATAGGACCTCATATCTTCCTCATGACAGGCTATGGTTTTATAGTGTTTGGCAAGATGATACAGATGATATAAAATACAGGGTTTCATTAGTTGACAGACCTACCCCATGGAGGGCCAGGAGAAAACATCAACTTAAAGCCAAAAAATAGGTATGACTGATGGTCACAGGATGGGCAAGGCAAGGGTCACCCACTGGCCAAGAGTTCATGACAGTTTCCCCATACTGGGCTATAGGAGGAATGATAAAGGATGGAGAGACAAAAAGAAGCTGGGGGACTTTCCATGTCATTAAGATATATAAGCTGCACTGGGTTTGGTCATCAAGAAAAAGAGTGGAGGTCCTCTAGGTAGCTTTTTATGATTAAGCAAGTAAACTTATATACTCCCTAGGTCAAAACTCTGAGGCCTAATATAAAAGCAGAACTTTAAATGACATACTGATTATAAAAGCAACTGACTAAATATATATTAACAGATAAGTATAACAGAAATAATCACTGCCCCTGTGGCATCGTACTAAACTGAATAATACTAATTGGAATAAAATAGAGGCTAAATTAATTGTCTGACACATTATACTAGAGTAGTGGTCATGCCAGTATACCGAAGGTGGCAGACACAATGAATGTTGTTAAGGCAGACTCCACAAGATTAGGCAACTGACTGAATGGAAGAGAGGGAAGAAGTGAGGATCATGCAGGGACTGTGAACCTGGGGAACGAGAAGAACGACGATGACACCCCCCCCAGTGGGAATAAAGAAGCAGGATGGGGGACTGGCAGTAAATTTTATTTTGGACATGTGGAGTTTGAGATAATTTTGTCAGATCAAGGTAGATATATACATATGTGTATGCTGGAGGGTGTGTGTGTGTGTGATTTTATATATGTGTGTGTGTGTGTGTGTGTGTGTGTATATATATATATATATATATATATATATATATGTAACTGTGTGTGTGTGTGTGTGTGTGTGTGCGCGTATGACTAAAGCTCCAAAAGACTATCTATATGTAGATCTGATAACTCTCCCCACAGATATCATCACTGAACCTATGGAAGTTGGTAAGATTAGAGTGGCTACAGACAAGAAAAGAAAGCCCTCTAGAAAGCCCTGAAGTATACCCACATAAAAAAGGGTAGGAAATTGATGCTGACAATCTTATCAAAGGAAACTGTGGAGAAAAAGTCAGCGATGGGAGGACAAACGAGAAAGGGCAGTGTCATGAAAGCCCAGAAAGGAGAGACTATCCAGAAGGAGAGGGTAGTCAAGAGAGTAAAAAGCTTCCTCAAGATCAAGAAGAATGAGCTTAGACTAAGAAAAGGTCCTGGATTTAACAATTTCTACATCCCATGGGCTAAGATCCCTTCCAGCTCTAACACTATATGTATGCTATGAAGTCTGTGGACTGAGTCAGATTTACAATCTCAGTACTAGGAGGGCCTCAGAAACCATGGGATTTGAACTTTGATCCCCCAAAAGTCTCCAATGTACCCAATGAGAGAGTACTGAGCCTTTGCTTATAAACCCTGCTACTCAGTCAGCTCCTGGGCTTCGTCCCACTGTTGGAGTCCAACCAAACTGTTCTGTTTATCACTTAAATCTATCACAGCTAAGCCCACTCTACTTTTCCAGAGAGATTTCTCCACCATTCAGTCGTTCTTCCCACAAGGTGCTCCACATCTACACTGATTGTTTTCCATGGCTGCAACACTTTCCCTCCTCATATCAGCCTTTTAAAAGCCCTGGTTTCCTTCTAGACTCAACACAAGCATCACCTTCAGTATAATGTCTTTCCTAATCTCTCTAGCTCCTAATGCCGCCCCCCTCCAAGAGTATCTTGGACGCCTTACTGTATGGTTAAGATGGTGTATGTACCTGTTAGAAAGAACATCAAGCTAACTAACATTTACTAAGTGCCTATGACGTACCAAGCCCAATGTTAAATGATGAGCTAGAAAGAAAGGCCGAAAAGAGTCCCTGTATGTTTTACCTAATCAGACTGCTCACCGTCTCAAGGAGTGTGGAGAGGAGGGAGGGAAGGATAGAATGTGCAACTCCAAATTTTGATTGAGGAGGATTCAAAAAGGTTTTCTGTACAAAGCGGCACTTTAACAGACTCTTGATGGAAGCTAGTGAAACTAGGAGGTGGAGTTAAGAGAACATTTCAGGTATGGGGGACAGCCATGAGAGTTGGCCAAGAGAGTGTCTGTCCTATGGGAGGAACAAGAAAGAAGCCTGTGTCACTGGATCACAGAGTTCAAGGATGGAGTGAAGTAGAAGACTGAAAATGTAGCAAAGGATCAGGTTATTAATGGTTTTAACAGGAGACCTCCGAGGGCAAGAACTATTTTGATTCTTGTCACAGTAGTGACTGGTGTCACCTCCCTGGCCCTCAGTGTTTAGCACAGTGCCTGGCACACAGCAAGGACTTAAGATAAAGGTCTGACTAATTGATAGTGACTCTTCTAGCTTAAATACTCAATGTTATAGTATTCTGGATCTATGCTGGAAGAAAGCTACTAATATTTCATATCTAGAACAAGTTTTTCATAACTTCTCAGAAGTCCCTAACCCCTGTTAAATAAAGGTACTACAAAAAGAATTTTCTAAACCAGAACAGAGAAGCTGGTACATTTGGCAACTGTGGAGAGAAAATGAGAAGTAATTTTCTAATGAGATTTATAAGTATGGACAAATTAAGACCAAATTAATACCAAAAAGATTCTGCTTTAGCCTTGTGAAGTAAGCACTTGTCAAAAAGAAAATGTAAAAACAAAAACCCAATGTGTCAGACAGACAGCAATGACTTTCCTTATAACAACTTTCTACATTAGGGAGAACAAGAATGACTACTCTCATTTGACAGACGAGAAAGCAAAGACTTAAAGAGGTTATCAGAGCAAATTCAAACACAAGATTCATATCCAAGACTCCTGATCCCAACAACCCTTGTCCCTCACCACCATCCCGGGCATTTCAGCACATAAAGCTGAGCAGTAGTAACCAAGGCTTCTGTGCAGAGCTTTATATTTACCAAGTTTTCCATTTCATGTAATCAATTATCTAATTTATCTTTCGCAACTGCTACATGATCTCATATGACTACTGCTAAAGAGGAAAATAAGCATTTATTAAGCACTTACTATGTGCCAGGTACCTTACAAATGTTATCTGATTTGATCCGCACAACAATACAATAGGTATTCTCCCTATTTTACAGTTGAGGGAACTGAAGCACATAGGGGTAAAGTGACTTGCCCAGGGTCACAAAGCTGGTAAATGTCTAAGGCCAGATTTGAATTCATGAAGATTAGTGTTCCTGATCCCAGGTCCAGCACTCAAGTATTTAATAAATATTTGGCAATCTGATTTGGTTTATTAATGAGTAAATCCTTCCTTCCCACCTACTTTGAATATATTTGTACCTATTCATTTTATATTTATGACGTTTATATGATTATATTTGTATGTTACTGTTTCCCACATTAGAATATAGGAAAGAAATTCCTATTTGATAAAAATTTCTGGGAAAATTGGAAAGCAGCCTAGTAAAAAGTTAGACTTAGAGTCCAGGGATGGGAAACCTGAGACCTCAAGGCTACATGTGTTCTTCTAGGTACTTGGCTGTGGCCTTTTGACTGAGTTCAACTTTTACTGAGTCCAACTTTTACAGAACAAATCTTTTTATCAAGGGGATTTGTTTTGTAAAGTTTGAATTCAATCAAAGGGATGCACTTGAGATCTAGAGGGCCACATGTGGCCTTGAGGTCACAGGTTCCCCCCAATCCTGAACTAACATCTTATGCCATATTCTACAATACACTCTTAATGAAGAATCTTATTATTAAGTATTATACTTAATATATCATGTTAAGAAGAATCAAAAGAGAAGTATGTAATATATCTTCACAGCAATGGTAAGAGATGTATTCTTAACCGAAGAAGGGGTAGAGGCAATTACAAAAGATAAAAATATTTAACTTTAATTACATGAAACCAAACAGTTTCTGCACAAATGAAATTAATGTAACTAAAATAAAAAGGGAAGCATTTGCATGGGAAAAAAATTGGTATCTAATTTCTCTGATATGAGTTTGGTATATCTGTTCAGTCATTTTCAGTCATGTTTGACTCTTCGTGGCCTCTTTTGGGGTTTTCTTGACCCACTGGAGTGGTTTGCCATTTCCTTCGCCTTATCACTTTACAGATGAGGAAACTGAGTAAAACAGGGTTAAGTGACTTTAACTCAAAAAGATTAGACTTCCTGACTTGTCAGGAATGGTGTCACTTACCTGGCCCTCTTTAAATTATTTAATGTTTGAGCACATATTGCTCCTTCTCCTCACAGAATGTAAGTTCCTCCAGGACAGAGACTGTTTCCTTCTTTGACTTTGTTTCCACAGCTACTAGCACCAGGCCCAACACACAGGAAGAACTTAACGAATGCTTGTTGCCTAAGTGACCTAGTCCGTACTCTCTTTTTGCACATAAGAAAATTATGCCCAAGAGGAGATACCGCCCAAGGTCACACAGTAAGCTGAGGACAGAGTGAGAATTTGGCTCCTCTAACCTCCTAGACTTCTCTGGGTCTTGTTTTTCTCATTTATTAAATGAAGGGGCAGAACTTAAGTTTCATTCTGGTCCTAGATATGTAAGTAATTTTGTACCTCAAGTACTCCACCTGTAAAATGGGCATAATAACCACTGACTTTACTGATTGGTAGTATCAAGATGAATACAATGATGCGAGAAAAGAAAACTACTACACAGGATGAGTTGGCTGCTTGGTTTTTTGGAAGGATACTAAGGTTAAACATATTGGAGGTGTTTGGGGCTTTTTTAATGCGTAAGTTAAAGATTAATACTAATTTCTGCCTATTAGATTCACATTTATCCTCTCTGATATTCAGAATTCACACAAGAAACTATAAAGGCTCAAGTTACTGGCTCTTCATTCCATTTAAAAAAATAACTCCTTTCAGTTGTCTCTGTTGGCAAAGATCTGTGTCTTTCTGTACTAAAGTAAAGGGCATGGTTATTGTGCTAAGAGTGGTTCCTCCATTGACCTTTGGGGAACCCTAGAGTAGTAATAACCTGTAGGCAAAGGAATAAAAATTCGTACTTCTAGAGTATTTTATAATATTGAAAATAGTCTTTCCAATAACTCTGGAGATGATTGCAAGGAGCAATGCAGAGCAGAAACAGTGCAGCACACAGACCCCAGGAAGATGTAGGTTCAAATCCTACTTCTGAAAATTCCCACCTAGGTATACATAGGCAATTCCCCATATCTCTTTGAGACTCTTGTGTCTTCATCTGTAAACTGGGGACATTAATACTTTTAATACCTAATTCAAAGGGTTGTTGTGAGCCTCATATGAGATAACATAGGTAAAAAAGGCTTCAAATACATAAAATACACAAACTAAGAGAACGCCAAATAGAGAATTTAATAATCAAATCTCAGAAAAGGAAATGTGACTATGAAAGAACTAACAAAGATAAAAAAAATCCTGATCTTAACAGATTTATAGGAAAATGTATCAAACTTTTAAAGAAAAATGAATCATACTACAAAAATTATTCTCAAAAATTGAGAAAGCGCTCTGTAATACTCCTTTTGTAAGACAAATCGAGTCCTAATAACTAATGCAAAAGAAGGTAAAGCAGAGAACTGCAGACTTCTATCATTAATGAACAGTGAATTTAAAAACTTTAAATAAAATTCCAAGTAGACTAAATAACCATTTATAACGACCAGGCTGAGTACCAGGGACACAAAAACGGTTCAACGTTAGAACAATTAACATAGTTCTGTCAGTTATTACTGTTATGTTCCCCATCTAACAGATGAGAAAACTGAGGCCCCAAAACACAAAAGGATTGTAAGTGTCGGGGCTCACACTCAAACTCAGCATCTTTACCTCAAGACCAGTGTTCTGTCTAGTTCCGTCTAGTTCTGTCTGGTTCCATCTACCCGCTGTCACCATGAACAAGGCCTAAACAATATTGCTGACATCTCTGTTCTCCAATGACATTTTTTCCTGGTAGTAAGACTGCATAATTCAACAGCTTTATGAAAATTCTGGGTTTCTTTTCATGCTGATGGTATTAGTTGATTAATGGAGTCTATTACTACATACATACAGACCTATCTCCCTGAAAAATCAAACGCATAAGAAGCGTCCTCCCTCCTGCCTGTATATGCCATTCCTTGCATTTTCTTCCCACTCTGAAACAAAAACTGAAAGCACTAAGCACAAAAGTGCCTCTCTAACTTGCCTCCAGTCAGCAGACTCATGAGAAGAATTTGCCGTTATGTCAAAGCCACAGGGGCTTCAGGGCTCCAAAGCACAGAATGAATCTGTTTAGCTCAGGGTAGCGAGTCGGGGGCACAAAAGAACAACATTCCTGAAAACAACTGACTTTCTGGCGTGGGGCTGAACAAATAACTTGTTCAATTATTAAAAACAGAAACAAGTGACTGTTTGGTTAAAGTGGAGTCCCAAATGTGACAGCAGAGGTCACACCATAACCATGAACAAGCAATATCATCTTCTGGCCCAAGACTGTGGAGAGTCTGGCTCTTAAGGAAAGATGGGCTCTGTCATGAAATTCATTGAACAAAATTACATTGTCTAAAATAGGCAAGATGGCTCTTCTTTCTCAGCAGCCTGGGTACCCAGAAGAAAGGACAGGGATTAGAAGACATTTCTCTCCAGGACTGACTCAGCAGAGAGCAGCCAAACACACCAGGGTTGCGTGCAGCCCAGATTCTGGCATGAGAAGAGCCAATAACATTTATCCTGGAACTCTGTCAGCCTGCAACCATATTTAGCAGTCTCTTTAAATTTAACTTTTTAAGTGGAGGGGGCAAAGCTAATTCTGAAGCAAGTTCCTGTGAACATCTGGTTTGCTTTTGAAACAAGGCCTTCATTAGAATTAAATCCCTTTTGAACCAAAGAAAAACATTGGTGCTGAACCTGGAAAATGTGCCCACTTCCTTGGGACAAAACTACTTCTGACTGGGGGAGGGGACAGAAAAAGGGCCTGAATCTGTTGACCATTTCATTTCCATCACAGAGTCAGGCTGCAAGGTACAAAACAACACTTTGCTTCCCTCATAAATCTGCTTTCTCTCCATAGGGTACCAAACATTTTTGAAAGCCTGGTGAGTCTGAGGATGTTTTGGCACTTTCCTGCTTGTCCAAAACAAGCTAATTTTTACAGGGTTGTTTCTGTTTGTCTCTTCTGCACTTAGCAGCTCAGGTCTGAGGGACTTCAAAATCCTAAAACCCCAGAAAAGTGGAAAGGAGAGGTCAGCGAGGGAGGAATGCGTTAGTAACCAACTCTTGAAAATGGGGGTGCTTTCACCCACTCTTGAAGGAAAGAAGAGGACAAATGTCTTCTCTGGCTTAAGTGAAGGCTTCAAGTTCAGTAGTTAAGTTAGTTTGAGTTCCTGAGGCTTTCCCTTTCCATCTCCTCCAACCTCTCCAGAACTGAATGCACCCCTGGAGCATAAAAAGCACAAGGTACAACTGCATAGAGCCCAGTCTGGGAGGCCTTCCTGGCTCCATCCCTCATCAGCTGCATGACCTTGGGTAAGTCAGTGTCCTTTCTTGTTGGGCCTCAGTGTCTTCTTCTAATAAATTAAACGGTCAATAGGGTTCTTTTGGCCAATCAACTAACAATGCAACCCACTTTTATCAAGACCCTATGCCAAGCTGAAGAATTTGTGCAACAATGGAACTGTAAATAGAATTCCACAAAGTCAGGGCTAGGAGGGACCTTGGAGGCGTGTAGTCCAAACAAGAATCTCCATGAAATGTATTCATCAAATGGTCATCCAACGTTTGCTTGGAAATCTCGTGGTGGGGGTGAGGGGAACCCACTCCTTCTCAATACAGCCCATTCCACTAACCTCTGGCTGTCAGGAGGTATTTTCATCAAGCCAAAATCTGTGTCTCGCAACCTTCCTCTAATACTCCAAGTTATCACCTGCCAGCGCAGGACAGGATAATTCTAACCCCTCTCTCATGTTACAGCCCTTCAAATACTTGTATATATTTGCCCTCTGGAATTCCTATTCCATAATTAGTAAACTTCCTTCACTTTAGACCTTTGCTTCACATCCATGTTTTATCTCCTGACACTCACTGGGATCTCCTTTCCATTACTCACTGAACTTTCTCTCATATCTACCCCCAACACACTAATCCAACAGACCAGTATCAAACTCAGATAGAAGGAGGGGTCACTAAACCGTACATAAGGATCTCTGCAGACTATATAGTAACTTATAAAACCACATATTAACATTATCTTTGTTTTCTGATACTTTTATCTACTTTGTTAAATATTTCTCAACTATATTTTCATCTATTTTAGGCCACATTTGACCAGCAGGCCAAGTGTTTGACATCTCTTCTTATAGAGGGAGTCAGAATAGTCCTTGTTCTCTGTACCTTCCAGACTTTCCCACCGATGTCATCATTCAGCAACACCCTCTCCTTTGGGCTTCACTCTATCCAAATTTATCACCTCCTCCAACTACTGATGGATATTATTTACTGGTCCTATATCTTTCCTCCCTTTCTCAAGGAGCTCAGTACCAAGGTCAGTGTTCCTTTGCATCCATTCTGCTTGCCCATTGCCATTTCATCTCCCATCTCTTCTTCACCTTTACTGTGATCTGCAATCACTCTACCCATCAGAACTTTCCGAGACCAAAGCCTTTCTTCTTGCTTCATTTTCCTCCCTTTCCAATCTGAATCCTTTCTATACTACTTTGATTCCACACTATCATCTACTCTTCAGTCCCTTCTTTCCTTTCCCCGTGGCTGCTCATGCCCTGCCAAACCCCATTCCTGAACTTCTCATGCCATCTTCTTCCTCCACGCCTATTTATGAGACGCTAAAAAAAAGGAGAAGAAATCACATAAGCAAGCTGAACAAGTTCACTACAAATTTATGTCATTTAATCTCAAATGGGTCCTCACTGCAGCAAGGCAATCTTATTATTCCTCTCTAAGTCATTCCCGACCTCATTTTCCACAGAAAATATTCAAAACTTTTTCTGCTCTTCTCAAACCCCTTTCCTTTCAGTCACTCTCAATCTGCCTCTCGTTCACAACAGCAGGATGGCCCTCAGAGGTACCCATTCTCTCTATGTGTCCCCCAAGCTTAAAATACTTCCTGGCATATGATAAGAGCTTCATAAATTCTCTGTCTTTCTCTCTCTCTCATACTCCCACATCTCCCACTTCCTCTTTCCTCTTAACTAACACTGTCCTCCTTACTGATTCTTTCATAAGACACTTCCTTTCCTGATTTTTGGAGATTTCCCCTGGCTGTCTCCCAAGCCTCCTCATCTATCCCTCCTGGCTTTTTTTTTTTCAAATCTCCATTAAAATCCTACCCTCTATTGGAAGTCTTTACCAAACCCCCTTAATTCTAATGCCTTCTCTCTGTTGATTATTTCCAATTTATTCTGAATACAGTTTGTTTGTTCATGGTTGTTTACATATTACCTTCCCCATTAGACTGTGATCTCCTTGAGAGCAGGAGCTATTTTGGAATGTTTTTTGTTTTGTTTGTTTGTTGAGAGGGTAGGGGGTAATTCCTAGTGCTTATCCAGTTTCTGGTACAGAGAAAATGTTTAATAGATGCTTGTTGACTTGAATGGGAAAAGCCTCCAGAAGCTGCTATCCACGAGGGAGAAAAACTGTTGTGCCAATCCAGGCTACAGACGTGCTGAAGGACCCTGGTACAATGAACAATAGTGCCTGCCAAGAAGCAGATTCTGATGAATAACAAATGCTCTATGATAATTCCCCACATTCAACAAGCATTCCTTAAGTACTTAATATATACAAGGCATTCTGCTGATGGTGAGGGATAAAAGGATGAAATACGCACATGTGCAAAAAAGCATGCTACAAGGAAGAACCCAGTACTGGGGGATGGGAACTGCTGGCCTTGCTAATAGGTGGCTGAAATTTACTTAGCCTCAATGAATCTTGCTGGAAGTTGGTCTTCTACAACAGAGTGAAGGCTTTATTAGTAAACTGCTCCATCACCTCCTCAGATTTACTGAGCACCCACCAGGTGCCTAGCACTTATGGGAATTCTGGGGATCTGAATAACACAGAAAAAAACTGACTATTTTTATATCTTAACTAATATTTAGATCAAGTTTTCCATGTGATAGATGGATGCTGTGGGAAATGCAAGGAAACATAAGCAATGGGCTCTACCCTCCACAAGCTTGTTTTTGCCAAACTAGGAAAATACACAAAAAGATTACAAGACATGGGAATGTATGAAAGGAGCAAGTAGAACACTAGACTTGGCACCAGGGGTCCAGGTCTGAACTGTGGCCACGGCACTGACTACACTTGCCTGCTTTGTTGTCATTCTGTCGTTGCAGCCATGGGCAATTCTTCATGACCCCATTTGGATTTTCTTGGCAAAGATACTGGATAAGTAAACTAAGGCAAACAGGGTTAAGAAACAAGCCCACGGTCACCCAGCTAGGACGTGTCTGGGGCCAGACGCGTTCAGGAAGATGAGTCTTTCCTGACTCTAGGCCCAGCACTGTGTGCACTATGGCACCACGTAGCTGCTCCAACCTTGCAACTGTTTCTGTATGTACTTGATACTGTATCACTTCCTATTCTACCACTATATGTGATAGAGGCAAAGGAGAGGCAGGGAAAGTGTCAGGATAAATAGGAGGGAGGCTGGGGGAAAGACAGAGAAAGGCAGAGAGACAGAGAAAGAGACATAAAGACAGAGGAGCGAGAGTACACTACAGCAGGGAAGCAGGGAGAAGGCGCAGGCAGCACCTGCATAAATATTTTATAAGTTAGCCCTTAAAGAAATGAAGCATCTTCCAAAGGCAGGGTGGGTGGGGCAGCGGAACTGTTCTCATCTAGGGGACCAGCAGAATATTATCATTAAAGTGCTCATCAGAAATCAGTACCTTGTCATTTTTAAAGGTAAGAAATAGAACTGACCCTTTTCTAACTTCCCAAAGGAAAATCATACCGCCTTGCCATTGGTCATATTCTTACATACCTTTGGAGAATTCCATTTTCTTGTGGGATTACACCATTGATAGCTGCCTGTAAACAAAAGACAAAAACATTCATTTAAAAGAATAGCCAAAATATCCTAAAGATAAATATCAGGAAGGGAAATCAGCATGTTTGGATGGAACTTATTTAAGCAAGAAACCAGTTACTGATACTTCTCTGACTTTTCTATTACAAACTCCTCTTCTCTGTAGACAAAAACCAGGAACCTGAAATCTGGTATCTCCAAACTTCCAGTCATAAAAGGCTCAATTCTAGAGCCCTCATTTAGGCAAAATCTGTACTGACCAGGAAGTGTTAGACTATGTGATCAAGCCCAACTGAAGGATTAAAAAAAGAAGTTTTCTTTAAACCTGACTTGCCTCCTCAAAATTTGCTGAAGAGAAATGAGCAGAGAAACCAAACTGTAAACAACACAAGAAAAGTCAAACATGAGTAGACAAAGAGGTGCCTAATCCCCTCATCTTATATCAGAGGAAACTGAAATGCAACATAGGGAAAAGCATTAGCCCAGAGGCACAAGGGAACTAACTAGAAGAATGGACACTTGAAACCAGGCCTTTAACAACTCTACAAGGGGATGGTGAGTATATTCTAAGGAGGAAATAGGCTTAGCTCAAGGCTCCCAGCTCTTACCACTACATAGCTCCCAGCCCGGCTGCTGACATAGGAGGCATTTTATAATGCTCCTTGATTGATGGCACAATGGATTCTAAATTTATTTATGCAAACTGGATAATAAAAGCTCAAATACAAGGCTGGCAGGAGACTACATGGGAAACAAGAGTCTCTCAGGAGAGCCACAGCAATAAGTGTGACTAGTATGGAAGCTGTATAGTACTAGTGTGATGTAAGACCCTGAAGGCTTTATCATAAGACTTGGAACTAGGAGGGAACTGAAAGATTATCTAAAACAACTCCCACATTTTGTGGATGAAGAAAATGAGGCCCTGAGAGAGAAGGGATCTGCTTATTGCTCACAAAGCCACAAAGCAAAATCCCAAGTTTTTTGACTGAAAGTCAAGTTATCCTACCACTGCCTGGCACCAAAAGCAGGCCAGCCCAGATTGCAGGTTTGTTGAAATCAACATCTACAGCCAAACTGTGCCTGCTCCCCTCTAAACTACCAACCTGGCAAATAACATTTGCCAGAGGTGGAGTCTTCTACTCTGCCTTTACTTCTGAGTCCAAATAGAACAAATCCTAGATGGCAGTGGGGAAGGGGCTGGCCATCCATTGGGGAGTTAATAGGTATCACACATGCAAAGTAAGCTTCCCACAGGAATGCTGGTAGACCGGAAATGTGTGACAGATACCAAATCAAATAAGATCCCCTTCTACTTTCCATAAAATATTCTTGCACAGACAGAATGATCAAAGCCCAGGCCTGGAACACTTGTGCCCATTCTACTATCAGCAAGCTTGTTTAACCTACTGCTGTGGACAAGTTTGAGAAGCAGGGAAACTCAGTATGGTCAAACTGGCTCAGAGATATATCCCCATACCAGGCCCACCAGAAATGCCCCCCTCCTTATCAGAGAATCCCTCATCTTCTTTAAGACTTGGTATATATGCAAATTTCCAGACAAGTAGGGTCAGATAAGTGGAGTCCAGATCTTACGTCATTCACTTAACTGCCCCTCTACCCTGTCCCTGCACAGGGTAACTTGTTGAATCACTGTACCTCGGGCCTCAGTTTCTTCCCCTCCAAAATTTAGACATACACTGAGAAATAACAGCACCTACTTCAGAAGGTTATAGGGAAAATTAAGTGAAAGAACAAACAAAGCAGTTTTTAAAACTTGAAGTGCTATATATAAATGGTAGATGTTACTATTGTCACCCAGGCCCCCTCTACCCTCTTCCTAACTATCTGTATTTAACTATTATTTCTTTTGTACACTTCCATAAGGGAAGTGTACACAGTGCAATAATAGATAAAATAGATTAAAAAGAGCAGTGTGTTCGTCCTTCACTGCCAAAGAAAACCCTGCCATCAGAGAATTGATGATATGACTTGCACTTGACTTTGCTTTCAGTGAGGGAGAGCTGTGCTGGTAACCAGCTTCACCTCTCCTCCAGAGCCATCTGAATCCAGTGACCAGATGTTCATCAGGATGACTGGAGATGGCCCAGGATAAGGCAATTGGGGTTAAGTGACTTGCCCAAGGTCAAACAGCTAGTGAGTGTCAAGTGTCTGAGGTGAGATTTGAATTCAGGTCCTCCTGACTCCTGCACTGGTGCTCTATCCACTGCACCACCGAGCTGCCCCTAAAAAAAGAGCAGATAATAAAGGAAAGGAGGGACTAACAGGTTAACAAGGTGACTACCCCAAGACCCCTTTGCAAAGTGTGACATTTTACTTGGAATTATCTAAAGATAACAGAAAAATGAAGACATCTACCGAGCTTTAAGTAGATGAGCAGTTTGAGGAGAGCAATTCCCAGGAATTACCTGAGGGAAGTGAGAGAAAGAGGGAATCTCTGGCTCCTGATGGACCACATGGCTGTGAAGGGTGGCTATTTGACCAGTGAGAGGTATTATATGCAGTGGAACGTAAAGAGAAACAGGAGTGCCCTCCCTACAGGGACATAAATACAGACGTAGCCACTTGAGGGAAAAAGCAACTTCAGGGAATGAGAGCTCTAAAAGAAAAGATCCAAGGGACAATAGCAATAATCAAGACAGCAGCTGAGCAACATCCCAGGCAAAACACTGAGTCTGGAGTGAGGCTGCATGAGGGCTGTAGAAGGAGGAAAGGACATCTAACTCTGGCACTATCAGAAGTTGTGAGTTGTCTTTGACACCTATTTGCTAGGTGTGCGCCTAATTCTGTATGACTGCATTCTAATTTGTGTCCACTCTTTCCATGAAAATTCTGGAGAGTTTATAGGAGAATAGGATGTATGGGGTGCTCAGGAGAACTACTACCTCTGCTGTGAGAGCTGCTAAGCCCTTTTCAGGCTACTCATCCACCTTTGGTGTCTACCTTCATTCAACTCTCACCTGTGGCTCCAAAAGCTATAGCACATGCAACAGCCATACCGTGGTAAGACTATCTTGGCAATGGCTAACTCAAGTTGAGGGTAACAGATGGTCTCAGACCTATCACTGAGTTAGGGGGAGGTCTATTCCAAGCATGTGAAGATTTGCCCCTGTGTGGAAAGGGTAGATGATAACAATTTATTGCAATAGCCATGAAGGCAGCAGAAGCAGGTACTATGGAGAGCTGAGAGCTTGATCAAGCATCAAAAATGACAAGGTCACACACTGCATCCTGGGCCACTGCCAGTGATCTTGACTTCTGTCTTGCCACTAGACTCAGATGACTGGGAGAGAGAGGCTGACAACTTTGTGTAGCTTGGTCTCACTTAAATCCAATTCACCTATAAGTCAAGACATTACCTGTGATATCACTGAGATCCTCTTGAAAAACCAAGTACAAACAATATTTGCAGGACAGAATACCTCAGGTCTATAGAAAGAATGATTTGCAGCTCCTGTTTTCACAATCTCACCTTAGTAAAAACCTTTCTTAAGAACTCCTTGTGTCTACAGCCTCATCAGTTATGGCAGATATACTGATACGGTCTCATGGGCAAAAGTGTGGGAAGTGGCCACTCACAGAATAACTGAGAGCAGCATGTTGTGAGGAGTCCAGAGTGCTAAACTCATACATTTACAGAATGTCTCCCTCTAACAGAATGGCAAGCCCCATGACAATGAGGGGACTTTCATTTTTTATCTTTAAATCCCCAATGCTGAGCACAGAGTTGGCACACAGTAGGTGCTGAATGATTGTTAATTGCTTTATTTTACATGATTCCACTTCCTTTCTTAACTCTTCCTTAACTTTTTGACTGAACTGAAATTGTTCTCTCCAAGACCTCTTACATGTCAGATCTAATGTCCTTTTCTCAATTCTCCTCCTTCTAGATTTCTCTACAGCTTTTGAGATTATCTATCACTCTCTTCTGGATCTTTTCTCTCTCTCTGCTTCTGTGACACTTTTCTATACTGGTTATCCAGTATATTGATCTGGTCACTCATTATCTACTTCATCCAGATCATACCCACTAAACAGGATGATCCCCAGATACTATTTCACTTGCTGATCTCCTAAGTTCCCATGGATCTAATTATCTCTATGGAGATGATGCTAGGATCTCTCTCGTCCAGCTCTAATCTGTATTCTGAACTCCAGGCAAACATTTCCAATTGCCTATCTGACATCTCAAAGTAAATGTTCCAAAGACGTATTAAACTCAACATATTCAAAACTGAACTTTATCTTTCCCTACAACATACAGGTGTTATCCAACTCCTCACTCTCATCCCTCTAATATCCAATCTGTTGCCAATGTTTGCTGTTTTTACCTTATTAACGTAAGGTCCGTAGGCCTGCTTCTCTCTTCTGACACTGCCACCATACTAGTGCAGGCCCTCATCCTCTCACATCTAGAGTACTGACATTGTTGCATCTCTCCCCATTCCAGTACATCCTCCACCCAGCTGCCAAAGTGATCTTCCAAATATCTACCCATATCACCTCCTACTCAGTAAACCACAGTGGCTCCCACTCACCTCCATTATCAAATATAAAATACTGCTTAGCATTCAAACCCTTCATCACCTGGCCCATATCACCTTTCCCGTCTTCTTCTATCTTACTCATTTGCCTATGTCCTCTGTGATCCAGTTACAATGAGTTCCTTACTGTTGTTCCTCACACAATACACATCTCCTAACTCACTGTATCTTTGCTAGCTATCCACCTGTGCCTAGAATTCTCTTCCTCTTCATCTCCACTCCCTGGGCTTTCCTAACTTGCTAAAATCTCACTCTCTACAGGACACCTTTCCCTATCCCCCTTAGTCCTAGCACATTACCTCCAATTTGTCCTGTACACAACCTTTTGGCACATAGTTCTCTGCTTGCCATTTTTCCCAATTAGACTGTAAGCACCTTGAGAGTAAGAACAATGTTTCTTTCCTTTGCTTGAATCCCCAGCACTTAGTACAGTGCCTGGCACAGAGGATTTGCTTAATAGTTGTTGTCTATTCTCAAAGAGGACAAAAAGGGCATCCCAATGGAAGGGTCAAAGTACAGAAGGTCAGACTGCAGCTTACCAGACCAACACAAGCTTGGAAGGCTCTGCCACAGGTCAGGCACCAACAGTCCATCTGGACATTTGGAGTGGAGGTGGCTCTAAGTGTATGTATCGTGTGTTTCTTTTGAGCTACTTCAGTTCAGCTTTGCTCACAGAGCACAGCATCTTCTTTGATGTGGGCACACCATGCTGAACAGTTCTGAGCCAATGTCTCCCATGTCACACAATCAATTCCAAAGTTCTTCAGAGAAACCTGCAGAATGTCCTTATATTGTTTTTTCTACCCTCTGTGTGAGTACTTGCTTTGTGTGAGTTCTCCATAAAATAGCCTTTTATGTAAACATACATTTGGCATTTGAACAATGTGGCCAGCTCACTGGAATTGCACTCCCTGCAGCAGAGTGTGAACGTCTGGTAGTTCAGCACAAGAAAGGACCTCTGTGTCCTAGACCTTATCCTGCCAGGTGATCTGCAGAATCTTCCCAAGACAATTCAAATGGAAGTGATTCAGCTTTCCAGCATGGTGCTGGTAGGCAGGTTTTACAGGCATACAATGAGGTCAGTACAGCAGCTCTATAGACCTTCAGTTTGGTAGACAGCCTAATATCTCTTCTCTCCAACACGTTCCTTCAGAGCCTCCCAAACACTGAGCTAACTCTGGTAACACATGCATCAATATCATCATCTATGTGTACATCCCTGCCAAGTATATACTGCCAAGGTTAATAAATTTATACACAGAATTCATAATTTTTCCATTTGCTGTAACTGATGGTTCCATATATGGATGGTGTGGTGCTTGCCAGTGGAGAACCTGTTTTCTTGGTGTTAATTGTTAAGGCAAAATTAGCACAAGCAACAGAGAATCAATTCATACTCTGTTGCATCTCAGAGGCTACACTGAGTGCACAATCATCTGCAAACAAAACAATCACACACCAACTCTTCCCCACTTTTGTCTTGGTCTGTAGCCTTTTCAAGTTAAATAATGTACTATCAGTACAGTAGCTGACCCTGGTGCCGCTTCTGTCTGTCCTTGCTGAAGATGTCCAACAACATCACTGAAAACATCATGCTAAAAAGCATGGGAGCAAGAACACCGTCCTGCTTCACTCCACTCATGACTGGGAACACATGAGAACATTGTCATGTGCAAGCATGCCATCGTGAAACTGGCATACAATTCCAGGTAGCCAAACTTTGTCTTGATCTTTCACAAGCCTTCACAACTGATGGTACCAAAGGCCCTGATCAGTTCTACAAATGCATTCAGATCTCTGTTCTGCTTCTGGAATTTCTCTTGGAGTTGTTGGGCAGCAAACACCCTACTTAGCCTTTTCTGAAGCTACGCTGGTCACACTGGCTTTCCTGGTCTCTGCCTTTCACCTGGGAAGTCTTCATATGCTTTGGGTAGACACCCCCCAAACTCACCAATGGTTTTGAGGCCCCTCAGCTATCCTCAAACTGGTTTAGTCCACCTATCCAAACAGTTTGGGGGGGGGGGGGGGTGGAGCCAAAATGGCGGAGTGAGAGCAACGACTTACCTAAGCTCTCAGATAAACTCCTTCAGGTACCTCTGAAAGGAGAATCTGACCAAATTTTGGAAGTGCGGAGTCCAGTGGGAGACAGAAGGTGACAGATTCGGAGCTCAGTTTAGACTGGAGGATCCACGGGAAGGGTCTGTTCCATGGGGGTGAGCCCACAGCCCACAACGCACAGCGCAGCGGAGCAGGAGGGACCAGAGAAACCTGAGCAGCGGGCGGAACCAGAGGAGCAGCACCAAGGGTGGGAGACAAGCCAAACCGAGTCAATGAGAGCTGCCGAGCGCCGGAAATCAGCGCAGCAGCTCCTGAGACCTTCAGCCCGAAGATCAAACTTCGGTAAGTCACCTACTTGAACTTCTGGGAACCAGGATGGCGGAGTGATCAGTAAATGCTCTCTCCTCCCCCCTTGATGACCATGAAAAAACCATAAAATATTTCCCCAGGAAAATCCCAGATCAGCAGAAACAGCAGAAGGAGGCCAATAGTCTCATAACACCTGAGACGAGAAAAATAGCTAAGGGGGATTCCTCCTACGGTGGCAGAGGCAAACCTGAAGGACAGAGGACCCAGGGCAGGGAAAACTTGCATTAGGACCCAGGCAAGCCTCAGTGCCAGGAGAGGAGCCCCAGGAGGGGTGGGAACACGCATTAGCATCTAGGCCTGCCTCAGCTGTCCAGGGGAATCAGAAAGACAATAGGGCAGCTGGGATTACCAGCCCCTGAGCTTGCCTTTGCCTCAGGTCAGTTGAGGAGATATCTCCAGTGACTAGACCACTCCTCCCCCATACTTAACAAGCTAAACCCAGGAGTGATTGGGGAAACACCAAACAAAAACCTGCTTTTAGCTTTTTCACACATCAGCTCAGC
>CM053770.1:671254242-671269354 GCA_028658325.1 Potorous gilbertii
TATTAGGCCAAAATGAGCACAGGCAGCAGAGAATTGATCCATACTTTATTGCATCTCAGCTTCAGAGGCTGCACTGAATGCACAATCATCTGCAAACAGAAAATCATGCACCAACACTCCCTCCACTTTGGTCTTGGCTTGTAACCTTTTCAAATTGAAGAACTTACCATCAGTATGGTAGTTGACCTTGATGCCATGTTCATCTTCATTGAAAGCATCTGTCAACATGGCTGAACACAGCATGCTAAAAAGCATGGGAGCAAGCACACAGCCCTGTTTCACTCCATTGGTGACTGGGAAGGCACAAGAGTTTTGTCCATTATCCAGAACCTGGGCAAACATGCCATCATGAAATTGATGTACAATACTGATGAACTTCTCCAGGCAATCAAATTTTGACATAATTTTCCATAAGCCCTCACAACTAACAGTCGTCAAAGGCCTTGGTCAGATCTACAGTCATTGTGTACAGACCTCTGTTCTGCTCCTGGAATTTCTCCTGGAGTTGTCGAACAGCAAACACCATATCGAATGCTCCTCGTCCCTTTCTGAAGCCACACTGGCTCTCAGATATATGCCCATCTTCCAGGTGAAGGATCAGCCTATTAAGGAGAACTCTAGCAAGAATTGTGCCAGCAATAACTAAGAGAGAGATCCCCCTGTGATTGTCGCAGGACAGTCTATTCTTTTTATCCTTATAGAGATGGACAATGGAGGCATCCTTGAACTCCTGGGGAAATAACTTCCTCTTGCCATATAACCTGGAAAATTTCAGCCAGTTTTTGTATGAGCAGTGGTACCTCTACCTTGTAAATCTCAGCTGGGAAAGAATTAGCACCAGGTGTTTTGCCACATGAAAGGAACCTAATGGCCCTCAAAACCAAAAAAACACAGGTATTCCATCAGCCACCACACCATCAGTTACAACAAATGGAGAAGTGTTGAATGCTGTGGACAAATTCACTTACCTTGGTAGTGTACTTTTCAGGGATGTACACATTGACAATGAGATTGATGCATGCATTGCCAGAGCCAGTTCAGTGTTTGGGAGACTGAAGAAAGGTTTGGGAGAAAAGAGGTATTAGACTGACTACCAAACTGAAGGTCTACAGAGCCATTGTGCTGACCTCATTGTTTTATGATTGTGAAACATGGACAGTCTACCAGTGCCATGCCAGGAAACTGAATAGCTTCCATTTGAAGAAGACTCTGAAGATCACCTGGCAGGATAAGGTACCAGACACTGAAGTCTTTGCTTGAGCTGAACTGCCAAGTATTCATGCTTCAAATAGTGCAATGTTGTTTGAATGCCAAATGTACACTTGCCAAAAAGACTACTTTATGGAGAACTTTCATGGGGCAGGTGATCACATGGTGCTCAGAAGAAACAATACAAGGACACTCTCAAGATCTCTCTCAAGAACTTTGGATTTGACTGTGCAACATGAGAGACACTGGCACAACCACTCAGCATGGTGTGCCCACATCAGAAAGGGTGCTGTGCTCTTTGAGCAAAGCAGAATTGAGACAGCACAAAGTAAATGCAGGATGCGCAAATTTGGGATATCCACCCCAAATATTCATACAGACTATCTGTGCCCACCCTGTAGTAGAGCATTCCAAGCTCGTATTGGTCTGATCAGCCACAGTTGGACACACTGAAATTTCACTTTACAATGGTGATGTCATTTTGGTCCTCTTCAAAGATGAAAGACAACCACCATATATCATACCATATATACCTACTATGTGCCAGAAATTGTGCTAAAACACTGGGAACAGGAATAGTTATTGAACTTGGGACTTCAATGGTAAAGGGGATCCCTTGGTGAGGAATATTCTTCTACTAATGAAGGAAATAAGCATTTATAAGGCTCCTTCTATGTGCCATGCATCATACTAAAAGATTTTTACAAATATATTATTTGATCCTCATAACAATCCAGAGAGATAGATGTTTTTACATATGAGGAAACTGAGGCAAACAGAGGTTAAGTATTTGCCCAAGATCACAAAGTTAATAAATGTTTAAGTCTATATCTGAACTTAGGTCTACCTGACTCTGGGCCCAGCACTCTATCCACTGAGCTCCCAGCTGCATAACTGACAGAAAATTTTAGATTTCCTGAACCATGCTGAGGGCCAGAATCAAGAAGAATTTAGGGCCAGAGATAAGGAGAAATAATTCAAGTCAATAAATATTAATTAAGCACCAATTATTATATGCCAGCCACATTGCTAAGAGCTAGGAATATCAATAAGATAAAGAAAGCTAGTTTCCAGTCCTCTATAAAGGAAGGTTTTGGGAAGAGTTTAGTGCTCCATCCTCCAGTCCTCCAGGAAGCTGAGGGAGGTGGGAAGGCATGAAGCATCCAGTCAATCAGGATGAAAATGAGATTTCAGGAGGAAAAACCAAAAGAAACCACCATAGGTAAGAACACTAGAGTCAGAGAACCTGGGTTCCAATCAGCCACTGACATCCAGTACCACTGCGTGGCTCCCGGCAGCTCACTCAATCTCCCAAAGTCTCCACTGCAGAGTGGGATTCCCTGTCTGCTACTGTAATCAGGCCAGGGTTGGGTAGGCAGACAATCTTTAGGGCACCTTTTCTAGCCCATTCCTCACACCAGGAGGTGAGCAGCATGATCCTTAAAAGTCACCCAGGTGGCTGCCCAATCCCACTGCTGCTTCCAATGAGAAATGACCTTATGACCTGGGCTGCCTGTGCAGGACTGTGACAACAGCTCCCAGTGTAAACACACCTGCTGTTTCGTCACCTGCCTGTCTCCATTGGACTCTGAGATAAGTAAAATGATAAAATGGTATGGACGATGTCTTTTGATTCATGCATAACATTGATTTAAGTGAGGCAGAGTTGCATGAAACTAGTGTACTCTTCAGGGATTTACACAATGACAATGAGGTTTGCCAGAGCTAGCCCAGGATTTGGGAGGCTCTAAAAGAAAATAAGGGAGAGAGGAGGAATTAGACTGACTACCAAACTGAAGATCTACAGAGTCATTGGGCTGACATTATTTTATGCCTATGGAACATGGACAGCCTACCCGCGCCATGCCAGGAAACTGAATCACTTCCAGTTAAATTGTCTTAAGAAGATTCTAAGGATCACCTGGCAGGATAAGGTACCAGAGGCTGAGGTCCTTACTCCAACTGAACTGCCAAGCATTCAAACTCTGCTTCAGAGAACACAACTCTGATGGGCTGGCAAAACATAATGCCTGCCAAAAAAAAAAACTCTTCTATGGAGAACTCAAAAAGGGCAAGCACTCACATGGTGGTCAGAAGAAGCGATACAAGGACATTTCTCAAGGTCTCTCTCAAGAACTCTGGAAATGATTGTGTGACATGAGAGACACTGGCACAGGACTGTTCAGCATGATGCGCCCACATCAGAAAAGGTGTTGTGCTCTATGAACAAAGCAGACTTGAGACACCTCAAAGGAAAGGCAGAATGCACAAATTTAGAGAATCTACCCTAACTGTTCACACAGACTACTTGTGTCCAACCTGTGGTAGAACATTCTGAGCTTGTACTGGTCTGATCAGCCAGAGTTGGACACACTGAAACTCGACTGTGGCATAGTATGTCATTCTGGTGCTCTTGAGAACAAAGGACAACAACCAACACTTAGTCTCAAAAGAGTATACAACCTCCCCAATCATTCAAATACAACTTGCTTTTCCTTTTTCCTATTATCACTTTCTTCTACTTCTTTATGGTTTTCCTTTCAGTTTCCAATCAGAATTTTAAAAATTCTCTAATGACCCTCATTCCTTTCCTTTTGTTTTGTCTCCTCCAGTCTCAGCTAGTTCCCTCCCCCATTCCCAGTTGAAAAAGCAAAAAAGGAAAACAAAAGCCTTGTGACAAATATACAAAGTCAAATATAACCAATATCTTTTTTCTGTAACCTTGTATCAGCGACCTCTCTAGGAAAAGGCTCCTCTGGAGTCATGGTTGGTTATTACACCCATCAGAGTTCTGAAGATTTACAAATTTGTTTGAATAGCAATAGACACACTTGGAATTTCAAATGAGACAAAATTCAAAAATGAAATCAGCTTATATGTTTCCACAAAAATGCACAAACTGTAGGTTAAAAAAAATTTATAGACAGCCTAACACATCTATCAATAAACGTGTATTAAGTGCCTGTTATGTATCACAGTGCTAGTTGCCAGGAAAACCTACAAAAAGGGGAACTCCATGGAGGCTGACGCATTTGCAGAGGTGAGAAGGGGAGAAGATCAAGGAAGGTTTCACATAGGACACAGTGTCTGAACCGAAAAGGAAGCTAGGGAATCTAGGAGACAGCTTGAAGGAGGAAGAAAATTCCAGGCATCAGGGACAGCTTGCATAAAATCATGGAGATAGGAAATGAGAACATCAAAAAAGGTTAGAAACAGGGTGTGTGGAAGGGAGATAGTCTTTGATGGGCTTCAAACACCAAACCAAAGAGCCATCACTGGAATTTGAGCAGAAGGATGACACAGACCTGGGATTTAGGGAAATCACAGCAGGAGGGCAGAGGACAGACTGGAGAGAGTGTGACTTGAGGTAGAGAAATTAAACCAGAGTGGCAGCTAAACAAAAAATGTTCGAAGAGTAAAAGCCACAGCCCTTTGTTCCCCTTCCAAAGTTCCCTTTTACTCTCTAGGACTCCAAGAGAACAACACCCATGGCAGCTAAAGGGAGGAAGAAATAGAGTAACTGGACCTGGAATCTCATTGGTCTAGCAGACTCTTAAGTAAGGAATTTCCCTCTACCACAATTCAGGCTGGCCATCTTTAAAATCTGTCCTCAGAGTTACCCACAGCACCAAGAGCTTAAGTGACTAGACTAAAAATAATGTAAATAAAAACAACACTAAAAGGCAGGCAAATTCCCATCAATTTGCAATGATCAATCTCAGTCTTGGAAAACAGATGAACATCTCCCTCTTCTTCCTAGAGATGTGAAGGAAGAAGACATCTTTTGGAAGGATAGATCCAGGTAAACTACATCTCTATCATTCCTTCCTCTCCTCCCCCCACTTCCTCCTTCCCTGGAGAAGGTTGTGAAAGATGGACATAAGCCAAATTAGAAGCAAAAGAAAACTTATAGGTGATCTTCATAGTGATCCTGCCAGTGGTTGGAAGCAAAACTATAACCAATGCCAATTTTCCTGCACAGAGACGAAACGCTGATTTCACTAACTAGACAAACATCTGGTCATCATCACCGGTTTCTGAAGGCATCTGGAAACAACTGTGGCTATCCAAAAACATTTTTAAAGGAAAGTCCTCCAAAGAAAGATGTGTGGCTATTGTATTTGTATAACACAACAATCAAAACCAAGGGCACATGGAACAGGATCAGACCAGAACAACAGACTTGAGAGGAGAATTCTGGGAAAAGAATGATAGCCTGATAGCCTGAAGACTCACAATGTTTGGGAGCAAGTCCTATCGCTGCCACTGACTAAAGGTGTGATCTTAGCCAAGTCACTTCTTCACTACATTTTGGAGGTCAGAGTAGATTATGCCAGGGGTTGTTTTCAGATATAATTTCTGATCCTAGATCCTCACTAAGGTACTTTTTATCTACAAATGATGGACTATCATCCTTCTTGCTTTGTCAGGTGGGTACACCTTTCAGCATACAACACTGCTCTCCCAAAGGCTCTGAGAAGACTGAGAGTAGGAAGAAGTAAGTTGGAACCCTGGAGATGCAATGGAAGAGTGATAAAAAAGCAACTCACTCTGAGATTTGAGCCAGTAAGGCTGGTCAGGAAGACCAGTTTCTAATTAACTGATCTGGGCTTCAGTTTAATACACCTGTGCAATATGCATGAAAATATCTGTGTGGGTCAAGTAAGATAACTACTTTGTAACTGTAAAGTACTAAGTACAACAGCACTAGAAAGACACCCCACAGGCAGTCAACCAAAGTCAGTACTGGATAGAATCGTAAGATTATATGTCAGAAATGTCCTTAAAGACCAATTTAATTATAAAAATCTTTACAGAAAGGAAACTCAGGCCCTGAGGAGGTAACGGATTTGCCCAAGTACATACACAGTTAAGTTACAAAGCTAGGCTACGAACACAAGGTTCCCTACCTCAAAGGCCTACCACCCCGTACTGCTTCTCTCCCTTTGTCTCTCCCTCTCTCACAGACTGAAAATATGATGAATGAATAAAAGAAAAGGAAAGCATATAATGAATCATAGAAAGATTTGTATTAAAATGGATAAAATAAAGAAGTGTAGGGATAAATTTCACAGTATAGCCTTGGGAAAGTCATTTTACTGTAAAGCTTCAGTTTACTCATTTATAATGAAGTCAGACTACATGTCCTCTAAGGGCCCTTTCTGCTCTAGCCAGGAAGCCATGACACAGTATAATTTCCTAGCACTGTAGGATAAATAAGGTGTCCCTGGATTTGTGATGAATGTATAGTAATAGAAGATACCAAAGGACCAACGATATTAGGCTAGAATTTTTCTTGGAAACTATACTGACCTCCAAGAAAATACGTTTATCGCATTTCCCAGCCTAGCAAGATTTAAATCACCAAAAAGTAACTAAAAACATAGCAGTGATTTTTAAAGCTTGGCTTTAAGACAAACTGTAATGTATAGAGGGTAGAATGTGGGACATGGTGTCAGGCAGATCCTAAATTTGAATCCCACATATGAAACACAGCTGACACCTTGACTCTGGGCAAGTTATTTAACCACTCCTGAAATTGCTTCTTCACTTGTAAGAATGAGGCAATGTAGCAACACCTATAGTAGCCACCTCACAGCATTCCTCTGTTCATAAATCCATGCTGAAGTGAACTGGGAAGACCACAGGCTATCACTGTGTATTACAAAACATTACAGATACTTAGATTTTAAGTTATATAAATACCAACTATTATCATTAGTATCAACAGTATTATTCCACTGTCAAGTTGAAGAGAATAAACAGAAAGAAGAAAATGTAAAGAGAGCGCACAGAAGGATTCAAAGGAAGAGCACTGGTCTAGGAGCCAGATCTCATAGCACTAACAAACTACATGGCCTTGGGAGGCAGGAGAAGGAATACAGCATCTCCTCTTGAATGCCTGTCAATACCCCCTCTGTAAAACAAGGGAGTTGGCCTTGATCTCCAAAGTCCTCTCTAGTTATAACAAGCAATGGATCAATCTAAATTACTCAATTTACTTGCTGTATAAACAAGGTATTCAAAATGCAATTTTAAGAAAAAATGCAGAAGAAAATAACGCTATGATTAAGCAATCCACTAAAAACATGACTGCTGTGGACCTGAAGAAGTATAAAAACGGGTAATTAAAAGCCATACATTTTCTCATTTCTATGGACAGACTAGGCTTTGTCAGCTTCATTTTATAATGAATGTCTGTGAGGAACTGCCAGTCATCATCTGTGCAGATGTGCAAAGCCTCTGTACACCTTTATAATTTGTCTTTTAAGTACTGTCTGGAAAAGCTAAATACAACAGCAAGGCACACATAAGTATAAAAATCTATTCTAAAAACCAAAGCGATGAACAGAAAACATCTTTTTTACAAAGCCTATAAATTAAAAATTCACGCTGACTCTTGGCATCGATTCTAAACACCCTTGGAGTTTTATTTTAAAAAATATTTTCTGAAAAAACCAGTACTAAAGTTACAAGCAGTATTTAATACAAAAACTAACAAGCATTTATTACCTATCTATTGTGTGCATTGAGATGAACAGGAAAAGAAACAAATACAAATAAAACATTCCCCTTGATCTCACAGGTTGCAATCTGGGAAACTAATATAGACCATTAACTACCGCATTAAAAGTGGGGTGAACTTAAGGTTCTATGAGACTCAATGGAGTTTCAGTTAAAAGAGAAGCAAAAGGCTTCAAGTTGTACCAGTAATCATGTGTATAGGAAAAGCATATCCACAAACTTCCAAGTTAAGTGATTTTAAAGATTAGCATTTCTTAAAATAACCGTAAGGGTCAGGTTTAGTTGCCCAATCACCATATTAATGTACTGGAATATTACTGTGGTATGAAAGATGAATATAATGAATATAATGTGGTATGAAAGACGAACAGAAAGAATCAGAGAAAGATTTGCACAACACAGAGTAACACAAGCAGAACAAAAAAACACACTATTGCATGACAACTGCAACAATATAAATGGGAAGAACAAGACAAGAATTTTGCAAAATGATAAAGAATTAGCTTGACCCCAAATAAAGAAATTTTCTCTTGCTCCTTTGCAGAGGTGTGGAGCACTGCATAAATAACACCTTCAGATTTTTTTGATGTTAATAATCTAGGTTTTTTTTCTTTTTTCTCTTTTTCTTTTAAAAAAATGTCCCTTTTGAAAAGGGAAAGTAAGGATATGGACATAAAAACAAAATCCATGTGATGAAAAAACAAGATGTTAATACGAATTGTGTGTGGGTGTGTGTGTGTGTGTGTGTGTGTGTGTGTCTCCAAGACATATTTGTCCAATAAAAACAGGTGGCTGGAGAATAAAATCAGTTCTCAAAAAGAATTACAAACTATTAACAACTATATGAAAGAATTATCCAAATCACTAATAATAACAGAAATACAAATAAAAAACTCTTGCCAGAATATTGACAAAGTTGACAAAAGTTAGGAATAGTCAATGTTAGAAGGGTTATAAAAAAATGGCATTTAGAATTGGTTCTGGCATTAGGACTGGAGGTCCAATCTTTCTCTGCGTAAACCATCAGCACAGTTCAAGACCACGGACAGACAATTCAATCTTCATCTTATTACACGCT
The DNA here is from genome assembly GCA_028658325.1 of Potorous gilbertii. Taxonomy (NCBI): domain Eukaryota; kingdom Metazoa; phylum Chordata; class Mammalia; order Diprotodontia; family Potoroidae; genus Potorous; species Potorous gilbertii. Next base: position 671,263,055 of record CM053770.1, read on the forward strand.
TTGTTGTAATTTATCAACCAAAAATCAATTTCCAGTTTATTACAAGGTTAAGTTTAATTATTTCTGATCCTTCCCTGTCTTACCTCTTATATTTATCAATTTTTAACCAGAATAAAATGGTTTTGATGATTATTGCTTTAAAACACAGGTGGGGGTGGGATTAGAGCCAAGGTTCCAAAGAGATTTAGAAAACATACCAAATCAAAGGCTGATCTAGGAAATACAAGAAAAAACTCACCATCAGTCATTTTTCCAGCCCACATCAGCATAGGGAGAAAGATAACAGAGGTTTTCAGAAACTGGGGAGCGGGTCAGGCACTACTACATAGAACACTCCAACATAAGGAAAGGCTGTGTCCTAGGACAAGAAGAATTCTAGATCCGGCATAATGGGGCTTAAAGTTGTTCACTAAAGAGAAACAAGGTACCAAGTGGCAGTTTTGTCATTCCTTGCCCAGTTTTTAGTCATATATACAGAAGAGACGGGGGAGGGGGTGGCATTCAAGGATAAGGAGTAAAGCAGGCCCCAGGCTGTGTACGAAGAAGGGTGCAAGTCCAGAGCAAGCAGTATCTCTATGACCCAAGACCTCCAGTCAAGCACACAGCAAAATAACCCAGGGCAGAAATATTAGACCAAAAGGGAGACATTACTTCAGTCACACAGCTTTTCAATCAGCTAAGAATGACTGAGCCCAACAGCAGTCTAAACCCAAACACATCCAGTCCATATGCTTGTTATTCATACAGAAACCCACAGACCTTGAAGAGTTCAGACAAAAGAAGCAGCAGTCTGACTCTGTTGTGAATTAGAGTACTTGAAGAGCACTGAAAGTTTGTGCAGGTCCCCAGCCTGAGCTGTCCTGGGAATAAAACAAGACTCAATACCTCAAGAAAGCAGCCCAGATCTTCCCTCCAGAAGTGTATAGAGCCAGGATCTAACATCAAGTCCAAAATCGGGAAGTAGGTTAGAAAATAGGAGCAAATACACATACAAAAAAATCATACCATAAAAAAATATATATATATAACAAATGCTAAAAACACAATCTCAGAAGAGAATGATTCTGAAACATATCCAAGCAAAGTTTCAAAGAAAAGTACAGACAGTATAAAATCATCTCGAATTTTTGGAAACAGAAAAACAAGCACTTTTTTTCTTTAAGTTTAAAATACTTTTATCAATGAAATAAAAGTACTAGATGGAAAAGAAATGAAGCTATGAAATACTTGTAAAGAGAATTATTTACTTGACACAAAAGGTACAAAAACCTTGTAAATAACAAAATCCCTGAAGCAGATGACTCAATAAGACAATAAGAAATGCTAAAAACCAAGTAAACAGAAAGAAATAATACACGAAATAATTCAAAGAACCATGGTTAGAATCACACATAACTTAGCAGCAATCACTATAAAGGAGCAAAAAACTTGAAATATGATATTCCAGAAAGCAAAGGATACAGGTTTACATACAAATTTAGAATAATCCTACAGGAGAAATTCTGATAGATGATTTTCAAGGATTCCTCATTAAGAAAAAAATATGTAGAAACTTTGAAGTCCAAATTCAAGAGACAAGAGGAACATAAAAATTAAACAACAAACCATTATAAAGGATTAAACAGGCATAATTTGCTTATATTTCATTACAGGGAAATGATACATCTCTCCTCTTAAGCCTGTTATCATCATAGAGGAAAGTCTAATTAAATAGAAAGCCTATGAGAAGTTCTGTTATATATTGCTGATTTTAAAAGAAGAATGGAAAAGTAGGGGAAGGACAGGCTAAGTAAGAAAAGCACCTCATATAATCAGTGTGTGCAAGCAGCAGTCTATACAAATAAGGAGAAAGGGAAAACAGATGATTTTTGAACATCACTTATCTGAAATGCAAAAATTTGCTCTCACCATGACAGCCAGGCAGTTACATACCCTCGGAAGCAAATACCTGATGTGGACCACAACCCTATAGCACCAATGCTGCAATGCCCTGAACTGCCAGTGCCAGGGAGTGGCAACTCTGCAGCACCAGCAGAGCCAGAGCTGGACCAACAACCCTGTAACACTAGCAGAGCCAAAACTGAGGTATTGTCTACCAGCTACCAGTACCAGCTCTGCAAAGAACTACAGTACTAGTGCTGGGTCAAAGAATTCAAGAAGAGAGGGAACAGGATCAGATCCAAGAATGACATTACATATGTGCTGAGGGGGAAAGAGGGGGAGGAGAGAGTTAGGCATCATTCTACTAAGCTTGAGGAAGAGAACACAGCATCTACCTGGGGCCAGTTCTGATTACCACAAATCAACTAGGACAGAAACTTAGGCTGGGGAACTGTGACTTATCCCAGGAAATGGCTGATATGCTTTGAAATCCAATCCCCAAGTAAACCACAATCAGAGGAAATGGGAATCAGGAAGTGAACTGTAGGAAAAATAAAGGGGGGGAGGGGACGGCAGGTGGAGACCGAAATTACCAAAGACTTCAGAAGGAAGAAAACTCAAAGACCTAGAACAAAAATACATAAAATCAACACGGAAAACAATAATAGAAGAAAATATGGCCTCCAAAATAAACAAGTTCAGGTATCTATGAATAAAGGAAAACAAAGCAAAATGATCCAACACTTGATGAAACAGAGGATCCTGTAGAATGTAAGGAAAACATGGAACCAAAACAGGCTATTCATAACAGGTTTAAAAGAGAAGTGACAACTGAGAACAGAATTTATGACCTGCACAACAAAAAAATAATGGGCAGAATTAGAAAAAAATCTGAAATATGACTCACCAAAGAAATAAAAAGGGAAACAACAGACTGGAAATTCAAATAAACAGAAGTGAAGAATAATCCAGAAGAGAAGAAAAAAAATTAAGATCAAAAGAAAATACGCTCCCTATGTAAGAAAAACATACTACCTTCAAAGACAGAGTACATAAAGACAACCTAAGGTTCATAAGTCTCTCCTTGAAAAACATAACAAGACAAAAACCTTAATGCCACAATAAAGGAAATAAAAGAAAAGAAATGCCCAGGACCTCTAACCTTATTAAAAAATGAAATTCCAATTGAAAAAATTCTTAAGTCATCTCCAGAAAAAAACCCAAAGCCAAAAACTCCAGGATACATATTTAACAATTTAATTCAAAAGCAATAAACTCTGCTTATTGAGAAAGACCTTCAAATACAAAGGAAAAGACATTCAAATAACACAAGACTATTCTGTGCCCACTATAAAATGGAGGAGGGAATGGAATAATGCATTATAAAGACCAAAAGAGCCCAGGATACAGCCCAGGATAATAGATCATGAAAATATGAGCTTAACCATACAGAAAAAAATACATACACGCATTCAATAATAAAGAAGAGTTGAAACATTTTTAGAAAGAAAATCAGAACTAAAGAAAGTATTTGCTTCTCAAACATCCAAAACAACAGAAATTCCAGAGGAATGAATAAATGCCACAGGCAAGCACAGTAACAGCAAGAGTGACAACAGAGAGCCTAATAATAGCACAAAAAGACACTACAAACAAATGTAAAATGGCAGAAATAGTTAACATATCCTCTACAGAGCAGAATGCAATAAAAATAAAAATTATTTCAGAGACCACAAACAATGATACAGCACAAATAAAGACTTAACAATGAAATCTTAAATAATGAACAGGTACTCAAAAAAGCAGTAACTATGCAACAGAAAATAGCAAAGATGAAACAACATACCAAAATTTCTGGGATGCCCTAAGCAGTACTCAGGGGAAAATCATATCCTTACAAACATACACTAACGAAATAAAATGAACTGAATATGTATTTTTTTAAATTAGAAAAACATTTCACAAGTCTGGCTGATAGGATATTGCTTGTGTTCTCAGTGAGTAGTGAAGCGGTGGAATGGAAGGAAAGAATTTAAGAAGAAAACAATGTCTAAAATAAATAATAAATTAGTAAGAAAATTAGAAAGCCAATAAACAATCACAAAGAAGAACTATTGAAAATTAGAGATGAAACATAAATTGAAAACAAAAAAACAGAAATGATAAATTTAAAAAATTGCTTTAAAAGATTAATAAAATTGATAAACTCTTAACTAATCTGATTTTTTTAAATGAAAGCAGAAAATCAAATCAATAAAACGGTGATGATCCATGATTACATCATCTATCTCAATAGACTCAATAGACTGAAAAAAAAAAAGCTTCACACAACACTTCTAGGCTAAACACCCATCAAAGCAGAAGTGTAGAGGGATTTTTCTTAAGTATCATAAAAAGTGTCTATCTAAAACCAAAAGCAAGCATCACATATACTGGGTATACATTAAAACCTTTTACAATAAATTCAAGAGTGAAACAAAGATGCCTCCTTTCCTCACTATTATTGATACCGTTCTAGAAATACTATCAAAAGCAAAAAAACAAGAAAAGGAAATTAAAAGCACAGTGATAGGTAAAGAGTAGATGAAATTATCCCTGTTTACTAACAATACTTCAGATCACTTGGAAAATTCTAAGGTATCAGTAAAGATATTACCTGAAACAATAACTTCAGCAAAGTTGTAGGCTACAAAATATATCTTCAAAATTCAACAGCATTTTATATAATAATAACAAAGCATAAAATGTAATAGAAGAAAAAGAAATCCCACTCCAAAAGAACTGCAAAATCTATAAAATATGGCAACCTTTCAAACTACACAAAACACTTTTATGGATTCAATTACAAAATGTTCTTTAAAGAAATTAAAAACAACTTAAGTAGATGGAGAAATACCCAGAGTTCCTAAGTAGTCTGTATCAATATTTAAAAAAATGACAATGTTACTAAAATTAATTTACACTTCCAATACTATGCCAATCAAATTGTCAAGGGATTACTTTTCAGAACTTGAAAAAATAATAACAAAAATCATTTCAAAAACAAAAGATCTAAAACATCAAGGGAAATCATGAAAAAAAGTAAGGACAAAGGAAGAGTAACACTTCCATACCTCAAAGTATATTATAAAGCAATAATCAAAACCATATGGTATTAAAGAATAGAAAGATATAGAAATGTAAAAGACTAGACACGGGATATTCAGAAATAATGGAACTCAATAAATCAGTATTTGTTTAAGCAAAAAAATAAAAATCAACTAGGGAAAAGCTCCCTTTGTAATAAAAAGTGCTGGGAAAACTACAAAGTAGTCTGGCAGTAGTTGGCTGTTGTCCTTTGTCTTCGAAGAGGACAAAAAATGACATCACCATTGTAAAGTGAAACTTCAGTGTGTCCAACTGTGGTTGATCAAACCAATATGAGCCCGGAATGCTCTACCACAGATTGGGCAAGATAGTCCGTGTGAATATTTGGGGTGGATATCCCAAATTTGTGCATCCTGCGTTTACTTTGTGCTGTCTCAATTCTGCTTTGCTCAAAGAGCACAGCACCCTTTCTGATGTGGGCACACCATGCTGAGTGGTCCTGTGCCAGTGTCTCTCATGTTGCACAGTCAAATCCAAAGTTCTTGAGAGAGATCTTGAGAGTGTCCTTGTATTGTTTCTTCTGACCACCATGTGATCACCCGCCTCATCTCCATAAAATATTCTTTTTGCCAAATGTACATTTGGCATTTGAACAACGTGGCCAGCCCATCGAAGTTGCACTCTCTGAAGCATAGTCTGAATAGGTGGCAGTTCAGCTTGAGCAAGGACTTCAGTGTCTGGTACCCTATCCTGCCAGGTGATCCTCAGAGTCTTCTTAAGACAGTTCAAATGGAAGCTATTCAGTTTTCTGGCATGGCACTGGTAGACTGTCCATGTTTCACAACCATATAACAATGAGGTCAGCACAATGGCTCTGTAGACCTTCAGTTTGTTAGTCAGTCTAACACCTCTTCTCTCCCAAACCTTTCTTCAGAGTCTCCCAAACACTGAGCTAGCTCTGGCAATGCATGTTCAACCTCATTGTCAATGTGTATATCCCTGGAAAGTACACTACCAAGGTAAGTGAATTTATCCACAGCATTCAACACTTCTCCATTTGATCTAATTGATGATTCCACATATGAATGGTGTGGTGGTGGCTGATAGAATACCTATGTTTTTATGGTGTCAAATATTAGGCCAAAATGAGCACAGGCAGCAGAGAATTGATCCATACTTTATTGCATCTCAGCTTCAGAGGCTGCACTGAATGCACAATCATCTGCAAACAGAAAATCATGCACCAACACTCCCTCCACTTTGGTCTTGGCTTGTAACCTTTTCAAATTGAAGAACTTACCATCAGTATGGTAGTTGACCTTGATGCCATGT
>CM053770.1:671269854-671402043 GCA_028658325.1 Potorous gilbertii
ATTGAAGAACTTACCATCAGTATGGTAGTTGACCTTGATGCCATGTTCATCTTCATTGAAAGCATCTGTCAACATGGCTGAACACAGCATGCTAAAAAGCATGGGAGCAAGCACACAGCCCTGTTTCACTCCATTGGTGACTGGGAAGGCACAAGAGTTTTGTCCATTAACCAGAACCTGGGCAAACATGCCATCATGAAATTGATGTACAATACTGATGAACTTCTCCAGGCAATCAAATTTTGACATAATTTTCCATAAGCCCTCACAACTAACAGTGTCAAAGGCCTTGGTCAGATCTACAATCATTGTGTACAGACCTCTGTTCTGCTCCTGGAATTTCTCCTGGAGTTGTTGAGCAGCAAACACCATATCGACTGTTCCTTGGCCCTTTCTGAAGCTATGCTGGCTCTCAGGTATATGCCCATCTTCCAGGTGAAGGATCACCCTATTATGGAGAACTCTAGCAAAAATTGTGCCCGCAATAACTAAGAGAGAGATCCCCCTGTGATTGTCACAGGACAATCTATTCCCTTTACCCGTACAGAGATGGACAATGGAGGCATCCTTGAACTCCTGAGGGAATAACCTCCTCTTGCCATATAACCTGGAAAATTTCAGTCAGCTTTTGTATGAGCAACTCAGCTGAAATAGAACTAGCACATGAAAGGAGCCTAAAGGCCCTCAAAACCTCTTCTTCAGTTGGAAGTTCAGCTAAGGAGGAACTGACTTCAACCTGGTAAAAGGTCAATGGCCTCAGCACTGAATGATGATGGTCTGTTGAGAACACGATGGAAGTGTTCAGCCCATTTCTCTAGCATCATGTCCTTATCAAAAATCAATATGACTCCATCAGCACTGAGTAGTTATGATGTACCATAAGTTTTTGGTCCATAAATAGCTTTCAGGGAATCATAAAAGAGCTTTGGATTGTCACTATCAGCATAAAACTGATTTTCATCTGCCTTCTTACTGAGCCAGGAATCCTGCATCTGTCTAAGCTTTGCTCGTACTTTGCTTTGGATGGAATTAAATGCTGCCTTCTTAGAGGTGGATGAACTATCCTGCTGGTAAATCCTGTGGAGTTTAGCGCACAGTGGGACTTGGCAGTCCCCTGGGTGTCTGAGCAGTCTTTTAAGTATCACACTGCTCACCTCCTGGTCTGAGGAAGGGGGCTAGAAAAGGTACCCTAAACATTGCCTGCTTACCCAACTCTGGCCTGATTATTGCGACAGGCAGGGAATCCCACCATGTGGTACAAAACATATACGGAAACATCTGCAAAAATGATTCCACTCACCATCGGCACGTGGAACGTGCGCACACTAATAGACAACACAAAATCCAGTAGATCTGAAAGAAGAACTGCTCTTATTGCAAGAGAACTCAACAGGTATCACATCCAAATAGCAGCCCTGAGTGAAATAAGGTTGGCAGATGAAGGACAGCTTACTGAAGTAGGATGAACTTCTTTCACTTAGCAGCTTCTGAATTTCCCCATCATTTTTTATCAAACCAGTCTTGGTGTTTGACCCAGATGAACAAATGCAGTGCTGTACACAAAATGTCTGAGAGCTGCTCACTCCTTTTCTGCTCCACTGTTGCCAACTGTATGTTGCCTCAACTTTCCCCTCCAAGTCAGCAGCAAACTGTTCATGCTCAGAGAAGAGCTCTAATTTGTTGACATTAATTCTTCTGGTAGTCATTTTGCCTTGGGGGTGGCACTTTTGATGAATGTGAATATTTACCTTTGAAAGGACAAGTCTATGATCAGTCCAGCACTCTGCACCATACATTGCCTCTGTCACTCTCACATCTTGTCTGTCTCTTCTCCTTACAATCATATAATCTATTAGATGTCAGTGTTTGCTGACATCTATGAAGTTTTATTGCGTTTACGTAAACAGAAGACAGTGCTGGTGATGAGGTCATACAATGCACAAGTCTTCAGCAGTAAATGACCACTGCTGTTGCTGTTTCCCACTCCATTCCTCCCTAGGACTCCCTGACAAGTCTGGTAGTCTGAGCCTACTCTAGCATTAATGTCGCCCAGAATTATAAGCTTGTCCTCTTTTGGCACATTGATGATAGGGGTCTCTAGGTCTTCATAAAATTTTTCTTTGACTTCATCAGTGTTCGTCATGGTGGGTGCATAGGCACTGATGATGGTGGCATGGTGTTTTCCTACAAGTGGCAATAGCATTGTCATGAACCTGTCATTCACTCCTTTTGGCAGGCATACCAGCTTGCTGATTAGTTTTGATTGCAAAACCCATGCCAGCTTCATGGTGCTTACCTTTACTGTGCTCACTCCAGAAAAAGGTGTATCCAGCTCCTACTTCAGTAAGCTGGCCTTCATCTGCCAACCTTATTTCACTCAGGGCTGCTATTTGGATGTGATACCTGTTGAGCTCTCTTGCAATAAGAGCAGTTCTTCTTTCAGATCTACTGGATTTTGTGTTGTCTATTAGTGTGCGCACAATCCACATGCCGATGGTGAGTGGAATCATCTTTGCAGATGTTTTCGTATATGTTTTGTACCACATGGTGGGATTCCCTGCCTGTCACAATAATCAGGCCAGAGTTGGGTAAGCAGGCAATGTTTAGAGCACCTTTTCTAGCCCCCTTCCTCAGACCAGGAGGTGAGCAATGTGATACTTAAAAGGCTGCTCAGACACCCAGGGGGCTGCCAAGACCCTGTGGCCTGAGTCTCCTGTGTACAGGGTCATGACTACAGCTCCCAATGTATCTGTAGCTGCTGCTTCATCATCTGCCTGTCGCCACAGGACTTTTAAGGCACAACAGTGACATGATATGGGCGATGTCTTTTGATTCATGCATAAATTGGATTTAAGTGAGGCAGGTGCACGAAGTTGTCAGCCTCACTCTCTCCTCCTGAGTCATCATAGTCCAGTGGCAGGACAGAGTCCAGACAGCTGGCGATGGCTCAGGATGTAGTGAATGACCTTGGTGTCTTCAGTATCTAACCAAGCTCTAAGCGCTCTATATCACCTGCTTCATCTGCCTTAGAGGCCGTTGGGACAAACTGCTCTCATGCACCCATTCCACCAGATGAAGTCTTCACATGCTTGGGGTAGACACCCCCTAACTCACCAATGGGTTTGAGGACCCTTGGTTACTCTCAACCTGGTTTGGCCCATCTGCCAAAACGGTTTACTGGGGCATGGCCACTGCGCATACTGCAGCTTCTTGGAGCCACAGGTGAGAGTTAGGCAGAACAGATGGACACCAAAGGTGGGAAGAGCCCTGAAAAGGGCTCAGTAGCCATTACACCAAAGGTACTGGTCCTTCCTGAACATACCCTACACCCCAGTCTGGCAGAAATAAGGATTAGGCCAATAGTTTATACTACACTCCACAATATCTTCTAAATGAACACATGACCTTAATATTACAGATCATTCTATTTAAAAAAAATTAGAAGATATATATATCATAAATCTTCTACAGCCACAGGCAAGAGTCTTAACCAAACATGACACAGTGAACTGCAAAGACAACATTAATGCATCTAGGATAAAAAGGAAAGTGGTCAACTGAGGAAAAAAATCTTTATATCAAAATTTCTCTGATTTGGTTTGGTATCCAAGATACATAAACTGTGTGTGTGTGTGTGTGTGTGTGTGTGTGTGTGTGTGTGTGTGAGAGAGAGAGAGAGAGAGAGAGAGAGAGAGAGAGAGAGAGAGAGAGCGCCATTCCCCACAGATAGCTGGTCAAACGATATAAACAAATAATTCTCAAAAGAACTACAAAATATTCATAGCCACGTAAAAAAGATGCCACAAGTAGCTAAAAGATAAGAAAAATGCAAATTCAAGCAACTCTGAGGTTTCAAACACCTCACACCCTGAAAACTGGCAAAAACGACATTAAATGGCAATAGTCGTTGTTGGAAGAGTTGTAGAAGGACAGGCACACTAACAGATTGTTGATGGAGTTATGAAATGGTACAACCAAATTGGAAAGCAATTTGGAATTGTGTTAATGAAATGACTAAAATGCCAAACCCTGGTGAACCAAAGACTCTTATTACTGGATTCATACTCAATGGAAGCCACAGATAAGAAGGAAAGTTCCAAAATATGCCAAAACACTTACAGTAGCAAATTTTGTGATAATTAAGAACAGGAAACAAAGTAGATGCCCATCAACTGGGAAATAGTAAAAAAAACAAAAAACTGTGATACACAACAAGAAATATTATGCTGTAAGAAATGTGTGATAAATTCATTAAAAAAATCTACATGAGCTGATATAGTCAAGTAAAACAGAGCCCAAAAAAACCATTTTATGCAGTAGCATAAATAGAAACAACTACACAACAAAAAAATGAAAAACAAATGCAACAAAATTATAAAGATCAAGCCAGTCTTAAATGAAAACAAACTACACAAACTACAATTTGTGAAAGTAAGTGGTCCAAAGATGTTATATATATATATATATCACATAATGCACATGTTTTTGGACTTTTTCCAATGTATCAATAAGTTTTCCAATGTACTGATAACTTGTATGGGGTAGGTAGGTGGCACAGTAAATAAAGTGCTGGACCTAGAGTCAGGAAGACTCATCTTCATGAGTTCAAATCTAGACTCGGATATTTACTAGCTATGTGACTCTGGTCAAGTCACTTAACTCTATTTGCCTCAGTTTCCTCGCCTGTAGAATGAGCTGAATAAAGAAACAGCAAATCACTCCAGCATCTTTGCCAAGAAAATCCCAAGTAAGGTCACAAGAATTGGCCTTGACTGAAACAACTGAACAACCACAAAGACTTGTATATATTGATGCAGAGTAAATGAGCAGAACCACAAAAACAACATATAAAACGACAGTGACAAACAATTTTGAAGACTTAGCAATTCTGATCAGTGTAATGACCAACTGTGATTCCAGAGACCTTATGAGGGAGTCTGCAAACCACCTTGTTACAGAGGAAAGGCTCAGCGTAGGAGGAGACCTGATTTTTTGCATATAGCCAATGCAGAAATTTGTTTTATTTGACTACCCATGTTTTCAACAAGCATTTTATTTCTCTTTTTCCAGGTGGATCTTCACGGATTTAAATCATTTTTTAATTTAAAAACAAATTATTCTGCCACTAAACACTTACTAAGCCCTCCTACGTTCAAAGCGTCATACTGTGTGTCTGGAATACAAAAAAAGGCAAACTATGACTCCTCCTCTTAAGGAGTTCCTGGCCTAACATTGTACAAATAAGCTTTACACAGAATAAACTGTAGATAATTAACAAAGGGAAGGTGCTAAAATTATGAGGGATCAGGAAAGGCTTTCTGCACATGCTGAGATTTGAAGGAACAAAGTATTCCAGGAATAGGAACAACCAATGAAAATGCCCAAAACTGGGAGATGGAGTGTCTTTGAGGAACAATAAGGAGGTCAGAGTCACCTACAAAGTCCCAAAGACCCAAAAAAAAAGGGCCCTCATATACACCAAAAAAATCTTACAACAGCACTTTTTCTGGCAGCAAAAAGTGTAAACAAAATATCAATGATTGGGAAATGGTACATGAATGTAATAATACTACTGTACTGTGAGAATATTACAATGATGATGCTCACTTCCCAAAAAAAAGTATGAAAGGCACATCCCTTCCCCTTCTTTATGAAATAGGCACATACTTGTTTTTTGATACGTTGGGTTTTTTCTGAAGAACTATATGGAGATGGTCAGTGGTATACTCTAATGACAATTTCAGTTCCATTTTTAATCTATATTTAATTAATCAATGACCATTTATTATGTACCTCATATCATGCACTGGTGGGAATAATCCAGGGTTGGGATTTCATAAGGGCTGAGTGGTGACAGAAAAACTCAGTGAGGGATTTTAAGGCAGAAACCAACGTAGAAATAAACTATTTAACGACTAGATCAAAATTGGGAAGAGAGAAGTGAAGAGAAGGGAAGGCAAAGCAGAGTAAGTGGCTAAGAAAGTCCCGAAGGACAGAGACATTAAAATTTGCAAAAGGTGAAGCCTAAGCAAAAGGAGTGATCCTCCTTTCAAAGTGCAGAACACCGCAGTTCCTCCACTGAATTCTGATTCTCTTCCATGACTACATTTTCATAATATACAGAGCTTCAAGAATCTGAAAATCTGTCATATGCGTAAGGGACTAGAGTTGTCCTTGGATCCAAGTGCAGAACAAGGAACAAAAGATGGATGTAACAATGAAGGAAATCTAGGCTTGAGGCATCCATTTCCTAACAATTAGAGATATCCCAAAGTAGTATGAGCTGCCTCGGTAAAGAGGGAGTTCCCCTTCATGAATTCTCCCACATTAGATGTTTCCCAATCAGAAGGATCACTTTTTTTGTCAGATGTCTATAACAGGAATTCTACCAAAGTCTGAGCTGGACAAGGTAGTTTCTCTAGTACCTGGCCTAGGTTCCACGACTTCACATAGGAGAGATTCTAATTGTTCAGTCTGTAGAAAGCTTCTAAAAATAAGGGTCAAAGAAAAAGAGGCAGAAGGATACAGCTGAAAGCGAAATAGATTTAGAATCAGAGGAAATCATTAGAATTCTGACTGTGCCTTTCATCATTTGGCTAACTTTGGGGGCTGCTAGGTGGCACCACAGTGCACAGAGCTGTCAGGCCTGGAGTCAGGAAGACTCATATTCCTAAGTTCAAATGCAGCCTCACTTACTAGCTGTGTGACTCTGAGCAAGTCATTCCACCTGTCTGCCTCAGTTTCCTCATCTGTCAAATGAGCTGGAGAAAGAATGGCAAATCACTCAAGCATCTTTGCAAAGAAAACACCCAATGGGTCACAGAGAGTTGAGCCCAATGGAAATGAATGAACAATAAAACTTTTTGGCAAGTCATCTCACATCTCTGGGCCTCACTTTCCTCATCTGTTAGACTAAGAAGTTGGAGCAGATGATTTCTAAGAGCTACATATCAAGGACGTTTAGAAACCAAGGTCATTTGTAAACAGTTATGTGGACTAACATGAAGCATAAGAAATGTGTTTTTGGACACAATCAATAAGGGCATATAGTTGGCTCAAGTGTGCTTAAGTGATACAGGTGATTCTTTCCTTTTTTTCCCTTTAGGCAGAGGAAGGTGAAAGGGAGAAAATAATATTAAAAAAAATTCAAGGCTCCAAGTTTAGTTTTTGCCCCAACATCATCATATAAATATAAGCAATTCTCACTTTGCCACAATGTGCTCTTGAAAACCACATCCATAATGAGAACATAGATTCCATTTTCCCATCAGAGAAGTGTTATAATTGTATTCACCCCACACCAAGCACATGGCATCAAATAAATCACAGATATGATTAACGATATGTAACAAAAATTAAGAGTACAAACTATGTCCATAAACATTTCAAATAGAAAAATTATGTTCCAAGTCATAAAATTTTACATCTGGAAGGGAACTAAAAATAATCATGTCTCAACACCTCATTTGACAGAAGAGGGACTAAGTCACAGTGAGGGGAACACTTTTAATCAATAAAACAGCCTTTACTAAGCACTTTCTATCAATCGCCCTAAGAATATAAAAGAAAAGCAAAACAGTAGTTTACCCCAAGGAGATTACACTCTACTGAAGACAATGTGGAAATAAACATACGCTTAACCAAGCTACACATAGAGCTACTTAGTAGAAGAGGCAAGTCACCCAGCCCAAGTCTCATTTCACTGTTACACAGCTACCAAAAAACTAGACAAACTTACATTTAGCTCATGTTAATTTTGTTTTCTTTTTTAGAATTAGAAACCCCTTGCAGGGAAGAGAAAAGGGTATGCTTTGTATGGGCGCAACATGGAGAGAAAAGAGAACTACTGTGGATTCAGAGTTGAGGTCTGTTACTTCTTAGCTGTGGGGTCTTAGGCAAGTCACATGACTGAACCTCAGTTTTTTATCTGTGAAATGAGGATAACAGTACTTATATTATCAAATTCACATGGTTGTGTGAAGGGAAGAACTCTATAAATTTTCAAGTACTATCAAAACAGGCATTATTACCTTGGACAGAGTTCCTTCTCCTCTCAAAGTCTGTCTCAGTTTACTCATCTCTAAACTGAAGGAGATAGTTAAACTAGTTGATTTCAAAGGTCTCATCCAGCTCTAAATGCTCATTTTATGATCTCCATTGTTACAACCTGGTTCTTTTTCAAAACAAAAGGCTACATAAAGAAAATTCAAATGGTTGCTTTTTCTATTAGTAGTTTTCTTGTGGCAAGTAAGTTGGTCAATTAAGCAGGATTTTCCTGAATCTTTTCCTGTTCTTCTCTCTAAAAAACTACTAAATACCAAGGAAAATAAGTGACAGAACACATTTCAAAACAGCATGAGTAGAATGAGGTTAGCAGGGAAAGAAAACAAAACCACTCTTCACTATCTAGTGGAGAAACTAAAGGCCAGGAAAAAGAAACTTTCCCAATTCCCACCAAGTCAGTGAAGAGTACAGATAGGGTTAGAACTCGTGTGGATCTCAAATCCACCACACGAGGCAGGCACATGTTTTTGGATTAACAAGGAGAGTTGTTTGAGGGTGTTGGTATGGTTATGTGTTTGCACACATATACACGTGCACATATGCACACATTTGTCTGTGTATACACACATGACCAACTTAGCAAAGATACCCTCTTCATCCTGCCAAGACAGGTGTCTGCTGCAAGAATCCAACAATGAGAGGATAAAAACTTTTGAGAAATAAAGGTGTCAATTAAATAGCCTTGAATGAGCAGAGAAATTAAAATGGATGCATCAAAAATTTTAGCCTGGAAGACTACACTACCTTTGCAGGAGAAGTGCAATGTTCAACAAAATTAACAGAAGTAAGCTTTGACTTTCATTCACAAAAACTGAGGTCTATAAGGATACATGGTTCAGTGTCTGATTTAGATCAACAATGGAAGGGAGTGTAAAGGAGTAGAGAACTTTCATTCCACATTTCAGTGAGGCCTTTCAGGAGAAGAATGACTATGCTTTGTATGAATTTTTTTTTAAATCTCCAGGACAGACTAATGAAGTCTTTGTTTATGGTCTTAAGAACAACACAGCATGGCCACCTAGGTGAAGCTGGTGATTTCATCATTAAATATGGTAACAAATATGCAACTGACAGAAGAAAGCCCAGGATCCCCTGGTGGTTAATCTGAGTGACAATAAGCTATAAATCAGACACTCATAAAAAGTTGTGATCTATACACTTGGCTTAGTCATTGGCTAAAAACACATGGATATGCTTCTGGATGAATCCAAGATGTATTACGTCTCTATGTAGGAATCCAAATCTCTAAAATGTGTTGTGGGGGCTTTTATTTCTTTAAATTTACAATATGCTAAACATTCCCATATCCCCTTGTGAAATGGAAATATGAGGGACAGTCAAAAGATCCTAACAGCTAAGTGTTGCCAAGACATTCTGGAAACAGTAGAAGCACTTACCACCAAGTCCCAGTTATTCTGTTCAAGCAACGTAATGGCTTCATCAATGTTTTCAATGCCAGTACACGCCTGAAAATTAAATAAAAAAGAATATTTAGATGTGGATGAGACAAGAAATTAGCTTTTAATGCATAACAATGAGATAGCCAATTCTAACCACTGTCCAACATATCTAAGTGGGTGGATCTGTTAAGACACACTTGGGAAACATCGGCACAGAATGCAGGCAGTTAGGTAGCTCAGTGATTCTAGCAGTGGACTTGGAGTCTGGAAGACTTGAGTTCAAATCCAGACAAAGAAACTTACTAGCTGTCTGAACCTGGACAAGTCACTTTCGTTCTATCTGCCTCAGTTTTCCCATTTATAATAACAGTACCCATCTCGCAGGGTTGTAGTGAGGATCAAATGACATAACAACACGTAAAGTACTTTGCAAACCTTAAAATGATACATAAATACACGCAGCTGCTACTATAATTACTGCTGTTGTTGCTGTTACTATCAAATCTGAGGTGGAGGCATCCCAATCTATCACTCTCCCTGTGGAAAAATGGAAATTGAGATCTCTAAGATAAAGGAGCTGTATTTGGCAGGTCACACACTGGGCCAAAGACAGAAGGGCATTGAGGCTAGGGCTCTTTTCATGGCACCACACTATCTCTACACTGTTCATCCAGTATTCAATGACTGAAGACACAGGAAAGATCACTTACAGAAAAGGAAAATATCTTCTTGTGGCAGCAACATAAACTTTATCATGTAGCTGACATTTATATAAGCTTCAAAGAATAAAATGATTTTTCAATATCATCTCATCTTAATAATATTTACATAGCATTCTAAGGTTTACAAAGCTCTTTTCAAACATCTCATTTTAATCATCACAATATTCTTAAGAAGTTGGTACTATAAATATCCCCACACTACAGAACAGGAAAATGAAGCACACAGAGGGTAAGTGACCTGCCCAAGGTTACACTGCCAATAAGTTTCTGAGGTCAAATTTTAATTCAGTGCTTCTTGATTTCAGTTTGATACTCACTGCACTCCCCATGTGGTAAGGAGGTCAGAGATTATTTCCCACCCTTATAGAAGAAAAAAGTGAGCTCAAGGCATGAGAAAAAGACTTGCCCTGTGTTATACAGCTAGTAAGTCTGAAGCAACATTCAGTACAACTAGTACTGAGGAACTTTACTAACTCCAAATCCAGAATTCTATCCCACCTACCAGAGAGACAAACTTTTGTATATCTTTTAAGTGCCTACTATATGTAAGTCTGGTACTATGGAAACTCACAAATTTTTCATCTCTAATAAGTTGCTATTAAAACATGATCTGCAAAAAATCTGAGAAATATTAGCTCATTTCAGGGCTAAGAAAGGAAGGATTAAATTCTTGTTTAAATGTTTTGTTTCAGTCGGCCAAAATCTACCTTCTCACTGCCCCATCCCACTCCCCAACTGAGAACACAAGAAAAACAAAACCCATTACAAACATATATAGTCAATCAAAACAAATTTCCACACTAGCCATGCCCATAGAAAAAAAAAATCTGTCTCATTCTCCATTCTGAGTCTTTCATCTTTCTATCAAGAGGTAGGTTTCATCATTAGTTTCATCATTAGTCCTGTGGAATGATGGTCATTAATTTCACTGAGAATGATATTCCATCCCATTTATATATAAATTTATTCACTGGTTCCCAAATTTATGGACACCCCTAAAAAAGTTACGTTTTTGTATACCCTTAAATGTTTGTTTTGCTTAGATCTATCCCTCCCTTAATCTACCTTCTCTCCAATCTTCACTATTCTTCTTCCCTTTCTCCTCTTTTCCTATTTCGGTGTTACACAGCAATGTACTTCTATACTGATATACATACAAATATAAATATACACACACATATGTATATTCTTCCTTCTTTTGACCAGTTCAGGAAAGTGAGGCTAAAGTATCAGCAGCAATGCCCAACCTCATTTCCTTGTCCATACTTGGCACACCTTGATTATTAAATAATTTTTCCTAACCTGGACCCTACATCCTAGTGTATTCTTCTTCCTCTATCCTTTCATTCTTTTCTTCACATCATCAAAACATAACAGAGTCACTCTCAGATCATGTCCAGTTGGACTCCCTCTATTACTTCTGATGTTAAGATTCAGAGGGGACACATGTATCATCTCCAATATTTGAATTTAAAGCTATTTATCCTTAGTTCTTTATCATTGTTCTTCATTTTTATCTGCTTATATTTCTCTTCATGCCTGTGTTTATACTTCAAAGTGTCTCCACAACAGTGGCCTTTTAGTTGGGAATGCTTGGAAGTGCTTTATGTCATTAAATATCCATTCTTTCCCCTGAAGCATTGTGCTCAGTTTTGCTGCCCGAGTTATTCTTGGCTATAAGCTACTATCTTTTGCCACCTGGAATACAGCATTACAAGTACCCTGCTTCTTGAGAGGATGTGCTCATGTGTGATCCTCCCTCTGGTTTCTAGGTACTGGAATTTGATGCTTGCCGTATTTTTTTCTTTGGCCTGAAAATTCTGGATTTTGGCCATGATGTTCCTGAGGGTTTTCATTTGGGGGTTTCTTTCATGAAGCAACCATTGGATTCCTTCTATTTCTACTTTACCCTCAGGTTCCAAGAGATCTGGGCAGTTTTAAGATTTCTTGGAACAGGTAGCAAGGTGGTACAGTGAATATAGGGGTCGGGTCTGAAGTCAGGAAGATTAATCCTCCTAAATTCAAATCCAACCTCAGACATTTAGTGGTTGTGTGACCCTAGGCAAGTCACTTAACACTATTTGCTTCATAAAAAGTTAAACAAAAAAATAAGGTTTCTCGAAACAGGATGCCTGGACTCTTTTTTTTTTTTTTGGTCTTGGCAATCAGATAATCCAACAATTCTTAATTTTTGCTCCCAAATCTGTTTTCCAGTTCAATTGTTTTACAAATAGACAGTTCACATTTCCTACTTTTTTTTTCAGTCTTTTGACTTTGTTACATTTCTTGCTGTCTCAAGAAGTCACTGGTTTCTATTTCATCCATTCTAATAATAAGGGAGTTTGTCCCTCTTATGCCAAGTGTTCATTCACTTTCCTATTCTTTCTTACTTAGCCTTTTTTTCTGTTTCATTTTTTTAACTCAAGTGCTCTCATTGTATTTGCCTCATCCCACCCCACCCAGAAAATGAAACTTTTTTTAAAACTCTTGCTTGATATCTTGCAGAAATTCTGGTTTGTGCCCAAGCTGTGTTTTCTCTGAGGTTTTGCTTATAGATGTTAATTGTCATTTTCTTCTAGATTTGTGCCTTTAGCTTCCCTAACAACATAACATTCTGTAAGATGGGAATGTGGGTGTTTCTGCATGGGGTTATTTGTGTACTCGCACGCACATGAGTGTATACATGCACATGAGCACACTGGCACTCATTCTACCAGCCTACTTCCTGACACTGGACTTAGCTGATGTTGGGGCTAAGATCTGCCACACTTCTGGAAGGAGTCTGCGCTGGTCCTATTTTTGTTTTCTTGACATATTAAGTATTGTGTTATACCAGAATCTCAAGGAAAGGCTGGGAGTTTTCAGGATTCCCAAAATGGTCTGCTTGCTATCTCTGTTAGAGCTCTGCAAGTTCTTGACATGGTTTCAGGTTCTGAGCAAAAGTAGACTGCTGATGGATTCAGCCCCTGTCAGCCAGCCAGAAAGCTCTGCTGGTTCAGACAAGACTGTAGGCTCCCCTTTGGTCTGGGACTCCTGCTGTGGTTATTCCTCTGAAGGCTGGGCTAGATAGTAAAAAAGAAACCCTGTCCTGTACCTGGGGTCTAAACCATACCACCACTGCTTCTGGTTTCTGAACTTCTTCCTTTCTTGGTATGTTTCCCAGGGCATCCCTACCCAAGAACATCGCCACAAGTCCCCTTCTCAACTCTCTGAATTTATGGCCCTGAACTGGGTAAAAGGTAGCAAAGCTATCAGTTCATATCTATTCCCTCTCAGTGTTCAGTATGGGTCTGGGGGGCGAAGGGGGGAGGTGCCTCAGTATATGGGTCTAGAACTTCCTCTTGTGCTAGTGTACAACATCTTTCTAGCCACTGGATTGTTTGCACACTCCTGGCCAAACCCATCCCCAAGTGTCTGCAGACCTCTGTGTCTATCTATCTCTTTATGTCAATCTGGACTACACAAATGATTATGATTTTTTTTTTCTGGATTTCCCCATCAGGATTCAGGCTAGTGCATTTTCTGATCTGTTTGAAGGGGTTTTGTGGCAGGGAGCCTGCTGTATTGCTTTCTATCCCTCCACCATCTTGATTCCACCTTCAGAAGGAAGGACTGATTAAATGTTTACTATGTACTAAGCACTAGGAATATAAATATAAGCAAAAAGACAGATATTTTCTGCCCGTATGAAATAGGGAGAAGGTGAGGGAAGGAGAGCAAAAAGAAGGCACTCAGTCTAGGGACAGGATTAGAAATACAAAAGCCAAAACAGGTTTGGGAGGGAAATTAAGATCAGTCTCGGTCCATTTTCAAAACGGAGATTCCAGGAGGAACTCATCAATGTAAAAGAGGACAGGCTCTAAGAGAGATATTCCATGTTGAGAATGCCACAACAGTGGTTCAGTGTTCCAAAGACAGATCTCGGGCATTCCAGGATGAGAAAGTATTGTTTGGAAATCAATATTGATTTTGGTCAACAATATTTCTGTGATTCAATTCCCATTTTGACTGCCAATTACTTCCTTAAATCATTCAGAATTGAGTTTTTTCAACTGTTAAATCTTTTTCATTATTATTCATTCTTCTTGATTTTTACTGATTCTAATCAAAGCTCTGATATATCGGGGTTGTTACAGTACACAGATGAATTTTAGTAAATTTTCCTTTTTATTATTATAAACTTGACAAAAATCAAATATGAACATTTCCCTATACAATCTGAAAGAGAATTGTATATGAAGTCAATAATCTCCACTACGTACAAATTTTTTTGCACATTTCAAATTTAACATGGTAGTTAACACTGCCCTGATTGTCTATGTTCCCCCTTCTGACCTTCTTTCTGTTCTCTTGTTTATTTTTTTAAAATGATTCCTGGAGGATCTTTTCAATATTTTCTTCTTTCTTTTCTAAAAGAAAGACATTACTTTCACTCCGCCCTTTCCTCCCTTCACTAACTTTCCCACTCCCTCTCCCTCTCCCCTCCAAAACAAACCAACAAACAAACAATCCCTTGAAAGAAGAGTAGAACAAAACAAACGTGCAGGCACCCCTCAGCCCAAGGCGCCTCGGCTCCCGTCACCATCGCCATAAGGCTTCCCATTTAATCTTCCCTTCAGAAGAGCCGCCAAGGATCAAAGCATATGTTGATCAAATATTAAGTCTCACAAGTTCTTCACGGACTTTCTAGTATTGGTGCAGAGCTGCCATGATTTTTATGATGGACTTTTCGTAAGTGCTTATCATAAGTACTTCTATATATAACCATCAAATACAGGATGAAATAGTATTTCTTGTGGCTGCCTTTGGGCAAATGATAAAATCCAATCCACCAATCTTTCCTTTGCCTCTCCCAAGAGTGAGGAATCCATGCGTACGTTTAGCTTCAACTTCCTTCTTTTTTGTGGTTTTGTTTATAGCAAAAGTCATCAAGAATGTGACATTTCAGTTCCTTCAGCAATACATTCATTTAGTTATTTGACAAGGATCTCCAATTTAAAACAGCGATAGTCAATTAAAATGTATAGATGGTTTAAAAAATGCCAAAACATTCTTACCATCATATAACACATTTCCCCCAATACTTTGCCGCCACCACTGCAGTAACAAGGGAAGCACACATGACTGACGGGCATTTTGTATTTCTCCGTGTTTCGCGCCGAAACCAAAACTGTGCGTCCAGTTTACAGCTCCCTAATAACGCTCGCTTTGCTGGTTCTTGAAAATAAACCCAGGCTATTGTTGGGGATCATTATCAATGCTATTTGACAAGCTTTAAAGTGTCAGTGGTAACAACAAGACAAGAGAAAGAAATTAAAGACACAAACATCAACAAAAAGTATATAAAACTACCCTTTCTTCTGATGACGTAAAATTTAATTAGAAAACTCAAGATAATTAGTAAATGTTGCTGGACTTGAGGTTGGGAAAGTTTGGCTTCAAATCCAGCCTGGACGCTTACTAGCCATGCAACCCTGGGCAAATCACATAAATTCTCTAGGGTACAATTTCTTCATTTATAAAAGGGGAATATACGGTTGTGTAAGAACAACTTTACCTCACAGGATTTTTTTATTAAATCAAATGAGGAAATGTATGTAGGGTGGTTTTCAGACCTTGAACGAGCACATAAGTGGCAGCCATTCCTTTAGTGGGTTTCCCCTTACTAGTGGTCTTCTAAGGCTGATGATAACTTGTCAAATGTATTATAGCCAGGATTCTTTTTCATGTGTGGGTTCCACCAAATGACTGCTGAGGCACCTTCTAAGTCTGAAATCCTGTGATTATAAAATACACTAGATCTAGCCATATAATGACATTAATCCCTCTTCTATCCAATCACCTTCTACACAAGCTGCCTCAGGAACCTTCCAAATATACCACGATGACCGTATCTCTCCTCTATTAAAAAAAGCTTGGAGCTGCTCCACGTAGCCAAATCAAGCTTCATCTCCAAGCCCTGCCGAAATCTATCCCAATCTGCTTGACTAATTCCAACAAAATGTGTGTTCCAAACTTGACTATTATATGATTCTGTTCTGCATCACTCTCTTTCACCTCTGTCCCTTTATTCAAGTCCAGTACTTAGGTAAGGATGCCCCTTTGTGATAAAACCTTCACTGACCTTCCACTATCCAAATATACATTCATACTTTTCATAGTGCCATGACATATAAAACATGTCCATTAAACACGACCTTGCTGTTCTTCAGTTGTTTCAATAGTATTGTCCACTAGCTCTCCTGCAGAATATTAGCTTCCTGAGGTCAGGATCTGTAAATCTTTTCTTTTCATATACCCAGCCCCTTCACCGAGGCCTTGCATAGTGTACTGAAATGAAGGACATTTAATGATAAATTACCAGCTCGTCAAAGTAAGTATTCACTTATATAACTAAATAAAACTTGTTAAGATATTTTTCTTGGCTTTCCCACCACAGAACTGTAATTGTTACATATTATATAAAGTGTGAAGCTAAAGCACATGCTTTATTGTTACAATATTCCCTTTTTATATCAATATGCAACAGTACGTTTTCAGGGAGTCCTGCTTTCTAGAGACAAAATTCTCCCTCCTTGCAGGTCCTGTGTTTTCCTGCTACCCCCACCCGCTCCACCCTCAGCCCACGTCTTATTGTTGGATACTCCTACTATCCTAGCAGGCTATTCTAAGATAATGTATCCATGGTAAGAAATCTTTTAAGACAAAAGGCATGGGAAGCATTGTTAATGCTAAAACATAAAATCTCACACCACCCATATCATTTCTGCATTAAAGACTGTACATGGTCAACTCACAGATAATTAGTTTACTGAATGATATGCCTAAGGACTTATAGACTCTGCATTATCTTTTAAAACTAGGACTAAGAGCTCAAGTTAATTACACAACTAAAATTATTTGAAGCAGCATAAATATCTTCAGGGCAGGTAGGGAAGGACCAAGCAGCCCATCAGGGGACAGGTATAAAGTAAGAAAATTCACAGGCATTTCAGAAAGACAAAACATACTGGCATTTCTTCTGGGCTTCTCCTCAGGCAGTTTCTTTCCCTATCATTCCAAGCATAGGAGATAAGACAAAGAAATTAGCTACCACAGTTTAATATATGAAAACCAAAAATGCCTCCTTATTCAGGATAATGAGGCCAACTGAGTACAAAGGGAATCAACTTTTTTCCCCTTAGGTATGATGCCTGAGAAAATTACAAATCTGGTCTATTCAACTTGAAAAAAAAATTATCATTTTGGCACAACTTCTGAGCAACCTGAGCCAACTCCAATCCATGTTGTCAAAGGAGACAAGATAGCCTGGATAATTAAGATCCACAGATATTTCCAAGATTTTATGTTAGCTAATAAGTTTACCCTCTCTCCATCTATCTGTTAAACCTTTACTTCCAGCTGGTAATTTGATCCTAACACCTAAGGGGGGCATGTTATTGCATGTATCTGGCACACAGTATTTAATAATTGCTTGCTGACTGAATGATAACAGAGAACAGGATAATCAGAGTAATTAAAAAACCAGCATTCATAAAGTATTTTACAATGTATACATCATTCCTCTAATAACCACCTTTCAAGTAAAGTAAAACAGGTATTATCTCCATTTTATAGATGGGGAAGTTAAGGGTTAGAGAGAGCAAATAACTAGTCCAGGGTCACCCATCTAGCCAACACAACGATCTAACATTCCTACTTTATATTTCCATAGCACATTCAACACATATCAAGTGTTTTCCTCACAACAGATCTCTCAGCAGCCAACAAGCATTTATTAAGGAAAGGTACCCACAACATACCCAGGCATAGTATTTAGGAATAAGAGAAAAAATTAAAATAGTCTTTGACTTTAAGGGAGACATATACACATAAGTATACACAAAATAAATATTGGGTAACAGGCACAGGGATCAGCAGCTGGGAGTATCAGGACAGGCCTCAGAGAGAAGGCAGCACATAAAGTGTATTTTCAAGGAAACTAGCCATTCTGAAATATGGCGGTAATGAGAAAGTACATTTTGGAAATAGTACCAGAAGCAGAATGTCATAAGGAAGGGCAAAGCTGGTCAGTTTGGCCGAACTGTGTGTGTAAAAGACAGTAATGCATAATAAGCTAAGAAAAAGGTAAAGCTGTGGCCACTTAGATCTACTGACAAGATCCAGTCTTCTTTCCTTTACCCCACAGCTATCAAAAAGGAAGTAAGTTGAATGGTTTTATCCAAAGCCATGTTTTCCCTGCCTACCTTCAGGGGTGCTGCAGAGACGCACCTCATTTTTTCAATAAATAAAAATAATGTTGCTGTTGTGTTCGGTCACGTCTGACTCTTCGTGACCCCATTTGGGGTTTTTGCCATTTCTTTCTCCGATTCATTTTTACAGATGAGGAACTGAGGCAAACAAGGTTAAGTGACTTGCCTAGGGTCACACAGCTGGTAAGTGTCTAACACCAGATTTGAACTTAAGAAGGTGGGTCTTCCTAATTCCAACCCCAGTACTTTCTATCTAATGTACCACCTAGCTGCCTCAAAATAAATATATGAAGCCTAAAGAAGAAATAGGGAAACAAAGAAGGCTGTACCCTGTGCTAGATTCGCTGCCCTCCTATACAATCTAGTCTTGTTTAC
This sequence comes from Potorous gilbertii, assembly GCA_028658325.1. Taxonomy (NCBI): domain Eukaryota; kingdom Metazoa; phylum Chordata; class Mammalia; order Diprotodontia; family Potoroidae; genus Potorous; species Potorous gilbertii. The sequence goes on from CM053770.1 coordinate 671,288,668, forward strand.
AAAAGAAACTGTTAACCCCACTTTAGTTTTTTTTAACAATGTTACTGGTCGTTATACAAATTGTTCTATTTCTGTTCACTTAACTCTGCATCGATGACATGTCTGTACAGTTTTTTTTTCCCCAAAATCTAGTTCATTATTTCTTATGGTACGATATTCATGGCATTCACAGGCCATTATTCAGCTATTCCCCAAAGCTAAGGTTTCCAGTTCTCTGTCACTACAAACAGAGCTTCTAAAATATTTTTGTATGCGTGGTTCTTTTCCTCTCCCTTTGCTCTCTTTGGAGTAAAGGTCTACTCTGGGTGCTGGTGGGTCAAAGCAGAAGCAGTTAGTGATCTCTGTGCAGACAGTTCCAAAAGCTTTCCAGAATGACTAGACCAATTCACAGCTCCACCACCTGGGAATTAATGTGCAAGCTGCCCCATTCACCAATGTTGTTAATCTAACTCTGAAGTATAACCTCAGAGTTGCTTTGGTTTGTATTTCTCTACTTACTAGTGATTTAGGGCATTTGTTCATATGGTTGTTTTAATGTTAACTTAGATTTCTTTCTTTCAAAATTGTCTATTCATATTCTTAGACCATTTATCAATTGGGAAGTAGCTACTATTCTTATAAATCCAAATAATTTCTTTATTTCTTGGAAATTAGACCTTTAGCAGAAAAATCTGTTGCAATGAATTTCCTCAATTGTTTACCTTTCCATTTTTTATGTACAACTTTGCTATTATTTCCAGAACTATGTGAAATTGTGAAATAACAGCAAAGAAAGGAGGCAACGAAAATTTCTGCCTTAGTTTTGTATTTACAGGGAAAGCTTCTGGTGTTTCTCCAGTGTACATATGGGTATTCCTTTTGTTTTAGTCAGACAGTTTATGCAGACATATGCTAAGTAACACAATGGATACAGATTATGATTTGGAGTCAGGAAGACCTGGATTTGAATAGATCGAAATGATTTGGTATTGGTTAAGAAATAGAGAGGTTGATCAATGAAGACAATTAAGTACAAGCAAATAAGCACTTGTATGGTTAATGGGATTTAAGATCTTCCCCACCCATTTAATCGTCTCACTCCATTTAACAGGCCTCACAGGGGTCCCAGTAAAGGAAGATTGTTTAGGAGAAGCTTGTTTACTTGAAGATTTTCACACCTTTGGTAAGGAGGCAGTGAAGCACTCCGGTTGTGATACCTTCTGGTTCTGTACATACTCTGAAGTGAGGTTGGGGGCTCACTCTTTGGAAGAGTGTTCCTGTGATTTGGCCAGATGAGCCTCTGAGTTAAGCTGTTACAGAGCCCACCACCCTGAAAATCCAGATGTTGGTGCTTCTCTCTATGGGAACTACGTATGTAAGTAATGATCACACTGTTGGATCTATTGATCTGCAATGTATGTATTGCTTATGGTCAGACAGTCAGAAGTCCTGTTAGTTGGTCTTTATGCTATTTTCCCTGTAATTTCTGTTTGTATTTTCTCTGAAGTTCAGGGTGCTGACTCTTCCCCTGAATTAAGTGAATGAGATATATATGTTTAATTAAAGTGATTGATGACCCCTTAAACAGCCATCTTTCTTAGTAAAGCAGATCTAAGAACTTGTCCTAGCAGTCATCCTGGGTATATCAGTGTGGATGCCTGTACAGCACGGGTAGTCTAATGTTTGATAAGCCCAAATATCCTGGTTATGTGAGTAAAAACTCACTAGTAGTGGAGCCAAGATGGCAGAGTAGAAACAGGAACCTGCCTGAGCTCTTCCCCCAAACCCCTCAAAAGACCTGTAAAAAAATAACTAAAATAATTCTAGAGCAGCAGAACGAAACAAATTTCCAGCCCAAGACATTCCAGAAGGTCAACGGGAAGGGTATATCACACCAGGCTGAGAGCAGAGCACAAGTTCAGTATGGGCCATGATGGTACTGACAGAGCTGGAGCATGCCTCAGGGGACTGAATTGCTGGAAGCTTCACTGGTTTCCATACTTCTCAATCCATAAATGCCAAAGACAGCTGCAAAAGTCAGTGGGAACAGTCTCTCACCTGGCTGAGAGGGAAGCGTGGTCCAGTCCTGGCCCTGGCTCCAGTCCAGGCCCCAGCCCCAGCCTCAGCCCCAATCCCAGCCCTAGTAACTACTGCCAAAGCAGCAGCTGCTTCTGGAGCCCTCCACTTAACAAAGAACTCAAAAGTCAAGTAAGTGCCTGAGGAAATGAGCAAAACGGGGGAGCGGGAGGAAGAAACAGACTATAGATTCTTCCTTTCTTGGTGAAGAAGTATATTCCTATGTCATAGATGATGAGGAAAATCAAAACATATAACCAGAAGAAGACAACAAAAGCCCCCAAGAAAAATATGGTCTCAGGCCATGAAGAGCTCAAAAAGGACTTTGAAAATCAAGTAAGAAACGTAGAGGAAAAACTGGAAAGAGAAATGAGAATGATGCAAGAAAATCAGGAAAAGTGAATCAACAGCTTGCTGAAGAAAATAACACCTTTAAAATTATACTAACTCAAATGGCAAAAGAGGTCCAAAAAGCCAATGAGGAGAAGAATGCCTTAAAAGGTAGAAAGGGTCTAATGGAAAAAGAAGTCCAAAAGTATACTGAAAGAAAATAATTCCTTTAAAATTAGAAAAGGGCAAATGGAAGCTAATGACTTAATGAGAAATCAAGAAATTATAAAACAAAGTCAAATGAATGAAAAAAATAGAAGACAATGGGAAGTATCTCATTGGAAAAATAATGGACTTGAAAAATGGATCTAGGAGAGAATTTAAAAATTATTGGACTACCTGAAAGCCATGATCAAAAAAGGAGCCTAGACATCATCTTTCAAGAAACTATCAAGGAAAACTGCCTTGATATTCTTGAGCCAGAGGGTAAAACAGACATAGAAAGAATCCACCAATCGCCTCCTGAAAAAGATCCCAAAAGGAAAACTCCTAGGAATAATATATCTATATTCTAGAGTTTCCAGGTCAAGGAGAAAATATTACAAGTAGCCAGAAAGAAACAATTCAAATACTATGGAAACACAATTAGGATAACACAAGATTTAACAGCTTCTACACAAGGGATCTGAAGGCTTACAATATGATACTCCAAAAGTCAAAGGAGCTAGGATTAAAACCAAGAATCACCTACCCAGAAAAACGGAGTATAATACTTCAGGGGAATGGAATTTCAGTTAAATAAAGGACTTTCAAGCACTCTTGTTGAAAAGACCAGAGCTAAACAGAAAATATGTAACTTTCAAATACAAGAATCAAGAGAAACATGAAAAAGTAAACAGGAAAGAGAAACCATAAGAGACTTATTAAAGTTGAACTGTATATATTCTTATATGGAAAGATGATATTTGTGATTCATGATACCTTTCTCAGCATTAGGGTAGCCGGAGGGAATATATGCATGTATACATATGTGTGTGTATATATATATGTGTGTGTGTGTGTGTGTGTGTGTATAAAGGGACAGAGACAGAGAGACAGAGGGCACAGGATGAGCTGAATATGAAGAGATGATATCTAAAAAATAAAATTATGTGTTGAGAGCAATGTGCTGGGAGAAAGGGAAAGGGAGGGGTAGAATGTAATAAATCACCTCACATAATAAAAGAGGCAAGAAAGAGCTTTTACAGTGAAGGGGAAAAGGGGGAAGGTGAGAGGAAATAAATGAGCCTGACTTTCATTAGATTTGGCTTCAGGAGGGAATAACATACACACTCAATTGGGTATGTCACTCAATTGGGTATGATAAATTGGGTTTATCTTACCCTACAGGAAAGCAGAGGGGAAGGGGATAAGAGAGAGGGGATAATAGAATAGACAGCAGACTGGGGGAAGGGGTAATCAGAAGCAGACACTTTTGGAGACAGACAGGTCAAAGGAGAGAATAGAATAAATGGAGGATGGGACAGGATAGAGGGAAATATAGTTAATCTTTCACAACATGACTGTTACAGAAGTGTTTTGCATGACTACACATGTATAGCCTATATCAAATTGTTTGCCTTCTCAAAGAGGGTGGGTAGGGAGGGGGAAATGTAGAGAATGTGGAATTCAAAGCTTTAAAAATGAATATTAAAAATTGTTTTTACATGCAACTAGGAAAAAAGATATATAGGCAATGGAGTATAGAAATCTATCTTGCCCTACAAGGAAAACAGAAGGGCAGGGGATGGGGGAAGGGGTGATAGAAAGGAGGACAGACTGAAGGAAAGGGTAATCAGAATACATGCTATCCTAGGGTGGAAAGATAGGGGAAAAATTTGAAATTCAAAATTCTGTGGAAGTGTATGTTGAAACTTGAAAATAAATAAATTAAAAAGAAAAAAACTCACTAGTAGTTGACAAAAACTGCTGGGCAATCCAAAAAGCAATTTGGCAAAAACTGCTTTTTGATCAACATCTCACACAAAAACAAGATAAGTTCCAAAAGCATAAGTTGATATGACTTAAAATGACTTAAGATGACATAACATCTCAAAATAGAGAAGCAAAGGAGAAAATGTTAAATCTATAAATAGGGGAAGAATCCATGACCAAACAAAAATAAGTATCAGAGAAGATGGAAAATTTTTATTATATAAAGTTAAAACTTTTTGCAGAAACATAATCTATTCAGCTAAAATTATAAGGGAATTAGTAACTGAGGAAAAGTTAAAACTTTTTGCAGAAACATAATCCATTCAGCTAAAATTATAAGGGAATTAGTAACTGAGGAAAAGTCTGCAGCAAACTTCTCTGATAAAGATCTCACTTATGATGTATATATAGAGAAGGGCCTCAAATTTTTAAGCGCCAATCTCCAATTAATAAATGGTTAAAGGATACGAATAAATAATTTTTAGAGAAAAACTGAAGTCATCTATAGTCACATAAAAATGTTTCAAATGACTAATAAGTGGAGAAATTAAAATTTAAAGTAACTGAGGTTCCACCTTGTACCCATAAGACTGGCAAAGATAAATCCACAAAAATCAATAGCATTTATATATAACAAAATCTTAAAGAAAGAAAAGAAATGGAAAAACCATTTGGAAGAAGTACAAAATGGACAAAATAACCAGGATTCAAGCTATTAAAGTATATTCAACATCTGTATAGATACAATTAGAAAATTACTCTTTAAAGAAATAAAGAACTTAATAATTAGAGGAATTTTCAGTGATCAAAACTAAGTTATACCAAAAAAACCCAAAAGATAATACAATGTAAATTAATTCATGGATTCAGTGCTATGTCAAATTAACAAGGATATACTTTAATGAGCCAGACAAAATAAAATTCATTTGGAAAAAAAAAGATTTGGAATATCAAGCTAAATAATGATAGAAGGAATGAAGGTGAAACACTTCCAAACCTTGAACTCTATTATAAAGCAATAATCATCAAAACTATTTGTTACTAGTTATAAAATAGAAAACCTGAACAATGGAACAGACTAGGTCTCATTTTTGGTTTTTTGGTGCCAGAAGCTAGCAGTTATTTTTTTCAAATAAAAGGGGTCATCCCTTGACTCACTTCTTGAAGAGGCCTATTCACTGAACAGGTGTTATCTCACTCTAAGCGAGTACTTGAAAAGACCTTACCCTAAAATGGTCAGGATCTCCCATTGCATCTTGGGTCATCATCTGGCCACTGGACCCAGATGGTTCTGGAGGAGAAAGTGAGGCTGGTGACCCTGCACAGCCCTCCCTCACTCAAATCAAAGTCAATCGCAAGTCCTGTCACCATTTCCCTGATGTCCATGGTCCTCTTCAAAAATGAAAGACAAACAACAACCCTACCTGAAATTTCACGACTCTCCTCATACACATACTCCTCCTCCCCCTCAGTTAAGAACCTTGCCTCATTGTTGGTGCTTAATATTTACTGACTGACTTTATGCAGACAATTCTCAAATCAGCTCACTAGCCCTAATCTCTCTGCTTACCCTCACCTGTGCTCATATCTCCAACAGTCTATTAGATATCTTGAGCTGGATATCTCAATAGATATCTCAGTAACATTACACTGCTTTCTCTCCTGTGATACTGCCACCACTCTGGTGCAGACCCCCATTACATCATACCCTGACTGTTGCAATAGCCTGCCAGTTGGTCTCCCTGACTCCTGGGTCTCTCCACTCAAGTCCATCCTCCACCTAGGTGCCAAAAGATTACAGATCTGACCATGTCACCCTTGTATTCAGTAAACTCCAATGGTTCACTATCAACTCCAGGATTAAGTATAAAGTCCCTTGTTTGGCTGTTAAAGTCATCCATAACTTGCTGAAATCACTTTCCCTCTATAGTTCTGGATCTTCAATATTGGCTCTTAGTATAATCATATTGAATTATTTAAAAACTTGAAACATCAATTGATGGAAAAATGTGAAAAAGTTCTTCTGAATGCATATTACATTTCTCAGTCCCTGTTTTTAATTAGTAACATATGTATGAAAATAAACTCTATCTTGTTCCTCTAATTCTGCTACTTACTGAAATAACAATCCTGTTTGAAATAATTAGAATGCTACTATTTATTGTTTCCACAGGGTTTGGGTGGGGGGGGAAGCAACAGAAGCCACCAAAAGAGAAAGGGACCTAAAGAGGATGTTTTCAAAAATGAGGGTGAGGGGTGAGGTGGATAAATTATTTCAATTCAATTTCTTTTTCTGATTTAACATACTACATCAGTTTCCGCCCTCCCCCCAAAAAAAGAATGTGAACCTCATTAAAACCAACTGCTATAGTCAGCAAAGTGAGCCTTATTTCAGAGTTTTATAAATGCACATTCTGGGTAAGAGAAGAGGCCCATAAGCACCTTCTCACAAAGCGGCATTTCAAGATCATTTCAACTGCTCAGCAGCTTCCAAAGAGTCCCAGGGTGGGGCTGATGCAATCAGAAGACTCATTAAGTAGTCACTGGAACTCCAAAAAGCTTTTGCTATTACATCATTTGCTGAATTTTTGATAAAGCTTACTGATAATAATGGATTTCACTGAAAGTGAGTCTTTTCAATACAACTGCCAATTAATTTTCTGAGAGCGAGACCTTGTATGACTAAATATTAAAAAAAAAAAAGCTCATTCTTGACTGTTAGACACAAGCTAACTGCTTTGAATGGATTGCTGACCTCACCGCTGTTTGCACAGTGCTCTGCCAGCATATAACAGAAATGCTCCAATGGTACCATAGAATCATAGGGTTTTGAGTCAAAAGGGATCTTACATACATATCATCTCATCTGATTTTATAGTGAAAGAAACACACTTGGAATGGGCAAGGATCACAGGACCAAGATCTGCACCACAGTCATCAATGATGATCCCTACCAGGATTTTCTACATTTTATATTATCTGTAACCTATGGCCTCTTTTCTACTACCGCTGTTAGCAAGGCAAATCACTGGTCCCAGTCATTACTTCACACAAATCCATAACGTTTAGGAAGACGTTTATCCATCTTTTCTAATTTTAATTTGTGTTTCTTTCTAGTTAACCTCTTCATTCTTTAATATTAAGGCGAAAAAAATAAGGTTATTGAAAATATTAAGTAGGGAATGTTATCTTTTACAGTGTCTGTTAACGGACAAAGAAAACTTGGGGGAGGAGTAAACCTTTTCTTGAATGTCTTCGTTCAAGTGCCAATCTTCTGGGATGCTTATAGGGGCAAGGGCCTGCTTCAGCCTCTCCTTTTTCTGCCCCAACTCAGCTTTTTTTCTTTCTCTTTTCACCTACTATCCCAGGGTCAGAGCTGTGTTATTCTTCCTGGCTCAGAATGAAGACTCCCTTCTCTTGCAGAATGTATGACTCTTGAGCCCAACTCAAGTCCACCTTATGGCTCAAAGATCACCAGAGTTCCAAATGGTTGTCAAAAGTTGAGGGGGAAATGCTTGCACCCCTTTAAAGTACAAATCCCAAGATGCTAGTCAATTTTCCCTATTCTCACACACACACACACACACACACACACACACACACACACACACAAGCGCGAGCGCGCATAAATTACCTGATTTCATTTAGTGTATAATAGTTTGGAAAACATCTACAATGTATGACAGATCTAATTTCCATAGGAAGGGTACTAGGTAACTGAGCTGATCAGCACAGGACTGCTTAAAGGAGGTAACTCTTAAGCTACGCCTGGAAGGAAGCTAGGATTCTAAGAGTTATAAGGGAAGATAGAAGAAGGGAAGAGAGAATACTCTCTATAAGACCACTGAGGTAGGAGAAAGAATATCATGTATGAAAACAACAAATAGGCCAGTTTTCCTAAAACAAAGAAATTCGGGAAGAAGAGTAATATAAAATCATGTCTCAATAAACTTGCTCTAAATATTATAGTTGTAATTCAAATTTTACAGAAGAGGAAACTGACACTCAGAGAGGTTGCCATAGTCATGGTTCAGGCTTCCTAGCAACGCCCCCCCTCCCCCACTCAGCTATCAAACTAATATTCCCCAAACACAGGTCTAACCATATTACCTCACATTCAACTAGCTTCACTAGTTACTTGTTACCTCTGTTTGGGATTCAAAGCTCTTCACAATCTGGTTGGTTCCTTTCCTGCTGGTCTTCTCACACCTTGCTCCCCCATAACATTCTCTGAGATCCCCTGACAAGGGCCTCACTGCCAATTCTCTAACAAAGTGTTCTATCTTCCAACCCTGAGCATTTTCAGAGTGTTTCCCTGCCTGAAATTGTCTCCCTCCTCATTCCTGCCTTCTGACTTCCTTGATTTCCTTCAAATCTCAGCTAATATTCCATAAGAAGCTTTTCCTGATCCCCTTAATGCTAGTGCCTTTCTGCTGCTGATTGTATCTCATTTGTAAAAAACTGTTTCCCCCTCCTCCTTTAAATGGTAAGTTACTTGAGATAAAGAATTATTTTTTATATTTCTTTGTATCAGTGCTTAGCACATAGTAGGTACTTCAATATTTGTTGACTTGAATTGCTGACTCCATCCTATACAACAGTCTATCAGTGATATATCAAGCATTCTTTCCTATGTAGCTGCAAAAACTCTATTTTAAAAATAATAGACTGTCCAATATTCCAAATAAAAATTGAAGTTGCATCAAGAAGTGAACCAGAGTGGGTCAGAAGGGGATAAGCAGGGTTGGGAGGATGATGAAAGGGAGGGCAATGGGAGGAGGGGGCAATTAGAAGTCAACACTCTTGGGGAAGGACAGGGTCAAAAGAGAGAGCAGAAGAACTGAGGGGAAGGATAGGATGGAGGGAAATATAGTTAGTCTTACACAACATGACTACTATGGAAGTCATTTGCAAAACTACACAGATATGGCCTATAATGAATTGCTGGAGAGGGAGGAAGGAAGAGAAGTTGGAACTCAAAGTTTTAGGAATAACTGTTGAGTATTGTTCTTGCTTACAACCAGGAAATGAGAAATACAGGTAATGGAGTATAGAAAGTTATCATGCCCTACAGGACAAAAGAGAAGATGGGGATAAGGGAAGGTGGGATGTTAGAAGGAAGAGCAGATTGGTGATAGGGGTAATTAGAATGCTCGGCATTTGGGAGGAGGGGAGAGAAACAGGGAGAAAATTTGGAACCCAAAATTTTGTGGAAATGAATGTTGAAAACTTAAATAAATTTAAATTAAAAAAAAAGAAATGGGAAAAGGAAAGAAAAAAGTTAAACTGATTATTATATCAAAAAAGTCCAAAAATTAAAAAAAAGGCTTCTGGGAAACCTGTGAATAAAAGAGGAGAAAAAGAAATCCTTCACTGTCTAGAAAAGATAAAGGTAGTGAGTGGTGGCTGGTGGCAATCTGCTCAGGGACAGAGACAGCTGTTTGTAATAAAGGATATGCATGGATTCTTTTCTCCAGATACAGATGGAATTTTAATTAAAGTCAAAATATCAAATGTTGGTTGTAGTTAACCTAGCTAAACTACAGCTTACGTGAATGCTGCTAATGTGAAATTAGTAGCAACAGAAAACTACTACAACTATTACATTCAAGTCAATCCATAGCTAATGTCTATGGGAAAAGAAGACTTTGCATCCAGCATATGTGCCACACATGTTTGGTGGCTGATTAGAAATTACAGAAATGTATACTGGCTCCAGGGAAGCCTGCAGCACCATGATCCAATTCAGACAAGTAAATGAATTAAAAAAGACTTTATAAATATTAGGATTATCCTAACTCAAAACCTCCTTAGCACCCCAAATTCAGAAGATAAATTAGAAGTGGGGCAGTCACAGAGACATGAAACACAGAATCATCATTTAAGATTTTTAATTATCACTTTAAAGGACGTTTAAATAATACCCTTTACCTACTCTAATTTTCCTTAAGCATTACAAACCTTTTAATTAATAACCTACACAAATGTTCCTGTTGGTAACACGTACCTGAGGAAGAAAAACTCTAATATTCCACTATATTTATATTGCAAGACACTACTTCCTGCCACTGATGATATCTATCTTTTAGAAAGAGAGGTTCTTAAGCTTTTTTTAATCATAGACCCCTTTGGCAGTGTATATGTGAAGCCTATGGTCCTCTCTTCAAAATAGTGTTTTTAGATGAATAAAATAAAATACACAGGATTACAAAGGAAACCAATTACACTAAAATATGGTTATCAACTCTCTACCCAAAAGTCAATCACATGACTGACTACACACTGCTATCTATGGTTTACTTTCTTAGCTAGATTCTAACACTAACCATTCTGATTCCAAAAAGTGGCAGGGTTCAAGTGGACACCTCCCCCTCAAATGAAATACTCAGTTACTTCTTATTAAGAAGTCCTGGTCAGTCTCTCAGTCACCTTTTTGTTTTTTACTACTACAACTCCAATCAGGCAGAGATCCTATTACAACATCAATCACTATTCCGATAGTAATAACTATTCAAATCTTGTTAACACATATATGCCCACAATTTCCATGGTGCCATTCTCACATACAATAAACAATATTTCAATGTCTTTTTAACCTCCTTGATTCAACCTATGCCTCATTAATATTCCAGCAGTAAAATTATTTTCATACCCTTCCTCCCATCCACATTGCAGCTGCCCAGAGTTATACTCTTGGCAAGTGTGGAAGATTAGATCTGAACTCAGGTCTTTGTGCTTCCAGGCCAGGACTCCATCCACTGCATCACCAGCTGCCTCAACACCTCAGTAAGACTTATTCTAATAGACCTTGCTTGCACTGGAAGATAGATCTCTTAACAGAGGCAAGGAGAAAACCATAAAAGATCCCTTCTAGGAAGACATTCAAAGCTAAAGACATACAAATATGTAAACAACAGAAAACTATGTATACATATATATATATATATATATATATATATATATATATATAAAACACAACAATCATGATACAGTGCAAGGAACACCAGCTCTGGAGTCAGAGAGAGCACTAGAACTCAAAATCTGCCTCCCAGATTGTGTGACCTTGAGAAACTCACTTAAACTCACTTGGTCTCTGCCTCATCTGTCAAAGAAAAATGGTGGTCTCTGATAGGCCACCCAGGTATATAGCTCTATGAACCAAACACTAAAAAGGAAGACCAGGATGAGATTTCAGGAAAGGTTTCATGGAAGTCAATTAGAATTAGGAGATAATTTGATAAGCTGAAAAAAAGGCTAATAATTCCTACCAACAGAGGAAACACCTGAGCCAGAAAGTGCTGTCCATCTTCCACATGTACTCACATTTCTCTTCAAAGCCACCACAGAAGGAAGGTAGTGTAGGGAGAAGCACAGAAAGGGACAGGGGTTCTAGACCACTGTGGAAACTCAGGGTCCAACTCAATCCTTCATAATGCTACCCTTTTACTCTTGGTAAGGCTGGTACTCTGGCCCGGCTTCCCCCAAATAACTAAGTGAAGGACCTGGACAAGAGGCTTCTTTTATCCTTTATTCCTCTTTAAAAAAAAAAAAAGTATGATGTGATAAAAATTGGCAGCTAAATCTTAGAAGACTGAAAGGAGAGAAAAAGTGAAACATGATTTCACACAATAAAATGTTGTATTGCAATAGCTCTAAGCCTACAGAAATACAGTATAAACAGAACTTTTCTGATAACTGAAAAAAGCCAAATTTTTAATTATTCTCCAATCTTTTAACAGAAACCTAGCTAAAATATATTACATACAAACCATGCAAGGTTGAATAAATATCACTTAAATTTGCCTTCAAGATTCAGTCATAACATAAGCTCTCTCAGGAACCACGCAGTACAAATCATACCTGGGCAAAAATGTCCCTAAGAAAATCCCCAGCAAGGCATCATTCAGCCTTCACTGAAAAACTAGCAATGAGAAGGAAAAACTTCTCGTGAGGGCAGCCCATTTCACTTCTGAACAGCTATTCCTATTTGGGCATCAGGAAGCTTTTCCTTCCACTGATCCTAAATCTGCTTCCCCAAAATTTCTATCCATTCTAATGAGCTCAGTCCTTCAGGACAAGCTAAAATCCCACTTTCTTGTACACAAAGGTCCTTCTGGAGCTTGAAGAGGACAATCATGTGTCTATTCGGTCCTCTCTTCACAAGACAGAATACGCCCAGTACTTCCAACGAGACTCTAATGGTGTGAACCGAGGCCTTTCACCACCTAAGTTAACTCCTCTGAAGAATGTTCAATTGAGTGGCATTTCAGTATCTTTCTAAAACTACAGTGCCTATAGTCGAACATAATGATGAAGGTGTGTTTGATCCCATCAGAATTATCTATGCCCTCACTGGCCAGACACTTCACCCTCTCTCATCCTAGACACTATGCCTCTCAATGCACACTGGTAGAATACTGGCAGTAAAAACATGGGCCTTTGTTTCTGGAAAAGTTCAGAAATCTGCAACATTTGCTGAAGGAAATCCAGCCCATTCTCTTCCACTTGTTAAATGCTGAACTATACAGTCTGAACTATACATCCTAAATATATTAACTGAAGGACATGTCAAAAGTTTAATTTAACCCCTATTTTATTCCAATCAGTATTATTCAGTTTAGCAGTAATGAATATTTCTGTTAAACTTGTCTACAAATATAGATTTAGTCAGTCTAGTCAACTAATACTAGTGCATATTTTACATATCTTATATTTAGAGATAATCAGATCAGGTGAGACAGACTCTTTCTGATATTAAGCTCCAAAACTTAAACTACAGGTTGTAAGCTCACTTGCTTAAGCAAAAGAAGCTAACTAGAGGATGTCCACCCTTTCTGCCTGATGAGTAAGTGACCAAGACCAGAATGGCTGACATTCTAATGATATGCAAAGTCCTTCAGCTTCTTTTTGTCCCTCTGTCCTCCACTGTCCCTCTCTATTGTCCAACGTGGAAAACCGGCCATGAGTACTTAGCCCCTGACCCTTGCCTTGCCTATCAGCCCTAAGCATTTTCAAGCTCTGCCTGAGGAGCTCAACCCATTTAACTCCATATAACAGACTAGGGAATTCTTCCTTCACATCTATTTTTAATGGGTCATGGGAGGACCCATTCCTAAGTTCTTTTCTAGGAGGCTCTATTACGTTTCACAACATGATGAAATAAGCATTGTCATCTGCAAATAAATGTATCTGAAATATCTCAACAGCCTTCAGCAATACCTCTTCAACTTGAACTCTCCATCACAGTGGCAAGCATAGTTGAGGAGCATACTTCTCCCTGCTTTATCCCTTGCCTGATATTTATGCACCAACAGTTAAACAAGTTTCATTCTGTCATCATATCATGCAAAAAATCTTGAATAATTTTGACCTATGGATAGAAAACACCTTGTTGGAAGAAAGCCTTCAAGATGGCTTTTTTGAAGCAAATACTTCATCATAAATTATTTGAGTAACAACAGATTTATATTAGTCAATTTCAATATAAAATGGTTACAGCTTTTTCTATATCTTTTTTTCCCAATTCATTACTCATCCTTCATTATTAATAGATTTTTTCAATACGGGAGGAATGATTTGTTTCAGTTGCATGAAATAACTTTTCTCATCATCCTTCTTCTGGTTTTTTACAATTTTTTATCATTGTTTGATCAAGCCATATCCTGATTGTACAGACAGTTGATTCAGTAATGACTCCCAAACTAACAACATGCCCTTTCCTATCTATTAAAATATAATTTTTCATTTTTTGTGATATCAGTTGGTGCTCACCAGGTCTGGCACTCATCAATTCTGTTCTCAAATAAATACTCATGATGTATAAGCATCAGTCTCTGGCTTCTCTCATTCCTTATTCCCGATCTATGATTTCTAATATATTTGTGATAATTCTCATCTGCTCCCACCCTTTCATTGAAAACAAGTATTAAAATATATTGATTTAATCTGGGGTCTTACCAAGTTTTTATAACTGCCCTAATCCTCTGCAAAAGATGTTGTTACAGAAAATGAAGCATTTATCTTGAACTTCTTAATAAAAGGTGACTAAATGACCCAGGAAATGACATTTCTGGCTGCCTTCAGCGGAACAATAAAACCAACCCAGCCAGTTCCTTTATGTGCCTCCCAAGGACTACTTGTGAGCCATCCTTCATGTTTCACTTATTTCTTATTTATTCATTTCCATGGCCTCCCTTCCTTCAGTTCCCTTTTATATGTTCAGTCTTCACCCCTTTAGCATTTCTCCTGAAGGGCAAGGACTGTCTTTTCTTCTCGCTTATATTTACATTTCCAGTACTTAGTACAGTGCCTGGCATATGGTGAGCTCTTAAAGACTTAGTGACTTGACTTGATTTATAATTGGAATGTTAGGAGTGATAGATTTAAGTTACTCCAATATGTCAGCTCATTGCTCACAGGATAAGATTCTCACATTGAGAGTATCAACAACCTGGCAGAGCTATGAGATGGTACAACCACTCTGGAAAGCAACGCAGAATTATACAAATAAAGTCATTAAAATGCCCATACCCTGTGAACCAGAGACTCCATTATGGGACCTGTGCCCAAGGAAACCAAAAATCAGAATAAAGTTCCTCAAATACACCAAAATATAGTAGCACTTTTGGGGATAGCAAGGAATTAGAAACAAAATAGATGCCCATCAACTGGGGAGCAGTCAAACAAATTGTGGTATTGGAATGTTATGGAATATTACTGAGCTGTAAGAAAAGATGGAAGAGATGAATACAGAGAAGCATGGAAAGATCTATATGAACTTATGCAAAGTAAGCAGACCCATAGAAATGAGACAAAAATGACTGCGACAATGTAAACAGAAAAGCCAAACATACACAAAGTGAATGAAGCAAGAGTATAAAAATTCATCATGACCTGAACAAAGAGACAGGAGACCCACAGGTAGTATACACTGCACTGATCGCTATGCTGATCTTCCCCCTTTTCTTCTCTTTATAGAGACAGCATTCAAGCCAAACTCTCCCAACTTTCCCTGCCAAACATCAAACCGATTTCTGGAGTGGCATACTCAACAAAAAATTAAGATGAGACATATTTCCAGCCCAAGAAAGCTTAGGAGGTTGGCAGGAGAGGTCTGTGACACGAGGAGGGAGTAAGAGGGAGGGGCATGGGTGCATCCAGAACAAATTTAAAATAAAATACTATTTATTACATGGGTTAGCTCTCTGGGAAGAGGAAGAAGAAATACTGGAGGGAAATTATGATGATGTAAAAATAAAAGGCATCAATAACAACTTTTTGAAAAAATTTTAAGTACCAATAACCAAGTAAAAGCTTATAGATGGTCAAAAACTGAACTGAGGGCCACTTGATACTTGTATTTGTTTCACAGATTGTTAAGGATAAAGAATTCATCATAAAATGCCTAATGAGTCTCTCCATATATGACCTTGGCATTCATTCACCAAATATGAGAACTCAGGGCCATCTCCAAGCCACAATGAGTCATTGGAGTAGGCCTCTGTGAAGGCTGGCAGAGAAAATGGAAGCAAGGTAAGTGCCAAAAAGCTCTGCCATTCTTTTACTATTGTCCTATTCACCTTGACCTGAAGTTCTAGCCCTTCTGTGACCCCACTCATTTTCTCCATAGTTTGATTTTAATCCTGTCAATTTCCCACAACAGCCTGAATTTCCATTGTGTTTTTGTGCTTCTGAAGTTATTTTTAGGGACTATGTTATGTTTCTACATTTTTTTCCTCCATCTTCTCCTCTCTTTACTACAGCTTGGCCCTAACTTTGGGTTTTTCTTCTTAATTCCTCCTTTCCATTGTTGCTTCTGATTCCTCCAAGCTAAACTAGTTTATGTCCTCAACAGTACTAGGGACTGTCTCACCTCTATTACTGCCCCTGAGGTCTAAGAATATATGTGCTCCTTCACCTCAGTCTGTCTGTCACTATGGGTCTTTTCTCCCCGGTCACATCCTCACCAAACTGTTACCAGCAACTTATGATATAAGGATAGCTAAAGAAATACTGGTGTGCCTTGTATAGAACAAGAAATCTAAAGATTTTGTCCAAACTCCAACTGGATGGTCCTATGTTCCAGGAAATCATGGAAGAATGTTCACCCTGAACAGTTTATTTTCTCACTTAAAGGTGAAGAGATGACTTTCAGATAACCCAAGGTCCTAAATCCCTACAGAAAGAGCTCCAAGAGTGCTGAGTGAAACCATAGAAATCAGAAATTAAAAGCTTTATTTTTCTTTCCTTTTTCTTGTCTTCAGTGCCTTTGGGTTAGGGAAGATCATTTCAAGCACCAAGACAGGCCTTTGTTTAATATTAAGAAAGCAGCAACCTCAGATAAATTTTGTAAAATATTCTATCATCTCTGTGCTGATGATTCTTACATCTTCAACTGCCTATTAAATATCTCAAAATGGATGGCTTGAAGACATCTTAAACTTTTTTTTTTAAGTTTTAATTTTAATCAAATACAAACAGTTATCACTACAGAAGTGAAGAGTTGACTATTATGCAAATAGTCAGAGTTAATGGTCACTGAGCCATCACAGAAGATGGAGCTAGTCAATTATTTTTGATATTTCCAAAGCCTAGTGAAGATAGATGTTTCTTCTGCCTTCCCTGTCTTACCTCCAGAGAAACTGGAAACATATTATAGACTAATGATGGCAGACATCTTAAACTTAACATGTCCAAAATGACCTCCTCAGATCCTCCCCTTTTCTCTGTCCCTTCCAAACTTAAATAGTCCAGGATACCACCATCCTCCCAGTCACCTAGGCTTACTACCTAGGTGTCATCCTTGACTCCTCACTCTCTCATCTCTCATATCCAATCTGTTGCCAAGTTTGCTAAATCTGTTATTATATTCATAAGAATCTCTCATGTATGACCCCCTTCTCTCCTCTGCACTGGTGCAGACCCTCATCACCTCACACCTAGATAACCAAAATTGCCTGTTAGCAGGTCTCCCTGCCTCAAGTCTCTCCCCTTTCCATTTAATTCTTCACTTAACTTTTGAATTAATCTTTCAAAAAAGCTGGAAGATCTAATGTCATCACATTATTCAATAAATTCCAGTGGCTCTCTATTACCCCCAGGATCAAATATGAAATCTTCTGTTTTTTACAATGTTGGTGTTACACATAAATTGCTTTCTTGCTTTTGCTCACTTATTCTGCATCTATTCATACAGGTCTTCCCAGGTTTCTCTGGTGGTCTATTTTGCATTCTTTATTTTGTACAAAACAGCAGACCCTCCAACATTTATCATTTCCAATTTCTCTGCCAAACAATTTTGAAAGATTTAAGAACTCTAATCACACCTCACGGATCAACCACAATTCCAGTGGACTGATAG
Organism: Potorous gilbertii; assembly: GCA_028658325.1. Taxonomy (NCBI): domain Eukaryota; kingdom Metazoa; phylum Chordata; class Mammalia; order Diprotodontia; family Potoroidae; genus Potorous; species Potorous gilbertii. The sequence goes on from CM053770.1 coordinate 671,306,387, forward strand.
AAGAATGCCATTTACCTTCTGACAGAGAGGTAATGGATAAATATACAAAACTGGACACATACTTTTCAACATGGATAGTATGGAAATTTGTTTTGACTATGCTTGCTTCCAGAAGTTTAGTTTGTTTTTCTCAAGATGGAGGGAAATTTCATAGATGGTTTTTCTGGGTATACATATTATTCTCACTTAAAAAGCACAAGTTTTTAAACTGAACTTGTTTTTGTTTTAATTTATGACTTTCAATATCATTGGTTTCCTCTGTAGTCCTATGCATTTATTTAAAAACATTATCCCAAGAAGAAATAGGCCTCTCACCAGAACTGCTAAGGAAGCTAAACTCTATACGAGACCTTTTCACTCTTGGTAGAAATCATTTCTTTTTGAATTTTGAGAAATCCATTTTTATCACTTCCATGCAGACTTGTCCAATAGAATGTAAATCCAATGGATCCCATCTATACTTTTCCTGAACTCTCTGAAATATTTTCTCCAAAAAAATCAATGAAAAAATACAAACTGTGTGAGAGCAAAGATTATTTCAACTCAGCATAAACTCATTAAATGTCTTCTGTATATTAAGAAATACCCTAGGTGCAGGAAATATAAAGAAATACCTAACAACTCTTATCCTCAAAGAGCTTATATTACACAACTGCAACACGGAATCAAAGAATTTCAGAAATAGAGGAGACGTCAGAGGCACAATCACCCATAGAGAAGTAGATTATTTAAAGCTAAGAAAAGTATGTCCTGACAGGGATATCATCAACAAGCACCTACTACATATCTTCTACATGCCACGCACCGCTCTTGGCACTGGAGATACAGAGACAAAAGTAAAGCAGGTCCTGCCTTTAAAGTGACTCATGAAATGAACTGGAGATTCTAAGAGGTGTCAGGATGAAACTGTGCATTCCACATATAGCAAATAATCAGTACAAAGGGACAGAAAAGGGAAATTGAGTGCCATGTATAAGGAACAGTAAAAAAGGCAGTCTCACTGGACTACTGTGTACATAAAGGGGGATAATAAGTAATAAGATAGGAAGATAGGTTGAAGTCACAATGTAATGGGCTCTAAATGCCAAACAAAAAAATTTATATTTGACCCTAGAGGGGAAAATGGAGTTTATTGAGAAGGAAAATAATAGTCTGATGTGAGTTTTGAGAAAACCACTGTTAGATCTTGAAGATGGATTAAAATAAGGAGAGACTTGAGGAATGAAGGAACATCTGGAGATTATTTCAACAGTCCAGGTCAGAGGTGATGAGAGCTTGAACTAGGTGTTTATATAAGTGGTGAAAAGCCAACATAAGAGATATTATGGAGGTAAAAAGTGTAAGATCCAGTGATAAATAAAACATGTGGAGTACATAAGACTGATGAGCTGAAGATGACACTAAGATTACAGATCTGGGTAACTGAGAAGATGGTGGTGCCCTTAAATGGTTTACTCTGGCTCTGTGGAACAGATGTGGGAGTAATTCAAAATACAAGTTTGGCAAGACGTGGATGGCAAGAGGCTAGGGGGAGAGAAGGGTATTCAAGAGTACTGTGTGAACTAATCAACCTAAGGATCAAGACTGGAAAGGGGAGAAAGTGAAATCAGAGCAAGGGCAATGGCCTGAGAAGGTATTGAGAAAAAAAGAAACTGGAAATGATGGAAAGCTTTGTATGAAGATCTAGGAGAGGCTAAGAAACCAGAAAAGATCGAATGACAGATGACTGTACTCAAGGTCACGATAGAGTCAGCTCACACAATTTCAGTGCAAGCATTTACACCTTAGAAATCAGCAAATGCTACAAATCAGGGCTTGACTTATTGTTCTGTCGATTGTCTAGAATCTAGAAAATGTTGGAGAATAATGTTAATCATTCAGATCAAATTTAACAGGTTGTCCTGCATACAATTTTGGAGAATGAGATCTGGTTGTTAAATATTTACCCCCTGGTTTTAATTAGAGCCTTTGAGTATGGAAGTGGGATATGTGTGTAATAGTAAAATCTAATTTAACATTTAGCACCACTATCCCTTTATACTAAAGTCATCTTCCTTTCATTTTCTCATACAGTGATTCTAATTTTGTTCCTGACCCAAAGAGAATAAAACTAATTCCTCTTCCACAGACATACCAGATATATACAAACCTCATCACAACCATAATCCTTCAACAGTTTTCTATGTCATTCTAAATGTCCCCACCTCCTTCACCTGAGACTCATGAGGTCTGAATTGTTTCACCCCACTCCATCAGCTTGAGGAACACTTCTATGACATGCTATTAGTGTCCTTCCTAAAATGTGGTTTATCCCAAATGTGATTAATCACAGCAGAGCACACTGAAATTATCATCTTCCTCACAATGACCACCTGATTTCAATCAATATACTAGAAATTATTTGAGAACAATGAAGAACTGAGGACAGCTGAATCCAAAAACTGCAAAAGACTAAGCCATTTCCATAAAGGATACAAATGCTGATGCTGTCACTGAATCTCAGAATGTTTAAAAGAATGAGTTGAAGGTCTCCAGGCACTAGCACAGTTCAAAATTGCAGAGATTACGCACAGTCATTAATTAGGGCCATTTATAAAGCTTCAAGATTCCCTCAAAAGCACCCCAAAATGTTTGAAGGATTATTCCAGCTGAACAAAGTGAGAAGAGTGTCAGGCACTGGCAGCCACAGGTACGCTGGCAGGTACACTGGCAGCATCTTCTTTCCATGAACTCAAACCAACATGTCAAAACTCTACTTCAGATGCAAAGCTTTGGGGGTGGACAAATATACAACCATCTCCCTGTCTTGAATTCCAAACACAGAAACAAATCTCTAGGATAAAGAGGAAGAAGCGAGAAAATGACAGCTGTGAATATCCATTTATTCCATGACTATACCACAAGTGAGCTGTTCACTCACAGAGATGGGGGGAGAGGAGTGGGGGTATTCAACAATATTCTCTTTAAGCTAGAAGTAATTGTTATATATTATGTACTTCTAGTCTTTATCCTTAGCAATCTATGAAACAAATAAGAATACCAATCCTAAACCACTTCTGTAGTCATTGTGGCATAGGGCTGGAAGAGTGGGCACTGGATGCAAACCATCACAATTTTTAGATCACCTAAAAATATATATAAATAAGTTTACTACTGATGTCTTTTTTTCACATCGTCGTAACTTCCTCCAGTATCCCTCCTTCCCCTTCCCAGAGAGCTATCTCCTGTAACATATAGCATTTTATTTTTATCATTTATTTTTCAAAATTTTGGGTTCCCAATTCTCTCCCTCCTTCAGACTCCACCCCCACCCATTCAGAAAGCAAACAATATGATACCTATTATACAGGAGAAGTCATACAAAATATATTTCCATATTAGTCATGTTGCACCCAAAAATAAAAATAATTTTTTAATCAAACAATGATGTTTATTGAAAATAACTTGATGGTGTTAGTAAAAGTATCATTCATGTATTTAAATGCATTTTGTAAATTAACTGTGGCAACAGTAACAATATGAAACAGGCCCTCAGAGGCGATTTTCCTTTCCTTTGGTACACTATTTCCCATTAGTGCTAAACTGCAAAATTATCTCACTTAAGCTTCCACAGGAAATAGTGGGCTTATATTTTAGGACAAGAAGTAGTAACTAATGTTTTTATAAAGGCATTCTAACACAGACACAACTTTCTCCTCATAAGATGACTTCATCCTTATTTCAGCAATTTATAGTCACAGAACAATTTACATGTTATCAAACCCTAATCAGCTGTGTCAGACAGGTGTTGTAAACACTATCTCCACTTTTCAGAGAAGAAAACTGAGGGCTAGAATGATTTTGGCCTCTAGTGAATGGTGGAGCCAAGGATGGACTTGAGGTCTGTCTGGGAGTCAAGTATTTCTACTACTGACCTCTCCTGCTTTCTAATATAGGCAAGACCCAAAAGGAAAAGACAAAACTGTGGGAGTGCCAAAATATTCCAAATGATTGCTTGAGGTCACTTGATGGTAATTAGTCCATCTGCATTTGCTGGATCTCCTAGGAATGTGCTCTGTAAGGTTAAAGATAAACAGTCCTTAATATCATCTCCTTTCTTTGAAAACCAGGACTCAGATATAAAAGGTCTGGGGCACAGCTATTCTTTCACATTCAGTATTTCACAGACAATTACACAATCAGATAAAACAACTTCTCTTCGTAAACGTATTGGGATATTACATCTGCAGAAAAGGTTGTCTACCCTCGGCCTGAAGACCTTCAGAGTCTGAGACAACAGTAAATGCCACAATTCCTCTCTGCTCTGAAAGAGTGCAGTTTGGATCAGTGCTACTCTTTCTCTTACTGCTTTGAGGTCAGGAACCCCACTAAGTTCATACCCATTTTTGTTAGGACATATTCCAAATCTGTTATTGTCCATTTTATAGTTCTTAAAAATGTACATTAATACTGGTACTGCAAAGGTGTTAATTGCTTTGCATGTGAACTTCCCACTGAGCTTTGATTTCAAGGAAGCTGCAAGGTTCTTAAGAGATTTGGGCCCAGCTTCCTCCTTGATAATTTATATTTGAAGTGTATTATCAGAAGACCAAGGTATTTGTAATTTTCACCTTCAAACATTGGTCCAATGTGATCTCTAAACTCAAGCTCAAAACACTGAGACTTAATTTTACTTATCAAGTCCAAACGGCATTTTGATAATATTAGAGAAAGACTGCACAGGATAAAGGAATGGTTTATTAAGTAGAGCTTATAGTCAAGTGGGTGGCAGAGCAGCCTGGAGTCAGGAAGACCCAAGTTCGACTCTAGGCTCAGACACTCACTAGCTGTGTGACTCTGGGCAAGCTGCTTAACCTCTGGCTTAGCTTCTTTATCTGTATCCTTGACTCCTCACTCACACTGACCCGACAAATCCAATCCACTGCCAAATTTTGTTAGTTCTGCCTTCACAATATCGCTAATGGGCAGGAGAACAACTAGCCAAAATCATGAAAACCCAGATAAGAGAGAACTCAGAAGGACAGAGTGATCAAAAATGTCAAATTCCACAGAAGAGTCAAGGTGGATGAGAGCAGAAAAAAATGCCACTGGGTTTAAAAGGCAATATTAAACATCCTTTGTTATGTAACTCAGCTAAACTTCTTCAATAAAGGACTGATATGATCTTATATGCTTTTGAAAAATCAATGTAGCAGCTGAGTGGAGGGTAGTCCAAAGTGGGGAAAAACTTGTGGCAGACAGAGCAACCAGTAGGCTATTGTGATTGTCCAGGAGTGAGGAGAAGAGGACCTGCAACAGGAAAGTAGCATTGGCAGAGAAGAGAAGAGGGTGTCCTTGAATGATGTTGCAAAGTAAAACTGACAAGTTTTGGCAACAGATTGGATATGGGGAATGAGTTCAGATTTAAGGGTCAAGGATGACATCTAGGTTGTCAAGCCTGGATGACGAGCGATGGAAATGTTTCAAGGGGGAGGGTATGGGAGGAAAGATAATATGCTCAGTTTTGGACATGTTGAGTTTAAGGTGTCTATAGGACAGCCAAGTCAAGAAGTCTAAAAGGCTGCTGGAGATGAGAGACTGAGGTCAGCAAAAAGGTTAGACTGAATAAGTAAATCTGAAAATTGGAATCACCAGCAGAGAGATGATGGCTGAATCAATGTGAGCTGATGAGATTACACTGAAATAGTGTAGGATGAGAAGAGAAAATAGTCCAGGATAGAGTCCTGGGGAACATCCATGGTTAACAAGCTAGACCTGGATAACAATCCAGCAAAAGAGTCTGACCAGTGGCCAAGTAAGAGGAAAACCAGGAGAGAGCAGCATCCCAAAAACCTACAGGGAAGCAAAAGTACCAAGGAGAAGAGGGTGATCAATGGGGTCACAGGCTGCAGAGAGATCAAGAAGAACAAAGATCAAGAAAAAGTCACGGGATTAGGCAACTTGGTAACCGTGGAGAGAACAGTACTGGTGGAATGAGGAGGTCAGAAACCAGACTGCAAAGAGTTAAGATGAGACTGAGAGAAGACAAAGTGCAGGCATCTTCTATGGGAGACAGCCTTCTCAAATAGTTTAGCCACAAAAGGGAGGAGAGCTTGGGGACAACGGTAAGCAGGTATGGTTGGATCAAGGGAGGGGTTCTTGAGAATGAAGGGGACATGAACATGCTTGTCATGGGCATATAATACAAAGACAAAGGGGGAAAGGAAAGAGGGGAGAAGAGAGAGTTCTCAACAAATGATCTCAAATTTTTTCAGTAAAACAGGAGGCAAGGTTCTCAGTTAAGAGGGTGAGAAGAAAGAAAGTCATGGAAGGTTTGAGGAGGGATGAAAACATCTGGAAGAGCTGCCATAGAGAGTAGGATGGGGAGTTGCTTAGGGAAGCACAGAATGATTGTCTAGCAGCAGCAATGGCCCAAGTGAGGTTATGTAACATAAATTTGTAATGAACCAGTAAGAATAACTGTTCAATTCAATCAGCAACATTTGTGTAGCAGCAAAAGGAGCAGATCTGGGCACAAGTGGTAGTATGACAAAGGGAGAAAAGACTCAAGAGAGGACAACAGTGGAGAGCTGACCTGGTTCACTGAGAGATTCAAGATCCAACGAAGAAGGAGAACGTGGCAAGTGTAGGGGTAAAGCCTTGGGAGAGAACTAAGAAACCAAAGGATCAGAGGCCCCCGAGTGGACAGGAAACAAGGCAGGCCTTGGAAAGCAGAGATGGACGACCTCCCACTCCGGGCCTTCTCACTCCCTGCTGTCGTCTGGTTTCCTTGAACACTGCTGAAATTCCATCTTCTGCACAACTTCCCCTTCCCCTCAAGCCCCCCCTGCTTTTGCCTTCCCTCTGATATTACCTCCCATTTGTACGGCATATATTCTTTACATACATAGCGATTTGCATGCGATCTTCCCCGTTCTTAAGGTTATGGATTGTTTTTTGCCTTCCTTTGAATCCCCATGCTCAGCATTATGCCTGGCATACAGTGACCACTTAATAAATGCTTGCTGACTGACTAGATGTTAAATTTGTTTCTGCAAAAACACTTCAATTTCATGTAATCAAAATTCCCTATTTTATTTTCTGTAGTGACCGCTATGCCTGTTTGATTAATATTTTATCCTCTGTTCACAGATGCAACAGGTTTATGATCTTGCTTATAAATTTCTTATGCTGCAATATTCACGTCATGTCTTCATTTTTAGCTTAGCATACAGCCTAAGATTTTGATGTAAACCTAATTTCTACCAAACAATTTTCTTATTTCTCCAGCAGTTCTTAGGACCTACAATTTACCTGTAGTTTTTTCTAAATTAAATTACGATTAGGCCCTAGCTTCTTGGGAATCTCTGGGGTTCCCTCCTTCCACACTGAGCTTCTGCCTCAAATTGAGGAAAACAACATAATCCTATTTTTTCCTTTCACTTCTAAACTATTCAAACAATAGTCTATGCCAGCTGTTCCCTACATCCTTATGCCTCCTCTGGTTTTTGCCTCTAAGACTTTACGGGACCTCTTCTTCACAACGTCAATAAGGATGTCATTATTGTTTCTCAGGTCTTAACACTAGGAAGCCACAGAGCTAAGACTTCAGGTGAGGCTTCCTTGATCTCTCTTGGTACCCTCTGATAACACACATTTATAAAGTATGAAGGGGAAACCCTCCTTCCTCTGCCTTGGTGGAAAATTCCTTTGCCTTTAAAAGGCAAAAGTGATTTCCATCCACCTTTGTGCTATATTCTCTTGAGGAGAGATGTGGGGAAGTAGAAAGGGCACCAGATTGCAGTCACAAGATCTAGAGGTTCAGATTCTGCCTTGGTCACTTAACTACCCTGTGTATGACCTCAGGCAAGTCACATCTCATCTCTGGGTTTTAGTTTACTCGTTTGTAAAATGAGAGGATTGAACTAGATGGGCTTCCTCTAAGGTCTTTTCTAGCTCCAAATCTCCAATCCTTAAGCTACAAAAACTTAGGCATGGAGAAGGGAGAACCAAAAAGCAAAAACACTCCAATGAACATAGTCTGAAGTCCTAGTATTTACTGCTCTTGCTTAAGAGCTAACAGGCTTCAAAATCAATGATGAGTTATAATGGTCTAAACATTACGCGAAGAACTTACAGAAGATAAAGATGGGAAGGCTTATCTTTCCTCTCTTCTAGATAGGTGGAGCAAGGTGGCACAGTGGATATAGAGTGCTGGGCTTAGAATCAGGAAGACTGTTCTTCCTCAGTTCAGATTCCATCTCAAGTTTGACCCTGGGCAAGTCACTTAACCTTGCTTGCCTCAGTTCCCCACTGGTAAAATGAGCTGGAGAAGGAAATGGCAAACCACTCCAAGATCTTTGCCAAGAAAACCCCAAATGGGTTTACGGAGAATTGGACATGAATGAAATGACTGCAAAACTCTTTGAGATACACATATGAAGGCTCAGGGGCATCAAACACAAATCTAACAGCCAGAAAACTAAAGCATCAATCAATAACCCTGTTTTCAGATCAGATGAGGCCTTGGCAACTGGTAATGGAACTGGCCAGGAACATCATATGATAACTCCCATAATCAAATTCCATTACCAAGAGAGTCAGATATTACTATCCTAAGCAAAAGGCAATTTTTTTAAAAGGTACAGAAAGGACAATCTATCATATTAGTCCTCCGTTTGGTTCGTGCCTTTTCAATGGCCCAGTCGTTAGGCCTAAACTATGAAGAGACACCACCTATCAAAAAACCTATTCTACTGTATTCATGTTGAACAAGTGAGCAAAGCAGAAAGTTTCTATGATAAAAAGTCTCATATCCAAAGCACATACACACATGCACATGCATGCACACATGCACGCACGTGTACACACACGGAAACAAATCAAATTTAGCTATGAGAGCAAGAGCTGTTCCCCAATAAATAAATGGTCAAAGGATATGAAGAGGCAATTTTCAAAGGAAGAAATCCAAGCAGTCAACAACTATATTAAAAAAAAATTCTTCAAGTCACTAAAAAAGAGAAAAATACAAATTGAACCAAGCAAAGTTCCACTTCATACCCAACAGATGGCAAAGATGACAGTAGAAGGAAAATGACAACTGCTGGCTGGGACGGTTGAAAAACAGGCAGAGTAACGCACTGTTGGGGGACCTCTGGATCTCTGCAGCTATTCTGAAGGCAGCAGGCAGCTCTGCCCAAAGGCAACCAGATCATACATCCCCTCGGATCTCGATGGCTCAATACGAGGCTTATATTCTTATTGGAGAAGGGCTAAACAAATTCTAGTGTATGAATGTAATGCAACGTCATGGGATCATAAAAATGATTTAACAGACTGTTTCAAAGAAATCTGGAAACTGCTGAAGCAGTGAAATGAGTGGAACTAAGGGAATAACCTATAGAACATTATAAAGAAAAACAGCTTTAAAAGACTTGAGAATTCCAACCAATGCACTGACCATCTACAACTACAGCACGCAGATGACGAAGCATACCCTCTACCCGCCCTTGTCAGAGACTCAAAGAAAAGCACACAGTCACAGTCAATGTGGGAATTTGTTTTTCTTAGCAATATTACATTACAAGATCTTTTGTCTTTCTTTTTTTTCAGGGAAGGGAGAGGATGGCGAGGAAGAAAGAGGTTAAGGATAGGGTAGGAAGATGAAAGGAAATAAAGAAAAGATAACACAAGTCATCTTTTTTTAAAAAACAAGAAAATGCAGAGAAACTCAGAAAAAGCACAGACAAGTACAGCATCTCTGAAAGTTATAGGTTGAACTTATATATACTTTTAAAAGAAAAACTGTATATTCACAGTTTCATGGACAATCCTCTTTTTCTGTTCTATTTATTATATATATGGAAACACTCATTTGGTATTTTTAAGTTCAAAATAGAAATTTTCAAAGAAAACACATAAAGCTAATAAGTTGTAATCTTTTATATTATTTCTCTTTTTCTATTGGTTCATATGAACATTTTTTTTACAATTAACACCAACAATTCTAAAGTTACAAACAGCAACACAGAACAAAATTTCAGAAATAAAGCATGTTTTTTGTTTCAACATTAACAATATTATGTAGATGGCACACCTGGCACACAGTAAATGCTTAATGAAAACTGGCTGACTAACAAAATAAATTAGGGTGGTGGGTGGATGCATATGTGTGTGTTTAAAAGGGTTTGAGGAAGGAGAGAAGTATCAGGTTTCCCTTAGGTGAGACCAAAGACTTAACCAGATTGCTAGAACCAGAATGGACCTTCAAGATCATCTAGCTCAATATTCCCTTTGGGAGAAAGGCAAAAGCCATTTAAATATTTACCATGTGCCAGGTGCAGTACTAAGCACTGGGGATACAAATACAAGCAAAAAAGACAGGTCCTTGCTTCAGGGAGCTTACATTCTAAAGGTAACATTCTAAAGGGGTCAAAATAGGGCAGTTAAAAAGCACAGAAGATACAGAAACCAAGAAAAAGAAGTCTTAAAGCCTGCATTATTTCTTGCCAGTGGTTTCTGATATTAGTACTATCCTCAGAAAAATGGTACTTTTATATTGATTTTTAAGAATTTCCTAGTTTATCTAGGTTTTTTTAAAAAAATAAAATTGTATGGGTTCATTCAAACACAGGCAAAGAGCACAATGTTCCTTAAGGTTGTACTGGCTGCTGTGAATATTTTTCCAACACAAAAACTGGAAAAAGATTCATTGTTCTCATTTGTAGCCACAAGAGGGCGCAGCCATTTAACACACTGTGCTTTGAAATTCTCTATTTACTCATGGGACATACATAGCATGTTCCTGCCTCTCATGCCCCACTAAGTTTTAGATTCTGAATCTCTAAACCTCTGCTTTTTTATGGGACCCCCATGACTCTGCAGTGGCCTAAAACATGTGGCGGTAGATTCCTAAGGTGCCTTTTGAAGAAGAGGAAAAAGTCACTAAATTTCAATTAATGGATCTCATCCAAATTAAAACTGCACCGGATAGTACTACATGAAATTCTTTATTCCTCTCTTCCCAAGACTGACTCGCAATAATGTTCTATTCAACAGCTTTCCAACCCTTTACCACTCCTTTCAAACCAAACGGCATCCCCTACACACTGGTGAGAGCCATGTCCTTTCTTTCCACAACTGTCATCCGCATCTAGGGATGGTCTTCAACCCCTCCTCTCCTCTTTCCCTCCCCATTATGGTACTATCGGCTAAAAACTAACACACAGGCTTGGTGCATTTTTTTTCCCTAAAAGGGATAAAAATGAAATCATCTTTAACATGTAAGGTCCTGAGGACAAAGGTTTAAAACTTTGAGATTCCTTTCTAGCTACTTAAGGCATAAAAGCCTAGGGCTTCTCAGACCTGAAGGAGTTCCCATTACTATGTCAGCCAACAAATCATTCCCATCAGCTTAGTCAAACTACAGCACATAACAGAGGACAAAGAGGGCAACAATGTACCTTTGCGGGATACCCGCTTCTATTATGCTAGCAGTAATTTATTTTGGCAAATATAAAGTCTCTATTTTCTCATTTTATTCCAAGTCAAAACAACTGGATGGTCTGAGTCAGGCCTAGCACAGAACATCTGGTGTAGGCAGGAGGATTGATTCAGGAAGACCATGTGACTGACCTCACAGCTCAAAGGAGAGACAGGGGATGCCCAAGATGATCATGTGAGCTGGAAAAGGAGCCAAGCACCCTGTGCCTATCCTACTTCAGTGTCTTCTCATGGGACAGCAAGGGGGCCCTCACTGACTAGGTGGTATAGCCCACTGAGTGCTTGAAGAGGTTGACAAGGAAAATAAATTATTACCAGGACAGAAGAAAGGAAGGAAGAGAGGGAGGCTGGACTTATATAGCACATACTATATACCAGGGACTAAGTACTTTTACAAATATTATTATAGTTAATCCTTACAACAACCTTGAGAGACAGAAGCTATTATTGTTCTAATTTTTAAAATGAGGAAACTGAGGCAGACAAAAGTTAAGTCAATGAGTCATCTAGCATTTATTAAATAACCACAATGTTCCAGGAACTGTGCTAAAAGCCCATGAGGATACAAAGAAAGGCAAGGAGCAGTACCTGTTAGCAATAAATTCAGTCTAATAGGAGAGACAACAAGCAAACAACTAAGAACAAACATGATACATACAGAGTATAATGGAGATCATCTCAGAGGAAAGACACTAAAATCTGAGGACAGGGAAAAGCTTCCTGTAAGAAGGCAAGATTTTAGCTGAGATTTGGAGGAAGCCTCCTGACGGAAACTTCCAGGCATGGGAAACAGCCAATGAAAATGCTCAGAGATGAAATACCTTGTGGCAGGTACGGCAGAGGGGTCAGTGACACTAAGTGTAGAGTACATGGAGGGAGATGGGAGGTACCAAGCTGGAAGTGGAAGAGGTATGGAAGAGGAAGAGGTATGGAAGTGAAAGGGAGCCCCTGGAGCTCATTGAATAGAGGGTACCATGGTCAGAGCTATACTTTGGGAAGACCCATTGGACAACTGAGTGGAGGATGGACTGGAATTGATATCTGTAGCAGACAGAACTAGTCAACTAATGCAAGGTTCGGGCCGGAAGTGAGGAGGTCCTCACACTGCCACGCCACAGCAGGACTGTGGCAATGTCAGAGGAAAGAAAAGGCAGTACACGAGAGATGTTGCTAAAAGAGAAATTACAGGCCCTTGGCAAGAGACTAAGTGTGAGGGGTGAGGGAAGCTTAGGAAAGGGGTAAGGTTGGGGGTAAAAGATAACTAATTTAATTTTGGACACACTGGGTTTAAGATGTCTACAGGATATCTAGTTCAACATGGCTAAAAGGTAAGTGGAAAGTCAAGAATGAATTCCTGCAGAAAGGGTAGAGCTGGATGTGCACATCCAAGAGTCATCTACATAGAGATCATTGAAAACACAGGAATGGATGAGGACAGCTATGGCTAGAGAAGGAGGTTAAGAGACTTGCTCCAGCTCACACTGCTAGTGTCTGAGGGGAGGCCCTTCAGATTCCAATGCTCTTCCAACCCCAACCTCCCATGGGCCCAGGGAAGTTAAGTTCCTATTGCCTCCAGGCCTACTCACCATTCCTTTAACTTTCTAGATCATTCTGCTATTCTCTAACCACCATTACTCTATATGCGTTGTTTTCACCTAATAAAATCCAAGTTTCTTGAAGACTGGTCTGTCTCTGCCTTTTTACGTATATCTGCCAAAGCTTAGAACAGTATTTGACATATATTAAATGCTTTTCCATGGAATGATTCATCCTATTGTTAGTTAAGGTGTGATCCAATGGACCACAGCTGAACTCCTCTTAGCAAAGTTCCATTGATTTAGGGGTCTACCAGAAGAGCTACTTTTGCAAAGCTAAGTAAAGCAATTGGAGGCCCTGGATAGGTGCTCTCTTTTGGCCCCTTTTGGGTGCCTAAGATAGGGAGGTACCTATACCTTTTCTAATAAAGAGGAGTTCCTTTTATGGGTGGTTCACCTATAAGGTGGGTAATTGGCCCCTTTTGGGTGCCTAAGATAGGGAGGTACCTATACCTTTTCTAATAAAGAGGAGTTCCTTTTATGGGTGGTTCACCTATAAGGTGGGTAACAAAGATGAGAGTAAAATTACTAAGAGATGGGCTTGGTAGAATGGCTCTATGCCATCCAACCAATCCTCCTTCCTCCTCAATGCCCTATGACCAATTTCTTTGGCAAACAATTAGATTTCATTTTCTGGAAAGACGATCACTCAAATGGGAGTCAGACTTCAACCACAGGACTCTCCTGTCGTACTATCATACAAGTATGAAGAGACCAACTGGTGAAATCTGAACAGGAGATCAAGACAGCCACAGCAGCTTACTTACACAAATGGTGGGATGAGGTATGGAGCTCTGTGCACCACTTGGGAGGATAAAGAATGATGACACTCCCTTCCATGAAAGCTTTGAGTGTATCTCATGAAACATGAGATTGATAAATTGACCTAGCCAGACTATAGGGGTGCTTACAAAACTGTACCATTTCATCTAGGACTGGGGGTAGTAAGAGCCCTTGAACCCCACGAAAGTTTCAAGCATTTCCCAAAGCACTGCCTCCTTTCAGTGAATGCTGGATTTGAGAGTGACACAGAAAACTCACTTTGCTAAATCAAGGTCAACTCTATCCCTAATCTCCTAGTGTAAGAATCCTATCAAAATAAGTAAGATAAGTCTGACACGGCCTGTCCTGAATGAAGCTAGATTGCTTCTCACTTCTGTTTCTAGATGTTCACTAACCATCTCTTTAATGATGAGTTATAGAATATTACAGGAATTTAAATCAAGCTCAAATGATCCAGTTTATAGTTTTAGAAAATGGGACACTTGCCCTTCTCCCCATTGATTAAAATGTCCATAACCTTTGACCTTTTTGTCTTTTTTTTTTTTTTTTTGGTCTTTTGATCTGTGCATAAATTGAATTTGACTGAGGCAGAACTAGACGAAGTCATCAGCCTCACTCTCCTCCTGAGTCATCTTGATCCAGTGGCAGGATAGAGTCCAGACAGCTGGTGATGGCTCAGAATGCAGTGGGTGACCTTGGGATCTTCAATGTCTAATCAAGCTCTAAGAGCTCCATATCGCCTGCTTCATCTGTCCTCATGGCCATTGGAACATATTGTTCTCATCCACCCATTCCACCAGAGGAAGTCTTCACATGCTTGTGGTAGACACGCCCAACTCATCAATGAGTGTGAGAACCCTTGGATACCCTCAGCCTGGTTCGGCCTATCTTACAAAACGGTTTGCCAGGGTGTGGCCTGTACATGCTGCAGTTTCTTGGAGTCACAGGTGAGAGTTGGGTGGAGCAGGTGGACACCAAAGGTGGAAAAAGCCCCAAAAAGGGCTCAGCAGCCATCACACCAAAGGTACTGGTCCTCCCTGAACACACCCTACACCTATGACCTAGATATTCGACAGGTAGGTATATACCCCAAGGAGGTCAATCATTAAAACAAAGGCCCTCTTTGCAACAACACTTTGTGCAGCAGCAAAAACTTAGACACATAGTACGTGTCCATATACTGCAAACAAACTGGTTAACAAAGCAAGGATAGAAGAATGAGATGAAATATTACTGTCGTATAAAAAAAAGTTTTTAAACAATAAATACAATACAAAGAAGCATGGAAAGACTTGCATGAACTGATGCAGAATAAACTAAGCAGTGCCAGAAAAACAACATACAAAACAACCAAAATGATGTAAACCGAAAGAACTAAAACAGAATGTTGTCAAAATATCATGTCCTAAAAAATTGACACGAAAAGAACCTTCCACCTTTCTTTGCATAAGTGACAACTATGGAAGTAGAACACTACAGAAGATATCAAATTTCGTTCCAATGTACTGGTCAGTTTTACACTCTTTGTTTTCCTTTAATATTTATTATAAAGATAACACTTTAGGAGGAGGGGGAGAAGGGATATACTAAGGAAATAAAAGTGATGTAAAAACAAAAGATATCAATAAAAATTTATTTTTAAAAAAATTACCCTTCTACAGTCTTGTGATACTTCTCCTGTCTTCCACATTCTTCCAAATATTATTAACAATGAATTAGCAACCACATCTGTCAGTTCTTTCAGTATGGAAGTTATTGTTACCAAAGGATATAGTACGTCTGGGCCAGATAACCTGAATTCATCAAGGACATCTGAGCTCTCTTACTATCTCCTTTACATAATCTGGGGAATTAGCTCCCCGTAGCCATTTCTGCTCTGTCATATCAGTTCAAAGGTTACTTTCTTTTGGCAAAGAAAACAAAAGCAAAATAATAACTGAATAGTTCTGCCTCTCTCTGGTGTGGTAGGTTGTCCCCCATTCACCCTAAGCAACAATTCTATCCTTTCTAGGAGCCTACTTTTTCCTCCCTGTTCCCCTGCACCCACCCAAAAACACAAATAAATAAACCCAAGCACCTGTTTTTGTTAGCTTCCCTCACTGGTTTCATTTAGTTCTGGCTCTAGGACAAAGCATACTAGATGAAGTACTAAACCTATGGGGTCAGGAAGACCTGAAACTAAATCCTGCCTCACTCAAACTTACTCCCCATGTGATTCCGGGACAGGTCTATCAACCTCTCCCAACCTATTTCCTCATCTGCAAAAATGGCAATAATAACAGCACCTGTCTCACCCAGTTATTGTAAAGTTCAAAAAAGATAATATGTGCACAGTGCTCTGCTATAACCTTTTGGCAGAACTGAAAGATACTACTATTCACATCTCTTATTAATTGGCCTTGTTTCAATCTTTTGTATATTTCCTTTTTAAATCTAAGTTTGTTGATGTACATCTTATACACCCATATCAATTTCTTCAGTCAGTTCTCCTTTTTCTATTCACAGGAATTGTTCCCTTTTGTGTCTTCAGAACTTCATTACAGTACTGAGTGTAAGGATTGACTTCCCCATCTAAAAACTGTTCATGCTACCTATCCTTCCTCTGAACCTTCTGAAAGTTGCTTTCCACCAGAGATCCAAGCATGGTTCAACATTAGGAAAACAACAAATTTAGTATCAAAACCAAATGATTACCTCAAAAAATGTAGAAAAATACTTTATGAAGTATAGCACCTATCTGTGCTTTAAGAAAAAAAATCTATAAAGTACAGGCAGAGAGGGATCTTTTATAATGATTTTTAAAAGTATCTGCCTAAAAGCAAGTACTATATACAGTGAGGAAACACTTGAGGCTTTCCAAAGTAATACAAAAGTAAAGCAAGAATGCCCCTTTTCTGCCCTATTATTTTATAAAACTCTAGAAATGCTAGTAAGTACAACAAGATGAGAAAAAGAAATTAAAGGCATAAAGATAAACAAGGAGGAAACAAAATTCTCCCTATTTCCTAACAACGTAACAGTTAACTTAGAAAACTCCAGGGAATTAGCAAAGAAATCAGTCAACACATAATATCAGCAAAGTTGCAAGCTAGAAAATAAATCCATAAAAATCAACAGCACTTCCATATAATATTAGTAAAATGCTGAAAGCAATAATAGAAAGGGAAGTTCCACTCAAAATAACTACAAAATACATAAAACATGGGAGTTAATCTCCCAAAGCAAACTCAATACTACTTGCACAAATACAATTGGAAAATATTCCTTAAAGAAACAAACTTTAATAGCTGGAGGAATATTAAGTAATCATACCTAAACCATACAGATATAATAAAAATAATACCATTGTAAATTTACAAATTTAATGTCATACACGCACATCAAATGACCAGGAGGACACTTTTCAGCCTTTCCCATACTACCTACAAGGGCTTCTCTGACATTCTCTTCCCTGACCACCCTTTCTAGTACTGGTTTTACTTTCAGTCATGTACCTGATTTCGCTGTCTTAATGGGGGAGTTACAATATTCTACACTCCCCATTGCCATTTGCAGGTTCTCCTTCTACCCTTAACACTCAGTAACATCTCCTCCTTTAATACTCATTTAATCCGTATTTATTGCTCAATCTAAATATTGGATGTAGCTATCTACCAAATTCCAGGACACAATCCATGGTTCCTCAATGAGTTCAGTGTCTGGCTCACAATCCTTCTTTCCTGTCCTTATATTAGGAGACTTCAACATAACATATTGCTACACTCTCAAACACCCTAACTTCTCAGAACCCCAATTTGTTCATTTCCTATGACCTACCACGCCTCAGCTACACAGAACAAAGATCATACCCTTGATCTTGCTGTAACACACAAAAGAACCATTTCCATGTTTTTTAACTCAGGAAACTTTTACCTGGCTATAACGTGTTGTAATTCTACCTGTGTCACATAACCACAAGTCATGTCCTTCATTTTCCTCATAATCTTCAATCCCTTGACCCTTCAGTTCTTTCCCAGGCCACCACCCCAGCACCGGCCACACTCTTTGCCACTCCCCATTTTCATCCTTGGTGAACTAAATCAACTTACACTGTTGCCTTCTCAAGTCCCTTGCCCACTTTTTGGTGTTCAAAAACCTACCTAATCTATTTCCCAGTCATACCTTTTCAGTATTCTTACATCCAACATTCCCACATATTCTTCAATCCAATAACACAGGCCTCCATGCTGTTCCACAAAGATACTCAATCTCCCAACTCCTGGCATTTTCTCTGGCTATCCACATGCCTGGAGTGTTCTCCTTCCTAATCACCACCTCTAGACTTCCTAACTCTTTTCAAATCCGAGCTAAAATTCTACCTTCAGCAGCAAGTTTTTCCAAATCTCTCTTAATTCTAGTGTCTTCTCAGCTAATTATTTCCTATTTAACCTGTATATCATGTATCTGTACATATTCGTTTTCTTGTTTGCTTTCTCCCCCATTAGACTGTGAGCTCCTCAATGCTAGGGACTGCCTTTTGCCTTAGACACTCATTAAGTAGGTACTTAATAAAATCATATGACTGACCCATATCTCCCCCATCCTCAAAAAACCCATACTGTTAGTTATCATCCTATATCTCTCCTCCCTTTGTGGGACATACTCCTTTAGAATACCATCTACAACAGATGCTTCCATCTACTTCCTTTTATTTTTAACTCATATTCATAACATTCAAAGGAAAATATACTCTCTAAAAGTAGCGAGATGTCTGATTCTTACTTCACGGGGTTGTTGTGAGGGTTAAAAGAGATCACTTTTTAAAGCACTTAGCAGAATGCCTGGCACACAGTAGGAGCTCAATAAAGGCTTGCTCTTTCTCTGAAGTTACCAATGAGCCCTTAACTACCAAAACTAATGACCTTTTCCCAAATCTCATTCTTCTTTACTTCTCTGCAGCCTCTGACACAGTCTACCCATCACTTTTCCTTGAGACTCTCTTTTTTCTACATGTTCTTGCTCTCTCCAGGCTCTCATTCTCCCTGTCTACCTGCTCCTTAGTTTCCTTGCCATATCTCCATCCAGGTAATGTTCCATAATTAGGAATGATCCCCAAGATCTGTCCATGCACAAGTTCCTCCTCTCTTGTCTCTGGGCACTTCCTCTAGCTATCACTCACACTTGAAATTCTGTGCCTCCTTCTCACTCCCTCCTGGCTTCCTTCGAGTGCCAGTTAAAGTCCTGCCTTACAAGAAGCCTTTCCTTCTCAGTCTTGTGTCTTTCTTCTGTGATCATCTCCAACTTACCTGGTACATATCTTGTTTGTTTGTAGTTTTTTGCTTGTTGCTCCCTTGTGAGTTTCTTGAGAACAGGGAATGTTTTTTGCCTTTCTTTGTATCCACAGTGCTTAGCACAGTCCCTGGCACATGGTAGTCACTTAATAAATAACTGCCGTTGTTAAGTAATAAAATTTGTTTGTAGAAATAAAAGGTCTTAAATATCAGGAGAAATATGGGAAAAAGGTAGTAATAAAAGAGGTTAGTACCTTTAGACCTCAAAAAAGTAGAAAACATCAACCCACTTGGTACTGGTTAAGAAATGTAAAGGTAGATCAATAGAAGTGACTAGAAAAGAATGAATCAGAAATACTGAACTCAATAATCCATTCTTCAGTAAACCCCTCAAAATATAAATTATCTATAATAGAACGTCCTACTTGTTAAGAATTGCTAGAAAAAGTAGAAAGTCAAAATGACAGAAATTAAGTTTAGACTACATCTTCAACCATATTCAACAGTAAATTAAAAAGAGTTATGTGACCTGAAAAGATCAAACCATAAAAAAAATCAGGAGAACTACACCATATATCTTTCACAGTTATAGATCCTTAACCAAATAAGGGACACAAAGGCAATTACATGGGAAAACATAATTTTTCTTAAATGAAATTGAAAAGCTTCTGCATAAATAAAATTAATACATCTAGGATGAATCTGGGCATTCTTTATCTTGTTCCCTATGCCCAGAATGTTCTCCCTCTTCAATTCCACCTACTGACCTCCCTGGCTTTCTTTAAGACCCAATTAAAATCCCATCTTTTCCTGGAAGGTTTTCTCAACCCCTCTTAATTCTAGTGTCTTTCCTCTGTTAATGATTTCTTATTTATCCTGTTTATAGCTTGCTTTGTCTATGTTTGATTGCATGCTGTTTTCCCCATTAGACTGTAAACTCTCTGAGGGTCGGGGATTTTCTTTTGTCCTTTTTTATATCCCCAGCACTTGGCACAGTGTCTGGTACATATTACTGCTTAATAAATATTTACTGACTGATTGCTCAATTGATCACTTTCTCTTCACATATCCAAACAGCTACCAAATCTTGCCATTTCTCCACAACTTCTCTCATATATATTCCCTCCATATATATATATCCCACAGTCACTCTCTTGGACCACTCCATCAGTCTTTCATCTGTTCTCCCTGCCTCCAACTGCAGCAGCTAGACCCTTCCCCAATTCAATCTATCTCCCCACACAGTTGCCAAAGTCATTCTTTCAAAGCTCAAGTTTGACCATGTCATTCTTCATAACAAATTGCAGTGACTCCCCATTACCTCTAGGTCAAATATCAGTTCCTCTGGGATTTAAAGCTCTTCATAATCTTTCTACCTTCTCAATTTTCTTACATATTATTCCCTTCTATTTACATCATGAGTACCAGTCATATTGGCTAATTTGATATTTTTTACACATAACACTACCTCTGGTCTCCCGTGACTGCACAGGCCTCTCACCTCCATGCCTGGAATGCTTTCCTTCCTCAACTCCATCTCTTGGAATATGCCTTCCTTCAATACTCAGCTCAACCATCACATTCTGCAGGAAAGATTTCCTGATTCCCTCAATGCTAATGTCTTTTCCAAAACTACTTTGTTCAGCATTCATTAACACCTACCTGATCCTGCAGCAGGGGTTTAATAAATGTTTGATGACTGACTGGTTGAAATCTTAATACAAGGAAGTAAATATTGTATAATGAAAAGAATGCTGAACCCAAACAGGAACTAGAGTTAATTTTAAAATAATAACAAGACTTAATGAAACACAACTTAAAATCTGAATATCTACCAAAGACTTCAAACAATAGGGTTCCAATTTAAGGGAGATGAAGAGAAACAATGTAGGAAAACAGACATGCATATGCATTGAAATACCTGACTCTGTGAGTGTCTGGGGAAGGATCTGACTCTAAACCCAGTGTCCTAAACATGACACCACACTACATAATAGAGAGCATTTAGATGAAGATTAAGGAAGAGGAAAAACATAAATAATTGCTTTGGGAGTCTACTTCAGCAAACCAAAAAGGAAAGAAGGAGCTGACAGGATCTACCAGCACACACACTTCCAGGTCTGCAAGCACAGTCCATGTTATTTGATCTTCACAATAATCCTTGGGGTAGATGCCATTGTTGTGCCCATTTTACAGATGAGGAAACTGAGGTTGAGAGTAACTAAGTGACTTGCCCAGGGTCACAGAGCTAATGTCTAACATAACATTTGAACTCAGGACTTATTAACTCCAAGTCTAACACTCTACCCAACACACCACTGAGCTTTCTTACAAAAGAGATGAATCAATAGAAAGACAGACGGATAGACAGATAGACAGACAGACAGATAAATACTGCCCAGGGCAGTAAAACTGAGGATAAGTTGAGTTAATAAATTTGAAAAGCTACAAACCTCACTAAGCAACACCAAGTTAATTCAATGCCTCTACTAATTAATTCAAATGAGTATTAGCCAGCCTCTTCCCACCTAATCCTTGGCCTACAACCTCCTCTACTAGAAGATAGAAGATGAAAGGGAATTAAAAAAAAGAAATGACATGCCCAGTATTTCTCCAACTCTTTCCTCTCAGATCTGGTTCCAAGTCTGGTCTTTGACCCACTGGTTGTGTGATTCTGGGAAGTCCCTTAACCTTTAAGTACCACCACAGAATCTCAGAATTGGAAGGCATCATACAGTACAATTCTGTAACCAAAGCATAAAATGCCTTTACAACTCTCCCGATAAGTGTAGCCTCAGCCTGAATGCCTCTAGGAACAGGCTCTCTTCCCTTGCAGAACAGCCCATTCCACTTTTTAACATCTATTCAGTATCAGGAAGTTCAATTCAGTCATCATTTAAGTACCTACCACGTGGAATGCATTTGTGCAAGGTGCTAGAGACACTAAGACAAAAATGAAACATTTTCTGAATTCAAGGAGTTTATATTCTACTGGGATGAATTAATTACGACCGGTACATAAATATAATTCAACGCAAAATATGGAGCAATGAGGCTATGGAGATAAACAAAGTGCTCAGAGGAGGGAAAGATAACTTTGAACTAAAGAAATCAGGGAAAGCTATATGGAGAATGCTCATGTGTTGATGTTCAGTCTTTTTTCAGGTGTCCGAATCTCTGTGACCCCATCTGGGGCTTTCTTGGCAGACACTGGAATGGTTTGCCATGTCTTCTCCAGCTCATTTTACAGATAAGGATCTGAGGCAAACAGGGTTTAAGTGACTTGCCCTGAGTTACACACTTAGGAAGTGTCTGAGGCCATATTGGAACTCAGGGAAATGAGTCTTCCTAACTTGAGGCCCCACAATTCCTGCGCTATGGTGCCACCTAGCTGCCCAATGTGCATGTGCCCTGAGCCTTAAAAAAGTTCTTTCTCCAGAGTTGAACTCCACTGGTCCTCTGTCCCTCTCATCCAAGACCTTTACTTCTATTATTGCAGCCTCTCTTGTATCTATCCCTTTCTCTCCAGTGACACTGCTACCAATACAATGCAGGCTCTCAATCCTTTCCACCTAAACGATTATAGTTTTCTGGTTGCTCTCTCTGTCTCAATCAAGTCTCTCCCCATTCCAATCCATACATCACTCAGCTATGGCACCTGTATCTGATCCCAATTCCGCCACTCTCTATCTGACCAAGAGCTGTTGAACCAATTCTTCGGGCCTTAAGAATACTACAGTGATAACAATCATTAGCCTTTAGACACCACTTTAATGTCTGCAGACTGCTTGGCACATCCTCCCATTTGACCCTCACAATGACTCCAAGAGACAGGTGCCATGATCATCAGACTGAGCCAGAGACTGGCTCCCAAATCACACAGCTCATCAAGATCTGATGCAATACTGGAACTCAGGCCTCCTGGACTCCAAGTTGAGTGCCATCTAGCTGCCTCTTCATTTATAAAAGAATAACACATACAAATATTACCTATCCCACAAGGTCATTTTGAGGAAGGCACTTGGTATGTCTAGAAGCACTGTAAATATGAGCAAGAGTATTATTAAAGTGCTATCTTGTACTGTTATTTAACTTTTCATGTCAATAAAAGCATTTATTAGATGCAATGTTCTAGGCACTGTGCTAAGAAATGAGGATACAAATTAAAAACAAAAATCATCCCTGACCACAAAGAGCTTATATCCTAACGGGAGAGGCAACAAGTACGTAAATAGGACCCTACAAACTCATGAAGTTGACAGAAGATAGCCCTAGAGAGGAAGGCAGCAGCTGTAGGGGGAAACCCTGAAAGGCTTCCTGTAAGAGGTGAGGTTTGAGCAATCTGGAAGGAAGCGGGAGACTAAGGACTGGAGGTAAATGTAGAGAGCACACCAGACATGAAGGACAACCAGAGGAAAGGGATAGAGCAAAAACTAGGAGTATAATCTGTAAGGAAGCCAGTATGGCTAAACAGCAGCAAGAACAATGGAGGGATAAAAGGGAATGAAAAGAGCTGTAAATAAACAAAAAAGGCGCTTATAATTTATCCTAGAAATAATATGAAGTCCCCAGAATTTACTGAGTAAGGGCAGGGAGTTGCTACGGTCAGACATACATTTTAAGAAAATTGCTTTGGCAGTCACATGGAGAAGATTATATAAATATATAGAGCAATTATGATAGAAAGGAAGGAGATTAGGACCTGAGCTAGGGTGGCATATGTGTGAGCAGACCAAAGGAAATAGAGGCAATGCTAAGGATAGCTGAGAGGTTGTGGTGACTGGAAGATTGATGGAATCATTGACAGTAATAGCAAAGTTTAGAAGAGGGATGGATTTGAGAGAAAATGCAGTAAGTTGTACTTTGCACAAATTGAGTTGCAGTTGCCTACAAGACAATCAGCTCAAAACGTCCAGCAGGCAGTGATGTGAGACTGGAGCTCGGGAGAAAGACTAAAGCTGGATGGAAAGATCTGGTAATCAGCTACATAGTGATCACAATTGAACTCGTAGGAGTGAATGACATCAACAAGTCAAAGAGGATGAGTATAGGATGGTGGAGAGGAAGAAAGCCTAAAAACACAACCTGAAATATACAAAGAGATGAGGATCTTTAGAGACGACCAAGAAGGACTGGTCAGGACAGGAGGAGAACCAAGAGAGATGAAAGCCTAGAGAGGAGAAAGGGAGTATCTAGAAGAAGTACAATAATATCAAAGGCAGCAAAGAAGTTAAGGAAGATGAGGACTGAGAAAAGGTCCTAAGATTTGGCAATTAAGGAATCACCGGCGACTCTGGAATGAGCAGCTTCAATCCAAGAATGACGGTGAAAAGAGTTTGGAAGAGAACGAGAGAATATGAAGACATCCAGTGTTGACAGTTATTCCAAGGAGTTCAGCTGAGGAGAAGAAAAAGAGGAGAAGTAGCAGGTATGGAAATTAGTTGACAAGAACTTCTTATGAGCATACTACGAAGCAGGCACCATGCCAACTACGGGGGTTACAAAGAAAGGCAAAAAAAGTCCCTGCCTTCAAAGAACTCACATTCTGATAGGGGAGATAAACATGAAAATAACTAGATACTTTAGTGGATCCCAAGAGCTGATTATTCAATTTTCAGTGGGAGCATTTACACCGAGGAAATCAGCAAACACAACAAATCAGGACTCAAATGATTGCTTTGTTGACTATCCAGATTTAGGAAAGTGAATGGAAAAAATGTTAGTAATGCAGGTTAAACTTAAGTGTGTCCTGCATCCTCTTCCCCCAGAAAGTCAAGTGTTAAACATTTATCAGCACATTGCTAACATACATACAAGATATATAGAAAGAAAGTAATTTTTAAGGGTGGCAGAGTTGGATTTGTTTGTAAGCAAAACGGGAGGAACCAGTTCACAGGGAGAGATTAAAGATTAGAGAAAGGGTGGACACGACAGCGGAGACAATCTGTTGAAGGGAGATAAAGGGACCAAGGCTGTATGTGGAGGGGTTGGCCTTGACAAGAAGAGCTGCCTCATCAGAGAATGCAACAAAGGAGACAGGAGGAAAGGATGTGACATGAGAGAGGGAAGTGAGGTAGCTTAACATCAAAGGGATACAATTTTCTAGATTAATGTTTACTAAAGGTCCTTAGTTAAGACAATAAATGGGAGAGGGCTCTAAAAGTTTGAGGAGAAAATAGATTGGGAATAATTGCTGTGATGAGTGAGACAGAAAAATCAATTAGGGATGAGTAGAAGAATTGCTTCGGTGCCCTGAAGAACCTAAATTAAGGGCACTTGGCTGCAGTGAAGACTCTAATCACAGTTAGATACCATGGATGTGTAGTGAGACCTGACTTCCTCTGCTCTGCTCAGCAGTAGCAATGGGGCAGCTAGGTATTAGCTCTAGGCCTGAGTCACCTTCATGAGCTCAAATCTAGCCTCAGACAATGACGAGCCGTGGAACCCTAGGCGAGTCATTCATTTATCCCTCTTTACTTCAGTTTTCTCATCTGTAAAATGAGCTGGAAAAAGAAATGGCAAACCGCTCTAATCTCTTCGCCAAGAAAAATCCAAATGGGGTCGCAAAGAGTCAGACACAACTGAAATGAACAAACAACAATAACCAATGGGAATGAAGAAGGAGGATGATGGAAAAATTCAAGTGGGATTTGGCAAGATACATACAGCAACAGGACAAAGGAGCAAGTAATTGGAGAGTGGAAGACTATGTACAGTTGAACTGGTTCACTGAGGGGTGGAGATAGGGAGGGAAGGAGAACAAAGACAAAGCAGAAAGTACTGATGGGCCAAGGAAGCACAAAGAAGATGAAGAATTGGTTTGAGAAGATTACAGCATAAGAAGAGACGGAATCATAAGAGATTACAAGCAGATAAAAGAACTTCAGAGCTCTTGAACATGGAAGTGGAACATCTGTGTGTGACAGTAAGAACAAGTGTGTGACCTTGTATGCAACTGAGGTAAAACAGAGGAGGAGTTCACAGTAGGAAAAACTGGAAATTAAATTATTTAAGATAACATCAATATGTTTCAAAGTCGCTAGTATGAAGGGAGGAATTGGGGTCTCTAAGCTCCCCAACTAGACAACAAGGTTCTTGAATGCAGGCATCATGAAATTGCTATTTATTTCTCTCTCTTTGTCATACTTTTTCTTTCCTTTTTCTATGCATTTAACAATTCAACAAAATAGAACAAGATTATTTGCCTGAGGAAAAACATCTTTGTAGAAAGTTTCTCTCATAAATGTCTCATTTTTAACATATACAGGGAAGTGAGTCAAATTTACAAGAGTAAAAGCCACTCTACAACTGAGTTAAAGGTAGTTTTCAGGGGAAGACATCAAAGCTATCAATAGAAATATGAAAATGCTCTAAATCACTAGAGAAATACAAATTACAACAACTCTGGGGTACTACCTCATACCTATAAGATTGGTTAAGATTTGACTAAAAGAAAAAAAAAAGAAAATGATAAATGCTACAGGAAATATGGGAAAACAGGCACCCTAATGCACTGGTGTCCAAACATTCTGGAAAGCAATTTGGAATTATGTCAAAAAAAGCTAGTAAACTATATATACTCCCTGACCTAGTAATACCACTACTATGTACATGCCACAAAGAAATCACAAAAAAGAGGAAAAGAGTCCATATATACAATAATATTTCTAGCAGTTTGTTACGAGATGGAAAAGAATTAGAAATTCAGAGGATGCCCATGAATTGGGGAGTGGCTGAGCAAATCATGGCACATGAATGTGATGGAATATTCTTATGCCACCCACATAAGAAATGATGGGATTGGTCTCTGAAAAACTTAATATCTGTATGAACTGATGAAAAGGGAAGGAAGAGAACAAGAAAAACAATGTATACAAGAAATGCAAAGTAGAAATGCCATAAAGATAATCAACACTGAAAGACGAAGTAACTGATCAATATAATAACCAACCACCTCTCTAAAGGACTCATGATGAAATATGTGATCCACCCCCAGGAAAAGAACTGATAAACTCAGAGGGCACATGGAAACCTATTTTCTCATTTTTCTTCATATTTTATTTTTTTTTACATGGCTAATATGTAAATTTTTTGCAAGTCATTTAATGGATTTTATTTTTCCTGCTTTCTCAATGACTAGAGGAGAGGAAAGGGGGAGAGAATTTGGAACTGAAAATAAAAATGAATTTTAAAAAAAGATACTGGCCTATATATGTGATACTCCCTCCTGTTTATAAGCTTCATGAGAACAAGGACCATATCTTCCTATGGATTTTTCCTAACACTCAATATAGTGTTGTTCTGCACACAGAATATTTGTAAAACTGAATAATACTTTCTTGTATCCCAGATTGATGCTCCACAGAAAAGGCACTCAAATAGTTGCTGAATAAATGATGGTAGATCTTTATTAAATACTGAATCAAAGTGTTACCATTTCATTCATTCACTTTACCATGTTAAGAAAAAAAAAGTCCATCTGCAATCTACATAATAGCTAATTTTATATATCATTTTAAGATCTGCAAAGCTAATATGTATGTGTTATGTCTGTGTGTGTATGTATACAATTTCTTAATTCCCAAATCCAATGGCTTTTTCTCAGTCTTAACCTACGCTGACCTCTCTGCAGCACTGGACACTACTGATGACCCTTTTCTCCTGGATACCCCCTAGATTTTTATAATAATGAACTCTTCTGGTTTTCTTCCTGTCAAGTCAGCTCATTCTCAATCTCCATTGCTGGTTCCTCATTCATGTGAAGCCCACTAGCCATGAGGCTTTTCCCTTGAAACCTGTCTTCTCTTTTTGCTCTATGGGTATTTGGTTATCTCATCACCTCCCATGGCTTCACTTATTTCTATGCAGATTTACGTACTCTAGCTCTGTCTTTCTGTGGAGATACAATCACTTACCACTGATTCCTTCTTACACATCTGAAACTGGACATCCTTTAGGCAACTCAATCTAAATCTGTTAAAAACAGAACTCACCTTTCTTTCCAACTCCTCCCCTTTCCCCCTTCTTAACTTCCCAATGACTATCAAGGGTACCATCAGGCTCACGACCCTGCTGTCATCCTCAATTTCCTTTCACTCTGACTCACCCCGCACATCCAATCTTTCGACAAATTTTGTTGTTTCTACCTTCCCATCTCTCATATATTTTCCCTCCACATACAGTCATAAACCGAGGTCAAGTCATCCCCTCTTACAAGGACTACAAAGCAGCCTTCTAACTGGTTTTCCTGCCCCCTGCTCCAATTATGTCACTTTCCTTGGCGCAGCTAGGTGGTGCACTAGATAGAGCACCAGTGAAGGAGTCAGGAGGACCTGAGTTCAAATATCACCTCAGACACTTGACACTCAGTAGCTGTGTGACCTTGGGCAAATCACTTAACCCCAACTGCCTCATCCTGGGTCATCTCCAGTCAATCTGATGAATATATCTGGTCAATGGATTCAGATGGCTCTGGAGGAGAAGTGAGGCCAGTGGTGACCTGCACAGCCCTCCCTCCCTCAAAACAAAGTCAAGTGCAAGTCATGTCATCATTTCTCTGATGGTGTGGTCTTCTTCGGCAATGAAGGGCGAACACACACACGTCACTTTCCTGCTCCGTGAGCCCCTGTGCTTCTCATCAAATCCAGGAATCAAATACAAAGCCCTTCACCAGCTGCTCCTTTGCTACCTTATCAGTCTTCCTCTACCTCACTCCCCACTCCACAATCTCTACTATCCAGCTACGCTGGCCTGCTTGTAGGTTCTGAAACACAGCAGTGACAGACATTCCATCTTTCCTCTCTGTGACTCTACTGGCTATCCCCCACCCCTGGAATACTCTGCCCCCTCACATCTGCCTTCCAGTTTCTTGGGCCTCACCTTCTGTAGGCCTTTCCTATCCTGCCCTCCCTTACAATCACTAATCCCACTCCCATCCCCAGCTGCTAATGCCTTCCCCTTTCAGATTAACCTTAATTATTCTGGATATAGCTTGTGTACACCTAGCTAATTACCTATAGTTTCCTCTGTTTGAAAGCAAACTCCTTAAGGGAAAAAACCTTACTTTGTAGCTTCAGTGCTTACTGGAGTGCCTGGTACATAGTAAGCACCTAGTAAATGTTTGTTCACTGATTGACTGCTCCTGCTTTTTCATGCTTCATCCCTACTATGATTCCAACAAGGTCAGAATAGAAATATTTTGGTGATAGCTAACAAAGGAGTGGGAAGAAACCAGAATTAAATATACACCAGAGGTACTGACACTTTCTAAACATGACACAACAGCCAGGACTGAAGTTTGCCCATAAGCAATAAAAAAAGACCTGTCACCACACCTCCATCTTCTCAGACATTTCCAGCCTTTTCAACTCAGGATTCCAGGTTTCAAATATTCATGATCCTCTCATCCCACGGGACGACTTTTAGCTTTACTGAGCCAAGGGACCTCTACAACCTATTCTGGGCAACTGCCAGGCTCTATGGTATAGTGATCAGTACACAAAAAGATATCTGCGTTGACTGTATTAAAAAGAAAATCAAAATACTTCCAGTAGGCATTGCCAGGAAAAGATGGGGTTGTATCTTGGAATATTAATAATCTTACCTTGGCACATTTACTTAGCCCTAGAACTGATGCAGAGATTTCTGATCTATCAAAATTCTTCAACACTAAAAACACATATCATGTCAGTATAATATACACTTTGATGTTACTGTATTGACCATGAATATGTAAATGGGCAAATGAATAACCTACTCAGTATCTTTCTAATCTTTAAAGTGAGCCAGCCAGCCTACATTTTTCAACATTATGATTAGCACATGCTGTTCTAGCAGCAAAACAAAGTCAGCTTAAAAAAAAATTGGCTGGGAGAACATGTTGCATCAAGAGATAAAATGAAAAGAGACATCACCTATTTTGCCTGTTCTTTTTGCTGAATACACCTTTTGTGTATTAAAAACAGTCTCCCATTTTGTTAAAATGTTGGTAAAAGGAAAAAAAGCCACTAGTACTGTTACGCCAATACCACTGACCTTCAATTACTCAGATTTGGTACATGGAAGCCCCTTGAAGAAAGAACTTCCACCTTTATCTGAGAATAGGAGAAGTTGATGGCTTTTTAAAGATACTTTTCCAAGAATATAACTGACTTTTTTTTGAGTAAACCTTAAAATTTGACCTTAGTGAAAACAAGTCTCTAAATGGAAATCTGTATGATATCATGACAAATTCTGGGGTTATCTTCATTTTAGTATCTTTATTATTAAGAAGCAGTGTGACAGAAAAGAAAAAGCCATGCATTTGGAGTCCACGGACCTGAGTTCAAAGCAGTTATTCCCTGAGTAGCCTCAGGCAAATCTCTTCCCCAATCTGTGTCCTAATTCCCTCATCTGGAAAACAAAGGGACTGAACTTCAAGGCCCCTCGGGTCCCTTTCAACTCTGAATCGTGGTGTCTGCTATCACCTCCCTCTACCCTTATTCCCCAATGACATTAGGGCAGAGGGCAGAAATTGGAAATGAATCTAAACAAATATTTCATCTCCTCATAATTACTCTTTTGGAAGGATATTTTTTGTTTATATTATCTCCAGCTGATCACTAAGCAAGCTTTCTTCCCCCTTTCACTACAAATACAAAGTAGTTTCAAGGAAAACTGAGTATGAAACAAGTGGGTACCAGTTTGCTTCTCTAAGAGCCAATTCTGTTATTTACTGCCACAAATTCCATACCAGGACCTTGGGCATGTACCCAAAACTGGCAATGCCCTGTTGTTCAGTCCAGTTCAACTCTTACTGACCCCATTGGGGTTGTTTTTGGCTGAGACACTGGAGCAGTAACTAAGGCAAATTAAGGGTTAAGTGACTCAGCCAGGGTCACACAGCTAGCAAGTGTCTGAGCTCACATTTGAACTCAGGAAGATAAGCCTCCCTAATTCCAGGTCCAGGGTTCTGTGCACTATGGCACCCCCTAGCAGGTCTATCAATAGCAATGCAAACACCTAATTCTCTCCCCTGGCCTGAGCAAAAGATTTTTTGTACTCAAAATGTTTTTCACATTTTTAATATTTATTTTATTTCATCCTTTTTAATTCTACTTTTGTGTATGTTTTATAATGTATACGATATATCAGTAAAATAGTACATGTATGTAAATTATAAATAATATTTACTAGCATTTACATAACCCTTTTAGGTTTGCAAAGTACTTTCGATTCCTTTAATTCTCCCAACAACCATAGGAGGTAGGTACTAGGATTATTTTCATTTTGCAAAGGAGAAAAATCGAGGTTTAAAAAGGCAAAGCACCTTCCCCTGGATCCAGTAAGTGTCAAAGGAACACACATACCTATGTCAGAGGGTGGCTCTAATTCTTTTCTATTACCATATGTATTTCCCCCTACCCCCCATACCAACTAAGGTCAGATGACTGTGATCCCATGGATCTAGCCCCTCCCCATCAAAGGGGAGCAAAAGCCTCCTCTTCTCATTCAGTTTTTGTCCAGGTATGTCTTAAATTACTCATAGCTCTATTTGACATACTGAAGGCCTTGCTTTACATCTTGTGACAACAGGTCATGGATACAGACACAGACCTCAAGCTGTAGATCTGTTACTGCTACACATTCCACAAGAAGAAGAGGTGTGAGAGGGGGCAAGGAGAAGATTCAAAGTATTCTTAGTAAGTTAGGAAAAGAGAGAACACTTTTAGCTGGGGAAAGGGGGCATCGAGAAAGGTCCCATGGAGCTGAGCCTTGAAGACAAGCAGCAGGAGGAAGGCAGAAAGAATATTGGATTTGGAATCAGCAGATCTGAGTTCACTACTCAATACCTGTGTGACTCTGGATAACCTGCTTAACCTCTCCGGCCCTCAGGTTCTTCTTCCAGAAAAGGAGAGGACTGTGCTAGATGACTGAGCTGGGGGAAGGCCTATACAAAGGCACCAGGCAAGAAGGGGCTGAATGGACTCAGAAAATGAACAAGAAAGAATAAAATATAATTAATGAACAGATGAGGAATGAGCCTCAGCATCACAGAAAAGTCACCTCACCCTTCAGAAAAGAACTCCCCTGATGACGGAAAACTTCAACAGTGACATGAGGAGATCCTCACATTTGAGAAGTTCTCCAGAGTAAAACTAACACAGAAGCATGCTTCCTGTTTTGGCGTGGTCCGAAGGGCAGTATGCAGACCAACCCAACACCTGAATCTTTGTGAGGAGCAGCTGAAAAAGCTGCCTCAATGGGCACACAGAGAAGAACTCAGATGTGGGGCCACCACAAACTAGGGATAGAAAAGGCCAGTTTTCAATGGAGCAAGCAAGACTTCCCTCTTGGGAGACAGTTTGGAGGAAAATGTCATTGCCGGTGAAAATTATTCTCTTACTTCACGTGAGTGGTCTCTTCTTTTCTTTGTCCCTTCTTAATGGCTAAGAAGCATAGAGAAGAGAAGAGAGAGGAACAATTATCCCTAAAATGCAGAATGTATGCATGGGACTCCATCTAAAAAGCAAAACTACAAAACTACTTGTAATGTTCCCAAAGAAAGATCTCATCCACTCCCAATGATGGGTCATCTAAAAACCCCTCTGGAAAGGGTAGTATGAGAAAATCCATCATTAACCTCATTATTTTAATAAGCAAATGAGGCAACTAGTCATTGAGAACTTTAAAACTGTCTTTATGCTACTACTCTCAGACCATAAGAGGCATCCTCCTGTGACCCATCCTGGCTGTGACCCTGGGTGAGTCATCTAAATTCTCACAACTTAGATGATTCCGTAAGACTAGACGTTTCAGAGAAAGTGCTGACCTGCAAAGGTGGAGGGAGTTTCCTCCCTATAACAATCAAACCCCAAGCCCAGTCTCTTACCCACCCTAACCTTAATCATCCCTACCCCTCCCATTCTCAGATGAAGAGATATACAGCTCAGAATGTTTTGATTTGCTGATCATCTTTATTCTACATTTCAACATAAGAAAGAAAAAACAAACAAAAGTCTCAGATTTCAGTTAGAGAAAAATATTAAGGAAAAAACCCTATGACTCATTCATGTTTGCCTGGCCTCTTAAACCTAAGAAATACCTTTTCTACCCCATCCTGGCTCCTAATTGTCAGACCTAAAAATTATTTATTTAATTCTTTACCAGAAATACACTATACTAACACTACTGACTCCCAGCTGATTCCTGGAAAAATTTTTCAAATTCTAGTTACATTGAAACTGCATTTGAGCTTACAGCAGAATTTAAAATAACAGGTTAAAAGGAATAGTTGTTGGCAATCTTTCCATTCAAGATTTTGCCAGCTTCTTAAAACAATTTTATAATTTTCCTTTATTATGAGGATTTCACTAATGCTTTGCTTTAACTTCAAGGTACAGCTGATCCAAAGTGAGACAATGGATTAAAGTCACATTTCAGTAGTGTCTTCCACGGTCTCACTTTGGATTCACTGGATCATCATCATCTGCTGCTGCAGTTGCTGTGACTACTACTGCTACTAAGATTCTGCCAACAAAGCACAAGCACAAACTAGCCAGACAAGTCCGGCTGAGTCTGTCGAGGAACACACTTGATTTGCTACAGGGTGAAGAAGTGCTCAGCCACAGCAGGTACATGGTAACTGGCTTCCATGGAGAATACACCCACAAAGAGTAAATCAAAGATCCCTGATATTTTAAAAGATTTCACTTACACAGCCTGACAAAGTCCTGATTATATCAGGTAAATGCCAAGCAGGATTATTTTCCTTCCAACTCACAATCTGGATTGAGACCATAGTAAATGAACCTGAAATTAAACCACAAGATTCCCCATAAATAGAAATTGCATTTTGTTGAACCCTATCATACAACAACCAACAAAATTTGGTGTTTATAATAAACGTGATTTGAATTTAAACACTTCTAACATTTTCAAAGCTTCTCTCTTAAAAAGAAGTCCTCAACTCTAAAAGCAAATGTTAGCTCTCACAATTGCCTTACAGTGCAAGTGGAATGAATTCATTTATGATCACTGTGGAATGGGAAAGTGGTTCATTTGCCCAAGACTGCCCAACAAAGAAAGAGCCAAAGTAGATCACCTGTCATGGTCTATAAACCCTATAAAAAAACTAGAGTAGTATTTCTTAAAACAGGAGTGGAAGCTAACTAATCTCAGTGTTTTCTCTCAAAGGCTTTATACAATATTAAAATAGGAAAATTATTCAACTACAAAAAAAAAAAAACTAAGGCCAAAGAAACTGTGATTTAAAGTAACCAGTTCCCTAACTCTGGTAATGGATAGTTTATTAAGAGAATATAAAATTGTTAACGTAAAAAAAGGCTATATGTTGAATGTACTTTCAGTTTTTTAATAACTTTTCTCCACTAATAATGTTCCCTTGACACTATGAAACTGGCCACAATACAGAACAATGAAGTATTCTGTCTTTTTCCAAGAAGCAAACAACTATTTTTCACTGTATTCCCAATGCTAATTATGGTATGTAAAAAAAAAAAAATCTATCAGATTTAGAGTCAGAATTGCTAAGTGCAAGTCTGAGCTTCACCACTTAGGAGGGAAGCCTCCTACCAGAGCAAATCTCAGTTTCTTCATCTGTAAAGTGGGATAATAGTACTTGATCCTTTCTTCAATCTTCTTGTTAAGATCAAATGAGACAATGTAAATACAGGACTTTATGGCCTCCTGCAAACTGATGAATACCAAGAAGATGTGAAATATTATTACCATGAAGAAGTAAAACTAAAGTTATTATAATATCCTGGTACAACTGCCGCACAGCTTCATTTCCATACTAAAATGACAAATGCTATTAGAAAAACCTTACAAATAGAATCCCTTCATTTTTAGGATGAAAACTCATTCAAGACAAGTGTCATGGCTTTTCTGTCTCTGTCTGTCTTAGTCAACACAAGGCAGATAATGAATAAATGACAAAGAAGAAGTCCGGTAGGATAAAACAAGAGTTATTGATCATAAAGTTGAATGACAAAATTAAGATTTCTTTGTCTGAATGGTTTCCCCTGAGATTATAACAATTCCATAACAGTATTCCATTTCGAGGCTAAGCCTAGAAACACAGGGTGTAGTTTTCACAGTACCATCTACCCTAGAAATAAAAAGCTAAATGAGAGAGTGTCAGAGGGGGAAGGAAATTATGACAGAATGAGCTGGAGAAACAACTTTTAAGCTGACTTTAAACACACTACCAAAAACATAGGAAATGCTCTATTTTAACAATTTTCAACCTTATGGTGTAACATAAAGTGTTAGTCAGAGAATAAACATTAAGTAGAGAATAAAATATTATCAGAACTCGTTTGCAAATATGAAGGCACTTAAGAGGAAAAACATCAGTACTATGTAGATATTGCCTTCAAAATTCCATCAAAGAAGAAGCCTGAGCCAGAATTCAAGAGCAGGGGGTTAATAACCAGGAAGGATAAAGTTTCTGACAGGGAAGGAGTTCCAGTGTATATGGTAAAGGGGAAGAAAAGGGTGAAATAGCTTCTCAGCACCCTCTGTCTCTAAGTTCTGAGAAACAGTGGTGTACACAAGGCTTCGCCGAGCAATTTCAAAATAATGACCTATGTCTGGTGAGGACGCCGGCTTCTGCTTCTAAAGGGCTTTGATGAGCTGTATCAAGGGCATTAAAGACCTCCGAGTTGGTTCATCCCGACTGTCTGTATTTAGGATTGGAAAAGTACTTCCAGACAAAGGGTTCCCAATGGTGACATTCCTGGAAAAGGTCTAGAAGCCATCTACCCATTCCTAACAGAGCTCAACGCTGAGGCTGGGGTAAGAAAGGGTCAAGAACAAAGGGAAGCGTTCTCGTGCTGGTGAATTAACTGTCCACAGACTTCTGAGTTTGGAGCGGTCTGGCACTCAGTCCGCGCTCCCCGAGCCGCCCTTCGGGCCTACTCCTCACGCACCCCTCCCTCTCCCCGAGGACGGCACCGGCCCGGGCACACCGAGAGGGGGGAGGAGGAGGGAGCAGACGAGGGGGCCGGGCGGAGGGGCACAGGGGAAGCAAGAGGCACCTGGAGCGGGGAGGAGGGGGCCCAGGAGGAGGACGGCCCAGGGAGGAGAGAAGAACCCGGAGGGGGAGGGGGCAGGAGAACATGGAGGGCGCGGAGGGAGGACCCGGGGAAGGGGCCCGGAGGGGAAGGCGGCCCAGAGGGGAAGGCAGCAGGCGAGGGCGGGGGGGGGCCGAGGGGCGGGGGTCCAGCACCCTCCCTCCCAGGTCCGTCACCTGAAAGTCGGCCAGGATCATCTCCCGGTCCATGTTGGACGCCATGGCCGCCTTCTCGGGCCCCTCGGCCCCGGGCTCAGGCTGCTGCCGCTGCAGCGGCTGCTCGGGCTGCGGCTGCTCGGGCCGGGGTCTCCGGGAGGGGCCCGGGCCTAAGAGCTCATGGCCCGCCCCGGGCCGCGAAGCCGAGCCAAGCCGGGCGTCCCCGCGCCCCCTCCCCGGCGGCCCCGGCGCTGCCCCGGCCTCGGCTCCGGCTCCTCGGCCGCCGCCGCCGGCTCTCCGTCCTCCCGCTTAGCTGCACTAGCTGCCCGGCTCCAGCTCCGGCTCCGGCTCCGGCTCCGTCCCCGCCGCTGCCTCAGCCGCTCCTGCCTCAGCCTCCTCGGCCGCCGCCGCCGCCGCCGCCTCCTCCCCTGGTTGGCCGGCCCCGCCGCTGTCGCACATTTTGCCTGTCATTGGGGTCGCAAAGCGTCGCTTTGCGGCTGCCACGTGACCGGCCTCCTGTCAAGCGTCCGCCGAGGGGCGGGGCGACGTCTTTCCGGGATCCGGAGGAGAGAGGGCGGGGCCTGGCGCTCTCCCCGCCGGAGCCGAAGCCGGCGTCGCGCGCACGCAGCACGTACGCACGCGCGCGCACGTCCCCTCGCCGCCTTTCCCGGCTGCTTCGCCGGCCTCCTGCTGCGGCCGTGTCCTGCCCGGGTGGCGAGAACCTACGCCCTGGGCCAGCGAGGGAGGCCGCCCGTCGGCGCCGTCCGTCCCTGAGGCCCTGCGGAGAGAACGCCTCGGGGCTCCCGCACGGGGCGGGGGCCTGGGCCCGGGGGTCCGCCCCATCGCCCCGCCTCAGTTTCCCTATCCGTAAAATGGAGCCGATAACCTCCGAGGCCGCCCCAGGTCCAGAACGACGGTCCTAAGTCACTTCCTCTCCCTGTGCCTCAGTCTCCCCATCTGTAACATGAGGTTGAACCTCAAGGATGACCTCTGAGGGCCAGGATCCTGGGTAAAAGAACCGCTGACCCCTTTGCTAAGAGAATCCTGGTTCTGCTGGGAGGGACCTTGGGACCGTCCAGTCCTCCTCCCTCACTTTACAAAAGGGGAAACGGAGGCTCGAGAGGCCAGAAATAATGTGGTCGCTCCAATCTCCCCTCCCTCCGCCTCTGCAGCCCTGCACTTCTGGCTGAAGGCACTGACACCTCCCGCTTCCCAGGGAAGACCTGAGCCCGCGAGGCTGGACAAGTTCTCTCCGATGGCTTCGGACAGTGAAGACCCGGTCCTGAAGCAATCATTGACGGGGCCTTGGGTCGGAGAAACGGTCAGAGATCAAGGCGAGCTCCGAGCCTGGAAGAGCCAAAGACCATGTGCAGTGGAGCGTGAAGGCTTCTAAGGGCGACACTTTGAGAGGATGACCTGGAATGGATTTAAATTTAACTTTGCAAACCACTGGCTTCCTGGAAGGGAAGAACATTTGCTTTCCATCCAGAGTTTGTAAGCTCCTGCACACTAATTAAGTTTTGCAGTTTCTTAGCTGCATAATTAGGGAGAGTATGTACACCTACCACTTGAAATCTCAGGCAGATCCTACTAGACCAGATTCTCAAGCTGCAAAATAAAAAAATTCCCTCTGACATGTCTCATTTGCCTGAAACAGGGGAAATCCTTTGTTGATGTAATGTAAAATGCTTGATTGACTGACTTACTGTTTTTTGGGATGGATATGCACCCAGGAAAGGGTAGAATCCAAATAAAGTAATTGGACATGAATTACAAGAAGAAAGAAAAAACACTAATGTGTCTAAAACCTAAACTGTAATGCTGTTCCTGTGAGACCAAGTACCTTTTCTAATAAGTCATACCCAGAGCAAGACAGATGAAGAACTGTTCCTCTATAAGGAGCCAGGTTAACGCCATCGCCAAAGTATTTTTTCCCTTCTGTTGTGGCCTCGATGTGCTTCAGTGACCAGGTTTCATACTGTTCTCCACACCCCAGTGCTCTCTAACCACCACCACCACCACCATCACCCCCCAACTCACACACACACACACACAATTTTCTTCCACCGCCTATCTAAGATGAACCAGCATGGGACCTTCATGAGAATAATATAAGTTTAAGTCAGGAGGCTCTGAATGACTCTCTTTCCTTCTTTGTGCCTGTTTTATCACCAGTCAAACAAGGATAAAAAAGGCCTTCCCCAACTAGCTCACAGGGGTATTGTGAAGATCACATGAGAAAGTCAGTGTGAAAATGTTTTGTAAGACAGGAAGGTTCCAACTATTGAGTGATCATCATTTTCATGTCTACCAGTGTCTTGAGGCCTATTTCCTCCGTAAGGTCCTCACCACAACCAACCAAGGCTCCCATGCACTTAGTGCTTGACAATGTCATCCAATACCTTGTTTCTATAAGGCTTTAAGGGTTACAAAGTGGTTTTCCTCACAACAGGCCTTACCCTTCACTTAGGACTTCACTTCCTACATGAGGAAACAGGCTCACTGGAGTGACAAGATTAAGAGTCACCATCTATGAATGGCATCTCTGGGAATAAAATCAAGGCTTCTCTGGCCCAAGTCTACATTGCCTCCACAATCATCCTTCTAGGCCTCAGGTCTGCAAAATTGAAGTCCCTCTAAACTTTGTCTTCTCTCCTCTTATCCAATCAGTAGTCAAATCGTATTTCTATCAATACATCTCTATCTAGCCTTCTGTCCCCTTTCTTCCACTCAAGGAGCCACCAACCTAGTTGAGGTGTCACAAAAAAAGTTATCACCTCTTACCTAGAAAGCAGCAGTAGCTTCCTAATTGGCCTCTCTACCTCCAATCTCTGCACCATGCCCCCGAGTCCCAACCATCCCCCAGACAGCTGCCAGTAATATCCCTCATCGATGTATATACTATCAAACTTGGTAGATGTGCTAGTTTTATTGAACTGCTTTTTTTCTCTCTTTGGTTACAAAGATAAAAAATAGCTAGATAGGAAGGGGGGATAACTAAATTCATAAGTGAAGATGATGTGAAAACAAAAGATACCAATACAAAATTTAAAAAAATTTTTAAAAGAAAAATGCAAAGTAAGCACAAATACAAATTCCTTGAGCACAGACCTGACCAAAGTCACTCCTATCAAAAATACTCCAGGGGCTCCCTGTTGCCTTTAGGGTTGTTATGTTCATCCTTTGTTTTCAAAGAGGACCATGACATCAGAGAAACGATGATGACTTGCACTTGACATTGTTTTGAGTGAGGGAGGGCTGTGCAGGTCACCAGCCTCACTTTCTCTTCCTGAGCCATCTGGGTGCAATGACTAGATATTCATCAGGATGACTGGAGATGACCCAGGATGCAACAGGAGACCTTGACCTTTTAGGCTAAGGCCTTTTCAAGTACTTACTTAAAGTGAGGTAATGAGCATTCAGTGAGGATAAAACAAACATAAACCCTTATTCATCTTTTAAAGCTCTTCACACTCTAGCTCTAGCTAACTTTTAATATGCATGACTCCTATTCATGCACTCTACATTCCAGATACTTGTCTTCTTCCTATTTATTGTTAATCCACAACATTCTGTCTCTTTCCTAAATCTGCACCATGACCTAGGCTAGCCTGGAAGTCTTCCTTGTGTCCAACTCTTAGAATCCAGAGCTCCCCAAAAGCCTTCACTTAAGTACCACCTCCTACTTAAGGCCTAGCCTGATCCCCATCAGTGTGCATTAACCCTCCACTTCCGAAAATTATTTGATCTGTATTTTGCATTTACTTCTCTCTATATGCAGAGATAGATATTACATATATCTATGTGTATATATAATATATTACATATATCTATGTATATATGTATAAATATTTTTGCTTGGTAGAATGTAAGTTTCTTAAGGATTAGGACAATTTAAGTTCTTATCTTTGTAGCCATAACACCTAACACAATTCCTGGCATATAACAAGTGCTTAATAAATACTTTTTGAATAAATGAACAGCCACTGAGCTCTCCTCTTTCTGATCCCCCATAGTACTTAATACCGTAAAATATAGAATATTTTTATACACTGTCATGTTTGCTCACATCCGTGCAATGTATGTAAATCTCCAATAAGATGAGAAGTACTTTGTGACCTGTTATATATGTCTTTGTTCTGTCCCTCCAGTATCTAAATCCATGGTCACCATATAGAAAGTACTCAGTAAGTAGATACCTAGTTCAGCTGAATCTGTAAGGCAAAGTTCACTGAACTTCTAAAATGGAATTCTTCTTTCACTCTGACCTGATAATCAGTGTTTGGGAATCCAGGATCCACAGTGACTTTATACTCTGGAAAAATGAAGGAAAGGTATGTAAAGACCAAATCAGAAGCAATGAACAGTTTCCATTTTCCCAGGACTTTCTCCCTGAAGGAAATCACAGGCTTCCTATCTCTCACAGGAATTTGTCTCACAGTTTTCTGACCTCAAACACCTGAAGAGTCATTTTGCACAACCCCCCACTTATTGATGACCATAAAAACTATCATGTAACACAACTTCATCAAGTGAGAATTAAAAATAAATAAATAAAAAGAAACTCATGAATGGTTTTTGGCCTTTTCCTGGTCCTCTTGAAAAAGCATTTCCTCCCCTTTCCACCATTTCTCCATACCATTCATTGCCTTTGTAGCTAATTCATGCTCCCTTCACAAAGGTGAAGTGTATTAACACCAAAGTCATTGGCTATTTAGCTATAGACCAATTGAAAATATTCTTCATCTTGTCATATACTGTTCAACTGGAGCCCTCCAATTCAGAAAGGCAGCTGAGGAAATGGAGGAGGGCAGAAAAGGGGGAACATCTAAAAATAAGGAGTCTTAGTCAAAAGACCTGAGTTCTAGTTCCAGATTTTCAACTTTCCAGCTCTGTAACATTGGACAAGTCATTTCACTTTTTTAAGCTTCTATTTCCTTATCTGTAAAAGAGAAATAATCATTTCCACTGCTTAAACTCTGAGGTTTAGATGATATCATGGACATAAAAATGTTTTAAGAACAAAGAAAGGCTATTAAAAAATCACACACATCAGCCACTGTTATTTGTAAGATACTGGTCAGCTTATTGAACACTTTTATTTTCATTTTGGTAAGAAAACAGTCTTCTCACCAAAGAATGAGAAGCTGCTTGAGTTTAAGAAACAAAAAGGCCAGCTGGGCCCACATACCTTTCTGGGGGATCTAGAAAGACATCCCAGGAGAAGCCTTGGGACAGGAGAAAGAAATGCAAACACCAACTAATGAACAAAAGGGTTGTGCAGGCTTGAGTCTGGAAGCACGAAGCATAAAATGAAATTATTACTGCAACTTTCTAAAAACTCCTAACAATATAATGGTTATAATTTTCAGAAAATCAAGGAAGTGTTCCAGCTGGGTTGGTATTTAGTCTCCAATACAGAACATGCTTTTCAGCACTTGGGAGAGTGTATTGTGTGGCCATAGCAAAAGTTACCAGGGGCCTCATGATATAGGGGCTACTTAAAAAGGCAATAGGGGAAAAGGCCATCAAACAGTAAAGGTTATCAATCTCCTAATGACTGGGATTTTCAGCTTTCTGTCTTTAGAGGTAAGTTTATGATGTTTGACTTGAGATAAGGCCGCACCTAATCAGTGCAGGAGTTTACCCTCTGATCTTCCTGATAGGTGGTCAGCCAGCTTCTGAATGAGTACTTGTGAGGGGAAGCTTACTACCAAATAAAACAGACCCTTCCATTTGTGAACTGCTTGAATGATTAGAAAGCCCTTCCTTAGAGGGACAGTGAGATAGGGAGGAAAGGTGCTGCATTTAGCTTTAGAGCACTTCAATCCAATCAGCTCTGGTGCATGACATCTGCGTGTCCTTGGCCAACTCACTTAACTTTTATATGATTCAGTTCAAGTCCCTGATCCATGAAATGAGGGAAGTTCTAAACCTATGATGTTAATTAAGCTCTGCTTTCCACTCATTGGTGTTCATTCTGTCCTTTGTGGGCACATAGGAAGACCCATCCACTGCCTTTCCCCAATAACAGATATGGAAGATCCTGTTCCCAAGGCCTTTAACTGAGTCTCATGTAGTATGTTAATACAATAGTTTCTATGAGTAGATTCAATAACCATAAAACTTCCTTAGTAATTAATTCAACATGGAAAATGTGATGAACACATGTAAACAGGTCATATACAGTATACATAATTTAGCAAGCCTCCTCATTAGATAAGTTACAACATCCTGTCCTAAGCAAAGAAATCCTATTATGTTAGAGAAAGCAACTTTTAATTGGATTAATGCCAATTACTTAATCAGTGCATAATAATGCAATATTATTCACATCCCTCAATTGCAGTAAAAGATTATATTGTAAATTCCCATGACTTGTGACTTGGTGCACATATATTCCTATTTATTAACTGATATCATGCTAAAAAAATATGAACTAGATACTTTAGTTCAAGTAAATGGAAAAATGAAAGAAAAACTCAGCCCCTCTGAAACAGCCAACTGAATGCCCAATTCAAGTTCAGTTTTGTTATCTAAGAACAAAATTTTGGGTCATTTTGTTTTCATAATTCAGAGAGTGAAAAAAATCTTCCCCCACACAATTTCTCCCTCTGAGGACCCACCTATCCTCCTGTTGCTAGGTAAAACTGACTATTTTGGAAGCATGATATCATTTCTGGTGAATTTTGTTCTTGTTGGGACAGCAGACCTCAAGGTTACACAGTCAGATGTTGCCAGAGGCCTATGGCTATGATTTTGGTGCTTGGAGGCCAAGACCTCTTCTCTCTCTCTCTCTCTCTCTCTCTCTCTCTCTCTCTCTCTCTGTCTCTCTGTCTGTCTCTCTCTGTCTGTCTCTCTCTCTCTCTCTCTCTCTCTCTCTCTCTCTCTCTAACAGGTTATCCCTCTAACCAAGGGGCTGTTTCATACAAACGTGTGTGTTCTAAGGCCACAAAACGATAGAAAGCAGTAACTAGGTCAGTTACTTTACCCATCTGAAAGAGAAAATCTCTGTATTGTTGTATGCTCAAACCAAAGCCCAAGAGAGCTGTCAACTCTGGTAGCTGAAGTCATTAAGGAAGAGATTTTCCCCTCCACAACGGAGAGAGAAAAGAAAGAACCAGAAAGTCAAAGGAAGGATTGTCAACTCCAGCAAAATGCGCCTTACTGGAAAACTCCATCAGCGGCCTCTCCAGACGAACTAGGTCTCGCCCTTCCCCCATCCTCCTGCTCCCTTCCCCCGCCTCCCCTGAGCCCTTTGCAGGCTTTCTGGTCCTTGACACAAGAAATGACGGTTTCGGAGCTAATACATCGTTCTCTTCCACTTTGGCCCTGTCCCAGAGCCTGGCTTTTCGCCAGCGCGGGGTCTCTCTGCCTCCTCTCCTGGGCGCTGGTCTCACTAGGAGGCCGCGTTATCGGCCCGTCCTGCTGCCTTCCTGCGAGCTGTCGGGGCAGGTGCGGGACTGGCACTGCCCAGCTCCTCTGGGGAAGAGGAGTGAGGTAGCCTTGGTTGATCCCTCCACCGCCCGTCGTTCTCCCCAGGGGAGCCCCGGCTGCCTCGAGGGCTTGAGAGGGCGGCAGGGGCCCAGGGGCCGGCCGGACCTCCTGCTCCAGCCCAAGCCTCGCGGGCCGCTCGGGCCGCCATCCCCACCCCAGCCGCAGGGCCGAAGACCTCTGGCGCCCCGAGGGACTCTTCCGGTCCCTTTGTCATCCCTCTCCATCGCCACCCCACCCCGTGGCTGCTCGGGCGATGCCAGGGTCCTGCGGGAGAGCCCGCGGGAGGGGGCCGGGGCCGCCCATGCCCGGCCCCGCCAGGCTCCGCAGAGCCCAGAGCGGTCCATCCAAACGGCCCATCCCTGCACTGCCCAGCGCGGCTTCTGGCCCAGCCCCGCTTGCCCATCCCCGCGCAGCTCCACACCGCACAGCGGCACGGCGAGCGCAGCTTCCAGCCGGGGCCTGGCCGCCGGGCCGGCGGGGCAGCAAGGGCGACGCGGCTGCCTCCGGCCCAGGGCGGGGGGCTGGGAGCACGGGAGGGAAGGGGGCGGCGAGCCCCGAGCTGGGGGCGGGGCGTGGGCGGTGCCCGGCCTTCCCGCTCCCGGGGCTCGCTAACTCGGCCGAGCCTCCTTAAAACTGTGCCGTTAAAATGGGGGCGGGTTTTTCAACTCAAAAAGCGCTCAATTTTTTTTCATTTCAAAAAAAGCTGATGAGGT
Source organism: Potorous gilbertii (assembly GCA_028658325.1). Taxonomy (NCBI): domain Eukaryota; kingdom Metazoa; phylum Chordata; class Mammalia; order Diprotodontia; family Potoroidae; genus Potorous; species Potorous gilbertii. The sequence goes on from CM053770.1 coordinate 671,350,959, forward strand.
CGGAAAAAAAAAGACGAAACCGGCCCCGACTGTGCAGGCGGCAGCGGCGGCGGCGGCGGGCAAGCTGAGCGCGGCTCCTTTCTGCAAGGAGCCGAGCGAAGCTGCCCGACCGGGCCGAGAGGACCGCGGCGCGGGGACAGCGCACGCCGGGGAGCGGCAGTAACTGTCCGGGCCGGGGGAAGCAGGAGCGAGCTGTCACCGCGAGTGGAGAAGCATCGGGGACCCGGACCTGGGGTCGGGCCGGGCCCAGGGCTCAGCCGAGCCGAGCCGAGCCGGGCGGGAGCTGGAGCCGGAGCTAGGGAGCCAAAGGCCACCCAGGAGGCCCCGAGAGAGCCAAAGGACCGGGGCTGCGACCGGGGTTGGAGGCGGGCGTGCCAGCCGGACGTACCCAGCGTCTCCTGGCTCCTCGACGGCCGGAGGAAGCCTCGATGGGCCTCAGCATTCGGAGGCCGGGGAGCTCGCGGGCCCGGCGGTAGGCGGGAAGTGGCGGCCGCCGGCCCGGGCTCTGGAAGAGGGAAGCTGCGAGGCTCCGGTGCCCAAGTCCCGACCCGTCCTCTCTCGTCCACATTCGTCCAGCAGCCTAAGACTACCAGAGACTCGCCCGCAGCCCTTCGCCCCAGTCCGGCACGATGAGGCGGCCGGGACCCTGCGAAAGGCAGCCGGGGCGCCCCCGGGTACCGCGCGGCGCCCTACGCCCCCAGCCCGGGAGGCTCGGCTGGGCTGTGACTGCACTCTCGGCGGGCTGCGGAGCCTGCCCCTAGCGCCTCGGGAGCCCCCTCGGGCTGCCAAAGGACGGACGCACCGAGCCCTGGAGGGAAGCCTTGGGGGCCGCCGGGCTCTTGGCCCCGGAACCCTCCACCCTTGCTTTGCATTAACCCCTTGGGAGTGAGCGCTTCGGCATCAGCCTGGTCTCCCCCGTCGGCCCGGGCTTGGTGCCCCGTATGGATGGAGTGCCAGTTTCGCCGCTTTGCCCTGGAGCAGGAGTTGGAGCCCGAACCGCCGCCGCAACCGCCGCTGCCGAAGCAGCTTCTGAGGCTCCAGTCGTCGCTGTGAAAAAGGGTGGGTTGCTGATGTTTTTCTTTCTCTCTTTCTTTCTCTCTCTGTCTCCTTTTCAGTTTCCTCTCCGGTTCTCAGACGATTTCTGCTCTGCTCTAGCCCCCTGGGTCTCCGGACTCATAGCTGCTTTGGGCCATGTCTCTACATATATGGAACACGTATGACAGCTGCCCGCCTAGCTTCCAGTCACGCAGTTGCCCGCAGCTCACAAGGCTGGATGTGCCTGGGTGTCTCTGGGTCGACATCCGCGGAATTCTTCCTAGGGGTTAAGAGAGAGAGAGAGCGAGGAGCAAAGCCCCCCTCCAATAGCTCCGTTTTGCTGAATAATCACGTGTGAATCGAGGGGCGGGCTCTTGGCAGGCAGATCTTACTAGTATTTACTACACCGAGCTCACTCCCGAAGATTAACCATCCCAGCCCTTCTGTCAGGCTCCGATGCCATCATGCAGCCTGGTTAGGAGCAGGGGGGGAACCCGACTAACGCATCTTTTCCCGATCGTCAGGACCCTAAAGAATGGCCGAGCCTTTGGGGAACGAGCTGGCGTCCGCAGCTGCCAGGGGCGACCTAGAGCAACTCACTAATTTGTTGCAAAATAATGTGAGCGCCAATGCCGAAAATGGATTTGGAAGGACGGCGCTGCAGGTTGGTATCCCGAGAGGTGGGGGAAACAGGTCCCCGAGGCTGCGTCCCTCCGGGAACCGGGCTGGGGGAGCTACAGCCAGGGAGCTGGCCGGGGTCCCCAATCCCACTCTTTTTGAGACGGAGCCGGTTGCCATATTTTAAATCTCAACTTTAAGTCGATCCAACTCCCCCCAATGACGTACTTGGAATAAACTCGCCAAAGCCAATAACCTAGTCGATCTCAGGGAGGTGGCAGGTCTCGCCTCGTTTTCGGGGGGCTTTTGGGGGTCGGAGTTGGGGGGTACTCTCCAGGAGTCCTTCCAGCGCTGAGGTTGCTCGAAGCCGTTCTGTAAACACGTCTCAATGATGATTATCTGAAGTCAACACACTGTTAGGGGTGATTTGGACTGTTTTGCCCCAATAACTGCCTCCCAGGTCCACTTTCTCGGCTCCTGTCTTCCAGGAGACTGCCCTTTGGGGAGCTGCGAGGGTTTCGTCCCCCGCCCAGCAGCCCCCGGCCCCCCGCTCCCAGCCCTGGGGCGCGATGTCCATTTCACAGTTAACGCGGCTGCAATCGCCGCCGCCGCTGCCGCCGCCGCCGCCGCCGCCGAGCTGCCTGCCACCCGCCCATTCACAAGGCAACCCGGGGGGAAAGGCGACTTTGCCGCTCGGCCAGAGGCTGAGCGCCCGCCCGTTCCTTAAATTTACAGACGACAGCCGAAATGCGCCCAAGTGCCAACTATTTGTTCTACCTGATAGAATGGTGGTGTGGAGATTTCCCCCTCCACTTCCCTGAACAATATCACGATGTGGATGAAAAGAGACAAAAGGCATAAACGTTTTCTAAAATAGTCCCTGTATTTCTCCTGATGTTCTAACAGTCTATGGTCCGAAATGCTACACTTAAGCCCTGGTCTTTTGGGGGTTTGGAGTGTTTGCTTTCAGATACAGAAATTGAGAATTTAAGTGGCAGGAGATAGCTGTTGGCAGATGGAGTCCATGTATATATGTAAGCTGAAAATCGGGATCCAGGACCTTGCAAAAAATACTTAGTTTTCACTGAGCTTATGCATGGACACGAAAAATCTTTCCTGTTTGTGATTTCAGAGAGATTGAGGGAAAGGAGATACGATTGTCCTGATTTTTTTCTTCTAATTCTGCTCCACAGAAAGGTAGGATCCTCAAAATGCCACACGCTGAATAGATTAAAAAGATTTCTGTTGAAAATCTAAATATTATAGAAAGTCCAGAAGGGAAAGGGGCGCTTGAATTTTATTCAAAAAATGACTAGCCAAACTCTGGGTCTTTACAGAAATACGGGGTGTATTTTACTGTTAAATCTTCCAGGGACCTATTTTGGGGTCAGTTTTTACATAAGCATAAAGTGTTGTTTACATTAACCATACTAATCAGGATACTAACGCTGATTTACTGAAGTTTAATCTTAACTGATTTAATGACACACACTCCCCCCCAAAACAAAAACTCGAGAAAGAGAAGAGAATGTAGATTTATTTTCAGTATGTATAATCTTGAAAGGGTGAGTGGTGATATAACTCGAGAGAACTTTCTCTCAGCAGTTTCCAATATTACTATTATTTGCTGAGGGGAGATGGAAAATTTCCTTCCGCAATTACATTAACTTAATTTAATTGCAGTAACTTTTTTTCCCTCTTCTGAATGTTGATTTCCAAATTGGGATATTAATGGCAAGGCCTGAATTGCAGATTTACTCTTCAAAGCTCTAAGGTGTCTGTGTCTCCTCATGTCTCCTCTTCTGAACACTGACTCAAACTTCAAATACCCTGGTGATCACCAGAAGGTGTTAGGTCAGGTTTTATGACTCAAAATGTTATTTCAGAGAACTTAATTTTTTTAAAAAAATCAATAGCTTTGTGCCCGATTTTAATCTTTGCCTCCTGAAGAAAGTAAAACAGACAACAGTGTTGTGTTAAGGAAAAGGCTAATGGCAGACTTTCTTCAGTAAGCACTGGCTTAACATTTTGCATCTTTAATATATTTTTACCACTATTTGTTAATTAGGGATTATTGCTAATCAAAGGAATGCTCCTTTTCAAAAGGAGATCAATTTCGGGGGTGTTTTTCAACAGATTATAAATAGAAATATAATACTTACTTGTCTACCTGAATGTAATAAAGATTTTTTTCACATGTTGACATTTTCTAGCTTATCAGTGAGAGACTCAATTTTTTAGAACCAAGAATCTATATTTTATATTTTGTATGATGCAATCCAACATGAGGTGACTTTAGAACACTACTAATGAGGGCCACTGGATGTAGGCCTTCTTAGTACAGTGAAGGAGGTTCATACACAACAATAGATACCTAGCATATGTCTGTGGAAATTTGCAAAGTGAGCCATTTGTGGGCAAATGCTAATTATTGAGCCCTAATTTTGATGTAAAACATTAGAAGTAATTGACAATAGCTATTTGAGATTCCTGGACTATTAGTACTAAGGGAAAGCAGAGAAAGGACCACCAAGTGATTATATAAGAAGAGAAAACAATAGTTCTAGGCACATAAGGACTCAAAGTAGACAGTAATCTCATCTTTTCTTTTCAAATCACTCATTTGAAACTCAAGTGGTCAGTTAGAACGTTGGAAAACAAGCAGCATTTTGTAAAAATGACCAGTAGTGAATGTCTGTATTTGTATTATTTAAAAGAACATTGGTCAGACAGCCTGTAGTTTCCTCTCAAACACAAACACACACGGACTCTGTTTTAGTTTGGTTTGGTTTAGTTGGTATATATAATCGAAAGGGAGGAAGCCTCCTAAATTAGTGAATGTCTCAACCATCATTTACACTTTATTTGGGAATGGAGGTTTCTAAGTATAAGATGCATCTTTTTACTCACTGTAAAGTGATTGGTCGATATAAAATGGAAAAAGAAATCAAAACTGCTTGTTCTCTGAGCTATGCTTTTATTTTGGAAATTAGAGGTTAAGAAAATTAGATCATTCTGGATTAAAGAAACAACAACAAACCCAATATATTCTAATATTGAGTGATGGAATGAAGCCTAATACTGTGAGCACTTATTTTGTTGTTTAAGGAAGTCACCCAAATGGCTGTTTTTACTCCTGGGGCCCAGAAAATGTCACCCCTTTTGTGTATCACCAGATGCAATTTTTTCAGCTTGAACAAGAATAAAGATTGACATTCTTTACTTACAATAATCAGTCCCACAATCTCTTTCATTTCGTAAGCTTAATGAAATGGAAATTACACAATTCTTAAGTATCCTGGATTGAGAGCTGGAAGGGACCTTAGCCATCCTCTAGTGCAGAATTTCTCAGTGATCCTATTTTTAACACTAGATTCCATCAGTGTATTTTAATTCACCTCTCTAAAAATCAAGAAATGATTTCTCCTTGAAATTATTCAGCTAATTTTTGGTCGCCAGCCCAGCCTGCAAAGATTTTAGCTGTGATAAATTTGCTATTGTATTTGCAGTCTGCTGAAGTTCTATCAGTCATTCAATTATAGGCTTTTTCAAAATAATATGAATCAATAACTTCCATTTCAATGGCATTTGAAGATTTATGAAGCATTTAGCCCACAACGGCCCTATAGAGTGATACAAGTATGGTTCTGTCCATTTTACGGAGGATAAAATAGGCTCAGAAATGGAAAGTCCCCCAGCTAGGAAATGTCAAAGCGCAAAACTGGGATGGTAGGATTTAGGGGTGCAAAATCTTTGGCACCTAGCAGAGTCCAGCACCCACGATTTTTCTCCCTTCCCCTGGCAGTACTCAGTTCCGCGCGTGCTCAGTTTTCCCTCTCTTCAACCCTTCCACCCCTCACATGCCAGCAGTCATAATGACACTTGATTGTTCTCATCAGTATTTTCGGTAACAATTAATAGCCCTGATCACCTAAAGCCACCGCCTTGGGTGAAGTAAGAGAGCCCAGCCAGACCGATGGCTTGGCAGGAATCTTGAAGGAGCCCACCGCCTGTCTTTCTGTCGTTCCCAGGTGATGAAACTCGGAAACCCTGAGATCGCGCGGAGACTCCTATTGCGCGGTGCCAATCCGGACCTGAAGGACCGCACGGGCTTCGCGGTCCTGCATGATGCTGCCCGGGCCGGCTTTCTGGACACCTTACAGACTCTACTGGAGTTCCAGGCCGACGTGAACGTGGAGGACAGCGAGGGTAACCTGCCGTTGCACCTGGCGGCCCGCGAGGGCCACCTGCCAGTCGTGGAGTTCCTGCTCCGACACACAGCCTGCAGAGTGGACCACCGGAACCACCAGGGAAACACCGCTTGCGACGTGGCCCGTCTCTACCGCCGGGACGCCGTGGTACGACTTCTGGAGGCCGGCCGGCCCGACGACGCGGCCCCGGTCCCAGGAGGCGCGGCGTCCGCCACTTCGGCCTCAGCCGCCTCGACCGAGCCGCCCTAGAAGTCCCAAGGCCAGGCCGGCTGCTGCCCCCGCGCCGCACCTTCCCTCTGTGTTCGGCTGCCCGGTCTGACTGTTTGCGTGCGTGCTGGGGATTACTGCGCTCTCCCACTGCCTTTTAAGCAAATAGTCAAAGCCTCAAACTACGGAGGTGGGATTCTAACGAAAGATTTATGAATATATTTAAAAAGGCTTCCAATTCGCCTTGCAAACACCTCCCTCCTGCCCCCAGAGACCTAATATCTGCTTGCAAAACTGCTTTGGTCTCTGGAATGTAGAATTTCCTTCTTCCTCCATTTCCAGACTCAACCCACCTCAGCCCTCACCTTCCTAACCCCTCTGGTCCCCTTGCCTATTCCCCCTACTGCGCAACTTCGTTTTCAAAGAGTCTATCTATATCCTGATGCTTCTTTTGCCTAATTAAAACTCTTTTTAAATGGGACAAATGTTTTCGGTGATTTCTTCCTCTATTCTCACTTTCCTCTCCTCTCTGCTATGATTGTACCCAGAAAGGCTTTATTCAGACTGTGAGAGTTCATTCGGTGGATTCTGTTCAGTCACAGGCCCTAGAACTGGCAAGGACTTTATAAATCATCTCTGTGCAACCCTCTCATTTTACAGATGAGGAGAGGCCCAGGGAAATGTCCAGTGGTCCATTATACATAGAGTTTAGAGCTGGAAGGGGTTTCTGAGTTGGAAGGTCGTGTAGGCCTTCATTCTCCTTTTACAGAAGCAGAAAGTGAAGCCCCAAGAGGGGAAATGACTTGATTAAGAGACAGGTGGAAGCAGAGTCAGAATCCTCGAGCCTGGGTTTCTTCTAGACCCAAATGCAGTTTATATCCCTTTCCACCTCTCTATTCTATGTCCAGTTCAGCACTTTGTCTCTAACCTCCTCCTTTCCCCCGCAAAGAACGTTGGTGGTGGCCACCATCCCCAGTGGAGAATCCCCCGAAACTGTTTCTCATAAGTTTGCGATAATTTTTCTGGGATTCTCTTCAAGACAGAATTAGTCGTTATGGGGTCAAGGACGAGTCTCTGATACAAAGAAGCGATAAAAAGATATATTGTAGCTATAGAAAATCCCTGCAGTCTTTTTACAGGCAGTCTGTTCTTTTTTTTTTTTTGCGTTAAAAATCACTTCTCAGAGTGAAATAGATTTCAAGGAGTTTAGTTTCCAAAGGTTGCACTGCATGTCCCCTAAGAAAGAGGCCAGCCCCGGTTGGTCCTCAGGTTCAGCAAACTGAATCCACGTGTCCAGGTGTTGCCTTCTAGCATAAGTTCAGCTACATGTAAACCATTCTCAAAATAATTCTCCAATTGCAATTGTAAATGGAGGGAACTCCATACATGTCACTCTCTTTGTGCTGAGGTTTCTGTTTTGTTTTCATAAAAGGCAAGACAACAAGCATTTATTAAGCACTTTCTGTGTGCCCGACTCCGTGCTAAAGAAAGAAACCGGCCGAAAACAAAAGCTACTTTTCTTTAGGAAATAAACCTATGCCGCTGGCCAGAACACGTTTGTTTGCCTGGGGTTGGCTTCTCACTCTCCCTGCAGTTTAGAAGGGCTGTCTGTGAAGCTCCTCATTATTAGATACAAATTATCCCGATCCTAGCAGGATCATTCACCTAAGCAGAAGGATGGTCTTTGAGGAAAATTCCCCTCCTTCCCCCAGTAGAATGAAGTTCATCTTCCCTCTCCCCTGAAAAATATGTTAAATTTCAATAAACCACAATCACTATTCTGCTAGATGGCTTCCTAAATATAGTTGGAGCTGAGAGCAGGTCTGAGTCACTGATTATCCATGAGTGTAAAAATCACAAGGATAAAGTTTTTAATCATTCTGACCCAGCAACCCAAGGCACTGTCTTAAAGCAATCGGCTCCATTCGACTCTCTATATGCTCAGCCAAGTCAAAGTAGGTCACTTCTAATACCCCACAAAATTAAATTAAAGTAATAGTGACTTACAGCCTACACACACACACACACACACACACACACACACACACACACACACACACACACACACACCTCAAATGAACAGACCAACACAGAACTGGAATTGGATCGTGATTTTATAGGGCTAAAGCATCATTGGTCTTTGCTCTTAAGAACAGATATCCAGAATACAAATCACACTCTCTTGGACTATTTCTATCTGAGCAAATTGACAGCATTTGAATGAGCCACTTATTTTCTAAGCTAAAGAAAATGGTTAAGAATTCAAACTAAGCCTTTCCTATAGTAGGTAATCATCTATAATGAAGGACCATTCTCAATTTAAAATAGAAATTAATGGATTTTTCTGGATGTTTTCCCCTCCAGCAGCTAGGTTTTTCATACTGTAAAATTGCCTCCTTCCCTCCCTCACTTCTTAAAGATCCAAAACATAACTCCCAGGCAAATTTTCCAAGCTTCAGCTAGGCCCAACCAAGGGTCCTCAAGCCACTGAATTGAATTCAGGTGGTGGAAACTCAATGTTTGGAAGGGTAGGGGGAGTGTGAAGGGAACTGTTTTTCTTCAACAGCCTGAAGTTGACATTTGAAATCGCTACATTGCCCTGCTGCTTTGTACGGAAATCACTTTGCTCATCTCAGTATTTTAGAAATGACTGGTGTGGTCTTCTGTAGGAAGTAAGAGAAGCCATGATTCGATCGTTCAGAAGACACGATAAGATGCATTATTCGGGCAGTGAAAATACTGCAACGTGTAAGAAAGACTGAACATCGTACCGAGGGAGCAGGGTGGGCGGGAATCCAGCTGCTCTCCACTGCCCGGAGCTGCAGGATGGAACTGGAAGGGAGGGGACAGCCTGGAGCGTTTGAGGGCCAGCTGGATCTCTGGCAGAGGCCGGGGCTAGGGATGATAACCCGGGACTGGGGGTGAGATGAATGAAAGGCTCCGGAGAAGAGCTATGTAGGAAGCCAAAGACAAGGCTTTTCGGCTTCAGATCCCTCCAGGGCCAGAATATGCCTGGGATAATCACAAAAGCATCTCTGGTCCCTCCAATGAATCCAGGGGTGCGTGAGCTGAGCGGTGGGAAATAGCTGCTACCTTTAACCACTTGGGTCAGAGTGGTCAAAACCCCAAGGAGGACAGGTTCGCTTCAGCTCCCAGGTATTCCCTCATTTCCGAAGGAGATTCGGCCCACGAGGTGGAGAAGGAGAAAGCCGCAGGGAAGGAGTCCTGAGGGAAGGAAGGAATGAGCTTTGGGATCTTGTCCATTTCCCCGATGCGGTTCGAAATAAACCTGCTGGGGAAGAAGCAGGAAGGAGCTAGGTCGGTTCTGTCCTCTCCCAGCACAGAGAGATTCCCTCATCTTTGAGACCAGGTAGAAATTATCCACCACAAGATTGACCACCGAGTTGAATGAGGATAATCAGCCGCAACCACAGCTTGCTTTGCTGCCCGGAATGGAAGGAGGACGACCAGGACCGAGGAGAGCTGGGGCCAGGGAGGAAGCATGGGGAGCCCTTGGTTCTAGGTCAGAATAATTCTTAAGCTAGGCAGGGGAAGGGACACACTCGCCTCCCCTAAATCAGAGCCCAGCCCAGGCTTTGACCTTTCCTAGATGCCGGTTGGTTGAAGATCATAGACTTGGAGTTGTAAGGAACTTTGGAGATAATCTAACCAAACCCTTTCTTTATAGAGGAGGAAACTGAGGCCCAGAGGACAGAAGGAACTTCCCGGAGGTCAAATAGCTAGCAAATGTCAAAGCAAGTGGCAAAGGTAGGATTCGAACCCAGGGCCTAAGAGTTTCCTTCTTGGGGATCGTTTCCAGGCCCGGGCTTAGGCAGGGTCGACTTGGGAGCCCGGAGCTCCTTCTCTCCCTCCCCAGGCTCTCGTCCTCTCTCCTTCTCTTCAATTCTCCCCCCCTCCCTCCGGGTGAAGAGAGGCAGCCTGCTTTGCGGGGGGGGAGGGGTGGGGGGGGAAGAGAGGGGAAGAGAGGAGGAGAAGAGGGGGTGTGGAGGACTTTCAAAACCGTTAGCTATAGTAGGGTTGTTTTTTTTTTCCTCCTCCTCCTCCTCCTCCTTGCTACGGTTTCTTTTCTTTTCTCTTCCTGTCCAAATATTTTTAAATTTCCGCGCCTGAAATAACAGCTCCTTTAATTTACTCAGTTTCCTCCGAAGGCTGGGCTGCCTGCTAGGCTTGTCTCCCCCCACCCCCACCCCGTCCCCGCTGCCTGGCTCCCGCGGGTCGTGGGGCTGGGGGGGGGGGGCAACAGGCGCTGCCTCTGCCCCCGCCCCCGCCCCCCGGCCCCCCTGCAGGGACCTCGCCTGACCCCGGCTCTCTGGGCGCCTTGGGCTAGCGGGAGGAGGCAGAGATGGGGGAGACCGCGGCTTCCTCCCCTTTTCTCCCACCCCCGGCTCGCTCCCTCCGTCCCTCCTTCCCAGCCTGGCCTCCCTGTTCCCAGCCTCGGGCTCCTCTTAGCCCGCCGCCCTTTGGAGAGCCTGCCTTTGCGCGGGGACTCTGCTTTCCTGCCCCCGACTCGGACCCCCAATCTCCCTCAGTCTCATCCCCAGCACCAGCAGCGGCAGCGGCGGCGGGGCTGAGTGACCGAAGCCTCTCCCCCCAACCCCCCGGTAACCTTGGAGGCGCCCTCGCAGTGAGTCTGTGCGGGGCCTGCGGGGGGCGGGGGGAGGGGGAGCGGCGAGAGCGGGGCAGGCGTTTCCTGGCTGCGGCCGCCAGGCGCCCAGGGACCGGCGTCCAGGGGCCAGCATCTCCCTACCTCCCCCTAAGTCCCCCTCCTGCCAGGCCAGGCCCCTCGTTCTCGGGATGAGGGGGCAGACGAGGGAGGGGGCTCGGCCCGGCGGCGATCCAGCAGGATCGTGGCTGTGACCTTGGGCCTGCGGGCTGAAGGAGGCTGGAGAGCAGCGTGGGAGAGCGAGAGAGGCCACCGGGCGGACGGGGGTGGGGGGCAGGAGGGCGGGCTGGTCACGGGTCCCCATCGAGGTGAGCTGGCCCATAGGAGGGGGAGGGAACTCAGGGGAGAAGGTCAGTGGCAGGGAGCTGCGCACCCTGCGGAGCCGAGCCCGGGGAGCCGCGCGGTGCCCTCGGTCCCCGAGAGCTGCAGGGACCGACGGGCCAGCGATCGAGGGAAGGCGACTGTTGGAGGGCACCTGGGCAAGGCTGCCCCGCACCCGCCCTCGGGACTCACTCCCACCCCACGGGACTCACTCCCACCCCACGGGACTCACTGCCACCCCCACCGCCTAGGTTAAGCACAGGCACGCCAACTGCGCCTGGCAAATCGGTGGCGCTTAATAAATGTTTGTTGAGTCCAATGGAAGAGGGCCGTCCCCAAGCATCCGTGGGACTCAGAGCCAGAGGACAGGGGGGGATATCTGTCAGTGCTTTGGGCGATGGTCGTGGTGGTGTTTTCTGTCTGAAGAGAACCCCCCCATCCCCACAAATGAAGAATGAGGCGTCCACGCTCCCCCAGCGGCAGGCACGCTGACCCCGGAGCTGGACGTGGTCTGAGCAGCGGGCGGGGCAGACTTCTCAGGCCGGGCTGCGAGCCTCAGGTGCCGGGCAGCGGGCTCTGGGGGCTTCCGGGATCCCCTCGTCTTCCCAGCCTCTGCCCAGCGGGGTCGTCCCTATCTCCGGGGCGAGGGAGGACCGCCGCGGCGGCCGCCGCCGCCCCCACAGCCGACTCGGCACCTGCGAAAGCCTAAGCGGAGCTCGAGAGGAGCCCAGCGTGTAAAATGGCTTCTGGGGCGTGCGGAGGGACAGACAGATTGCGGGCCAAGAGGGAGAGGGAGAGAGAGTCAGCAAAGCCACCTCGGCCCTCCTGGTGCTTCACATCCATTTAGGTCCTTCTTTTCTCCCCTCCGTCTCACTCGAGCAAGAGTTTTAGGACAGGCCAGGGCAACAGCTCCATCGACAGCCGCCCCCCCACCCCCACCCCGGCCGCCCTCGCCCGCCCCCACCTCCTAAAAACCCACTGTCAGCCAAAAATATCAGTTCTTTGGGGGAGGAAGTACAAGCCGCCAATCCTTATTCCAGCTCCATTTCTCTGCTCCGTTAGCACTGTTGGTCAAACTGCTTCAGAGGAGAAATGATTAGCCAGGATTTTAAGGCATGTCATTGACAAAGTTAACTAAAATGCTGCTAATCCCCCAGCCCCCGTTAACACTTAACACACTGGCATTTGAAGAACAGATTCCACTCTCCTGGATAGATCTGGGGAGGCCAGATGGTGAGCCAAGTCTGTCCTTTCTTTCCTCACTTTTCCGTCAACACCCAAGGGACTTGGAAGAGAAACCTTAGGGGACAGACAGTCTCCTTTGCCCCTCGAAGCCTTAGCAAGCACTGGGACTTCTCTGCCATTTCAGTAATCTGCTTAGTGATGAGGCCAAGCTTTTTCAAGACTTAAATTTTAATTTAGATGTTGAACCAACTTCTGCATCTGAGCCCACAATAAAACACGCCCTCTTCCCCTCCCCCGAAGAAGCAGGCTGACAACCAGGACTGTCCAGAGCCTAAGCTCAGGCACTCCCTGGGAGAGGGGCCTCGGAGCGGCCCAAGGAGTTCACACGAGTGTGCAGCAAGAATTAGCCCATCCTTTGGATCATTTCTGTGTAGACTGTTTAGTAGTGACTCCCTGAGCGACAGTCTCAAACTGCTTCAAGAGCCACTTGGGCCCAGTTCATGGGCTGCGGTCCTTGCCTTAAGGCACTTGTATTAAAAAGGGCCCCAGCTCCCCGAGCAGCATCTTTGCGAATGTCTTCACTGCCCACTCAGCCACTTCAAACCAAACCACCCAAAAGGACCATTTGAAACATTTTTAAAAATATTCATTTCAATTTTTGTCATAACACTGAGCAGGTTGGAAGGAACTTAATAGCCTCAGACATGCCTAGAAGAAATGACCTAAAAAATGAATAAATATATTGTGATTTTCTGCTGCTTTGAGATGCAGTGAAATCACCTCAAGTATAACAACAATATTATCACATGGGAACAAATTATTAAATTAAGCAGCTGTAACTTATTAATGATTAACCATACTTATCAATACTCAAGTAAAAAATGCAGGATACAATGGTGTCTAAATTTTAAATGAGAGATAATAGTTAACAGTATAAAACACAGCCAAAGACACAAAGAAATTTATCTTTTTAAAAATGCAAGTACGGTTATTTAATATGTTTTAAATAAAATAATGATTATTTTATAGCACATTATTTTAGCTTCTGTAGTATCAATTATTTTTTGCTTCTGTCTTTCCCTACATAACCATAAAAACTACTGATTAATGTGAGTCATCATAATTCTCTCTTTTCTTGTCTCCACACTGTAAGTAATGAAGAAGCAAAATACCTAAGGGAAGCATGTTTTCCAGCTTTATAAAAAATTCTTGACCCTACAGATATCAATTTCTATCATGTATAAATATTACTCTAATTTTAAAGGCATATTTATTTATAGGAAAAAGTAGTTATCACTTTTGTTTAAATTCTATAGTGGGCCTATGTGGGGTAGAGGGAAGCACATAGTGCCTGGTGTTATTTTCATAAACATTATATAGGAGAAAATTCACTATGAACTTTAGAGTATAGCAACTCACAAACTAATATGTTTAATATAAATTCTATAAAATTTTTCTGAAATATTCAAGAGCATAACACATGCTAAAAGATTAGACATAGGAGTAAGAACAGTAAATTTCATCTCTGATCTTTGGAAAAGTTATTTGCTATTTATTAACTTCTCAAAACAGGATATGATGTATAATTTTTGCCATACAAGACTAATAGAAAATTAATTGATTAAGATCTGTAGAGAAATGAGAAGAGATGAAAATGCCGTAAAAGCCAAAGCAATATTATATACATATATTTTTTTTAAAAGCAAATCATCCCCTCTGAAGTTGAACATTTGTTATAATATGCCTTTCTTATTGGAACTGTATTTCAGATGATCATTTTTTAAGTGCTAATTCCCCTCACTAGGTCCAAAAGCTCCCATGTATCCCTTCAGTCTAAAAGTAGGCAATGGATGTGAGCAGAAGACAAAATAGCACTATTTACTGCTCTTTCATTCATTAAAAAATTAAAAAAAAACTTCTCCCTTGGTAAATCCAAGCAAAGATCAAAAGAATTAATTATTTATGTATATGTATATATTATATATATATTTTTAAAATTTACCAATTTAATTCAACATTGCTTTTGAGCTGCCAAATTATGTTTTTTTGCTATAGTGATAGAAACTATTTTCCCCATACACAAGTTAGTTTTCCTTTCTGATCAAAGTAAAGAAGATTAAGTAATAGATAAGAATAATTTCCATTTCTAAAGCCCTTCAAGGTTTACAGAGTATTTGCCTCACTTTGTCAAGTTCTTGAACTTAAACTGATTTAAAGGGCTCCAATGGTGTTAGCTAGATAGGCTGTTTTATCGATTTTTTCCAAGTAGTGTAAGCCCTTCTAGATGGTCTGTGTGTATATAGGTACAAGAAATTCTTAGACAACAATTTTTTCCTCTCATTTCCAACTGGAAATCCCAAAGAAAATGAGGAAACCATTTTTATTGGAAGCCCATCTTGTTTGCAGTCAGAAGCTAATGTTTTTCAATTTACTAAACTTTTCACTTGGCCTTTTCAGTAAAATAGATTGAAGGGGGCTCACTAGCTATCTTCAAGCTAATCTTCAAAATTTGGTAAGCAAAAAAAATTATGGTAATTACAAGAAAATTAATTTGTAAGCTTTTGCAAAAATGTCATGGTAGTATTGAAGACATTACATATGAGTACTGTGGTACTTTGTAACTACTGAATTGTGAGGTATGTTAGATTGTTAGTAATGAGTCACATAAAATAATATGAAAGAGGAAAAGTAAAAATCTAAGAATACTTTGTATCAAAAAAAAAGTGTTTGTCTCCCAATGGCCCTAAAGAAGGTAATGAAAGTAATGTGAATTGAAGAATATAAACCAGAGACCACAGCTGACATGACAGTGTCTCTAGTTCTAGCCTGATTTTTGTTTCAAAATCCTCCTTGTGAGAAATATATGTAAAAGGCAATGACCACTTAATGCAATAATATTTTAGTTTTTAAAAATACAGCGGTAAGGATAATAAGGAAAGTGGATCTTTTCACATGGGATGTTTCATAATTAGCATAAAATGTCCTTTAATATTAATTAATCACGATGGGTCATTTGCCATTGTGAATGAAATCCAAAAACAAGAACAAAACAAGTTACAAAAACCTTAAAAAGAGTGGGGGGGGGGGCGGAGGGAATCAACATCTTTTTAATCATATAATGATAGGAAATAATATTTAAAAATTAATTTCTAGGTATTTTTAATTTCGCAGTTTTCAGTGAAGTTTTCTATTATTTTCATCTGGATATATATAAATGTATATTTTTAATTTTCAGCTAAGGGAACAGTTATGAAAGCCTGTGATTGTTTATTGTTATTTGGGAAAAGTGTGTTTATGACAGAGTTTATATGCAGATAAGAGATACTCCTACAACATATCAGTGACTAACTCAGAACCATGTTCAGATGGCAGAGAGATGGGTGGCCACATTGGATACTAACCCTTAGGGCTGATAAATGTAGGATTGGGGTGGGCAAGATGCCAATAAGTACAAAATGGATCATAGGCTGGCTGACCAGGGCAATCAGCAAAGCACTGTGCTAGCTGTAAACTGCCAATGGATGTCCAAACTTTTCTGTCTCTGCTAAAAACAAAAAATAAAAAATCGTGACCTTGCACTAAGGCAACAAAAAGAGGAGAAAATTGTTCCTTGTACCTAGAGGGATACTATGAATAAACTACAGCCAAAAGCTAAATGTGGCAATAACAAAAACTGGTGAAAAATAAGTTATGCTGTAGGTCAATGATCACCATATGACTCAATGTTTTGTTTTGTTTTATTTTTTCAATCACTGGCTCATTTATGAAGCTTTTAATTTTTTAATTTCAAAAAATGCATCTATTTCTAAAAGGTGCATTTATTACAAGTAGAATGCAAAAATTGTACTTACATTAAAAGTAAGTAGCAAAAAAATTGTAATTGTTTCACAATAAAATACCCCCCACTCCAAAGTACTTTCGGTTCATCAGAAAGATGGACGATCTTGCACCATACCCTCGGGGTAAGTCAGTAAATGAAGCTTTTGGCTGTTCAGCAGGGGAAAATAATTTTAAACATGAGTGCTTTCTAAGGAAAATATTCTGTCTCTAAATATCAAGATGAAAATCTAGTAATTTTTTGTAGTGATATAATTTTTCATCTATTAATAAGAGAAATGAATTGAGGAAACATGTAAGGTTAATTTTAATGATTATCAAGGATAGAGTTCTAATACTCAGTGTAAGTATATTGGAGTTTAAATATATTTAAGTGAAACAAAAGGTTAAGCATGAGACTACTCTTGCCCAGTCATATAATGGGCTATTTCAGGAAAAATCAACTCAAAATATAGGTTTAAAAAACACCTCATCCCATAGAATAATGAGACTATTTGACATTTTGACATTTGACCAAAAAAAAAAAAATCCCTTGAGAACCATCTCAATTAAACTGAAAATGCAGGAAGTGACCAGATGTACAAATATAGTATTTAATATGTATATGTGTATATAATAAATACATATATATACATGTATGTATTTATATGTGCATGTATGTATGTGTGTGAAATTTGCCAGGAGTTTGCAAGATTCCTATCTTCTTCTCAAGACTTTTGAGAAACAAATCCTTACATGTTGATGAGGAAAGGGAAATTACCAAGCCAGACTCTGGTCCCTGGGGCCATGAAAATGACCTTGAACAGGTCACTGTACATCCCTTGGGCCTCATTTCCTCTTCTGTTAAAATGAGGGGGTTGGATTAAATTCTTTCCAGTTTTAATTATCTTTAATTCTTTTCTTCCAAATAATATGAACTCTAACTATGATTAGAATCTATGTTATAGAGTGTCTGAAAAAATTCTAATGTGACAATGTCCAGAAGATGGGCCACAGTTTAGCATTGTGGTGTAAATAAAATCAAGTACTGGGGCTGAGGTTTCAATTCTCCCATCAATCTCATCACTGGAAAACATTCTGTACTATTTGGAAATTTTAGCAATTATAGGTAATTCAATTTAGTGAATCAGCTAGATGCAAATATAACTCAGGAGAAAAGAGTTCTAGAACCTGGGGGATATTACAGTGATAAAGTAGCAGTGATTCATCATATATACTAAATGGTTTTATCTCAAAAAGTGAGATAGAAGTAATAATATTTTATGTATTGGTATTGCAATCAGAGTTGAAATCAAATTGAACAATAGGAAATTTTTTTTTTGCTATGAAAATAATTTTTTATGTCAGCCAACTCAAAGTACAACATCCTCACAATAATGAGTTACAGAATTTTCTAAGTGTGTTGGGCTGCCTATTTACACTCACACATATATGTTTATGTGTATGTATATATTCTATATGCTCTATCTGCTTTAGGGAGACTTTAGCAAGAATTATACATTGGGAAAAAGGAGTTCATTAAAATTTAAACTTCTAATTCCTAAGTATGATCCAGGAGAGGTTATTAGACTTCACAGCTCTAAAGTCTAAAGTGGTCTAGGATAAAGGTTCTTGGATGTATATTCACTTTAATTCAATAAGTTTTGGACACTCTCCTAGGTGCTGGGGTTTCAAGAATTAAAAAAAAAAATCCAGCATAGTCCTTCTATTGGTCGATTTGAGGAGGGAAAGATCATTAATGACTGAGAGGATCAGGAAAAGCTTCAGGGAAGATGAACATAATAGCTTTCATTTTTTTTTAAGATGAAAATGTGGCAAGAGAAGTTTTTAGTCACTTTAGAGGGTATGGTTAGCAGATCATCAAATAAATATTTGTTGACTTAAATTTGCTGGAATTTTGATTATCCAACAGGATATTAATTTATGCATAGAAGCAAATTAATGTACAGGAAAAAGAATTGAGCCCAAATTAAGGTCCAAATTCAAGCTCTGCTGCTTATTCCCTGGGCAAATATTTAATTTCCCTGGACCTTAGTTTACAAATCTATAAAATGAGTTTTAGTCTAGATTATCTCTAAGATTCTTTCCTACTATTCAAAATTCTACTAAACTATATAGATGAAGGGTGTGCTTGGATAAATATTGATCAAAGTAGCACAAATTAGGGATGACCTGATGCCACAGAAAGAAAGGGCATTTAACTCAATGATAATTAAGGTACTGTTGCATTACAGCACTGTGGGAAACACAAATAAAAGGGAATAGAACATCCCTGACCCCAAGGATCCACAGCCTACTCAAAGATATAAGACCTCTATACCTGAAGCACCTAGAGAATAAGCGAGGTATAAGCAAGTGCATGGTAGGGTGTGATGGAACAATAACTGGAGACAGTTTGGTGGGGGGAAAATGCCATCAGAATGCCAACACTATTCATTTTATTAATATTCAGTGGGAGACTTTATTCTCTGAGAAAACAAAAGAATCAGTCACTTATATTAAGATTAATAGAATTATAAATTTTCCTGTCTGAAAGAGTGCTCATTGGCCATCTACTCCAACCCTTACCTTCAACATGAAATCACCTTTACAACATTGCTGCAAAACTCCTGCTTCAATTTTAGTGATGGGGAACACCCTCCATCCTGCATTCTGAGGCAGTTCTTTCTGCTTTGAGATGGCTCCATCCAATGACTAAGATTTTCCTTACTTGGAGCCAAAAAATTTTGCCTTTTTGCAACTTTCTCCCTCTGCTTCTAGTTCTTTCCCTGGGGGCCAACCAGAACAAGGCTGATTCCTCTTCTGTAAGACAGGCTTTCAAAGGTTTAAAGACAGCTTTCATGTCTACTTCCCCCCCTACTTCTCCCTTTCCAGCCTTCTCTTGCTCAGTTCCTTTAATCAATTTCCATATAGCAGAGTTTCTAGTTTCCTCCAATTTTGGTTACTGTCTTCAGGATGCACTCCAGATTGTCAGTGTCCAGCAGGTATTGAACACAATATTCCTACAAGGGTAGAAAGAATTTCTACAAGGGTAGAAAGCAATGAGTTTATCATTTCTCTATTTTGGGATCATCATATCTCACTCTAGTTACTCAGAAACCATAAAAACTTTAATTTTTTTTAAATTATGAATTTAAACACCAAAACATAGTATTTCCATATACCAAGTAGAACACAAAGAAGATTTCATATGAAATCATAACTTTTCAGTTTTTACTTCTTGCTTTAAAAAAAGGATATAATAAATTCCACATGTTATTTCCAAAGTTGTACCACTCGTCTGTGCTTCCTTCTATGTTTTTGCTGTTTTCTTTGGTGTGTTTTACAAATGTTTCGATAGCCCTTTTCTTCCATTGGTAACAATCATAATTTCCTTTCTCCCCCAACTCTGTTCCCCGCCCCCCATTTAAAAATCAAGAGAAAAAAGTGCATTTGACAAATGAGTATAGTTAAGCAAAATGAAGTCATAGAGCCATGTCTAAAAATGTCTATCTCTGTATCTTGAGACTATCATTTCTATGTCAGGAGATGCTTCATCATAGCTCCTTTGGAAACGTGGCTGGTCATCGTACTGCTCAAGGTTCATAAAATTTTCCAATTTGCTTTTCTTTACAACGTTGTCCTTGGATATATCAATTTTTCCCCAGATTCTGTTCACTTCTCTCTGCATTAGTTCATACTACTACCCAAGATTCTCTGAAATTTTCTTTTTTTCTTTCTTAGGACACAATAACATTCCACTGCATTCACATACCAAAATTTGTTCAATAATTCCCTGATGGATGAGCACCCCCTTAAGTTCTTATTCTTTTAATTCCCTTTTCAGGATCATGGTCTTTATCTTGATTCTGACTACTCATTGCCTTTTACCTGCTCCCCCCATCCTGACTTGCTGCTGCTAATGAGTTTGAAAATTTTCTCCACCAAATTGTTGTGTGTATATGTGCTCTGCCCTTCTTTGCCCATTTCAGTTTAGTGAAATTCATTCGATGCCCCTTCCACCCTTGCCTCCATTACTTGTCTACTTTTCTTCCCACGTGCTCTGATTATGAGAAGGAACAAGTTGCACTCTCTTCTTCCTCATTTCTACTCTAATGTATTTCTTTTAAGCTTTCTTCTCTTTTCCCTTCTTAAAGCCCTCCAAGTAGAAACAATTCACCACTAAGACCTAGTTTTAGTTCCTTCCATACCATTCAAATGCATTAAGGTTCTGATGCAACACTTCTGTTTTTCTCCCCATATTAGAAAGTAACCACCATATCAACATATAGCTCCACCTGCAATTGCTCAAATACATTTGCCTTTCTGGATTTCTTTTGTCTCTTGAATTTGTATTTCCAAGTTCCTACTCACCTCCAATCTTTCCATCATAAATGCTTGAAAGTTCTCCATTTTATTAAAGTTTCAATTTTCCCCCCAAATGATTATATTCAGCTTTATAGTATAAATCTATATTTTGCCATTTAGAATATTGCATTCCAAGCTCTTCTCATAGAGAAAAAACCTTCTCAGAGACAGCTAGGTAGTATAGTGGAGAAATTACCAGACCTGGAATCCAGAAAACTTAAGTTCAAATTTGGCCTCAGACACTTAACTAGCTATGTGACCCTGGTAAGTCACTTAATCTAAGTTATACTTAGTACACTCCCTGGTACATAATAAATACTATATAAAAGCCTACTCCCTTTTCTTCCCCTCATGTACAAGAGAAGTTTCCAGATTTTGTGTGATACTGACTATGGTTCCTTGGTACTTGAATTCTTTCTGAATTCTTGTAATCATTTTTTTAAATATAGAAGTTCTGGATATTGACTATTATATTTGCAGGGCTTTTCCTTTGGGGATTTCATTCAGGAAGTGATCAATCTTCCTTTTGTTATCTAGTTCTAATAGATCTAAATCATTTTTATGTATGAGTTCTTGATATATCAAGAAATTTTATTATGGTTTTGCAGGAACCTAGTATTTCTTAAATTTTCTCCCCTGGACCTGTTTTCCAGGTTTATTATTTTTTATATCAGCCATCTTACATTTTCTTCTATTTTATCATTGATTCTGTTTTATTTTTTGCTGGCTCATGTTAGTCAATAAATATTGATTAAGTGTCTACCACTATGTGCCAACTATAGTGATAAGAACTGAGAATAGGAAGAAAGGTAAAAGATAGTTCCTACTGTCAAGAAGCTTACATCTAATGGGGGAAACAACTTGCAAACAACTATGCACAACTAAGATATATAAAAGATAATTTTGAAACAGAAGGAATAGGACTAGAATTACGAGGCTTAGGAAAGGCTTCTTGTGGAAGAGATTTTAACTGGTACCAGGGAAGCCAGTACGAAGAGAGAGCATTCTGGGCAATGGCAATAGCAAAAGCCAGTGAAAATGCCAAGAGAGAGAAGAGAGCTAGGTTGTGAAGTGCTTTAAATACCAAAGGATCTTAATATTTTATCCTGGATATAAATGGGAGCCACTGAACAGAAATATGCTTAAGAAGATCTTTTTGCCAGCTGAGTGGAGGTTGGACTGGAGTGGGGAGACTGACCAGCAGGTGATATCAATAGTTCTGATATGAGGAGGTAACGGCCAGTAACAGGCTAATGGAAGTATCAGAAGAGAGAGGGAGATGCATACGAGAGATACTGTGAAAGTAAAATCACTCAGCTTTGGCAACAGATTGGATAGGGTGGGGAAAGAGATTGAGCAATCGGGGAGGACACCTAGGTTGCTTGGTGGTGTTTTCAATAGTAATAGGGAACGGATAGTGGTGTCTTCAATAGTAATAGGGAAGAGATGGTGGTGTCTTCAATAGTAATAGGGAAGGGACAGCTAGTGGCCCAATAAATAGAACACTGGGCCTGGAGTCAGGAGGACCTGAGACCCTGGGCAAGTCACTTACTCCCAATTGCCTCCAAAACAAAAAGCAAAATAGTAATAGGAAAGTTAGGAAGAAAGGAGAGTTTGAAGAGAAAGATAATGAGTTGTGTTTTGGACATGTTGTCTTTAAGAAATCTATAAGACATCCAATTTGAAATGTTCAGTAGGCAATTGAACATGTGGCTATGAATGTGAAGAAAGAGGTTAGGACTGGATAATAAATCAGAGAACCATGTGTTTAGAGATGATAATTGAATTCATGGAAATGGATGAGATCAAGTGAAATAGTATAGAGAGAGAAGAATGAGGGTCCAGGGAAAAGCCTTGGGGAACACCCATGGTTAGTCAGCATGGATGAAAATCCAGCAAAGGAGACTGGGAAGGAGCTATCAGAGAGAAAGGAAGAGAACCAGAACAGCGTACTGTCCTGAAAACCTAGAGAGAAAAGAATATCAAGGCAAACATGGTGACTGACATTGCCAAAGACTGCAGGGAGATCAAGAAGGATGAGGGTTGAGAAAAGGCCATTGGATATGTCAATTAAGAGATCATGGATTTCTGTCTGATCCGTACTAGTTTTCAGGGAGTCTCTACATGCGTTTTCTATTCCAAGTTATTTACATCCCTTTCCATCCTTTATCTTGCACGTTTTTCTTTAAATTAAAAAATTCCTTGCTTTATTTCTTCTAGGTATTGATGTAGTTCTTGTGGAAATTCCATTTTCCTCTCTGATTCTCTGCTTTCAGTCTTCATTTGTTTTCTTCCTCAATTTCTTTAATTGATTCTCATATAGTAGAGATTTTAGTTTCCAGGTTGGAATTTTGGGGATCTCTAGATCTATAATAATTTTTTAAACAAGTTGTTTTCTTCTTAGGAGGATTCATCTCTTCAGATTGCATTCATGAATTTTTTCCTGAACCAGACTTTGCCCTCTGCTGCACTTTGGAGTGAGGTGGTAGGTTCTGCTTGGTCTTGGCCTACATCATACGAGTTCCTGTGGTAATCTCAACCTTCCAGTGTTGTGCCTTCATGGATTTTTGAGGTTCAGAGTTATGGGTTTTCAAGGTACTCAATGGTGTCTAAAGACAGAGTACTAAGAACTCTATAGTCCCTAACACCACTTATATAGTGCAGTGGATTGAGCATGGAACTTGAAGTTAGGAAGACCTGAGTTCACTGACCTCAGAGATTTACTAGCCATGTGACTCTAGGCAAATCACTTAACCTCTTCTCACTTAGTTTTCTCAACTGTAAAATAGAGACATTTGCACCTACCTGCCAGGGTTGTTGTGCAGGGTTAATGTGAGGATCAAAGGAGACATTTGTAAATGTCTTGGCACAAAGTAGCCACTTAATAAATGTTTACTCCCTCTCCACCCAGAGTGGTTCTGGGCTGAGTGATGCTTTATCCACTCTACTGCTTCCTATTACTTCCAAGGCTCACTCTGTGAGTTTCTATCCTGAGACTTTCTCACAGGTTCCCTCCATTCTTTGTCTGTGCACATATATCTTTGCAGGTCATATTTATCTCCACTGGGCTGTTGAGTGGCTACAGGGTGTGAGTTTGTTTGCTTCCATTGGCACTGGCAGCCCTCTGTCATATTGCTCATCAGTTTCTGTCTGACTTTGGTGCAGTTATGGAGTGGAGGTGGTCACTGTGTTTCTTGTTGGATTTCTTGATCGTTATTCAACCTGGTACAAGTATCAGATTTTTGTTGGAGTAGGGATGGGGGCACTGGGAAGTCTGCCTTTGTCCAAGAAGCTGTCTTGGTCAGAAGCTTGGTCAGAGGCAATTACAACTTCAAGTCTGTGTCATACAAAATATTGTCTGGACAACTTAGAAGTTTTTGAACCCAAGGGTAGTTGGGTTTATAGGAACATGTGTTCCTATAAAATATCATTGTGTTAGGTTCAGCTTCATCATTCCAACCTGTTGAGATCCTTTTGGATCCAAGTTCTGTTATTTGTACTGATGAGACCACATCTGGCTCTGGGAGTCACAATTCAAGGGCACAGATAGCAAGAAAGCAATGGAATACGGGAACTCCCTTTTAGGTGTCCACCAAATTTGTGTCACTTACAAATCTGATGACCATTCATCATACTCATACAAGTCTTTATTCAAGTAATTGGATAGAAGTCAGCCAATGACAAGTCCTTATAACACTCTGCTATAGACCTAGCTCCAAGAGAACCTCAATCTATTAATTACTCACTGTTTGGGTCTACTTGTTCAACCAGTTCATGCTCTATAGAATTAAGTTAACCTTGCCCATATCTGTCTTTTTCATAAGGATACTAAGAGTGAGTTTATCAAAAGCCTTACTGAAATCCAAATATCTTGAGTCAGTGGTATTGCACAGAATCATAGCAATCTGTGGTTCACAGAGTCTTCCTGTTTCTCAAGTATGCAGCAGAAGCACAGAACTTAGGAACTGAAAGGGACCTCAGAGGTCCATCTAGTTCAGTCTCTATGGGGAAAAAAATTCTCATTAGAACAGACCTGAAAAATTGGTCATTTAGAATTAATATGAAGACCTCCAGGAAAGAAAAAAACTTCTTAACAGGGAAAACCATTCCCCTTAAACCATTCTCCCCCCTGCTTAAATCAAGTTTACATTTGACCCTTTGCAATTTTCACTCATTGCTTCTGGTTGTGTTCCCTGGGGCCAAGTTGAATAAATCTGACCCCTCTTCCACATTGCAGTCTTTCAGTTATTCACAGACAGCTACCATAGCCTGACTGAGTCCTTTCTTCTCAATATTTCCTTCAGTCAGTCTTCATAGGTCAGGGATTTGAAGCCCTTTATCATCATGATTGCTTTTGCTTGGTTATTCTACAGCTTTTCAATGTCCTCAAATTATAGTTCTCTAAGATTACTTTACTTTTGATGTGAATATCAGCTCCCTAATTCTGGACACTCTCTTCATGCAACCTAGCTTTAGGTTTAGGGGATACCATATCACACTTTTGTCTTGTCCACTAAAATCCTCAGAATTTTTTCAGAAAAATTCCACTTACTATGCCTTCCTAATCTTGTACTTACGTTGATTTCTTGAATCCAACCAAAAGTATATGTCATATAAGAAAAATCATGTCACTGACAGAAAATGTCATAAAAACAACACATAAAAAGGTGTTCCAAATGGAATTTTGGTCTCTATAATTCATGTCATAAGAAAGAATAGAAGAGAACAATAGTGCAACAAATTAAATGAAGGAATTAAAAGACAATTTGTGTTCTGTTACAGCAAATTTGGAAACCTATGAACCAGAAGACTAGATGGAGAGATAGAATGTTAATTGTATAAACGAAGAGGAAGAGAGAAGCTCTCCAAGGTGCTCATGTCCCAGGTAACACATATACTAGAATATTAAAATAATTAATCAATCAGCAAACATTTATTAATCACTTGCTATGTGTCCATTGTGCTAAGTCTAGAAATACTAAAAAAGGCAAAATATAGCTCCTGCTCTCCATTTAGTGGGGGAGACAATAAACAGACAATTATATGCTAACAAGCTATAGAGAGAATAAATAGGAAATAATGAAGAGAAGAAAGGAACTGTGCATCAGTGAGTCTGTGCTCCTGCAGCCCCTCTGACAATTGAGATTTTGTTTTTTTCTGTCATCTCTACCAATGTGATGGCTATGAAGTAGAACCTCGGTGCATTTTCCTTATTGTTAGTCATTTAGAGCATTTTTTTCATGTTATTGTTGATACTTTCCATTATTTCTTTGAGAATTACTTCAATAATCTGTTAGTTCTCTTTCAAGTTTTTTTTTTTAACATTTTTTATTTGAAGTTTTGAGTTCTAAGTTGTATCCCTTTCTCTCCACCTTCCTTCCTGAGATGGAAAGTGCTCAGATAGGTTATACATGTGCAATTATGTAAAACATTTCCATATTAGTCATTTTATACAAGAAGACTCAAATAAAAGGAAAAGAGTGAAAAATTGCATGCTTCCTTCTATATTCAATCGATATCAGTTTTTTCTCTCGGGGTGGATAGTATGCTTCATCATTAGTCCTTTGGGATTGGATCATTGTATTGCTTCACAGTTCTTCATCAAACAATATTGCTGTTACGGTGTACAACATTCTCCTGGTTCTATTTACTTTGGTATGCATCAGTGTAACATGTAAATAAGATATATACATTATAAATGGAAAGTAAGATAAATATTAAGGGTCATTTTAGGGAAGAGATCATCAACAACTGAATATGCAACCTTCATTACTTTCTCTCCCCTCTTCTTCACCAGTTTGCTCCTGCTATCATTCCCATTTTCTTTTATCTTCAAACTCTTCCCATCTAGTGGTTCCATTTCTCTTCCCTATAAATATATCCATGTAAATATATCCTCCATTTATCCTATAATCCCCGCTGGTTATCATCCCATAGTTCTCATTCCCTTTTTGGTTAAACTGCTTGTATCGCCAAGGCAATATTCATAGCACTGATGGCAACTATGAGTGTGCCAGCATAGTTCCAAATCACAAAGTAAAACAGACTCTCCATAAAGAAGGCAGAAGAAAAACATTTATTCAGAAACCAGAAAGCCAAATCCCAACACCAGAAAGCCAAATCCATCATAGTAAACAAGAAGTTAATACACGTCAGCATTGCAGAGGACACCATTCCTAAGCCTTCCCCCCACTCCTGCCGGGGCCTTCTCACAAGTGAACATTCACAACACTAGCTGTGCCAGGCTGACCCTAACTGCTCTCATCAACTTCCTCCCAGCTCTGTTCCACCCTTCCTGTTCCACCCACTCAGCAAGCTCATCCCCCCACATGTGATTTAAGCTTCCACGAGATTTAAGTAGGTCACATGGGCCTATTAATGGGTGGCAAAGATCTTCAAATTAAGCAAAAATACATTAACAGTACACTACTTGAGAAGGCCATCTACAATAGGGGCCACCATTTTCATTCCTTTCACTGACTTAAAAATGAGCATTTTAAAATTCTCTAGAGTCTGACTTTGGGCTTCATCATTCAACTAAAACTGCCCTTTCCAAAGTTACTAGTGATTTCCTAATTGCCAAATCTAATGGACTTCTCTCAAACTTCACTGCTTAGCACAATGCCTGACACATAGAAGGCACTTATTAAATGTTTATTGATTGATTAACTGCTCCTTTTTGAACTCTCTACTTCATATGTCACCGAAGATTATCTTGTTCTCCTGGATATTCTCTTCTCTCTAAGCTTTTGGGATACTTCTCTCTCCTGGTTTTTCTACCCTTCAAACTTCTCCTTTGTTGAATCCTCATCTAAAACATTCCCACTAACCTTGAGTTCTGTACTGAGGCCTCTTCTCTTCTTCTTCTATAATATTTTGCTTGACTATTCTCATCAGCTCCAAAGGGTTCAATTATCTTTTGAGTTGATTTCCATATCTACACACTCAACTCTAGGGTCTTTTTTTCAGCTCTAGTCTTGCTTTTTGGACAATTCTCAGAAAAACATCCCTCACTTCATCTGTCCATGTCCACTATCACCCCATATTTTTACTTCCTTATGTGGCTCAACACCAATATCTTTGTTCCCTTATAGAGCTAAACTCCTTAAGAAGGGCATCTACAATTGATACCTCCATTTAATTTCTTCTTAGCCTTTCCTAACAGGCTGGCTTTTGACTTCACAACTTAACAAAAGTCATTCTTTCCAGAGTTACCAATGATTTCTTAATTGCCAAATCTAATGGCCTTTTCTCAGTTCTCATCCTTCTTGACCTCTCTGCAGCCTTTGACAATATCAATCACCATATTCTCCTTAATATTCTTTTCTCTCTAGGTTTTCAGAACACCACTCTCTCCTGCCTCTCCTCCTACCTCTCTGACAATTCCTCAATCTCCTCTGCTGGATTTTCATTCAGGCCATGCTTGCTAACCATGGGTGTCCCTCAGGGCTCTTTCCTGAACCCTCTTCTCTCTATATACTGTTTCACTTGATGATCTCATTGGATTCCATGGATTCAATTATCATTTCTACTCTCATAATTCTCAGATCTACCTATCCAGTCCTAATCTCCAGATTCACATCTCCAACTGTCTTTTGCACATTTCAAACTGGTGTGTCCAATAGAGTCCTCAAACTTGCCATGTCCAAAACAGAGGTAATTATCTTTCCTCTGCAAACCCTCCTCTCTTCCTGACTTCCCTATCAATAGTGAGGGTACCACCATCCTCTCAGTCAGCCAGGCTTGAAACCTAGGTTTCATCCTCAACTCTTCAATTTCTCTCACCCCCAATATCCAATCTGTTGCCAAGACCTGTTGATTTTACCTTCATGGCATCTCTGGTGTACCCTCCCATCTCTCTTTTGATGCTGACACCACTCTGGTGTAAGTCCTTATGACCTCATGCCTAGACTGTTGCAAAAGTTTGATTGGTATCCCTGTTTCAGGTGTCCATCCTTCACTCAGCTGCCAAAGTGATCTTCCTAAAGCAATGGCTTGATCATATCACACACACCCTCCTATTCAACGAACATCCAGTGGCTTCCTGTCACCTCCAGGAGCTAATATAAAATTAAAATTATTTGTTTTGCATTCAAAGCCCTGCCCAAACCTGGTCCCTCCCCACGTTTCCAGTCTTCTTATACTTTGTTCTCCACCCTCACACACTCTTTGACCCAGTGACCGTGGACTCCCTTCTGTTCCTCAAACGAGATACTTTATCCATTATCACTTGCTTTCCCAATCCTTAGAGTGTTCTCTCAATCCTCAGCTTGGTCTCCTGGCTTCCCTAACTTCCTTCAGGTCTTAGAATATCCTCTTCTACAGGAACTTTTTCCTGACTCCCTCAATGCTAGTCCCTTTTCTTTGGTTATTATCTCTACGTTATCCTGTCTATATTTCATTTGTACATAGCTTTATAGACTGTCTCCTACATAAAAGCTCAACTGAGTCCAGGTACTGACTTTTTTGCCCCTTTTTTTTTTGTAACCCCACACTTAGCACATCGTCTGTCACTTAGTAGATATTTAATAAATGCTTGTGCACTGACTGACTTGAATTGGATATCCTTTAGGCAAACAGACCTCAATACCTTCCCCCCCCAAACCCTTCCCTCTTCCAAACATCTCTATTACTGTCAAGGGTACCACCGTCCCCCCATCCTCCTAGACAACGTCATCAACTCCTTTCCTGCACTCACTTCACAATCCAATCTGTTGTCAAACTGTCATTTCTACCTTTACGACATGTCTTGTACACATCCCCTTCTCTTCACTCTCCAGCCCCAGTCCTAGTGTGGGCTCTCATCATCCACTGCCTGGACCATTGCAGGATTCATCTAATCAATCCCCTTGTTGATCCTTCTAGCTGATTCTTTAATTGATTAAGTCTCTTGCCACTCCAATCCGTCTTTCTGTGCCCAAAGTGATTTTTCTGTTTGACCATGTCACCTCACAACTCCATCCATTCCCAGGGGTTCCTTCTGACTTCCAGGATTCAATTTAAATTCCTTCATTTAGCATTCAAATCCCTTCACAGCCTGGCCCCTTCCTACCTTTCCAATCTTTTTATACTTTAATGCTTTCCTCCTTTCCACATACTCTATGAACTAGCTATCTATCCTATTTGCTACTCCTCACAGGTGACATTCTATCTCCTGATCTTATCAGCCAGTCCACAAGCATTTATTAAGCACTTACTATGGTAGATGTCAAGCCCTGTGCTAAGCACTCGGGATATAAATACAAGTCTCTGCATTTGCTGCCTCTCATGCTTGGGATATGCTTCCCCTTCATGCTCTGCCACCCCTTTGCTTCTCTGGCTTTCTTCAGTACTCAGCTCAAATTCCCCCTTCTATAGGATCCTTTTCCTGGTCCCCCAAGTGCTAATGCCTCCCCTGGAGAGTACCTTCCATCTACTCTGTACATATCTTACATATACATAGTTATTAATTTGTTATCTCTATTAGAATATAAGTTCCGTGATAGTAAGAGCTGTGTTTTTGCCTTTCTTTGTATCCCAAGAGCTCAGCACAGTGCCTGGCATATAGCACATATTTCACAAATGCTTTTTGATTAACAGCTGTAGGGATCAAGGAAGACTTCTAGTGGGACTAAGTTCCTTAGTTGAGTTTTGAAAAAAGCTAAAGTTTCCAGGAGATAAATGAGTACCCTCTAGGAGAGATATCTTGTGTGGGTATGTAGAGATGGTACATGTAGACAATAGGAGGCCATATGGAATTGACTATTCCTTGATAAAATATACAAAGAAATTTCTTCTCCCAAAGCTCATGAAGTATAAATATTATTCATATTTTAGAAATGAGGAGACTGAGGTGCAGAGAGGTTAAATAACATAGCCAGGGTCACACAATTAAATGGTAGAGCTAAGATTCGAACTTCCATCTTCTGGTGCCAAGCTCTAAGTTCTTTCTACTATTTCAAACCACAGCAGAGTTACTAGTAACCCCCAAATGCACAATTCAAACAGGTGCTTGAGAGATACTTGTCACATCCTCCCAAGCACCCTTTTTTGGAAGAAAGCTACAGAGAAATTTTAGCTTAATTTTAAACCAGAGTCCCCACTGCAGCATCCAAATCCTTGAAATGGCAGTGATGATGTTTCTTAAAACTTTAGTTCCTTCTCTTAATACACAAGCACAATCATCTGGGTCCCCTAGAGAAGCAGAAGCAGGGAAGAGATTCCACTCTGCAAAGGAGAGGCTTCAGAACCACATAGAGGGACCTTAAAAGGAGAAGAATCACTATTTCATCTTTGACCTCTCTACAATTCAATTTAGTTAAATTACATTATAAAAACACTTTTAAATGAATCTATGTGTGAATTCCCGAACTCCATACTGGGGATTTATTGGTCTGAACCTATGATTTCATCCATATAAGGAACTCCTCATGTGGAAACTCCTGTTTAGTAACTTAAAATCTGAAAAAAAAATTACCCAGGGTTCCCATAAACTAAGTGATCTTCCCAGAGCCACAAAACTAGGGTGTGTCAATGGCCGGATTTGAATTGAGGTTTTCCTAACACCAGTGTTGGTGCTCTATGTACTATCTCCAGAACTGAACAGTTCATGTTCTCAAGTAACTTGCATGCTATTGGAAGCCTGCAACATGTTCACAAATCATAGATAAATACATGGTAATGTGAGGAGGCAGAGAGAGTATGGATCTATTGGATCTCCAAGTGTTCAGTATGGTCCATGGTTGGGGATCCCCTCTGTAGCATGCTGTGTCCCACCATGTAGTCTGAAGGTGTGAAATCTAGGAAATGGTGCTACCACAAAACAAAATCAAGGATATGTGGGAGAAAGGTGGAGTGAAGTTTCCCTTCTGTGCACTTAAATTAAAGCATTGAATAAGGACAGATGAGAACAAAATGGAGCATGAATGGGAAAGAGACTAATGATCATATTGAAGGAACTGGGGGTGTTTAACTTGGAGAAGGGTTATGATAGATGTCATCTTGTATTTGAAGGACTGACATGTAAAGGAAGGATGAGCCTTGTTCTGTTTAGCTCCAGAAGGAAGAAATAGGAGCAAAGGGGGAGGGCATATTTAGGTATGATATAAGGAAAAACAGGGGCAGCTAAGTGGTACAGTGGGTAGAGCACTGGGCCTGGAATCAGGAAGATCTAAGTTCAAATCTGGCCTCAGACACTTACTGGTTGTGTGACCTTGGGCAAGTCACGTCACCTCTGCCTCAGTTCATCTGTAAAACGGGAGACACTGGAGAAGGAAATGGCAAACCACCACAGTATCTTTGCCAAGAGAATCCTGTGGACAATATCCATGGGGTTACAAAGAGTTGGACACAACTGAAAAACAACTAAAAAAAATAAGGAAAAATCCTAAGAATAAGAGCTATTCCAAGTGAGATGGGTTGCCAGGGTAGACAGCAGGTGCCTCATCACAGGAGGTTTTCATGGAGTGGATGGGTGGCCATGTATCAGAAAAGCTGTGGAAGGGATTGGTACTAGATGATTTTTAAGGTCTCTTTCACCTTTGAGATTCTGTGAGACCCATAAAAACTGATGCTACTGATTGGGAGTTACTGTGAGCAAGTCATTTCATTTCTTTCTAGACTATTTCCTTAGTATCTATGCTGCATGATTGATGTGAGAAAGTGATGTACATAAAGTACTTTACAAACTTTGAAGTGTTATGTCAATATCAGCTCTTAATATTATGAATGAATAATGAGCACCAGCTTGAGTGTATGAGTACACCATTACCCCTCGCAGGTAGGGGGTGCCCTACCTGTCTAATTTTGGCACGTCAGCATACTTCCAGACTTAGCTCTCTGCCCAACTAAGTTATCTTTGCATAGTTCATTCATTTACAAGGCCACTTTTCATTAGAGGGCTGCCAGAATGTTTTAAAGTGCTCACTCATTCATTTACCAGCTCACTTATGAAAATATGGTCAGGAAACATGCAATCCATTACTTTTTCCAGAGATCTGTGAAACATGGGTTGTAATTTTTAAAGTGGGACTTTGGCCAAGGAAAAATAGTGACATGAAAAGAATAATGTGAATCCCCATATTTTGCAATTATTTTCCATAGGGAGGATAACAGAAGCAGAAAACAGATTAAGAAAAGGAGACATTGGTACAACAAAAGTTAGTGACCCACACCCTCATTTCCCCCAAAGGATCTTACCACTGGACTATTTTTCTTTTGATCTAGACATGTGATTTCATCAGAATGGTGAACTCCTGCTAATTTCTGCAGATTCTGCAACTTGTCTGTAACTTAAAATCTTAGAGCGTTCCTGGAGCACTGAGAATTTAAGTGTTTTGGCCAGAAGCACCCAGTTAGTTTAGGTCAAAGGCAGGAATTCAATATAGGTCTTTTTGAATGCAAATGTCCTGATAATAACACTATGCTTTCTCACATTGGATTCATTATTCAAACACAAACGGGGACCCCAAATAAGAAAAGGATAAATTATTTCTCTGAGAAAATAACGTCTGGAAAATTACTTCTCAAAAGCATTAAAAAAAACAAGCTATTACAGATCAGCCTCAGAGGAGTTGTGATTCATTCAGAAAGACAGCCAAGAATAATTAAATGGCAGTATATTTTAAGAGAAAGAAGAGGTAGAGTCAAAGGAAATGACTAGATCCTGGTTCTTCTGGATATTACCCATGTGACTTTGGGCAACTATCTTCTCTCTGGGCCAGGGTCTTTTCTTGCAAGTAAAGATTGGTTGGATGAGATGATTTCTTACACTACCTAAAGCTGTCCCAAATCTTGGGATTTTTTCAAGTTACCTAAACCATCTCTTCACCTTCCTTTTTAGGAGAGGACCTGTTCTCCTACTACTTCACTGAGAAGATAGAAGCTCTTAATCAGACTGTTACTGTTCACCCATTAAGTCAATGAGTCAGTCAATAAACATATAATAATCACTTACTGTGTGCCATGCACCCTGCTAAGAACTAGGGATACGAAAAAAGGAGAAAGTAATGCCTGTCCTCAAGGAGCTCACATTCTAATTGCAAGACAACATATAAATAACTAGGTATATACAAGATATATACACAGCGAATGGAAGGTCATCTGAAGGGGAAAGGCAGTAGCATCTGAGGGGTCTAGAAAAGACCTCTGGCTTTGGGTCTGGGTTGAAGCTTGAAGGAAGTCGGTGATTCTAAGAGGTGGACATGATAAGGGAGAACATTCCAGGCATGGGGACCAAGTCACAGAAGTAGGAGATGGAGAATGTTGTGTGAGGAGCAGCAAGTAGACCGTGTAGATAGATCAAAGAGGGTGTAGATGGGAGTTAAGTATAAGAAGACTGGAAAAGTAGCAAAAGGATAGGTTTTGGAAAATTTTATGCTAAAGAGAGGACTTCATCCCTGATCCTATAGGTGATATGTGTCCACTTGGGTACACTGAACATGGAGGTGATGTAGTCAAAATGATACTTCAGAAAGATCACTTTGTCAGCTGAGTAGAGGATGAATTGAAGTGGAGAGAGACTTTAAATGGGGAAACAAGTAGAAAACTATTGCAAAGATGATCCCTCATGGAGCCAAGATGGTAGAAGAGTAAGAAATATAGAGCCCCTACAACATAATCCCTCCTAGGAAATATAGAAACAGTCATAATCAGGAAATCTATCACAGTGAATCATTTTTCCAGCACTGGTAAAGGCAGGGAGACAGAAAGAAGGTCTGTGGACACTTGGTATGAGATTTGGTCAAAGGCTAACCCACAGAACATTACAGCACATATGAACTGAAAGAGGACCAAGCAAAGCAAGAAGACACCACAGATGAACCCTGACCTTGTACATTCACCACCCAAGTCCATGTCACAGATCCAGGAAAGACTGAGGAAAAAACATGAATTTAGGAATGGTTTGCCAGGGTCAGAAGCAATGAGGGGGAAGGGGGGATATACTGAGTAAAAAACAAGTAGAATTTACAAGTAGCTTTGTTCTGACCCAGGAGCTACAAAGTATCTCAGTTCCATCATCCAGCCCAATTTGATGCCTATAGTAGAATAATAAGGGCAGGAATCCCAGATCAAGTGTGAACCTGCATTTCCATCATTCTGAATCTATAAAATTATATGCCTGGCTGTTAGTAGCTGATTTTAGCAGTAGTCTACTGACACATCTAACCAGGAGCAAGCCAACAGAAGTATTGTGCAGATCCAAACCCAGGTTAAGAATTTGCAGAACTCAGACCAGGAGAGCAGTGATCAGATGTTTCTCTGCATTATACCACATGGAAACTTGGAAGTCCCCAGACTAAGTTGTTCCTGAGATCCTGGAATAACACAAAACTGAACATCTCCAAGAAAGCGGCAGAAGTACTCAAGAGGACAAAACTTCAGCTCAGAATTCTCCTCAGAAATGTGCAAGGTTTGGTCCTAACATACAGTCATAAGTCATGAAGTAGGCTAGAAAGATGAGCTAGCAAACACACATACACACACAAAAAAACTTACCATTAAAGGTACCCAGGTGGCAGAATTTCTGCTGCTGTTGTCTGTCCTTCATTCTCAAAGAGGACCATCATATCAGGGATGCCATGACATGCAAATGAATTGGATTTAAGTGAGAGAGGGCTATGAAAAGTCATTGGCCTCACATTCTCCTCTGGAGTCATCTGGGTTCAGTGACCCAGATTCGAAGACTATGACATCAGGTCATAGAATGATGACATGACTTGCACTTGACTTTGTTTTGAGGGAGAGAGGGCTGTTCAAGGTCACCAGCCTCACGTTCTCCTCCTGAGCCATCGGGATCCAGTGACCCAGATTTTCATCAGGATGACTGGAGATGGCCAAGATGCAAAGATAGGCCTTTTTAGGCTAGGCCTTTTGACTTAGTTTGACGTAATGCCCATTGAATGAATAGGCCTCTTTAAGAAGTGGTTAGGGAATGATCAGATATGGATCAGGACAACTGGAGATGTCCTAGAATGCAGTGAGGGATCTTAACTTTTTCAAGTTAAGGTCTTTAACAGGTCTCAGTTTGACTGAAATAGTGCATATTCAGTGTTTAAGGCTTAATAAAAATGGAGCAAAGAATGATCTCTTTAAAAAAAAATAAATACAGGAGGGGAAGACCCTCAGGGTTTCTGGCAAAAAAAGAAATAATTGTTATTTGCATTCATTTTGAGCCAATCAGTACCCAAACAATGACCACTCTGGTCTGGAACCAGAGTGATTTGGGGTTAAAGCTGGTCTTTAATATAAAAAAATGAAACAAAGAAGTTTCAGAGATTTAAATTTCCCCTTGAGAAGAGTACAGGAAGGAAGGAAGGAAGGAAGGAAGGAAGGAAGGAAGGAAGGAAAGAAGGAAGAGAATGACTTTCAAAACATCCTTAAGTAAAACTTCTAAGGAAAAAACAGCTTATACACAAGTTCAACTAGAATTTCTGGAAGAAATGAAACACAAGGTTTTTGTTGGTTTGCTTTTGTTTTTTAAGAATTAAAAATTATTTTGAAAATCAAGCAAGAGTGTTATGGAAGAAAGTTTCAGGAAGAGAACAGTTTAGAACAAGAGATATAAAACCTTATTTAAAAAAATAACTCCTTGAAAATTAGAATAAACCAAATAGAAACTAAATATGCATGAGACAAAAAGAAATATTAAAACAAAGCCAAAGGGCTGGAAAAAAAATAGAAAAAAAAACCTAAGGTATGTCAGAGCAAAAACAACTGTCCTAGAAAGCAGATTAAAGACAGATCATTTAAGAAGCATTGGACAAACAAAGAAATGACCAAAGAAGAGCCTAGATGCCACATTTCAAGAAATCATAAAACTACCCAGATGTCTCAGAACCAGAGGGCAAAGTAGAAATAGAAAGAACCCACCAGCCCATCTCCTGAGGAAAAATGCAAAATGAAAACTTCCAGTAATATAATAACCAAAATCCAGAGCCTCAGGTCGAAGAAAAATATCACAAGGAGCCCAAGACAATTTTAGTACAAAGGAGTCACATTTAGGGATCATACTCAATTTAGTGGCTACCATGATAAAGTGACAGAGAGCTAAGAATGTAATATTCCTAGTCAGGCTTACAACCAATAATAACTTACCCAATAGAAATTCAATTACCCTTCACAAAGGGGGGAAATTGAACTTTTTATGAAATAGAGGACTGCCAAGCATTCCTGATAAAAAGATCAGAGCTGAGTAGAAACTTTGAAATATAAACAAGAAGTCAAGAGAAACATAAAGGCAGACACGAGCAATGAGCAAGCCATCATGAGGGACTAGATAAAGATAAACTATTCACTTTCTAATATGGGAAGATGATACATGTATTCTTTAAGATGTCTGTCATTATTAGGGGTCATAAAGAGTGTCTAATTAGACAGAGGCCCTGGGAGTGGTTTTGTTATGCTTAAAAGAAGTGTGGAAGGGAAGGGAAAGAGGAATACACTGAAGGTAAAGGGACAAGGGATAGGAAGGACTGGAAAAATCATTTCATATAATTTGGATACACAGATAAAAGTCTATATAAGGAGGAACTGGTTGTTAGAAGAATGAGTGACACCTGAACCTATTTTTATCTGACTGGTCAAAAGAGGGAGAAATATACATACAAAGTGGAGTATAGAAATACATTTAACACAGGGAAACAGGAGGTAAGGGGAGAAGGAAAAAGAGAGAATTAGAGGGAAGGTAGGTTAAGAGAATGATTAAACAAAACTAAGTAAGGAGAGTGGAATTGAAAGAAGGACTTAAAAGAAATTATAAGAATATAATTATATTATTATTATAATAAAATATAAATAAATTCTAAAAATATAATTATATTGGGCTCTGAGTGAGAAAAGCTGAAGAGGGGCAGGGGAACAGAAGCACATTACACCAGATCTATAGCATTAGTACTGAACTCACGCCTTGTTTCTCATTGTCCTCTTTTTCTTTATGAAGAATAGGTATGAAACAAAGAGAAGGAAATGTATAAGAGAATAGGGTGGAGAGAAATACCCAATTAACAATGATAACTGTGAACGGGAGTAGCATAAACTCACTCATAAAACAGAAGAACAGAGAAAAATGTATTAGAACACAGAATACAATAATATATTCTATACAAGAAACACACTTGAAACAGAAAGCAGCACACATAGTTAAAATACAAAGTGGGAGCAAAATCAATTATGCTTTAGCTGAAGCAAAAAAAAAGGCAAATTGACAAAGTTGACCAAAAAAAAGGAAAATGATAAATTCTAGAGGTTGTAAGAAAAACAGATACATTGGATCACAAAGCTAGAAAATGTCTGAGTTTAGTTTTGAATTCATTCCTTCAAGTAGAGCATTCTATCTATAGCGCTACCTCAGTATGGCCTAGTATTTTGGTTCATTCCTACCACTGTAGTAAATACGCTGGACTCTGGAATAAATCATTGTAGTAATCCTAGATTCTGTCTATGCTGGTAAGTAAATGTGTTATAGACTTTTAGAGGGGAATGCTTTGTATCAGCTATACTACAGTACACTGCTAGTACTATATTTACTATATTACTGTAGTAGTACTATAGTAGTATATTTACTATTCTATAGTATATATAGTATACTATATAGTATAATATAGTACTATATTTACTATACTACTATACTACAATACAGTATACTACTAGTACTATATTTGCTATACTACTAGTATACTACAGTACAGTACACTACTAGTACTATATTTACTATACTACTAGTCGTGTACTACTATACAACTAGTAGTATTTACTATACTACTAGTAAATACAGTAATTGGTTGTTGGTTGGTTGTTCTCAAACAGGAATAAAGTAACATCACTATTCTAGAGTCACATTTCAATGTGTCTGACTGTGGCTGATCGGACCAATCCGAGCTCGGAATGTTCTACCACAGATTGGGCACAAATAGTCCATGTGAACATTTGGGATGGGTAATACTTGTTTCTAAAGGGCTAAACCTGGCTGACTGGCTCATAGATAAAAAAAAAACATGAAGAAAAGCACACTTCTGGGGGCTTGTGAACTATAGCATGAGAAAAGACAACTCCCTCATCCTTCAGGGCTTACCTAGTCTTTCTCTAGGAATCCAATCTGTCAGTCTGAGTGAGAGTAGGGAGAATAGTCCCAGAGCAATGCAAAGCTTGGCTCCTGACTTTTGGCATCATCATTAAAGGTAACAGTTATGGTCCACCATTTTCTAGCATCTCACCATGCAAAGTAGTTTCTCCC
The DNA here is from genome assembly GCA_028658325.1 of Potorous gilbertii. Taxonomy (NCBI): domain Eukaryota; kingdom Metazoa; phylum Chordata; class Mammalia; order Diprotodontia; family Potoroidae; genus Potorous; species Potorous gilbertii. Next base: position 671,389,615 of record CM053770.1, read on the forward strand.
CTTTCCTCCCACCAATTGCTGTCATTTTCCTCTTCTAGGTGGAGCCTCTGGACCTGCACACAGATGATTAAAATTGAGTAAGAAGATGAGACTGCCAGGTACGTCAAGGTCTATGAAGAAGCATGCTAACAAAGAAAGTTATCTGGAAGTATGATGGCTAATTTGGGAGGAAATTGATTTCCTTTAACTGAATATCAAGTAAAGATTAAATGTCCCCTTGTTAGGTATGTTATAGAGGGACTGCTTTTTCAGGTATGGGTTTGGCTAGATGACCAATGAACCAATTTAGATACCTAAGATCTTATGATACAACAAAGAGATCTAGTATCAAAGTAACATATATTATGTGCTTTCAAGATGTCAAAGTGACAAATAAAGTTGCTATTATTATTCCCTTATCTCAAATGATCACTCTTCAAGACTTTGATGGTCGTCTTAATGAATCGTGCCCCTGTCCAACCACATCTGGAGTATTTTGTTCAGTTCTGGGCACTGCCATTTGACATTGATAAGCTAGAGATCCAAAGGAAGCCAACCAGAATGGTGAAGGGTCTTGAGTCCATATCATTATGAGGCTGACAGAACTGAGAGTATTTAGTCTGGAGAAGAGCCCAGCGAGAAGATGTACAACACAGGAAGACTGGGTCTCAGACTCATACAAAGGGCACCCTCAGACCCATACTGGGGACATTGAAACAAGGACAGGTGCCAATTGGCAGCTTTGTCACTTATTACCCAGTCCCAGGTCACAGATCCAGGGTGAAGTGAAAAGGGGACCTGCATAAGATGGTGGGGTTCCTAGAAAGGGAGGTTCTAGGTACTTCTAGGTGGAGATTCGAGGAGGAAGTTCAGATTCAGACCTCAGGCAGAAAGCAGGGTCTCATTTCCAATGTCTAGCTTAGGCTTAAGAGGAATAATTAAGATGAGAATCCCATACCAAAGGGGAGCCTACAATTCTGCTGTTCTGAGCCAACAGAGTTCCAGTTGACTGATGGGTCAGAGTCCAGCAACAGTCTATTCTTGCTCATACCCAAACTCAGGTGAGGAACTTGTAGAACTCAGACAGGGATGGAGGTGGGGAGTTTAAAAAGACAATAATTAGATGTAACTGTAGGCCATTTAGGGAGCACTGAAAACTTATAAGTCCCCAGACTGTCCCCAGTATTGTGGAGTAATATAACATTCAATAGTCCCAAGAAAAGAGCAACAGGAGCAGCCCAGACTTTCCCTCTAGAAGTAGAGCTCAACATTAAGTCCAAAATCAGGAAGTAGACTGGAAGAATGTCCAAGCAAAAAACCCTATCATAATGAGCCATTATGGTGGCAGGAATGCTCACGACACAAATGCAGGAGAATAACTCCAAAACATCTACCGGTGTTCCCACAGAGAAAAGCATAGATTGGACACAAACTCAGCTAGAATTCTGGGAAGAAATTAAGCAAAACTTTTTTTTTAGAAAAAGAGTGTAAAAATATTTTTATAGAAGAAATGAAAATGCTTAAAGAAAAAAAATGGAAAATAAATGAGACCTATGGAAGAAAGAATTGGAAAGATTATTTGCCCGGCACAGGGGGAATAAAACCTTGTTCAAGCAACAAATTCCCTAAAAGTTCATATGAGCCAAGGAGAAGTCAATGACTCCATGAGGCAACAAGAAATATTAAAACCCAATCCAAAAGCTGAAAAAAATAGAAGAAAACATAAGGTATCTCATAGCAAAACCAAGAAGGAAAACAAATCATGGGGGAAAATTTAAGAATCATTGAAATAGCTGAACACTATAATCAGAGTTCTAGATAGCCTATTTCAAGAAATGTTAAAAGAAAACCGTTTAGATCTTTTAGAACCAGAGGGCAAGGTGGAAATAGAAAAAAATTCACCAATAAATTCTTGAAAGATACCCTCAAGTGAGAACTCTCAGAAAATTCTATAGCCAAAATCTAGAGTTTCCAGGTCAAAGAAAAAAATACTGCAAAGCAGCCAGAAAGAAAGAATTCCAGTATCAAGGAGCCACAGTAAGGCTCACACATACTTTAGTAGCCATCACCATAAAGACACAGAGAACTTGAAATAGGATATTCCAGAAAGCAAAGGATATGGGCTTACAGCCAAGAATAACTTATCCAGCAAAACTGAGCATAATGCTTCAGAGGGGAAAATGGACCTTTAATGAAATAGAGGAATCCCAAACATTCCTGATGAAAAGACCAGAGCTGCAGAGAAACTTTAAAATACAAACATAGAAGTGAAGAAAGACATAAAAAGGTATACATGAGTGAGCAAAGATAAAGGACTAAACCAGAATAAACTGCTTACATTCAAATATGTGAGACAATACATGAGTACCCTCTGAATCCTATCATAAGGTTTCATAGAGAGAATTCAATTAGACAATGCCTGAGAGTGGTTCTGTTATGCCTTGACGATCTTAAGAGAAGAATGGAAAGAGAAGAAGAGGGATACATGTGGTGTGGGGAAGGAGGGAAAATCATTTTGCATAATCAGCATATACAAGTAGATATCTATACAGAAAAGGAGGCGAGGTGGGCAGCTGACACTTGAACCTTACCCTTATTTGAACTGGTCAAAAGAAAGAGGGATACTCTATTATAATTGTGTGTGTGCAGAAATATATTTAACTCAACAATGAAAAAAGAGGAAAGGGGGAAAGGGGTTAGGGGAAACTAAAGTAGATTAAGGGAGAGATTAATCCTGAAGGTAAGACTGCATACAAATATTTATAGTTCCTTTTGAGATGGCAAAGAATAGGAATAAGAGGGGATGCCCATCAACTGGGAAATGGATGAACATATTATGACATTTAAATGTGATAGTGCTACACCATCAAGAAATTAACAAGGAAAACTGCCTCAATATCTAGAAGCAGAGGGTAAAATAGATATTGAAAGAATCTGTTGATCACCATCTGTAAGAAATCCCCAAATGAAAATTCCCAGGAATATTAATGGCCAAATTTTAGAGCTCCCTGATCAAAGAGAAAATATTTAAAGCAGCAAGAAAGAAATAATATAAATATCATGGAGCCACAGTCAGGATCACACAATATTTAGATGCTTAGGAGTAGAGGGCTTGAGATATGATGTTCCAGAAGGCAGGAAAGCTGGAATCACAACCAAGAATAATCTACCCAACAAAATTGAGTTTAATCCTTCAAGGGGAAAAATGGATATTTAATAAAATAGAGGACTTTCTAGCATTCCTGATGATAAGACCAGAACTGAATAGAAAATTTGACTTTCAAATGCATGACTCAAGAGAAACATTAAAAAAAAACCTGGGAAGATTTACGTGAATTCATGAAAAATGAAATGATCAGAACCAAGAGAACATTTTACCATCACAGTAATATTGTAAGCGTAATCAACTATGAAAGATTCAGCTACTTTGATCAAGATAATGGCCTAAGACAATTTCAAAGAACCCATGATGAAAAATGCTATCCACTTCTAGAGAGAGAATTGAGGAAGTCTAACTATAGATTTAGGCATACTTTTTAAAGCTTTCCTTATTTTTATTGTTTTATTTTGTTTGTGTTTTCTTTTGCAACATGGCTAATATGGAAATATGTTTGGCATGTCATCACACTTATAAATGAAATCAAAGTGCTTGCCTTCTCAAGAAGGGAAGGAGAGAATTTGGAACTCAAGATTTTTAAAAATTATTTTTAAAAATTCTTTTACATGTCATTGGGAAATATTTAATGAAATAAATAAAAATCATTTCCAAAAAAGAATACCACTATCTTGTTTTCATCATCCATTTCCCATCTGGCTGCCCTCCTTTAGATCCCAGGCATCTCACCATCCTGCAAGACCACATCAGCCCTGGTAGTCACACCTCATCAATACTCTCTGCCCCTGAAATCCTTCTGATTTTGGAACAAAGAGTATATAATATCAACAACAAAGTATAGAAATCTGACAGAAAAAATAAGAAAAATCCATCAGTAATTATGTGGGCACTCTGAGGTTTCTGTTAAGCTTCCTGGGTCCCTTTGAAACTCTCAGAGCAACTTTCTGTCACTAATTCCTTGGCTTTATCCCTGTATGGATAGTGCTGCTTTCTTATATGAGTTTTGGGACTGTGTCTGAATTATCCAATTAAATATTATAGCTTATTTTGTCCTCATCCCAGTGATTTTTCCCATACATGTCTTACCTACTAGGTCATTTATAATCACATATGGCACAGAGCATTTAATCAGATTCAAAAATAGGTAGTGAAAGTAGAAGCATTATTGACAATCATAGACTAAATATTCATTCCACGCATTCTCCACATCCTGCCCAGGCTTTTCTCATCTCCCAGGCAGGGAATGAGAGCTACAGATTTTTCAGTTCTTGCTTATTTCCTTCTGGGAGTTGAGCAAAGACAAATTATTTGTCTCCTGTTTATGCAAGGAAAGATAAAGCTTTCATGTCGTTTGGTTCCACAATATTAAAGGCAGCATTTGGGTGAAAATAAATAGGAACAAGATCAGAAGTAACACTGTAACTGGACTATTTTACAAACCACTTATTCAGAAAGAAAATAACTACATAAGAAATTCAGTATATCAGTCACAACAAATTTAGAACGGGGAAGAGCTGTAATAGCAATGCATGACTTCTTTTGAAAGATCATTGATGAGGGGAAAGTTATTGAAAAGCTGGACAAGGGAATATGGCCCAGATTGTTTTAAGAAGGAAGAAAGTTTTAAAGCGAAGTTAGGGTTTGTGCTTAAAATTGAAGTCAGTAAATGTAACTTCAATTCCTGGCAAAATTCTAGGAAATTTTATTGAAGTAATAGTGAACATCTAAAGATGACTTTTGGAAAAGTCATACTCCATTCTATTCAGGATTAATGATAATAGAAATAAGGCTAGACAGAACCATCATAGGCTTAAATTATGTTCTTGAAAAATGACATATTTTATATTTTTGACCTTATTATGTTGGTGGCATGTTTTAAAGAGAAAAACCATTTTCCATGGAGATGTCAAATACATTGCTGCTCTCCTGTTCTCCTCCTATGTGTCCAACCAATTCAATTCAATCTAATAAACATGAATGAAGCATGTACTCTGTGCCAGGCACTGTGCTGGGCATACTAAAAGAGGCATAAGACAGTCCCTGCTCTCAAAGAGCTTATAATTATATGGGGAAGACATATACAAAGCAAGTTATATTATAGGATAAACAGGAAATAATTAAAATAGGGAAGCCCTGGACTTAAGAGGGGTTAGGGAAGGTCTCCTGTAGAAGGTGGGATTTTAGCTGGGACTTAAAGGAACCCAGGAAGATCAGTAGTTGGAGCAGAGCATCCCAGGCATGGGGGACAACTACAGAAAATTCCCAGAGTCAAGTAATGAAGTGTCTTGTTTGAGAACTAGCAAGGACACCGGTGTCACTAGATCAAAGAGGATATGTCAGGAAGTAATGTGTCAGAAGACTGGAAAGGTAGGAGGGAGCTAGGTCATGACGGGCTTTGAATGCCAAATGGAGCATTTTGAATTTGATCCTAGAGTCAAGAGGAAGCCACAGCTTATTGAGTAGGGGTGACATGCTTAGATCTGAGTTCTAAGAAAATCACCTTAGTGACTGAGTGGGGAATGGATTAGAGTAGGGAGAAACTTATAGCAGGCAGACCCACCAGCAGTCTACTGCAGTAATCAAGGAGTGAGGTGATGAGGGTCTGCACTGAAGTTCACTAGTGATAATGAAGTAATATCAATACTAAATTTATAAGCACCAAATAGCATAGCACCTAAATGCCAGAGGGAAAATAATTTAACTACAGGAATAAATAGAGAGCAAAGAAATGAGTTTTTAAGGACTTTGATGTATGCTTTTTAGATTTAGATGAATTTATCAACAAGATCAGCAAGAAAAGTATTAAAGATCCAAATAGAATTTTAGAAAAGCTAGGATAATGTATATATGAGAAGCAATGTGCAATAGGAAAGAGGAAGAGACAGACTGATTTAAAACCAGGAAGTCCTGAGCTTTAGTTTCATTCCAAACACATATTGGCTATGAGATTATGGACAATTGCTTAACGTCTCATTGCTCAAAACACGATCACCTGCATGAGTTGGAGAAATTTCTTCACCCAAAAGTTCTCTATAGCAATTAAATCATAGATCTAGTCCCTATTCCCTATGGATATCAGACTTTTGGTGACTATTTTGATGACTATTGAATAGAAATCATAAAGAATACATATATACATATATATACATATATACATGATATACATATATATCAGCTTTGCATGGCACCCTTACAAAAACTAACTATACACTAGGGCATAAGACTATCATAAACAAATGTGGATGGGCAGAGATATCAAACACATCTATTATTGACCACAGATTACCCAGTAAGGGTAATTTGAAGAAAGGATTCCTACTTAAAAGAAAACGAAATAATGTAGTCCTATAAAATCATGTGTATTAAAAAACAAAGCATAAGGACTATGTATTTTATAAAAGAAAATGAAAACAATGAGAAAAGATTCAAAACTTACCTTATGTAATCAAAGCAGACCATAGGGAAAATTCACATCTCTAAATACCTTCATTAACAAAAAAAAGAAACAAAAGGTCAGCAAATTGGGCATGCAACTAAAAAAAAAACCCCAAAGCAACAGATCAATACCTCCTACCCCCCAAAATATAAAATACAGATTTTTAAAATAAAAAACCAGTGAATTAATAAAGAAAACTAGGACTTTTTTAAGACTATAAAAATAGAGACAAGAAACCATTAGCTAATTTGGTGCGTGTGGGAGGTGTGCATGCGAGCATGACAGACAGACAGAAAGAAACAGAGAGAGAAAAAAGAGAAATAAAATTTCAAAAAGGAAAAATGATAACAAATGAGAGGAAATAAAGGAAATTGTGGGAAACTTTGGTCCAATTATATGTGTCATATTTATTGGTTTAGAGAGGTCAAGAAGGGTGAAGATTGAGAAAAGAAAAAGCCTTTAGATTTAGCCATTAGAAATGGCTAGTAGTTTTTGGAGAGAGCAGTCTTAGTTGAATAATAAGCTAGTTTGGAGAGAATGAGAAGAGAAAAAATGGAAGCTCTTAGTATAGATGGCTTTTTTTAAGGGAATTTAGACAAGAAAAGGAAGTGAGATATGGGCTAGAGCAAGCAGGGATGGTAGGATCTAATAAGAGTTGTTTGTCTGCTTTTTAAGGATAAAGGAGAAACATGTTTAAAGATATAGCCCTGTTACATGAAACAATTTCCAGGCAGAGAATGCACCAGAACCACAGCAACATTTTGCCCCTAGTCTGGCAAGAGAGTCAGGTCACTAGAACTCAGTTCTTTAAATCTCCAAAGTTTGACTTGAGAAAGAGAGGAAGAAGGCTAGATCTAGAGAAAGTCATACTCCTAGTACCACCAAGTGAGGGGAGAAAGGTGTGTTCCTGATGGAAGCAGGGAGTAAGAAAATAAGCAGCTTTGTTGCTCATTCAATGCAGTACACAGTTACACCTGCTAGTTAATACATAGAACAGGAAAGAAATCAATAGATATGGTAAGACAAGATTAGAGGGGAGAGGAAGAAATTGATCAAAGCGCAACATCCTGGGATGTCCTGCAGGTGGTACAATGGGTCTCTTAGACATGAACCTTTCCAATTCTAAATGGTGTTTTATGTTCATAGTCATGGAAATTCAAGACCATCACAGACTCAGAGCTTAGGACCATCTAGTCCTATACCTAAGAGCAAATGAAACAAAACAAACCCTCCACAACATACATGGCATGTTATCATTCAACATTTCCTTGAATACCTGTAACAGGAAAAAGTCATTACCTCTGGAAGTCACCCATTCCGTTTGTGTTTAGCTCTCATGTTAGGAAGTTTTCTTGGTATTATCTATTCTAGATTTTCTTCCTTGCCATTTCTACTCATTGCTACTGATTCTGTCCTCTGGGACTAACTACAGCAGTTAGGTGGTGCAGTGGTTAGAGTGACTAAGTTCAAATCTGATCTGAGACACTTATTAGCTATGTGACCCTGGGCAAGTCATTTAACCCTGTTTGCCTTAGTTTTCTCATCTGTAGGATGAGCTGGAGAAGGAAATGTCAAATCACTCCAGTATCTTTGCCAAGAAAAGCCCAAATAGAATCATGGAACAGACACAACCGAAATCATTAAACAAGAAAAAGTAAATCTTAATTTTTTTTCTAGAATTTCAAGATTCAATTGTTTTTGGATTAATTATAGAGTTCAGTATATTTTGTTGTTTTCTAATTCTATGAAAAGTGTAATCAATGCACAGAATAGATGCCATTAATTTTTTTTTAAAAGAGCATGAGAGTGAAAAAAAGCCCTAGACTGAGAATCAAGAGTCCTCGATTTCTCTCCCAGCTCAAATGCTGAGTTTGATTTTAGTCATGTCACTTTCTCTCTTAAGCTTCTGTTTCCTCATCTGTAAAGTTGAGCTAGTTATAATTGTGCTGCAGGGAGAGTGGTTTATAAACCTTAAATAAGTGTATAAGTGTAAGTTTTTATCGTCTCACAGAGAAGGAAACTAAAAATCTGCAAAGTTAAATTACTTTTTTAAAAACTGGAAAATTGTAGCATTAGAAGATATCCAAGAAGCTCTGTAATCCTGAACAGAACAGGCATCCCTTGCTCACATAGTCAGTAACAGATCTGGGCTTAGAACACGAATATCATCTGAGTAGTCTTTCCATCATATCTGGGAATAATTCTCAGTCAAGATAGTATTCAGTTAGTATATATTTAATTAGGATTCTGAGTGTTCTCTCTCTATACACTTTTTCCAGGTGATCTTGTCAACTCCTGTGGTTGAAATGACTCATTTCAAATGACTCATGAAAGCAGTGTAGCGCAGTGGGTTCTAGCCCTAAAGTCAGAGAACCTGGTTTCGGATTTCATCTGTGACTTTATTGGCTCTGTGACCTTAGGCAACCTCTTCATCAGCCTTGGCCTCTGTCTCCTCCGTGGAATGAGAAATTTGGACTCAGAGTTCTCCATGGTCCCTTCCAGTCTTTGAGCTAAGATCCCATTACTCCCAAGTCCCAATCCTTCCCTTAGACTTCAGTTCCGTACCACCAAATTCCCTAGAATATCTAATAGACATCTTAAACTGAGCACATGTAAAGCAGACTCATTATCTTTCCCCTCCAAATTTCCTTATTCTTCCAGAGGTCACCACTACCCATCAAGTCCCCCAGGTTCACAACCTTCTGGTGTCACCATTGACTCTCCCCCTTCCTTGCACTCTCATTGCCCATGCCAATCCCAATCAGCTGCAGAACCTTATGCCTCCATGATATCCAACCACCACTCTCATTCAGGCCCCCATCGCCTCTCTACTGAACTTTTACATTACTCTTTTCCTTCACTAATCCATCTTCCACATTGCTGCCAATAAACTCAACCTAAAGACACGACTCTGGCTCTGTCACTCTTCCACTGCCTCTAATATAAAATACAAATTGCTCATCTTAGCATGTAAATCCCTTCACAATCTGGTTCTCTCCTACCTTTTAGACTTTCTTCACATTATTCCCCTTGATACACTTTTAATTCCAGCCACATGAACCTATTTACTATTTCCCAAATTTGGAATTCCAATTGCCATTTCTGGGCCTTTCCACAGGCTGTCTGTCCTACATGAAATAACAATAGCCATCATTGACACAGTGTGTAAATGACAGGTGGCAAAGCACTTTATGAATTTTTTTCTTATTCCCCACATGTTTCTACTTCAGCATCCTCACCTTTTTTTAAAGGTTCAGCTCTGAGACCATTTCCTTCATTAAGCTTTTTTGGACTTCCATACCCTCTCATCCCACTCTGTTTCTTGGTGCTCTCTTCTCCAAACCTAAATGGACTTATCTATTTACATGTTGTATCCTCGAAGATGGGGATTTGGGGTGTGGAAGGGAATCTTTATATCCCTACCACTCACCATGCTACCTTTTCTACAATATGTACCCAGGAAATATTTATTGAATTGAATTAACTACATGCAAAAGTGACTGTTCCGTGGAGTATCCATCATGGAGTATCCCATGGAGAAGGGGATGAACCTTTACCCTGGTCCCTTCCAGTGAGCTCTTTGGTAAAGATCTTGTGCAATCAGAGGCTTCAGATTAGTCTCTCTGTGTGTACCCCTCTTGACACTGGGGGCTGCATCAAAAATGATTGGCCAATGAGCCATTAAGAATGGCCCACTTGGTAGACTTTAAAAGGAGTGACTGCATCCTCTAGCACACTCACTTTTCCTCTCTGTTACTCTTATTTTCCTGTCTGATCTGAACCTCTCCCTTGAGATGCCAATGGTGGAAAGGAAGGTCCCTCTTCCCCACCTCACACATATACATAACTACAGTAGCTACTTATACATAGCAAGGAGTGCCTAAGCTTTCTAGGTAAGTCTGAAACTGAATGTCAAGGACCAAAAGCCTCCTCTGCCTTATATGTCTTTCCCTGAACACAGGAGATTTAATAGAGATCATGCTGAAAGATAAACTCTTCAAGCCTGATGAGCACCTTGGAAGTTCAAAGGACCCTAGGTCCTACTGGCAGTGGCAGCTGCCCTGGGAGAGATGTTCCTGGCAGCTTCAGTTTCCCAAGGAAAAAAATTAATCAATAAATAAACATTTATTAAGTGCCTACTAAGTGCCAGGCATTATGCTGAGTACTGGGGATACAGAAAGGGACAAAAGACAGTCTCTGCCCTCAAGAAGCTTGAAATCTAGTGGAGGAAACGACGTGCAAACAAATATAGACAAAACAAGCTATAGACAGAATAAATAGGAAATAATTAAAAGAAGGAAAACAGTGGAATTAAGAGGGAAAGCTTCCTGTGGAAGGCTGGATGCCAAACAGATCATTTTATATTTGCTCCTTTAGGCAATAAATGCAATCAGCATCAAGTAATAAAGGCAAAAGTCATCCCAGAACCCCAAAAGAGAAAGCACTAATTGCCTATGGGTCCATCTCATCTGTACTCATGCAGGACAAAATATACTGGATTATAGAGTCAGAAGATATGAACTTGAATTCTGGTTCTGCTACTTACTTCCTATGTTATCTTAGTGAAGTTCCTTAACCTCTTTGGGTCTCAGTTTCTTCACCTGTAAAAATGAAAGTATTGGAGTAGTTGGTCTCTACAATTTTCTCCAGCTCTAAATCTAGGATTCTCTGAGCCCCAATCTTTTCCAGTGTGTCAGCACTGAATGGAAACCACTCATCTGTTCAAAATATAGCATGTTGCAATAACTCATCACTCCTATGATATTCTCCAGGGAGTTTGCTACTTAAAACAACAAAGCATGAAACACTCTGTAGGACTGCTGACCAGGCATATTTTATCTTCCCCTCAGCCATGTACTGTCTGAGCAGCTCACTCAAACTTCCCAGTTTCTGGCCAGTTAAGGACACATGGGCCACTGTCCTGTTGATGGTTGTCTTCTGAGTGACCTGACATAGCTACTAAATGGCTAAATTTGAACTCAGGTGTTCCTGACTCCAGATTCAGCACTTTAGTCACTCTGCTACCTAGCTACCTCAATTAAGCTGTCTCTTAAATCAAAATGATTAAGAAGGGCTGGGAAAGGCATTTGGCAGAGGGTAGAACTTTACCTGAGATTTGAAGGAACACGAAAGAGCCAGGAGGCAGAGATCAGGAAGGACCTGACACTATGACTCTTATTGTCTAGACAAACCCCATTAATTTTTATATTCTGTAGTATTCATAAACCATTTTTATGGCCCACATTCTCAAATTCTGCTTCAAGGTTGGTTTTCTAAAGTTCCCTAGTGGGTCTGTTAGGGGTGAAAAATGTCATTTCCATTTCTAGCTGTTGCTAAAGAAGATCTAAATTCTGTCAACCATATTGTTTTTATTAAATGTTAATAAAGATAAAATTAAATGACAATCTCAATGAGAGCTCTAACCTATTTATAGCATCTGAGCTTACTTGCAAAGAGCTTAGGAGCTGTCTTACAACCTTACAGCATCATCTGGCAACTCTGAGCTTATCTATATGCCAAAGGCAGAGAAATTGCCAACTTGTAAGATTTGGGGGGATGTAAGAGGTCTTAGACAGCAATCAATTCATTCCCTCCTTTTAGAGATGATGTCACTTTGTACAGAATTGAACTTGAATGAATATTAGAAACAAGGTTCTGGGTCACATCAGATTTCATTACTCTTTTCATATAGGTTTATATTGCATTAAAAAGTATAACTGTTTTATTTTACATGCAAGTTTCAATAGAAAAATAGCAAGTCATCTTTTGGCCAGCTTGTCTTGAACTCATCAAGTTTCTTAGGGGAAAAAATACATTTCTCAGCAGATTTATAAATTGCATATGCTTCGAGGATCTGGGAAGAAATGCATTGCAGTTGTGGAATCTGTTGACAGGTGAA
>CM053770.1:671402543-671414528 GCA_028658325.1 Potorous gilbertii
TTCAATAGAAAAATAGCAAGTCATCTTTTGGCCAGCTTGTCTTGAACTCATCAAGTTTCTTAGGGGAAAAAATACATTTCTCAGCAGATTTATAAATTGCATATGCTTCGAGGATCTGGGAAGAAATGCATTGCAGTTGTGGAATCTGTTGACAGGTGAAAGGGAGCCATGTATTTGGAAAACTATCTAAACCCAAAAGGCTTTCCAAAGGGGAGAGGAAGTAGCAATAGTGAATTCAACAAATTCAGTTCAAGACTTTTTAAGTACTTCCTATATTCGAGGCACAGTGTAGGTGCTGGGACACCTTAAAGTAAGCGGAGAAATCAGCAGAAACAGAAGAAGGAAGAGAGTTGGTACAAAGTGTATTGTTTGGGAGGAAACAGTCATAACTGAGACAAGCTTCAATTATGGAAGGCTAATTCTCGCAAAGAGGGAATTAAAAGAAAGGGAAGAGAGAGAGAGAGAGAGACAGACACAGACAGACAGATAGATAGAGACAGGCAGAGACAAGAGAGACGGGGGCAGGGGCTTAAGGTCTAGAGGTTTGGATCTGGGCTAAGTTCAAAGAGGAATTCCAAAGAAATAGGATCAGATTGCTACAATTATATTGGGGGGATTGAATTTATTTCCCCCACATTCTTTCTCTTTGTAAAGAGAAAGACAGGCAAAGTAAGGAAACATAATATTAAGATATTATGGAGTGGGGGGGGGACCTAATAATTAGCATCATGCATGTGACTAGAATTCATATAATGGAAAAATGTGGAGGAATAGATTAGAAAGCCAACATGTTGTTTGTGAGATATACACCTGAAAAATGAAGATTCCCACAACATGAAAATGAGAGGCTAGACTAGAATCCAGAAAAGCAGGGTTAGCGATCATAATTCCAAACAAAGAAACAATTAAAATATACATAGTTTAAAAAGCATCAAAACAACATTATGTATGAAAGGATCATAGGTAAGGAAATATTATCAATATTAAACACACATGCACTGAATGATGTAGCATGTAAGTACCTAAAGAAAAAGCTAATTGAACTATGGGGAGAAATAGTAAAACAATCATTCATAGAAACTTCAAATATATATGCAACATGTAGTACCCACTGTCTCCACCAAGGAGTAGGTTGGGGGTATCTTCTCCTGTTTCTTCAGTCAAGTCCCATTTGATCTTTACAATTTTGTTGCATTTATTTTTGATTTTTTGGCATACTGTCCTTTTCATGTCTGTTGTTGTATTTACTATGTATATTGTTTTCTTGGCTTTACTTCCTTTACTCTGTATCAGTTCATATAAATTGTTCCATACTTCTCTGAATTATCCCATGCATCATTTCTTACACCACAGTAATATTACATTCATTTACCACAATTTGCTTAGCCATTTCCTGATTAAGGGGAACCTACTTCGTTTTCTTTTTGTGGCTATCACAAAAAGTGCTTCTATAAATATTTTAGTATATATGGGGACTTTTTTGTTATCGTTGGCCTCGTTGGAGTTTAAATGGCTCATGTTCTTTTAACTAGGAATACCTTGGTCTTGGATTCTTTGTCAGATAATGCAAAGTCTACTACTTTCCCTTAATGCCTTAGCCCCCCAGTTCAGTGCTATTGAACTACTTGTCTTCTATCTCTAGAAAGGGAAATCCACCACCAATTCTCTCTTATTGTATGTCTAGATCTGATGAATAAGTAAAGCTCAGCTTTGTGCTGTCCAATACAATTATAACAAATATGACTATTCAGGGGAAAGGAAAATACTTTCAAATCTTTAGGTGCTCTTTTCAAATAGCCTGAGGATGAACAGAGAGACTAGAAATTCAAACTCTGCCATTTCAATACCGTGCTACATACACTCTGGCCATTCATTCTCCTTAGCTCCCTTCCCCAGGAACACCTTGTTCTCTGTCTCTGGTATCCTGGGTTCTGGTCAGTCACCTGATCTTTCCTAGAACCAACTTTCTACCTCCGTTTGAGGTAATTTCCAGACCATGCCACCATGTAGGACCCCCCACACACTTCTTTCCAGTATCCCTTTAGGAAAAGCTTAGTACAGTGCCTGGCACAAAGTAGTCACTTAATAAAGGCTAATTGATAGATTTTGCCTTTCCCTATTAGAATGTAAGGTCTTTGAGAGCATGGACTATCTTGCTGGCTTACATTTATGTCTCCAGTGCTCAGTGTGGTGCCTGAAAAATAATAAACACTTAATAAATACTTTCAAAAATTTCATTCATTTAAATAACCTGAGTGGTGAGGGTGGAACATTTTCTTTCTCCCTAGAAAGAGGGAAACAAAAGGGAAAAATATCTTTCTTCCTTGCCTTGCTCAAGAAGCAGTAAAGATTTTGCTGGGGTCATGATTCATACTTGGGGAGTCCTCACTGCCTCAGTTCAGTAGTCATCACATCTACTGGCTAGATCTCTTGGAAGTCTTCCATGACTCTACAGTTGTATCTCTAGCTTGTGATGGAACTTCTTGCTTCTCTCAGTTGGGAAGGGTTCTCTGGCATCTGTTTGTTTGTAATGACTTCCTGCTTCCTCTCCCCACAAGCTTCTTCTGAGACAGGACCAAAAATACTCTGGATAGTCTGTCCCCAGGTCTAATCCAAGACTACCAGAACTTGGTCTAACACAAGCTCCTCAAGTGGAGAATGATGGGCGCAAGTCACCTATCAGCAGAAGGCTTCTTGACTTCCATGCTCCAAGGCAAAGCTTCTGTGGATGGATCAGAAAAGTTGTGCTATGCTTCTTAAATTATTAAATCTTCTTTTACAAAAACCAACAATAGATGGCAAAAAATTCACTATTTCATATATAAGATCTTTCAAGGAAGCTAGGGATTATAAAAGACAAAGATAAAGATGAAGTATATTCTAATCAGCCAATCAGGGAGCTTTTTCTAAGTGCCTATTATGCACCAGAAATGTGCCAGGCTACAAAGGCAGAAGTCCTATATTCTTTAGGGTAGACAAACAGGTACATATATAGGTCCATACAAGGTTTAGGCCCCTGGTCTGGGGGGACAAACATAAAGACATAAGGTTGTAGCGATCCTTTCTTTGGAAATGTAGTTATGAAACCTGTGGATGGTTTTTGATGATGCCTCCAGTCAGAGAAAGAAAAGCTCTCTTATAAATGGGCTTGGTGGCCAATATCTCAGTCCAGTGTCAAGAGAGATCACTCCTTCCTATGTGACTCCCAAAGCCCTCAAGTCACAAAGGGACACATGACAATGGAAAGGACAGGTTCGGTCACAGATTTCTGTGATGGTTGCCAGTGACTTCTATCTTAAGCAAGGCAGTGAAAAGAGAGAAATGTCCCCAGTTCCTTCCTATCTGGTTTCCTTCTTCCTCTTGGCAAGCCAGCCACCTACACATGTGCTTGAGATTTAAAAAAAAAAAAAAGAGCATGGGGGAGGAGGACTCTTACACCTTGCTCCTTTAGCTTTTGCCTCTCTGGGGTCCCAAAAGGATTTGAGGAGAGGAACTCCAAATATCTCTATCATGGAGAGGAAAGAGAAGGGATGAATTGCCACCCTGTTCTCTTGGTGTGTCCTATCTCACCCTCTCTAGAGACCCTTAAACCTCCTGCTTTTGGGGAAACCTCCCCACTCCAAGCCTGACCTCACATTAGTTTCCTTTCTTCCCAAGTTGGAAAGAAATACAACTATCAGGGACTTTAGGGATATATGCTCTCCAGCAAGGCCACAAGCCCAAGCCAATATAGAAGGTCTGTTATTACACAGGTATATGTGTGTGTATAGACATATATGTGATATAAAAAATATATAATGAGTCCTTTTACTGGAACTAGTCACTGGACAGATCAGGAAAGTCTTACTAAAGAAAGTAGCACTTGAGTTGAGTCTTGATGGTACCTAGGGCTTCTGAGAGGTAGAGAAGAAGTGGGAAAGCATAGCAGAAATGGTGGGCAGCCAGTGAATAGGCAGGAGGTGGAGCGTCATGTATGGGGAACAGGAATAACGCAAGCTCGGTCAGACCAGAGAGTGTAGGAAGAAGAATAACGTGTCTAGGAGCCAGTGTTTGCAGCCAGGTACAAGGTCCCCAACTGGGGACAAACCTTTAGGAGGCATGGGATTGTTTCCTATACTTGAAAAAATAGCAGTTCCTCACCTTCAACCTAGAAGGAAGGGAGAGCTAAGATCTCTCCGGAAATGAGCAGAGAGAGAAACATGCTTAGGAGAGGCCTGAGTTTCTCCACAGAATGATCAAGAAACAAAAATGGGAGGAGCTTCTGGGGCTCAAGACTGCTGCTGCTGCTGCTGCTGCTGCTCCTGCTGCTCCTCCTGCTACTGCTGCTACAAATCAATGCTGAGGAAACCACAGGTTTTTTTGTTTGCTGAAAACACTGGTGCTGATCATCCTCCCTTCTCCTCCCAGGGAAAGTTCCTTATGTTCCAAAGCTTCTCTCTGCTCCTTCCGAGTTGATTTTTAACATTGCTGTCCACCTAGCCTCTACGAGCTGACATTAAGATAAAACTGTGGTTAGTTCAAGGCATTATCGGTCCATATGTATTTCATTTGCTCAAGGGCAGCTAAGAGAGAGGTTACATAGAGTCTGGGAAGGAAGCTCTCCTTCTCACTGGGAAGTTTCCCTGAGAAGGGGCGCAAAATCAACTTAAGATATTTTACTGAAAAAGAATAATATAATTCCTGTGAAGCAGGAAAAAGATTAGACCACATGACCTGAATCTTTGTAGATTCCCTTGGGCAAAGAAACAGCTCAGCCTGGGAGGTACCTTAAGAAGAGAGTTCAGTCACTTCACTGGACTTTAATGGCCTCAGGCAAATCTCCTTCCTATTGTACCATTTCAAGGGTCCCCCAAATGATGTAGACTAAGGGAAAGCCTGGTCCTTGGGGATACCTGAAGGGAGGAGCTGGGAAAGAATGGATCCGCTCACAGGAGGATGCCTCCCCTCCTTCCCAAGGAGTACGTAAGTTTTTGGCTAAAACAAGTCATTCAGTCCCCAACCACTGGAAAAGAGCCATATTGAATGTTTTCTCTTCTGATCCTATGATGCTCATCTCCCATCTCTGTCTCTTTACTAGCTTCCCATTCTGCCTAGAATACACTCTGTCCTCGCTGCTGCCTTTGAGCATCCCTGGTTTCCTTCAAGGCTCAGATCCAAAGGCACATCTTACAGGAAGCCTTGGCCACTCCAGCTCTTAATGTCTCCCTACCAAAACTACCTTGTATTCATTGTGTATTTAGTCTATACATATGTATATATGTACCTTGTGTCTCCCCCAATAGGATGTAGCTCTTTTGTATCCATAGAGCTTAACATTGTGTCTGTCACAAAATTTATGCTTAATAGACGTTTGTTGATTGATAGAAATGTAAGGTGCAGTGAGATTGTGAAAAGTCTTAAATGAAAAGAGTTTGTTTTTAATATTGGAGTAATAGAGGAGGCAGTGGAAGTTACTCAGTAGGGTGGTGACATGGTCAGAGCTTTACTTTAGCAAAATCAGTTTGATAGTTGTGTGAAGGACAGGTTGGAGAGGAAAGGAGAGGAGAGGGATTTGAGAAATGGAGGGCAGTTAGGGAACATTTATTATAGTCTATATGAGAGGGGATGAGAACCTCAACTAGGCTCCTAGGTGGGAGTAGAGAGATACCGCTGAATGAAGAGATGTTGTGAAGGGAGAATCAACAAGACTTGGTAACTGATTGAATTCGTGGGCTAAGAACAAGGAGTTGAGACTGATGAGGTTACAATTCTGGGTGAGGAGAAGGGTGGTGGTACTTTCCACAAAAATGGGAAAGTACAGAAAAGTTTAAAGAGAAAGAATGAATTCTGTTTTGGACATGCCTACAGGCACCAAGTCCTGATGTCATTGTCCACGGGCTGCATTCATTTTGGCCGTTGGCTTCTCCACCATGCCCCTTGTGTTGGATGCCTTCCCTCTTCCACCCTATCAGCTTTCTTTTGTGTGTTAGCTTCTCCTGTTGAATTGTAAGCTCCTTGAGGGCAGGGCTGCCAGTCATTTTCAAATTTGTATTGTATCCTCAACACCTGGAACAGTATCTGGCACATAGTAGGTATTTAATAAATGTTTATTGAATATCAAGTTTGAAATGATGAACAGGCAATTGGTGATTCAGGATGAGCCCTCAGGAAAGAGAATTGGGCTGAATATTTCCTTCTGGGAATGATCTATATAAAAATTATCACAAAATCTATGTGATCTTATGAGGTCACCAACTGAAAGTGTAGAGAGAGAAAAAAAGAGGACTAAGTCTTGGAGGTACACTCACAGGTAGGAGTATTATATGAATGATGATCCAACAAGGAAACTGAGAAAGGATGGGCAGGCAGGTAGGAAAACCAAGAGAGAGCTGTCATTAAAACCTAGAGGTGTACACTATAACCAGAAAAAAGAGTGATCAATAATGTTAAATGCCAAAGAGAGTTCAAGAAGGATTAGAACTGAGAGAAGGTAATTGGACTTGACAATTAAGAGATAATCAGTAACTTTGGAGAAGCAATTTCCATTAAGTCATGATGTAGGAAGCTAGACCTCAAAAGTTTCAGGTTTGAGCAAGAGGAGAGGAAGGGGAGACTGAAGCAATGGCTGGAAACAGCTTTTTCTGGGAGTGTGGCTGAGGAGGAAGGGAAGGTATAGGATGATAACTTGAGGGGATTGTAGGGTCTAGGAAGGATTTTTTTAAGGTTGGTGGTGAATTGTATATGTTTGTAAGCATCAGGGAAAAAAGCAACAGATAGGGGGAGATTGTAAATTATAGAAAGGAGCAAGGATTGTGGGCATGGAGGACAACCTGTGCAAAAACACAGTGATGGATGATGTAATGTTGTGTTCTGGGGAGAAGAAGGAGGCCAAATTAACTAGATTAATGTGCCTGGAATGGTCAGCAGGAGCCAAATCATGCAGGGCTTCAAAAGCAGAAAAGAGGAGTTATTTTAGAGGGTGGGGAGCCACTAGACATTCTAGAACAAGGGAATGACATAGTCAGACCAAGTGGAGACATGAAGGACTGGAAGAAGAGGCTATTGCAACTGATTAGTATCTTCAGCCAATAATGTGCTCACCAATCATGGATACCTCCGGGAGCTCCATCTTTGAGCCCTCTTGTGTTCCTTTATATAAACTCCCATAATTTGATTGTCATCTGTATGCAGATGACTCTCATATCTATTTAACCAGCCCTAATCTTTCTCCTGACTTAAATTTAACCTATCCCAAACTGAATTTGATATTTTTCTCCCAGACTCTCTTCTTCCTAATTCCCAATTACCATGGAGGGCCCACCACTATACCAATCACCATGGAAACCAGGGGTTCCCAACCAGGCGCCTAGTCTAGGGTCCTTTCTGGACTCTTCACTCTCATTTATCTCCCCACCCCATCAAATACAATGCCAAGTTCTGTTCACTCTACCTTTCCAATGCCTCTTACATGTGTTCTCCTCTCTTCAAAAACTGCCACCACCTTCCTGGTGCAGACCCTGATGACCTGGTGTATAGGTTAGTGCAATTGAGAGTCTGCCTGCCCCAAGTCTCTCCCTTCTCCTTTCATCCTCCACTTAGCTTTGAAAGTGATCTGAAAGCACAGGAAGGACCACGTCACTCTCTAGTTCAATAAACTTGGAGGATGAAATATAAAATATTCTGTTTGGTTTTTAATACCTTTTAAACTTATCCTCTCCCTAACATTTCCAGTCTTCTTATACCTTTCTTGTTTCCTAAATCAAATGAAAATATTAGTCAGTCAGTCAATAAATATTTATTAAGCACCTAGTATGGGCCAGGCCCTGGGGATACAAAGAAAATGGAGTTAACTGCCTTGAGGGGGAATAGGTTCCCTCTGTCTGGAGGTCTTCAAGTAAGGAATGGATGACTGCTCACCTGGTACGTTGTGGGGGCCTTCCTTTTGTAGATACAGTTTGGACAAGATGCTGCTGAGCTTGCATATAATGCGGATCTGGGCCTTCTTACCCTGATGCCTAGTATCTTTCGATAATGTCATCCTTCCTCTCTGCATCAAGCCATACTTGGATGTAGCTTGGATATGAGGTGTAAACATTGGGCCTGTGGGCTACAGGCAGCCTGAACCAGATTAAAATGTCATTCCTATCTGATTTTAATGTGATGTATTAATACCAACAAAAATAATATGTAAACCAGTTTGGTTTTCTAAGTCAATATGTAGTCCACTTCTGGGTTTGAGGCTCTCCCATCCCCCAGTTCTATTTGAGTTGGACACTGCACTGTTTTCAAGGATCATGTCAAATTCTTTGTGGAATTTCTCTACTACTGTATCCTCTGCAATAGATGCTGGCATATGCAAGGGCTGTCAAGCATTTAATCAATAATTATATCTAAACTGACTCATAACAGAGGTTCATATAGAATCTATAAACTTAAAAAACTAATAAATCGTCACCAATTCAGCAGCCTACAAATTTTAAAAAATTGAAGGTTCTATCCTAACCCTAACACTTAGTACAGTGGCTGACACATAATAGGTACTTAATAAATGGTTATTGATTGATTGATTGATCTTATGCCTCTTAATATTAGTGTCTACTTCAGCTAAGGCTCTAACAACTACCTTACGATGGTGGGTTCTTATACACCATGTTAGTTATTTACAGCCCCTTATGAGGATAGCAGTCCTCATTAATTAGTTAATTACTAAGGATGAATAAATACATTATTATTTTCTTTATGTAGGAACAGAATGGTCAACAAAACAATTTGCTAATTTTCTGATCACTCTTGGATATGCGTTTATAAAAATATTATTAATATTTTAATTATTATTACAGAATAATCTTCTTTTCTTCAGTCTGCTTTTATTCAAGGGACACTTTTTAAATGGGAAATTGCATCTTTAATTTTAAAATGAAAATCAACATAAAAATATACTTATCATAAATTTATATTATTGGCATGGAAATAGCACTTGACAAGGAGTTAGGAGGTCAGGTTTCCAGTCCCTGTTCTGAGTCTCTTAGGCCAATCACAATTTCTATTACTCAGTTTCCTCATTACTACCAGGAAGGGACTGAACTACACCCTCTCTGAGATGCCCGTCTGGCCCTAACATTTCTACGAGCCTTTCTTAGAACAAATCTACTCAGTTACGTAAGCAACTGTCACAACAAAGTGTTAACAGCTTGATTATAGTCTCATATAGCATCTCGAACTCAATGTTTATTCCTCCTGATATGCATAACAATTTGTTGATCCCCTAGGAGATATGAAGATCAAGTAAATATGGTCATCTGCTGTCAGTAGGGGAATATAGTAACTGTGAATAAGTATAATCTTATTATGTGCAAAAGAATGAGGGTGGGTTGGGGGGGGGGTGTGTGTGGAATGAAAATATTTCCAGAATATTTGAATTAGCCATTCAAATCCAATAATAAGTGACCCTACCAGCCCACACTACACTCTCCTCTCTTCCTCTGCATTCTGACAGCCCTTTTAATCCATGACACTCATTTATCCATAACACTCATTTTAAAATTGCAATTTACATCGTTATTTAAATATTTCATGAACTAATGTCCTACCTCCCCAACCCAACTACAGACTTCTTAAGGTCAAGCACTGGGTCTTTTTTTTCCTCTATAATGCTTAGCATGGTGCTAGTTATAGTGCACTCTGGGTAAGGACTTGGTGAGTGAATGAGTAATTCTCCATGAAAAGAGAATTAACTGTGCATTTTAATTTACATATGTATTCAGTGAGTAGGTAGTAAATATCATATGGAGCAATTATTCAGTTGGCTAACTTTTTTATAAGGACCATGTGAAGGAATTAAAAACACAAAGACCATGTGTTAAAATTTCCTTGAAGTGAATATTAGAATTCTTCAGACTATTATTTTATTACATTTTGTCACAGTAGAGACCCTGAGTTTGGAGACAGAAGGCCTGTGATTTACAAGCTGCTATGACCTGGATCACATCACTTCATGGCTCTGCACCTCAGTTTTCCCAGCTATAAAATGGAGAGAATAATACACTACTTAGCTATTGAATTCACCAGGCATTTTTTAGGTACCTACCATACGCTAGGAAAGGGGAATACAAAGACAAAATGAAAAACTATTCCTATCCCCAAGGAGTTTACATTTAACTGAGGATGTATGCATACAGATAAGTAAATACATGATAATTTTAGGAATTTGACACACCATCCACTGAGGAATCAAGAAGCTAACATTTACAGAAGACTTTAAGGTTGACAAGGCATCTAGGTGGCCCAGTGAATAGGTCATGAGGCCTGGGGTCAACAAGACTGGAGTTCAAATCCTGCCTTAGATACTTCCTAGCTGCGTGACCCTGACCAAGTCAAGCACTTACTTTCCAGGATTGTTCAAAGACGATAATGTATGTAAGTACTTTGGAAACCTTAACGTGCTTCATAAATGCTAGAGATTATATTTATTAACATCTTTATTTGGTTGCCACAACCCTAATATTTCCTCATTTATAGAAAAGGTAACTGAGGCTTCCTAGAGGAGATGGCACATGATCTAAATCTTTTCCATATTATCTGGTTATTCCCAAACCTTCCATCTCTTCCCATTACCTATAGGATCCAGGCAAAATTCCTCCAACTACAATTCACTACCCTCCCCAGATCTGGTCCCAGGCCACATTCTAAAGTTGGAGCTCCAATTAATTAAATTCACAGACTCTCAGAGCAGGAAGAGTATCAGGGGTCTCTTGAGGAATAAATGACCAAGTATGTAGGGCATTTTTGGAATTAGGAAATGCTATGTAAATATTAGCTATCATATTTACATTACATTGGTAAAATATATCAGTAGTTTTAAAGAAATTCAAGGAGAAAATGTGATCTAAGACATAAACTTTTCAGAATTATAAAATAGAATCAAGATATATGCCTGACGATGGCAATTTTAATGATAGCTAACATTTTTATAGATAAAAATTAACATCCCCACATTTCCTGTATTCGTGAAATTGTTCTTTCCCAAAATCCTCTTCTGAGGTGACCTTGGGATACTGCAGTGATGCTGGTGTCTGCAAGGTCCTCCCAAGCTGTGATTAGGTTTGCTTCATTAGATGGTGAAACATGAAGAGAATCATCACTGGCTTGAGCACTGCATGTTTTTATTTTGGGTGGAGGTTTTTTGGCCTTAGCAATGTTCCAAGCCCACCCAGGGAACTAAATGGTGCCATGGAAAGCTCTTCCCTCCCAGGGTTGTCCCAAGCCTCCAGCGAGATGACATTTGTCAAGTACTCGGCAAACCTTAAAACAATCTCTACTTAGTAACTCTTCTTACTAAGCTGTTGGGGGTTGGACTCTTTGTTGGTGATGAGAAAATTTGCTCTGATTGATGTAAACTCCCTCAAAGTCATGGAGCATGACAAGATCCCTTTAAAAAAACCAATTTTCTTCATGAATTTTGCTTAGCCCAATCACTCTACTCATGATTTTACTATAAACATTCTGTCATTCTCACTTCATATTTTCTATATTCAGTGTTAGGCATAATATAAGGGCATACAATGTCATAGAAGGGAAGAAAGATAGACTAGATGTTCATAGAATACAGAATCCTGCAGATAAAAACATTGACTTAGCCGTGTTAAAGTACAAATTATATGCCATAGCGTAAGGGCATCTCAGAATGTAAACACCCACCACTGACAAAGATCAATAACTCTTCCATGATGTAGCCTAAGAAAGTTGTTTAAGTCACTGGTAAACTAAATAATTAGACCATCTTCATATCCCCAAGGCAAGACTCGAACTCAGCTCTTCCTCCAAATACAATGCCACTCAGCCTCTCTTTCTTCCACAGGAGACCTTAAATTACTATCTCTGAGGTCAGACAATTTTTAAAACAAAAAACACACTAAAAAAATTTTTGGTACAAGTTTATACTTAGTTTGGTGTCTTGCGTCCTTGCCTTCACTCTCGCAATTTCCACCCTACTATCTTCCTGCTCTT
>CM053770.1:671414628-671460222 GCA_028658325.1 Potorous gilbertii
CCCCCCCCCCCCCCGCTCTCTCTCTCTCTCTCTCTCTCTCTCTCTCTCTCTCTCTCCCCCACCATCTTTAAAGTCATCTTTGAGGCTTCCCAGACCAATTAATCTGCCACTCCACTATTGTCTCTCCGATTAGAACATGAGCGGTTAAGGTGGGGAACATCTTAATTGTGGATTTGTATTTTTAGGGGTCAGGGCAGTTCTTGGCACCCAATAAGTATTTAATAAATGCTTTTCATCTTTTAAAAACACACACACTTTGATTACAGTTGCCTCAATTGCCTCAAATGTAAAATGAAGGGGTTAGTCTATATGAATTCTAAGGTTTTCTTCCATCTCTATCCCCATGATCCTATAATCTCCTGCACAAAGGTAGACATAGCTTTCACTGCCATGGCAAGAATATATCACATGAAGGGTGCTCTTTAAGGCCTCTCCAAGTTAAAATCAAGCAGAGAAGGAGACCTGCCTCATACCTTTGTTCCTTTAAACCTTTGTTCTGTTTATTGCTGGCTTCTCTCTTGCTTTTTTCATTACAGACCCAAGAGATTAGCTTTCTTCATTTGACACACAGAGCTGCCAAACAGGGCACAGGTCTTCGCTTGAAGCAGTTCTCTAAAATTAAGGAATCAAAAGTCAGGGAGTCAAAGATCTCATATTAAAGGATGCCATCCTGGAGGGTTTGGTAATAGTCCTAGACCAAGAGAGAATGACAACCAGAAGTCAGTTGCATTTGCCAGCAGAGAGCTGAATGACAGAAAAGTTCATTACCCCATTTTAGACTTGGAATCAGTTAGTCAGTCAACAAGCATTTAATCAAGTTCTTACTATGTGCCAGAAGCTGTGTTAAGCACCAAAGATTCTTGGTTTTGGGAGTTCTTGAAGATAGAGTTTTGACTTTGAAATTCAAAGTATTCCTTAATAGGGAGCAAAGTTTCAAATGTAGACTGACAACCATCTACTGTCATTGTCCAAAACCAAAAGGACCATATCACAAACATCTAGAATTTAGTTGTCAAATATCTTCCAAATGACAACATGCTGTGAGAGATCAAAAATTGATTTTGAAAGAAACTGAACCATAACACAAACACTATTTTACGTTGGCTTTTTAATGAACCAAGAATCAATATGTAGGTCTATTATAAACACAACCAGTCAAATAACTAAGAAAGGAGAACCTTCTGCTGAAATGTTTTATTTTCCTTGATCTTTTTGAAGAAAGACAGACAGACTGACATACCTTCCTGCCTATCTTGCCTCCTGTAAGTGACTGATCATCCCAGCATTTTTTTATTTGCCAGATTAAGGAATGAGTCTCCCTTGCTATTCTGGACATTAAAATGCGCTTCAGCATCCAGAAGATGAATGACAATATTATTTCCTGCTATTAACGAATAGTGTAGCACAGTGGGGTTTTTTATATTTGTTACTAACATTAACTGAAACATTAAATATTGAAAGCAAGCAACTTGGATCCACACTATATGTCCCACAATCTGCCCACATTAACGTAATCAAGTCATTCTGGTCCATCATACTGACGTTCTGTCCTTATGCTATTAGATAAGCAAGAGTAAAAATATGTCCATACTAGGGAGTCTGGTAAATATAGCTACACTTTCCCTATTAATTAATGAAGGGTCTGCGCCATATTTTATAAGCTTTATGAACATTGATAAATGACCTTATCTTTTGACACAGTGGAGTACAGTTGAATTTAGGTCTCCTCCTGGTTAATTCACAATTTGGTTGTTGTCATTCAGTCATGACTGACTCTTTGTGACCCCAAGGACCATTCTGTCCATGGAATTTTCTTAGCAAGGCTACTGGAGTGGTTTGTTATTTCCTTCTCCAGTGGAGTAAGGTTAAGTGACTTGTCCAGGGTCACAGAACTAGTAAGCATCTGAGGCTGAATTTGAAATCAGGTCTTCTTGAGTCCAGACCCAACATTCTATCCACTGAGCAACCCAACTGCCTCCTAATCCATTTTGTTACTGTTGTCAGCACATTGGAGAAGTGTGACATTTTCTTTGTCTGGTTGCCTCACATTATAACCTGCATCAACCAAATCTCTACAGCATTCATATATTCCATATTATGTAGCTTTGACTATGTTCCATGTGGCTTTGGCTTCTAAGAGGTTCAGCATATTCATAGTTAAAATGGTTTTGAGGCTTGTTTTCCTTAGGACAGAAAACATAGACAGA
Organism: Potorous gilbertii; assembly: GCA_028658325.1. Classification (NCBI taxonomy): domain Eukaryota; kingdom Metazoa; phylum Chordata; class Mammalia; order Diprotodontia; family Potoroidae; genus Potorous; species Potorous gilbertii. The sequence goes on from CM053770.1 coordinate 671,416,836, forward strand.
ATCTGCTTCTTTCTCACAGTTATCTGAGTGGTCCACCATCTTGATGTTAAATCCTTACCGGTGCCAATAGAGGCTGTGTGCCAGAGATGAGCAGAAATGCTCACCAGCTATGAGTTCAACATGCACTACTGACTGAGGAAGACTAACGTGGTTGCAGAGATCTGTTTCAAAGGCTACACAACACTGAGGTTATAGCAATACCCAAGGGAAGAGTGGTGACCAGCTGTGACACCGAGGAAGTTGGACTACAGTTAAGTAGAAGGATAGTTGAGAGTTTGGTATTTCCACCAGCAGCATATGTGAACCTTGTTTCACTGAACCAGCCTCCTCTGCCTCAGTCATCTGTAGAAGATTAATGGTGAGAACAGATTGCTGATGAAGGGCTAGAAGAAGTAACACAAGCCACAAAGATGGGGGGCAGCCATGCTAAGGGATTCAAGTACCAGGCCCCTCAAGGGGGTATTCTTCTGTTGGGGCAATGATGGAAGCTGGACCACACTGTCACTGAGGCTACATATGGCATTCAGAGAAGATTGGTACTCCCAGAGTACATCATGCAACTGCCCTGAAGGTCTTACATGATAACTTTTATATCTGGGTCAAGAGAGGATCCTGGGACTAATAAGGAAAAAATGGCTGGCCCAGAATCACAACCAGTCACTAAGAAGCATGAGAGTAATGTTTGATGTAGGCAAAGAAAAGTATCATTAACTCATGCCATATATTTGGAACATATAATAGCCAAAATTTATGCGGCTTGTTAAGGTTTGCAATGTGCTTTACATTTATTATGTTATTTGATCCTGCAGGGCAAGGCCAATGAGGAAGCTAAGGCCACGGTAGTTTAAGTGACTTGTCCAGGGTCACTACTAAGTATCTTTGGCAGGATTTGAACTCAGATTTCCTGTCATACCTGTGAGGCTCTCACCAATGACTCCAAGATTCTCAGGTTTTACTTGAGATTCAGCCAAAGTTCTACCTTCTAAAGAAGGTCTTTTCACCAACACCTCCACCTTCCATCCCTTGTGGGTGTCTTTCCTCACAATGATTTATTTCCCATTAAAGGGGAAGTTTACAGCACCATCACTATACACATTTTGTACTCACTTCATTATTTGTATGTTGTCTCTCCTGTTAGAATGTGTACTCCTTGAAGGCAGGGACCATGTCTCTGTCTTTTTTTTTGTATCCCCAGTGCTGAGCACAGTGCCTGGTGTAAGCACTTAATAAATGCTTGTTGACTGATATCAAGTCCAGCATTCTATCTGCTAAGCCATATACATATGTACACAGAACATATGTGTATGGAACACGCATATATATGGAACACATATGTATGTATATAAGGAACAAACCTTTAGAATTTGTCTGCATTGACTTTCTGTTGCTGAAAGGAGATAGTAAGAACATTAGCCTTATTTTGGTGGTGACTGACCATTTCACAACATATGTATAGGCATACCCATCCAGGAACAAGAAAGCTCCCATGGCTGCTAAAGTATTGCAAGGAAACTATTTTTTAGTATATGGACTTCCTGACAGGATCCATTTGGACTAAGGTAAAAACTTTGAAAGAATACTTCTCAAAGAGATGTTGGTCTGACTGGTACCAAGAAGCCTGGAACTATGCCCAACGGCACTCAAGGGGACCCACAGCCTGAAGATTAGATGTGGACACTGCTGAACAGATTAGGGACCCTGAGGCTACAACAGAGATCTTAGGAGTGCCAACATAGAGCATTCCTATTACACACATACAACCATGCTAGGCATGGTCTCATAGAATCCCTGTACCACATCTACCTCTTGACTTGTGTTTTGGATTCTCTAAAGATGGAATGAGTAAAGAAAAACATGGCCAATATCATCTCTGAGATGAAAGAAACTGAGTAAAGCTTGTTAATTAACTCCAACTCTAACTCAGAAGAGTATTATTGGAAATAAATGATGGCACAAGGCTGCTTGCACTGATTATGAAGACCCAGGAGATGATGTTTGGTTAGGGAGCCCAGTGGTCCCAGTCCATCCAAAGGAGTAGACCAAAGGGAAGCTGTTTGATACTAGTTGTAGAGTTTGTTTCCCTGAAACTCCCTTCTTCAAGGCAACAGACCCCCGAGGAGGGAGGAAATCCTGTAACTTCTTTCCTTCTCTGAATTCACTCATGGGAGCCTGAAGCCTCTTCTTCTGGGCATGGGGTTGAGGGGAAAAGAGTTTATTTATCTTTCATTATTTTAAATGTGTACTTTGTCTTTATAAACTGGCATAAGCACCAGCCATTGTTAGTCTCATGGTACTTACCGGACATACAGTTAGAAGAAAACAACTGAGATGGAAAATATCCCAGGAAAAGAGATGAAGAAAAATATAATACTAAGATGTTTTGCAGAAATGCTGTCTTAGGTTGGGGCTTGGAATTATAGCAAGGTCCTGATTCATGAAAATATTGAATTGTGTGATGTGGTCTCCTCTATTTGAATTTATGCTGTTCAAAGTTAGACTTGTGTAAAATATGGTAACTCATTTCAACTGAATGGAAATATGTAGTGCAAATTCAAACAATGTAACCACTTCATGGGATTCTTAACTTGTACTAATCGGGGCCTAACAGAAAGAGAAAAGAATTACAGATTCCTTGATAAATATCCCAGAGTGGAGAAGGAGCATTTATACCAGCAAAACTCATTTAGACACTGAATCAATAGAAGTATGAGAGACAAATGGAAGTATATTATCTTCTTCACTAGAACATAAGCTCACTGAATGAAGTCAGGGACTGTAGCTTTTGAATTTGTATCTCTAGTACTTAGCACAATGGTTGGTGTATAGTAAACACTCAACATTTTTTCATTTGTTCATTCATCTGTTATCCCTTATTTTTGCCATATGAATGACTCACCTACTTGACTATTCACCCATTTCCCCAATGATAGTGCTTACTATCAACACTGGGTTGGAAAAGATCTATTTACATCCCAATCCTAAAGAAGGGCAATGCCAATGAACGTTCAAATGACTGAACAGTTGTGCTCATTTCAGACACCAGCAAGGTTATGCCTAAGATTTTGCAAGCTAGATTTCAGCAGTTAGTGAACCAAGAATTATCAGAAGAGCATACTTCGTTTTTGAAGAGGCAACCTAGAAACCAAATTGGCAATATTAGTTTGATTCTGGAGAAAGTAAGAGAATTCTAGAAAAACATCCATTTCCATTTCTTTGATTGTTCTAAAGCCGTTGACTGTGTGAATCACAGCAAAATGTGGCAAGTTCTCAAAGATATGGGAGTACCAGATCATCTTACTTATCCTTGGAGGAACCTGTATTCAGGCCAAGAAGCAATAGTTAGAATCAAATATGGAACAACTGATTGGTTTAAGTTTAGAAAAGAAGCACAACAAGGCTGTATATTGTCATCTTATTTGTTTAACTTGTATGCAGAGTACATCATGCAAAAGCCAGGCTGGATGAATCAAAAGCTGAAATTAAGGTTGCTGGGAGAAATATCAACAATCTCAGCTATGCAGATAATATCACTCTGATGACAGAAAGTGAAGAGGAATTAAGAAGACTTCTGATGGAGGTGAAAGAGGAGAGTGTGAAAGCTGGCTTGAAGCTTAACAAAGGAAAAATAGCTAAGATCTTGGCAACTGGTCCCATCACTTCCTGAAAAAGGGAGAAGAAATAGAAGCAGCATTAGATTTTATATTCTTGGGCTCAAAGATCACTACAGACAACCACTGCAGTCATGAAATTAAAAGACTTTGCTACTTGAAGGGAAACTCATGGTAAATCTTGACAACAAACCAAAAAGTAGAGACATCACCTTGACAACAATGGTCCATATAGGCAAAACTATGGTTTTTCTAGTAATGATATATGGCTATGAGAGTTGGACAAGTAAGGAAAACTGAATGCCACAGAATCAATGTTTTTAAATCATGGTGCTGGGGAAGACTTTTGAGAGTCTCTTAGACAGCAAGGAGATCAAATCAGTCAATACTTAAAGAAATTAATTGACTCTTCTCTGGAAGAACAGATATTAAAGCTAAAGTTTAACTACTTTGGTCATATAATGAGAAGATGGGACTCACTGAGAAAGAAAAACTTAAGGCTGGGAAAAACTGAGAACAAAAGGAGACAGAGATGACAGAGAATGAGATAGTGTCGTGGAAGCAACAAACATGAGATTGGACAGACTTAGGAAAAAAGTGAAGGACACAAGGGCCCGGTGGGCTATGGTCCATGGGGTCAAGAAGAGTTAAACATGGCTGAATGATTCAGCAGCTACAACAAAATCCCTCATATTACTTCCTACATTTAAGCCATTGTTGGAAATCCTCTGCAGCATATGTGTGCCCACCATGTGCTTTTCCATTTCCTCTTCAGGGACCTGTCACTGTGATTTTTCAGCAGAATTTGGATTGGTCCATATGGGCCATCTCATGGTATACACTTAGAGTTGCTTTTCCTGGCTTTAGGAAACCATCAGGGAGATAGGAGCAGCTGCTGGTCATGTGATGATACAGCAGGGAAATGATTTTGCATTTTGATATCATGATACAGTTTTCTTCCACCTCTGGATAACAGCAGAGAGGCAAGGACCTGCATCCTCTCTTCTCTCATCTCTCCAGGAGGCATCATCTAACTCTGGGTTTTCTCCAACCTAATCTGAGAGCAACAGCAGCAGTGGGGCAGCTAGTGTAGTGGGACACAATCCTGCCTGGACCCAGCTACCTTTTCAAGTTTTGCATTTGTTCTTCCCTGATTTTAGGCAAACAAGTGTCTATCCTGAGATAAAAGTAAGCAGGTTTGGAGGTGACTTTTTATTCAAGACACGTGGAGGCCTTGAGTTCCACGGGTTTGAGCTGAATAATGGCAGGTTGAGAGTCTCTGGAAACTACTCCAGCAAGCTTGGCTGTTTTTACCTGCAGATATGTACTGGGAATTGTTTGGATAGCACAGGACTAAAATATAAAATATTAAATTAGTTTACTTATTCAGTGCCATACCAATCAAACTACCAGAAAAATATTTTCTAGAGCTAGAAGAAAGAATATCAAAATTTATCTGGAATAACAAAAAGTCCAAAATTTCAAGTGAATTAATAAAAAAAAAATGCTAGGGAAGGTGACCTAACCTTACAGAACTCAAATTGTATATAAAGCAACAATCATCAAAACTACTTGGTACTGGCTAAGCTCTAGAAGGGTAGACCAGTGGAATAGGTTAGGTACTCAAGACACAGTAGTCAATAAATATAGTAATCTACAGTTTGATAAACCCAAGGACACCAGTTTCTGATTAAGAACTCATTGTCTGACAAAAACTGCTGGGAAAACTGGATAACTGTGTGGCATAAATGGCATAGATCAATGCCTGACATTATATACAAGAACAAAGTCCAAGTAGATACATGATCTAGGTATAAAGACTGATACTATAAGCAAATTAGGGGAGCAAGGAGTAGTGCATTTATCAGATTTATGGAGAATGGAGAAATTTATGACCAAACAAGAGATAAAGAACATTACAAAGTACAAAATGAATAATTTTGATTACATTAAATTGAAAAGTTTTTGCACAAACAAACCCAATGCAACCAAAATTAAGAGGGAAGCAGAAAACTGGGAAAGAATTTTTGCAACTAGTGTCTGTGATAAAGGCCTCATTTCTAAAATGAGTCAAATGTAAAATATTAAATTAGGAGTGCTACAAATACCTTTATGTTCTGATGAGATCTAAAAGATTGTAAGAAGTTATGTTACTGAAAGTAATTTATTTCGGTTGTCCTATTAACACATACTGGAAATCTTTTGTTTAGTATGTCTTTTGGATATAGAAAAAAGTTACAGGTGACATACCTGATTCATACATATATCATCACATAGTCATCATACACATATCATCACATACATCACATAATTTTTTGCTGCCCCCTAGATAAGATCCATAAGCTAAACTATAAGTAAATTGCCTCCAGAGCACCAAAGTAGGTGTTAAATGAACCACAGAGTCTAAGAATAGGGAGTCTATCCCACCCTCTCATCAGCCGTTGGGTTCCTCAGAATTGAACTTGTTCTAATCTTCATTCCTAGGTACAGACAGAATGAGCACAGTGCTCCAGACCCTACAGGTACAGAAGTGGTTTCTTAATGTGAGATCTCAGAGACTCTGATTTTTTAAGCTTTGAGTCCATACAGAATCCCCAGGAGAACAAATGTGTTAAAAAGATGAAGCCCTTCCATAGGAAACTTCCTGCAATCATTAAGAGCACTGAAAAATATCCCAAATACAATCTAGCCTAGCTCCTTTCTCCCATCCAGTTCTGGGCCAAATTCATTCACAGAATCAGAGAATTTGAGCGTTGGAGGCAACTTCAGTGGCCCTCTAATCCCATCCATGTATGAAAGAAATCCTCACTAGAACACAAACACCAAGCGGACCTCCAGCTTCTTGAAAACCTCCAAGGAAGAGGAATCCATCAGTTCCCTAGGCAACTCACTCCATTCCTGACTAGCTCTCATTTCTAGAATATCGCCCGCCCCCACTTTGGGCTGAAATCTGTCTCTATAATTTCTACTCATTGCTCCTAGTTCCATTCTCTGGGGTGAAAAGGAACAAGTCTAGTCACAATTTCACATGACAGTCTTTCAAATAGTTAAAGTCAGCTCTTAGGTGCCTTTGGAGTCTTCTTAGCACCCAAGGATTTAATCAGTGTAGGATAGATTATCTGGTTTCATTAAGAACATCTATGTGTAAGTGTCTGAGGGCAGATTTGAACTTAGATCCTCCGGACTCCAGAGCTGGTGTTCCATCTACCTAGCTACCCTCCATTTGGGGGTTTTCTTGGCAAAGATACTGGGGTGGTTTTCCATTTCCTTCTCCAGATCATTTTACAGATGAGGAAACTAAGGCAAACAGGGTTGAATGATTTGCCCAGGGTCACACAGCGTTTGAGGCCAGATTTGAACTCATAAAGATGAGATTTCTTGACTCCAGGCCTGGTGCTCTATGCATTGTCATCTACCTGCCTTAAAATGTAATAGGAAATGGTTAACAAAATATAAATATAATAATAAAAAACCCCCAAGAACAGCTATGTGCTTTCTTCTGGTCTCCTCGTTTATCTCATATATTAGCTTCGTAGGAGTCATTTCTGTATTCTCATTTTCAATATAAAAATCATTCTCCTTTACAGAGAAAACAAAAACAGAATAGGGACCAAGTATCTCTGCCTTTTCTCTGTTGTAGGTTATCATCACCCCATCAACTTAGTAACCAGGTCCTCGCTGTTAGTGAGAATCAAATCCAGAACAGCATTTTTCTTTGTTGATTTCTCCATATTGCAAGGCATGAAATTACCAGCAATGCAAGTCAAGAAGCCACTAACTGCTCTGCATTAGCAGAGAGCTCCAGCAGGAGTCTGAATAACTGAAGTCTCCCATGTCATACTCTCTCCCTTACTCCTCATCTATTTCTGTTCAGGTGGTCTATATTATGCTCCAGTGATAAAAACCAGTTCTGTTTCTCCTTCCTTTAACCTTCACCCTAATGCTCCTTATCATGTTTCTCCCTTAGATCCCTGTACTTCCTTACATGAGTCTATCTCCTTAATACACAATCTCATCCCTCCTTTTTTCTATCTTATTTCTTTTGAATAAAGTATATCATCCAGTCCAGTCATGCTTTTCATTTTAGCAAGCTATGAGTTCAAAATTACCTCCTTGCATTAGGACTGTTGATCCTTCTTATTTGTATCCCAAACTTTGGGATTTCAAGGGGTTTCGTTTCTGGCTCCTTTTTGGTTTTGTCTGCTATGTTGATATCCCAACTGTTATTTTTCTTTGTGACTATTCTCCATACTTGGGAACATACATACATATATAATTTATGTATGTATATATACATATACATATGTGTATATCTATGTTATATTTGTGTATGTGTACAAATACACATATGTAGACTTCTCCCATCCTTTTTAATGTAAAGCCCTTTTGATTAGATTTCAAAGACACCTAGGAAAGACATTCTTAGTAGCCTTTGTTGGATGGTCATCTTTGGCCAGGAATCTTTTAACCCTATGTTAGATGTGAGCAAATCTGATGTTAAGTGGTTAAATGGAATTGGGGTATTAGTTGCTAGCCTCTAAAAATGGAAGAACTGAATTGGAAGGAAGGGCTAGAGTCAATGACAGAAGAACAGAGACTCAGTTCCTTCAGAGCATGAGTTCCACCAAATTCCAATCCCAAACCCCACTGGTCAGGGTATTCTGGACCCTTGCTCCTCAGTTCTCTGCTGGATCAGTTGCAACATCTGGCCTGGATTCCTAGACACTGGGATGCCCAGAGCTTTAGCTCCTCAGTTAGAGACCACCCACCCTAAACCTAGAACTTAAAAAGGACAAACGAAACCCCAAAGGAAGCCAAAACCCCAATCCCACTTCTTGGAGGAATGGATGTGAGGGCACGGAGAGGAGTAACCAGGAAACCACAGCTTGTCTCCATGATCCCTGAGCAGAAACAGTGTGGCACTAACACTTAGCACATTGTTTATGGCTGTTTTAAAGCACATTTTCCCATACTATTTTTTAAATCTAGTTATCACCACTTACAGGCTCAAATATCTTTCTAAGTTACATTGCATCCAGTCCAGTAGCAGGAAGAGATGCCTGAATGGCCATCTCACCATCTGGCAGGTGTGCTGAGACTTCAGACCCACTGTATCATTGCCACACAATAACTCTTTACGCTTGAATCAACAGAAAATGTTTTCAATGTCACATCAAAGTTTTGGAGGCAGATGAACCTCTATTCATTTTTTGACTGCTGCTGGATTTTATATGTAGAAGCTTGAATTAAGCAAAAATAAAGGTTAAATGGACCCACGGGGCAGGATGGTGCCTTCATTTAATTGTGAAATGAAAAAAATTAGAAACTGAAACTAAAATTTACAAAGGACTGAAACTGGCTGCTAGTCAACGGTTCAAAAATCAATGTAATGTATCACATGTTAAAATCTACAGTAGTTGCTTGTTTTGGCACAATTTGCATCTGAGAGAGTTTCATCCATTAAATTCATATTTGTTTTTATAGTGGTATGATTTTAATTTTTTAACCAGAAGGGCCCTAGAACATGCTGCACAATCTGTTACAGTTTTGTCTAAATAACTTATGAGGTTTTAATAGCAGGAAATCCTGTAACTGGACTTTGCTTCATATGCATCTATTTCGACTAGGATTTTAATGATGACTTTGCTTTTGTAAACACAAGGCAGAAAGAATGAGTTGGCAACGTATATGCAGGACTAAGGAAGAAAAATGAACTACAGTAAACTCTTAGAACAGAAAGATAATTTGGGAATAATTTAGAAATTTATCACTTGAGTGACACAAGAAATCAGGATTTCTCTTAAGAAACCACCTGTAACGCATTAAGTATAAATCCTAGTTTCTCAAGCACTGTTTGGGGACCTTCATGTTGCAATTCCAGATGCATACATTCGCTTAGTCGAGCAAGGGCACGGTTGCTTTGGAGGGGGTGAACAAATAGAAAGTGATGAAAGACTGGCCTGGAAATAAGCTTTCAAAAAAATTTGGAATTTCACTTAATGTTGAATAAAATGCTTGCACATCAATAAATAACAAAGCTTTTTTATTAATATTTATTGTATCATGGGAGAATTCACAGATATGATATACACCAACTGACTTTTTTGATTTGAAGAGCCCCTGAAAGATTTTTCCCTTATTTACAATTATATTGAGTATATGTATATATATTTTTATAATGTATACACACACATATATATGTACATATATGTGCAAACATACACACACATACAGTCCAAATTGTAAGAAAATCTTTATTTTTGACATTTCAAAGCCCTGTATCAATCAATCGAATTCAGAACTCACACTTCCTCCTAGGACTACTGCTCATTAAAATGAACACATACTTAAGTCTGTAAAGGACATTGATTTGAGAAGAGATTATGATGGAATTTAAAACAGCAAAGATAATTCACAGAAGTCATTTCACTTCTCTATAAAAGTTTTCTCCTCTATAAAATGAAAAAGTTGGTCCAGATTACCTTAAAGGTCTTTTCCAATTCTAAATTCCAAATGGTGAGAAAAATATAAAGCATTTCAAAAAGGGGTGAGGGCAGGATAGTAGAAATAGTGCTGATAGGGATTGGAAGCTTCTTGAGGGCAAATCACAGCTTGTGTTCTATTGCTGTGTATATCCCCACCCCTGCCCTAGACCTTAGCACAATGCCTTATACAGCGTTTTTGAACTGAATTGTTGAAACAGGGCAATGACTATGTGCATGCATGACTAAAAATGGATCTTGAGGTTTCTAATGAATTATTTGAAAGAGGGCAGGCTTAAGAACTGGCGCCTCCTCTGCCACACACTTGCTGTGTGTTCCCACTCCATCACTCAGTGCCCCCAAGCAACTTGCAAGGAAGGTGATGAACTACATTGGTAGAGGGAGTTTCTTTACACAAGAGCTCCCTGCAATGACAAAATTATAGGTCAGTAAGTCTGCTAAAAAATAAAATTCAAACACAATACTAGCATACATACTATGAGTATAATAGGAAGCAAACATAATGTAATTTTCTCATTATACTAAACAATGACCAGACAGTTCTCAGGCTGGGCTTCAGTTCAGAGGAATAACACATCATCCCATTTCCACAGTACTTTTAAGGCTTACAAAACACTTTTCTCACTGCACCCCTGTGAAGGAGGTAGCACAAATATTGATGAGGCACATGGGGCCCAGAAAGATGAACTGACTTTCCCAGGCATAGTTCATGTCAGGCTTGGCATTTGATCCTACACTTCTTTCTTTGAAATCCAAGTCTCCTCTTGCTCTACCATATGAGATGCACATTATTCATATTGTAATAACAACGGATAGTCCTCCATTGATTTAAAGTTTGCAAGCACGTTCTGTGTAAGACCAGGGTTATTTATCCACCATATTGCCTCCATTTTAGAAGGGTCCAGGCTAGTTGTGCTCCATTCTCGTCCTGGCTTCTGATTCTCTCGACTTGGCCGCCATGATTCTTCAGCCTTCTAACCCTTCCCTCAGACCATGGGATCTTCTCATCTCAAAACATTTCTCCACTCCAGCATCCCCTTTTCCCATTGGTGAGTTTCTCCCTGGGTCTCCTTGGTGGGGAAGTGGGGCATGGGGTGGGATGCCAGGGTAGCCATGCTTCTTCCTGTCTTGACTCTGCTTTTGACTTTCTGGACTTTGCCACAATGGGGTGGGCTCCCCCTCACCCCACCCCCTTCTCAACTCCCATTTCTGTGTTGTCTCCCCCAGTAGAAGGTAAGTTCCTTGAGGCTGTTGTATCCTCACCTTTAATAGTACTAGGTATACAACCAGTGTTTAATCAGCACTCTACTCATTGTCATGATCCCTGGGAGGGAGGTACTGCAGGTATCATTATCTCTATTTGAAGATGAGGAAACTGAGATTCAGAAGCATGAAGGAATTTGAAGTAGACAAAATGAAAATGATTAAGGGAATAAGAAGCTGAAAGTCTATGAGGAAAGGGGAAATAAGCTGCCTCTGAATTAATGACACCCACAGGATAACTTGGTAGTGTGCCTGTGGCAGGATGGAAGTGTTCTGCACAACACTGTAGACTTAAAACCATCAGAACATCTTTGTACTGATCCTGTTTGTGCCAGTGGGGCGCTGATGCTAGGGTCAGGGAACCTGCTTCCAAGAGACACAATAACAGGGAAAAGATGGGATGACATTGGTACTGGCTCTGGTCTGCTAACCCTGGAGTGAGGAGGAGTCACTTTTTGGTTGACTACAGAGTCAGAACTGGGGAATATTCAACTGCAGCTATGGCCGGCTTGAAGTAGGTGCAGGGTCCTGCCTCCTTCCCCAGCCAGCAGCAGGGAAGGAGGAAAGAGCAGCAAACTACTGCTGGTTATGCTCATGCTTTCTCCACAGAGATGAAAAATGACACAGTCCTTGTCCTCAAGTGTCAGAGGATAGAAGGTACACACCCAAATAAAAATAATATTTCTTCAAATCAGCCACAGTTTTGTTAGAATGGGCATTGCTTCTACCAATGCAGATCACAATCCTTCTATCTCTTAGTAGACAGTCTCTATGAGTTACTGTAGAGGAAAAAGAATCCCTTGGTGGCCACAGCTCTGGTGATGAACATCCAAACTTACGAGAAGCTGGTTCTCAGACCAAGCTCACATGCTCCATTTCTGATTCATGGTCAAAGTCTGCTTTATTGGTTAGAACCATTTTAACAGTTTTTTGTCTGTTTAAAAATATTTTAAAATGGAACATAAGGAATTATATTAATAGAAACAATTGAAATGTAATAATGAAAACTCAGCATTGTTTCCCCTTAGACTACATGAAGTATTAACACTGATTTTTACGTTCATTTTTTTCATTTTCTGTTTTCAGTACAAATTATTTGATAACTTTATCATGCCATTAACAGATTTTTGTAAGAATTTGAGCAGCAGTTCACATTCATTTTTAATCCTGTTTTTAAAAATCTGTTTAAATAGAACTGGATTTCATAATTTTATCACTGAAGTAGTAATTTGCATTAGTTTCTGGTTATTAGGTATAAATGCAATAAAGATGTTTTAGTTACTAGTATTCATATGTGTATGGGACATAAATCAAACATTACATAAATCAACACATAGCTAAATGAATTACACACATCCTACAGGATACCGCAAAGGGCTCTAAATAGCTTCCTGTTCATATTTAATATTTGTCATATAAGTACTTGATCTTTGTTCAGCATTAATTATGGCTGCAAAGAATATGAAAAAAGGACAGACTTTGTTAAAGAAAAAGATGTGAACTGAGATCCACTTAAATTCAAACTGATGTTAGTATTTCAAGGTCTGTTTATACCAAGTATCACAGTTCTCTTTTAGTTCACAGGGTTTGCATGGATGCTAAGTCTATAACCTAAACACATTTTTTAAAAGGGAAAAGGACCTATTTAAAAATATATATTTACAGCAGCTTTTTTGTGGTGGCTAAGAATTGGAAATCAAGGGGATGCCTATCAATTGGGGAATGGCTAAACATGCTGTGGTATATGATTGTGATATTACTGAGCTATAAGAAATGAGTTCAGAAAGACCTGGAAAGACATGAACTGATGCAAAATGAAGTGAACAGAACCAGGAGAACATTATACACAGTAACAGCAATTTTGTACAATGAACATTATACACAGTAACAGCAATTTTGTACAATGAAGAAGAGTGAATGACGGCTATTCTGAGCAATACAATGATCCAAGATGATTCCAAACGACTAATGATAAAGCAGATTATCTGCCTCTAGAGAAAGAACTGATATTGTCTGAATATAGGCTGAATCATACTAGTTTTCATCTTTTGTCATTCTTTTTTTATTTGAGTCTTTTTGTGAAAAATGACTAATATGGAAATGTTTTACATTATTGCACATTCATAACCTATATCTGATTGCTTATCATCTCAGGGAGGGGGGAGGAAGGGGAAAGAGAGATAGAATTTGGAACTCAAAACCTTAAAAAAAAGTAAAAAAACTTGTTTTAACACATAATTAGGGGAAAATAATACATATAGTTTATATATAATTATTTATTATATATTTATATAATATAGATGACATGAATATATAATACAATATATATTTTTTAAAATAGAAACCAATATACAGAGATTGCTATGGACTTGAAACTGTCATTCAGATACAACCTCTATCAGAATTCTTTTGTTTTGATTCCTAGAATTATTCAGTGATAGCAGCAGATCCAATCTCATCCTCTGAATGAAGATGCCTACTTCCATACTATCTTAATGCCCTCTTTTTCCACTGTCCCTATCTCAAGATTTGATCTAAAGGCAACTCTAGGCATGTAAGACATTGTACTAACAAAACTGCCAAAGTCCTGTACCCAATAAAACTCAGGGCACTCTGATATGGAGATGAGAAGCAGCACATGACAGGCAAGTAAAATCGTCACTGGTGGTGACTTAATCATCATCTTCCCCAAGACCCTGATGGAGACAGTTTAAGACCATGTCCCCAATAGCTTTCGAACAGAATTGCCTTCTAAACCACCAAACCTGCTTCTAGCCCAGCCCCCACAATCATCACTGTGGAGAAGGGGCCCACCATCTTCATCACTACCAGCTATATCTGCTGACCAACAGCTACCAACGGTAAAGTGTAACCCCCAGACCACCAATCCTGCTTCTAACCCAGCCCTCATCATCTGGGGAAGAAGGTGCCAGACAGTCCCACTAACAGCCAACCAACTACCACTCATGGGGCAGACAAACCAACATAACACACCTGAGAGACAGGAGGCACAGTGCACAGGGAAGTTCATACTTCCACCACCACCTTACCTTATTCTCCCCTCGGATCCTGATAGAGATAGCCCAGGACCTTCAAATCCAAGAGCCCTGGAAATAGCAGCATTACCAGGTCAGCACCCATAGCCATCATCCTGAGAAGGACAACCCTGACCCTGTGGAGATGGAAATGCAACTTGGCAACCGCTCCTGCAGCTGATGACCCCGAAAATAGGGTTCATGATATTTTAAGTCCTTGACATTGTCAGATGGTTCAACATCAGAAACTGATATGATTTTATCAGTGGAAATCATATGGAAGAAGCATTAATGTGTGCTTTGTCACTGCACCCTAAGGACCAGGTGACCTTTCCATCTTACAAGTGAAACCCTCCACATGTTTTGTCTCCTCCATTAGAATAGGTATTCCTTGAGGGCAGACTGTCTTGCTTTTTTCTGTTCATATTCCTAGTGCTTAGCACCATGCTTTGTAAACATTAAGTGCTTAATTAACATTTTATTCCTTGATGCATTCAAATACCTCAACATTTCATGGATTCTGATGCTCCCTGACTCACAAAATCATTCTGAAAATGAACTCAATAAGCACAGTGAAATTCCCTTACACTGTGTTTCACAAGTTGTTTAATCATTCCCCAATTGGAAAGTATCTACTCTTGTTTCCAAATCTTTGCTATCACAAAAAGTGTTGCAATAAATGTTGTTGTGTATATAGAACCTTTTTTTTTTGTTATTGACTTTCTTGGGGTATATGTCTAGCAGTGGAATCACTGAACCAAAGGATACAGACATTTTATTCACTCTTAGGATATTTTCAAATTGTTCTCCAGACTGGTTAGTCTAATCTGTAGCACCACCAATGATGCATTCGTGTGCCTGTCTTTCTCTTACTCTTCTGATACTGACACATGTTTTGTCATCTTTGCCAGTTTCCTTGGTGTGAGCTGAAACCTCAAAGTTACCATGATTTGCATTTCTTTTATTAGTGATTTAGAGTCTTCTTTCATGCAGTACTTATTAGTGGGTAGTTCATATTTTGGGAACTGCTTGTTCCTATTCTGTGACCACATTTATTGGAGAATGACTTCTGTTTTTATATTCTCCTGTTAGTTATCTAGACTTCTTGAATATCAGACCCTTTTCACTAAGATTTGGTGCAAAGATGTTTTTCTTTTATTGCTCTTTTAGTGGATTTTTGTTCTCAATTTGATGTTTACTGAAATGATCTTTGCCTCTATCTCTTGTTCAGTTAAGAATTCACCCTCTACCCTGGGAGTATAAGTATATGATCTACTTATCTTTTGATTTTCTAATCATATGATCTTTTATTTTCAAGTACTAAATACATTCTGTTTTTATTGTAAAATTTGGTATAAGATGTTGGGCTAAATCTAATTTCTGCCAGACTGCTATTCAGTTTTTTTTCCAGAAACTTTCATCAAAAGAGAGTTCTTTCCTGAATAATTTTTATTTTCAAGTTAATCAAACACCAGGATATTGAGTTTAATTATTTCTGATTCTTCCTTATCTAATCTGTTCCATTATTCCATTGATCTAAGTAGATTAATGGATTCTTTCTCTAACTAGTATCAAATGGTTTTGATGTTAGCTATAGTCTGAGGTACCGACTTGCTCTTCTGTCACTTACCTTTGTTCCCCATCATTTCTTCTGATATTTGAGCTCTTTCGTTTCATTATTTCCTTAAATATTCTAGATCTGGGGGAAAGCCATTTATGACCAGTGTCCCCTCTTTTCACTTGACTCAAAACCCTCTGTGGCCTGCCTTCAAACCTCATTATTCCGCTTAGTCAGCTGTCTCTGAAGTCACCAAATCTTGTGACCTCTTCCCCATCCTTATCCTTCTTGACCTCTCTGCAGCATTTGACACTGTTCGCCTCTTCTCTTGGATATCCTTTTCTCTTAAGGTTTCCACGACATTACTCCCACCTCTTACTGGTCTGCTACTTCTCAATCTTCTTTGCTGGATCTTTCTCCAGGTAACAGTCCCTAAAAATGAGTGTTCCTCAAGTATCTGTCCTGAATCTTAATTCTTTTCCCTCTATACCAGAGGTTCTCAAGCTTTTGGGGGGATCACAGACCCCCTTTAGTAGCCTGGGAAAGCCTATGAACTCCCCAGAACAATGTTTTAAATACATAAAATAATATACATAAGGTTATAAAGAAAAGTAATTACATTGAAATACAGTTATCAAAACATAAAAAAAGTTCAAGGATGACACATTAAGAACCCTTGAATGCTATCTCACTTGGTCATCTTATCACCTTCCATGGGTTCTCATCTTCATGCAGATAATTCTCAGCTATATTTACTCTAACCTTCCTCTGACCTGTGTCCAGCCTCACACTACTAACTGCCTATTGCATATCCTGAACTGGATGTCCCTTAGGCATCTCCAACTCTGCAGGTACAAAACAGAACTCATTAGCTTTTCCCCTCTTTCATATTTCCCTTAACTGCTGTGGCTACAACCATTCTCTCGGTGACCCAGACTTAACAATCCCAGTGTCATTCACACTTAGACCACACATCCAATTTGATGTTGTCTTGTCATTTCTACCTTCAAAGCATGTCTTGTACAAACCTCCTTCTCTCTACCCAACAACTACCACTATGGTGCCAGCTCTCATTACCCAGTGCTTGGACTAAGATGATAACCTTCTTGTTGACCTCCATCACTCTAGCCTCTTCCTACTCCAAACCATCTACCACTCCTTTGTCAAAGTAATCTTCCTAAGAAAGGAAACAAGTATCTACTAAGTAACTTCTGTGTTGTCAGTAAGCACTAAGTGCCTGCTATATGCCAGACACTGTGTGAAAAGCTTTACGAATAGTATCTTATCAGATGCTCACAACAGCCCTGCAAGGTAAGTACTCTTATTCTCCCCATTAGGAAACTGAGGTTGTAATTTTTCCAGTGTCATATATCAGGTAAATATCTAAGGTTAGATTTGATCTCAGGTCTTCCTGATTCCAGGCCTAGTGTTCTATCCACTGAACCATCTAGCTACTTCTAAAGCTTACATCTATGTCTTGCCACTGGGCCCAGATGACTCCAGAGGAGAAAGTGAAGCTGGTCATTTTGCACAGCCATTTAAATCCAATTCACTTGAAAGTCATGGCATCACCTCCTTGGTGTCATGGTCTTCTTCAAGACAAAGGACAAACAACATGAAAGCATAGACCTGATCATGGCATCACCTTCAGCCTCTTCTAAACAGCCATTACCTCCAGGTTCAGATATCAAATACTCTCTCTGTATAGCTTACAGCCTGGCCCCTTCCTACCTTTCCTGTCTTCTCATATTCCCCTTCCTTCTGCTCCCTTGATGATCAGCAGCCCTGGCCTCCTTGTCTCCCAGCTCAATGCCTTTATTACTGACTATTGTCCATGCCCACAGTAGCTTCCCTCCGTGTTTCCTCTGGGCTTCCCTGGCTCCCTTCAAGACGCATCTCAAAGGTTAAGAAGGTTATCTAAGTGATGGAAATAAAGAAGCTTCAATAGCCTTGAAAGTGACCTGATTTAAATACCATTGAAAAACTACAGACTGTAATGAAGGCCAGACTTTGAAAATGAACCATCATGGAACGTATGCTTCACATCCAATGTGATATGTGGTTTCATGATGTTGAATGAAAGAACACATGTCAAAATCTTGTGAACTTAATGCCAAGTGGTGTAAAAAAGAATGGCCACAAAAGGATACACTGAATATTAGGTTTTTGTAAACATGTAAAAAGTTGTAATGTTTACTGCATGTCAACAAATTTGTTTATTTAATTGTTGTTCAGTCTTTTTTTAGCTATGTCTAACTACCATGACCCCATTTGGTGTTTTCTTGGCAGAGATACTGGAGTAGTTTGCCATTTCCTTCTCCAGCTCATTTTATAGAGGAGGAAATCAAAGTAAACAGAGTTAAGTGACTTGCCCAGGGTCACACAGCTAGGAAGTGTCTGAGGCCTAATTTGAACTCAAGAAGATAAGTCTTCCTGACTCCAGGCCTGGTGCTCTATTCACTGCACCATCTATCTGTCCACATTGATCATTTACTTTCCCCCAAGTAATGCACATGTCACTGTAATAACAGAGAGAGAAAACATCTTTGATCTATGGCTGAACCTCTACCTATTAAAGCTTTCAGAGTTTTGTCATCAGAAATAATTCTAGCTCTTGACTTTAAATAGATACTCTGGATCATATTAAGAAGGGCCCTTCATATACATGCTTTTTTAAAAGAAATTTTTAGCATAAAATATTCTTTTTTGTTCTCCTTGGTCTTTTCTATGTCAATGAACAAATTTAGAATTTTTTTGTTCCCATGAATATTTATGTCAATTATTTTCCTAGTGTTTATTCTTGGTATACACCCAATTTGGTTGTAGTCAATAGTCTGTTTTGATTTCATTAAATATTTCCCTATTACACTTTTTAAAAATTTAACATTCATTTTTTAAAATTTTGAGTTCCAAATTCTCTCCCTCCTTCCTGTTCCTCCTCCATCCTTTGAGAAGACATGAAATATTATATTAATTATACATGTGAAGTCATGTAAAACATATTTTCATGTTAGTCATGTTGCAAAAGAAAACACACACACACACAATTTTTAAGTGAAAAAAGTATGCTTCAGTCTGCAGTTGATGGATTAGTTCTCTTTCTGAAAGTGGGTAGATTTTTCTATATGGGTCCTTTGGAACTGTCTCGGACCATTATATTGACCAGAGTAGCTAAGTCTTTCATAGTTGATCACTATTGCTTTTACCATAAATAGTGTTTTCCTTGTTCTACTAACTTCACATAGTCAATAACTTTTTTTTACTATATCTTTGTTAAAATTTTAAATGAAATGTCTTCATGAATTTTTATTGGTGATAGTGGTTTATAATCTTCTTTCTCTGCTTTATCCTTCCCTGGTTTGGGAATGATGACTGTGTTTGTCCATAAGAGGAGTTTAGTGGAATGCCTTCTTTCTCTACTATTGGGAACAATTTTTCTAGCATGGTTATTAATTCGTCTTCAAATGTTTAATGGATTTCATGAGTAAATTGATCTGAACTAGGGGTTGTTTTTTTCTTTTGACAGTTCATTGATTGCTTTCTTTTTCTGAGACTGATGTTAGGACCTCTGTTTCTTGTTTTGTTTTTGTAGATAATCAATGGTTTATAGATAAATCATTTTCTTTAAATTCCCAGGACAATTGGCAAATAATTTGTATAGTAATTTCTGATAATTCTCTTCATTTTCTCCCTATTTACTGCAACTTTCCTTTCTTAAATTTTTTTTGTCAATTTGATTTTCCTTTACTGTTTAAAAAAAAGGCAAGTTGATGATAATTGTTATAGGTTCAATGAGTCAAACTCATTTTATCCTGCTGTCTTTCAAATTCAAATGTTAACATGTTAACCATGGCACCATCTTGTGGACATTTAATCAAATAGCGAGGCTCAGAATATGTTTACATGGGTCAGTTAAGAAACTGAAAATTAAAATGAAACTTCCATCCTTAAGGTAAAGATTAGTAAAATAAACCACCAAAAATAGTGGGGTTTTCCCTACTCACTAAAAAGTAACTTTCTTTATCTTTTTCTAAGGCTTTCTCTATATAAACCACTAAATTGGGTGGTAACAGCAAGGCTAATTCAGATTTTTTAGCTTTTAGGATTGACTAGATGTTTGACTGTTTGACAAATGCAATTGGCTATCCCAAGCCTTGAGCACTACAAATCAACTATATTGTCATCTATAATTTTTCAAATTTATAGACAGATGGTTGTCAACAAGCATT
Source organism: Potorous gilbertii (assembly GCA_028658325.1). Classification (NCBI taxonomy): domain Eukaryota; kingdom Metazoa; phylum Chordata; class Mammalia; order Diprotodontia; family Potoroidae; genus Potorous; species Potorous gilbertii. Next base: position 671,437,032 of record CM053770.1, read on the forward strand.
TATTAAATATCTATTATGTGGCAGGCACTCATTTTTCCTATTTTAGGTAATATTTATTAAAATAATGTACTCAAGTTAAAAGTGATTTTTAGAAGCCTGAATTTAACTCTAAAAATCTGATTAATTCATCAGAAATACAGAGTAAAACCTTTTTGCTTTTTATTTCTTGTGGTTTTCCCTTTTGTTCTGAGTCTTCTTTCACAACATGACTAATGTGGAAATGTATTTAATATGATTGTACTTGTATAGCCTATATCAGATTACTTGGTGTCTTAGGAAAGGGGGAAGGGAAAGAGAGAGAAAAACATTTGGAACTCAAAATATTATAAAAGTGAATGCTGAAAGAAATAAAAATTAAAAAGTTCTTTTAAAAAAATCTGAAAAAATAAATATAGAGTAAAAGATGGGACAGATAATCGTTTTAGTGTTTAGAACTTTACGATGTCCATTTAAAACTTTAACATTATGTTTATATAGTTATCTAGACATTAAAATGGACTTAGATCCTTATTAAAAGTGCTATATGAATAATAAATTATAATACTTTTCATGCAGATTTACCAAATTCCTAATGTGACTTAAATACTATATAGTATCAAACCAGCAAATTTTGTTGCTAATATGGAAATCTCCTTCAATAAGGCAGTGCCAAGTTAAGAGGTAACATAGAGCAGTTAGGAAGACCTGGGTTCGAGTTTGAACCAAGCTACATTAGGTAGGGATAGGAACTGAGCCTGTGATTTCATTAATATAGGGTACCCCCAGGGGAGATCATGTGGGTCAATCAACAAAAAAAGTAAAAAAAAAGCAGCCCTGACCCCCAAGGACCTCCCAGTCTAATAGACAGGATAACTTGTAAACCAACAGATACAACCAAGACACATACAGGATAAATTTTGAAGAACAAACTGAGGGAAGACACTAGTATTAAGGGGGATAGAAAAGGCTTCTTGTAGAAGGTGGGATTTCAGCTGGGACTTGAAGGAAGGAGGCAAAGATGAGAAAGGAGAACATTCCAAGCATTAGGGGTAGCTAGTGAAGGAGTCAGGAATTTGAGGGAAAGCAATGGCACTGGATCACAGAGTATTGGGGGGGAGGGGTGGAAGTAGGCAAGAAAGTTAGCAATTTCTGCCTCTCGTAGTCTTAGAGTCTCCTAGAACACCAAAGAATTAAATAAGTGGAGTTGCCCAGGTTTACACAAGCGTATAAATGTCAGGAGCAGATCTGAATCCAGGACTGCTCATTGTTGTTTGATGGTCTACTAAGCCACAACAACTCTGGAAAGAATCACTTCCATTTTTATTGCCCCAGGCATTTCTTGTAGTTTATAAATGTAACAGGGTTTTGATGCATGTGATCAGATCACATATGATGGAGGCACTCATGTGGGAGATGGTAGGGTTCTATTTTTGGGAGAAGATATCTTGCATTCCCCTACCACTTGAGTGGGAGCAGCTTCTTTCAATTGACTGAATAGACATCATAGACTGGGTCTTTAAAGCTACTAGACTGAGACACTCTTTCTTTTCCCAACAACATCCAGGGCAATGAAACTCCTGTTCAACCAAAGCTTAAATGCCACACACTGAGCTGGGTAATCCTGAGAAATGGGCTTGGAGTTTGGTCTGGTTTTTTTGTCCTTTTCAGTTCTAGGTGCAGGTGGTAGAATCCCTGGACCTGGAACTCAAGCCCTAGAGACCTCAGAACCAGGAATCCAGGCTGAATATTTCTGCCCACCCAGCAAGGAAGGTTAAGTCCAGGGGAGCTTCAGACTTGGAACCTGATGAGACTATGCCTTATGGGAACTATGTTAAGCTGCAAACCTAATTTCCCCTCCCCTCGAGACTTAAGTAAGGGGAAATTATGCCCCTCCAAATGTTGGGAGGGGATTATTTATGTGTTTGTTTTCACTATACTTTTGAAGTAATTGTTCTTTTATAAGATAATTGACTATTAAGGTTAAATGGAACTAGGGGTACAGGAGATGCCTAAAATTGGTGGGAGCTTAAGCCCATGGCAGAGACCAGATACCCCTCAATTCCCTTAAATATCCCAGAGAACACTAGGAAAAGTTAGGAGATGTAAGGGACCTGGTCTTCAAACAGTAGAGGCCAGGGTAACCATGGGTACATAAGGTTTTAAAATAGAAATATTTTTAAATTTAAAAAATTAATAAACCATTGTCTGTTTCTCCCTCTCATATTCTCCTCCCCATTAGAAAATCCAAACCAAAATCTTTATGACAAATATACATAGTTAAAACAATTCCCCCCTTGACCATGCTCAGAGATGTACATTTCACTCTGAATCCTAAGTCCATGCCCTGTCTGTCAGGAGGTGGGCAACCTGCTTCCTCATCAGTCCTCTAGAGTTAGGGGTAGTCACTGCATTGATTACAATTCTTTGGTCCTTCTAAGATTTAACTAAGTTTCCAGTGTGCTTTGGGAGAGGGAAATCATAGGCTCAAATTTTTAAATAATTATATTATACCCACCATATTAGGAAAATATTAAACATAGATAGGAAGAACTAGTACACAAAAAGAATATATAACACCAACAATAAACCTTTAAAATGTTATCATGTGTATAAAGCAGGTCTCTTTATAAGAATTATTTTTAGTCAGATACCAAAGTTTGACAGTCTTTACAATAGGCCTTTTAAATATGCTTTCTTTGAAATGTATCTAATATGAGACCAAAACGAACTTAAGATTTGAAAAATAATTGTTCGATTGTGTCCTCTGCCACAGAGCCAGCTAGGAGCACTGTGAGTATCATCTATAACTGGAGTCACTGTTCCTTTTAAGTGTTCCCAAACTCTTTAGTCTTGGAATGCTTTGAAAAGAATCTAAGAACCAGAAGACATGAATATTTTCTGGTCTATAAAATGACTCAGGAAGTATTTTGAGATTCTTTTCATTTATTTATTTTGTTGGTTTAAAAAAGTTGTCTTACTAAGTCCAAGTCTGCACAAGAATGGGATGGGGAAGACTGGCCATTATCCAATAAATTCAGACAATGCAGATAGATAACTGAGCTAACTGAAACCCTAACTCTATTTTAACTCCAGCTAATACAGGTAAATGGGAAAGATTCACATCCTTTTTTGTCTGAATTATCTGGATAGTTGAAAATAAAGCATTTCAAAATCAGTGGTCTTCCATCACACTAATCATTTATTAAACATTTCCAGTGTGTCAGACAGTCTGCTAAACACTATGGTCATAAAAAAAGGGAGGAAATATCCCTGCTGCTTTCAAGAAACTTACATTCTAAAGGGGGAACTAACATGTATGTATATGTGCACACAAATACATATGTACACATAATATGTATACATGTATGTATATGTACTTTCATGTAATTAAACATGCATATCTACGAGGTACTACACATACAGCATAGATGGAAGATTGTGTTTGTCCTTCATTCTCGAAGAGGACCATGACATCAAGATGATGACATGACTTGTACTTGACTTGGATTTGAGCGAGGGAGGGCTGTGCAAGGTCACCAGCCTCACATTCTCCTCCTGAGCCGTCTGGATCTAGCGGCCTGATACCCATCAGGACAACTGGAGATGGCCCTTTTAGGCTAAGGTCTTATCACATTCTCACCTTGACCTTAGAGAAGGCATTTGAAGCTGGGGAATCAGAAGAGTCTCCTGTAGAAGAAAACTATTGAACTAAGTCTGAAAGGAAGTCAAGGCATCTAGCAGACAAAAGTGAGGAGAGCATTATCATCAAGGGATAGAGCCAGTGCAAAGTCAATCAGTCAATAAATATTTGTGAAGCCCTCCTATGGGCTAAGCACCAGGAATATAAACACAAAAAAGGTTGTGCCTGAGTTCCTGTCATAAGTTTACAGTCTAATGAGGGAAGACAAACACACCAAAGGAATCTGAAAAGGGGGAAAGAGAAGGGGTTGACACAATTTCTTTTGGAGGGCTGGCATATTTGCCCTCCTGATAAAGCTCAGAACTCCCTTCCTCAAGTCAGCCACCAACCTCAGCTATCCCAGGAGCTGGGAGAACAGGCAAATGTGCCCAGTATCTAGGTTAGTAGATGGTCTTTGAGGGTTTCTACCAATGACCTGGTGATGAATCTCTTTGAGGATTTGCTCTTTGAACAGCAGACATTCAGTTCATCCCTAGTTAAGGCTGACACCTGGGTCATGAGGCCAGGAGGATGCCTCGAATTTTATACAGAAGTTTAACTGGTATCACACAGTTGTTAGAATAAGAAAACCCAAAATGTCCAGAACAAGTTTGTCACATATTCCAGGTCATGACTTTGCCTTGAAGTCTTAGGAACACTAACCCTTGACTACCCAAGAATAAAGCATTCCCCTCCCCAGGCACAGTCTTAAATATTACATGAAACCTTTCCTGATTCTTTCTCTCCTTCCCCTAGGGGTGGTTGCTGCACTAATTACAATTCTTTGGTCCTTCTAAGATTTAACCAAGTTTTTAGTGTGCTTCGGTAGAGGGAAATCATAGGCCCAAATTTTTAAGTAGTTATATTATACCCAACATACTTGGAAAGCATTAAACATAGGTAGGAAATGCTACTTTGAATTCGTTGTTGTTGTGTTTGTCCTTCATTCTTGAAGAGGTCCATGACATCCAGATCATGACATGACTTGTAGTTGACTTTGATCTGAGTGAAGGAGGGCTGTGCAAGGTCACCAACCTCACTTTCTTTTCCTGAGCCATCTGGGTCCAGCGGCCTGATATTCATCAGGATGACTGGAGATGGCCCAAGATGCAATGTGAGATCCTGACCCTTTCAGGCTAAGGTCTTATCAAATCTCATAAGAATACAGAGAAAGACAAAAGATAATCCCTGCTCTTACGAGGTACCAAGTCTAATGTGAAAAGGGAAGATAACTTAAAAAGTAGGTAAAAAAACACAAAGGATAAGTTGGACATCATCAACAGAAGAAAAGCACTCAAATTAAAGGAGATCAGGAAAGGCTTCTTATAAAAGATGGGATTTTTTTATTTAACAGCTCTCTTTGTGGTGGCCAATAACTGGAAATCAAGGTAATGCCCATCAATTGGGGAATGGTTGAATAAATTGTGGTATATGAATGTAATGGAATACTATTGTGCTATGAGAAATGATGAATAGGAAGACTTCAGAGAGGCCTGGAAAGGCTTATATGATCTGATGCTGAGTGAAAGGAGAACCAGGAGAACTTTGTACACAGCAACAACCACAGTGTGTGAGGAATTTTTCTGGTAGACTTAGTCCTTCATTGCAATGCAAGGACTTCAATAATTCCCAATGGTCTCTTAAGGCAAAATGCATTCCACATCCAGGGAAAGAACTATGGAATTTGATTGCAGAATGAAGCAGATCATTTTCTTTTGTATTATGTTTAGGTTTGTTTTATGATTTCTTCCATTCATTTTAATTCTTATATGCAATAGGACTAAAGTGAAAATATATTTAGTAGGAATGTATATGTAAAACCTATATAAAACTGTATGCCATCTCAGGGAGGGAGTGGGGAGGTAGGAGGGAAGAGGAGGAGGGAAGAAGAAGAGGGAGGAGAAAAATCTAAGATATATGGAAGTGATTGTAGAACATTGAAAACAAATAAAGTAAAAAAGGTGAGATTTTAGCTGTGACTTAAAAGAAATCAGGGAAGGTAGGAGACAGAGATGAGGAGAAAGAAAATTCTAGGCATGAGGGACAGCTAGCGAAAATTCACAGTCACGAGATGGAATTTCTTTTATAAGAAAAATTAAGAAAGCCAATGTCAAATTATATTTGGAGGAGTAAGGTAAAAAGTGTTAAAATTGTTGCATTTATTATACCAACAAAATCGGGAAACTCAATAGTGGCCACTGGATTGGAAAAGATCCATTTATGCTATACCTGTTATTCTCTATACATATATTTGTATATGTATATGTTGTTTACCAATAGCATATAAACTGCCTGATAGTAAACATTGTTTCATTCTTTGTATCCCTTTTATTCAAGTCCAATCACCAACTGTTCACTGAATAGGGCAACCTGGATGTTCCATTGTTATCTCAAACTCAACACGTTCAAGACAGAACTCACTATATTTTCCCTAAAACTTATTGTTCTTCTCACCTCCCCTATTTCTATCCTCATTACTCATTACTGAGTTATCCTTGTCTCCTTATTCATCCTTACTCTCATGTATCCATTCAGTTGCCAAGACTTTTAAAGTCAGCCTCCACAAATCTCTCCCATCTATCCCCAAAGGGGAGATTAGAAAAACAGAAAGTTAAAACAATTCATTGAACTAATAAGTAAAACTAAAAGCTATCTTTTAAAAAGATAAGCCATTAGCTAATTTGATTTTTAAAAACTGAAAGAAGGAAACCAAATTACCAGTATAAAAAATGAAAAAGGTCAACTCACAACCAATGAAGAAGAAATAAAAGCAATTATTAAGAGCTGCTTTGCTCAACTATGTGACAATAAAACTGATCACTTACATGAAATGGATGGACATTTAAGAAAATATAAATTTCTCAGATGAACAGAGCTAGGAAATAAAATAAATAACTATATCTTAGAAGACGAAATTGAACAAGTCATAAATGGACTATTAAAGAAATAAAACCCAAGAACAGATGGATTTACAAATGAATTCTACCAAACATTTAAAGAACAAGTAAATCTAACATTCCATAAAAATTTGGAAAAATAGGTGAAGAAGGAATCTACTAAATTCCTTCTATGATACAAATATGGTCTTGATCATGAAACCAGGGAAAGTCAAAACAGAGAAAGAAAACTATAGACCAATTTCCCAGTGAATATCAATACAAAATTTTAAAATAAAAATTTCCCCAAGTACTACTTTGGTTCTATCCCACAAATTTTGATATGTTGTCTTTTAGCTGTCATTATCTTTAATGAAATTACTGATTGTTCTATGATTTATTCTTTGACCCATTCATTCTTTGAGATTGAGTTATTCAAAACAATTTTTGATCTGCTTCCAGAGCCTTTTGTTGATTATAATTTTTATTGCATTAGTCAGAAGAATATATTTAATATTTCTTCTTTTATGTACTAATTTGTGAGGCATTTTTATGCCCTAATATGTGGGTAGTTTTGTGAAGATGCTGTGTACAGCTGAGAAATAGGCATATTTCTTTTTATTCTTATTCAGTTATCTCCAAAGGTTTATCATATTTAACTTTTCTAAAGTTCTATCTGCTTAACTTCTTTCTTATTTATTTTATGGTTAGGTTTATCTAGTTCTGAGAGGAATAAATTGAAGTCCCTCACTAGTATAGCTTTGCCCTCTATTTCCTCCTATAACTCATTAAACTTTTCCTTTAAGAATTTAGATGCCATTTGGCACATAAATTTCAGTATTGCTATTAATTCATATAGTATCTTTGGCAAAACTTAATTTCCCTGTTTATCTCTTTTAACTAGGTCTATTTTTCTTTTTGCTTTGTCTGAGATCTTGATCGTTAACCCTGCCTTTCTCACTTCAGTTGAAACATATAAGTTCTGCTCCAGCCCCTTATTTTAATTCTTTTTGTATCTTTTTATTTCAAATGTGTTTTTTGAAAACAACATATTGTTGGATTCTGGTTTCTAATCCATTCTGCTATCCTCTTTCTCTTTATGAATTAGTTCACCCTATTAACATTCACAGTTATGATTGATTGCTAGCTGTGTATTTTCCTCCATTCTATTCTCTTATACTTTTGCTTCTCTTTTCCTTCCCTCTTTAGAAGTCTATTTTGCTTCTACCACCTCCCTTAATCTTCCCTCCATCTTTTCTCCCTCCCCCCTTTTCTCTTAACTCCTTTCTCTCCTAATTTCTATTAGGCAGCCTATAGCCTGGGGAATTGCCTGGGAACACTGAGGGGTTAAGTGACTTGCCTGTAGTCACAGAGTTATGTGTCAATGGTATAACTTGAATATAGATCTTCTTGACTCTAAGACTGATCCTTTATTTACTCTGCCTCTATATATCCATGGCAATAAGACAAGAGAAAGAAATTAAAGTAATAAGCAATAAAGAAGAAGCAGACTTCTTCTAATGGTTTACATAGAAGACTCAAGAAAACAAGTGAAGAAATCATCAAGGTGATTCACAAAATAGTAGAAAACAAAATAAATCAATGAAAATATCAGAATTTCTGTAAATTGCTAACAAAAATACCGTAACAGCCTTATAAAGGCTGGAAATATTGTATTTAGCCAGTATTTAAGTGCTTTCTGTGTGACTTCATTGATCCTCACACCAGCTTTGTGTTATTATTATGCCTATTTACAGATGAGAAACTGAGGCTGAGTGAGTTTAAATGACTTGTGAGTGTTATACTGGAATTAAGTGTTTGAGGCAGGATTTGAATTCAAGACTTCCTGGCTCCAAGTTCAAAATTAAATCCACTCTACCACATGTCTTAAAATCCTAATATAAAGGGCTTTTAACTGAAAGGGATGTGGGAAGACTTCTTTTGTCCATCCCGGAATGTAATCAAACCTAGTACTAAATCCTATGACCTCTGTGAATGAACACGTCTAAAGTTTAGGCAACAAAGAGGGTGTCCATCAACCTGAATAAATTATAGCACATTAATGTAATGGGCTAGTATTCTGTAAGAAGGAATAAAAGGGATATTTTCAGAGAATACTAGGAAGATTTATATGAACTGATACACAGTGAAATGAATAGAATCAGGAGGACAGTTTATACAGTAACAGCAATCTTGTAAAGATAATCAACTTCGAAAGATTCAATAATTCTGATCAACACAATAACCCACCACAATTCCAGAGAATTCATGATGAAATGTGCTCCCACCTCCAAATAAAGCACTAATGAACTCATAATAAAGACTGAAGAGTATTTTCTTCTCCTTTTTTCCTTTTTCTTTCTATTTTTGGACATTAATGCAATCATTTGTTTTGCACGACTAGACATATTTGGAATGAGCTTTGTTCTTGCCTTCTTTGTTTTCTTGCCTTCTCAACAAATAGGAAAGGAGAGGGGAGAGAATTCAGAACTGCAAATAAAATGAAACTCAATTATTGGGGAAATATTTTTTCTAAAAGAAAGGAAATAAATGAGATACTCAACATCAATCAACTAGACTTAGTGAGAAAGACAGGAGAGAAGTTATGGATTTTTCAAGGTTTTAGGAAGGGTGACTGGGAGAAAAATGGTGCCATGGACAAGCTAAAGGCAAATTTGTAAGGGAAATTATTGTGGTGGAGGGAAGATGATACATCAACAAGCATTTGTTAAGCACCAAATATGTGACACACACGTAAGGTGCTCAGCATATATGTAAGTACAAAAAAGTGAAACATGATGCTTGATTTAATTCAAATAAATGTTGGATTGATTTTAATTGGCTCTAGACATATGGAATGTAAGGTGATCCTAGGACATCTAATAGATATATTTAGTAAGGTAATTAGAAATGGGGAACCAGAATTCAAGGGGAATATCAAGAATTGAACATCTTTCAACCAGGGGTAATAAATAGCTATTAAGACTGTAATTCAGTGAAATGTCTTTCAAAAATCTCAATTAAAATCTAATTAAAGTTAACTGAGTCTTTCAATATTTATACGTTTCTCTGCTTGTTAGTCACTGTTTATCCCTTTTTAAAGGTGTCCTTTTCCACTACCAAAACAAGCTAGCTTTTAATTTTTTTTCTCCCAATAGTCTAGCTAGGGGTTGGCAGTTAGGTCTTCTTTAACTATAAACATGTAGCACTTTCAGCCAAAATAAACAAATGAGCCTGTACCTGTGTGTTGACATATCATTTAAGGGAAAATGAATAAGTTATTATGGACAATGAATCACTAAGCATGGAGGAAAGTTGAGTTCAGGCTTGCTCTGTCTCTCTTTTTCTGTCTCTATCTTTCTTTCTGTGCGTCTCTTTTCTCTCTCCATCTCTGTCTCTTTCTTCTCTGTCTCTCTGTCTCTGTCTCTCTCCCTTCTCCTGCAAACTCTCCATACTGATCAAAGCACAGAGCCCCAGTTTCCATGACCCCTTTTCTCTTTCTTATTCCTATTTGGCAGTCATCCCATACCCACTAAGTCTTGCTCCATATTTTTCATTTCTGTACCTTTCTGACCCATACTTCATCTTCTTAGAACTAGAAACTCTGCCTTCCAAAGTGAACTCTGGATAATATGACACATTTATTGTGCTAATGAGAAACCATAGGCCATTCAAACCTGACCCTAGGTTTTTCTGTCTCCAAATGTAGCGCATGATTCATTACATCAGATATTTACATGGTCCTGTGGATAGAATGTTAAGTCTGGAGACAGGAAAACTCAACTTACTAATGTACTAACTGTGTGACCCTGGGCAAGTCACTTAACCCTGTTTGCCTCAGTTCCTCATCTATAAAATGAGCTGGAGAAGTAAATGGCAAACCATTCCCTCTAGGATCTTTGCCAAGAAAACCCCAAATGGGATCATGAAGAGTCAGACACTACTGAAACACAACAACAATTTACTACACATTTAATCTCTACAATGAGATCTTAAGCTGCATTAATGTAAATATTTATGAGAATTGAGGAAATTATATTTCTGCTTTAAAAAAAAGGGGCTGGAGCAGAATTGCACTTCAGGAAAATTTTTAAAAACAGGGGTAGCAATCATGGTCTTAGACAAGGCAACAATAAAATAATTCTTAAAGGCACCCTAGATAATATAGTACTATATATATATATGTATATGTTTGTATATATACATACATATACACATACATACACATGTATACAGAATGCCATGACATCTAAATCCTTGAGGGAAGAGTTAGTGGAATTATGAGGAGAAGTGATAGCAAAACTATTCATAGCTAAGGACCTCCTTTCAGACTTGGACAAATCTAACAGAAAGATAATTAATAAAGGAGCTAATGCTTAGAAAAGTTAAGATGAAAGATCTTTGATAATTACTGATTAGGCATAGAAAGTGCATGACATCTTTTCTTAAAAATTGTCCATAAAACTGCACAAGTGAAGGAAAGATGAAATATGAATATTTACTGGATAATATCTGCTGACCACAATAAAAATAAAAAGTACAATTAATAAAGAGCCTTTGAGGAGAGATTGAACTAAAATGGAGATTCAGAAACAATAATTTCATCCAAAAAAATGACAACAATGAAACATCATGCCAAAACTTTGGGGATGCAGCCAAAATTATACCTATGGAGAGATGTATATCACTAAATATTTTCATGAACAAAAAAGAGAAAGAAGAGATTGATGAATTGGGCAACTAAAAAAAGAACTAGGAAAGGAATATAAAATGTAGAAATACTGAAAATCAGAGAGACAAGGAAAATGAAAACAAAAAATTGAAATGATAAAAAAAACTACAGCCTGATTTTATGAAAAAAAAAACAAGTAAAATAGACAAAATGTTAGCTAATATATCCAAGAAAAGAGAAGAAAACCAAATTGCCAACACCAGCAGTAAAAGAATTAGAAACCATTCTGCCCAATTATATGCCAGAAAATAAATAAGATGGATAAACTGGCCTATCCATTCTGGAAAGCTATTTGTAAATAAAAGTTATACATAGTCTTTGACATAGAGATAGATAGTAGGCAAATCCAAAAGATATCAAAGAAAGAAGAAAAGGACCTGTGTGTACAAAAACATTAACAGCAAGAAACTAAGGGGATGTTCCTCAGTTGAGGTAATTGCTGGACAAATTATGGTATATGAATGCACATTGAGAGATGATGACAGCTACTGGTGGAAAGAAAACTGGGGAAACAATGAAATTGATGCAGTGAAGTGATCAGAAACAGAACTATTTTACAACATTAGAAAGTAAAATGACTTCAAAAGAGCGAAGAACATTTCATTGATGCAGTCCTTTAGTTATTTTTCAGATAAACTATTATCTAGGCCCCATTCTGACATCTCAAAATTGTGAAGTTGATATTTTGTGCCCAAATGTAAGACTTTATGTCCATCCTCATTAAACGTACTCATACTCAATTTAATGCACTATTCCAATTGGTTAGGATGTTTTTAGATCTGGACTTTGCTGTTTAAGATGCTATCACACATACACGTTCCCAACTTTGTGTCATCTACGTTATTATACAATCTATTCATAAAATGTTAAACACCTTGGGACTGAGCCATATTATTCTAGAGGCTTCCTTCCAAGAGGACACCAAACCATTAATGTTCACACTTTGGATCCAGTCACTCAATCGGTTCTGAATCTACCTAACTGTAGGATTGCCTGGCTCACAGCTCATCTGTTCCTACTTTATGGAGAGAGGTATATCTATGTAAACTACCTACAGTACTCCTTTGATCTACCAATCAGTTTTGAAACCCTGTTCCTCAGAAAAGTAAGGTTAGTCTGTCACGACTTAATTTTGATGAAACTATTCTGGTTCTTTGTCATTACTGATTTCTTTTTTAAAGGCTCGCTATTACTTTAACAGAACTTTCTACTAATAGAAGCCGGGAATACTCAACATTGGAGGTGCTGTGGAAAGCCAGGCACACTAATACATTGTTGATGGAACTATGAATTAGTGCAACCACTGTGGAAATAATTTGAAACTATACTGACAAATTTAAAAATTCATACTCTTGGGCCCAGAGATTTCAATGATGAAAAGTCTAATATACATTAAATATTTGTAATGGCGCTTTTATAATGAAAAAGGTGGAAACCAAGTAGATGCGCATTGATTGGAGACTTAACAAATCGTAGCATGAGAATGTGATAGAATATTATATGATAAGAACCAATCAATGTGATGAATACAGAGAAGAGGGGAAGGTTTAATATGAATTGTTGAAAAGTGAAATAAGTAGAATCAAGAAAATACTAAACTTAATGACTATAATAATGTAAATGGACACAGCAATTGAAAATGAATGCTATGAAATTATAATGAGTAAGGTTAGTCCCCCAAGAAATAATCTGAGAATTCACTTTTTCCCCTTCTTTGAAGAGGTAGGAGATTATGGGTGTGGAACACTGTATACAATGCTGCACTTAATTAATGTGTTGGATATTTTAGATGAACTATTTTTTTTCTCTTCTGTTTTATGTTTTGTTAGAAGAGATGGATCTTGAGGAGGGGATGAAGGTGGGATATTTTTGGAAATGAAGGAAATATAAAATCAAAATATAAAAATAAACATTTAAATTTAAAACTGCATTGTAGAGTTTTGCCAGAAAGTTTGTAGACTCTCTCCTCTTTTTTTGAAAATTCAGACACTGCACCTCTTTAGTCCTGTGGGATCTCTTAGGATCTCCTGTGGGATTCTCTATAATCTTAAAAATCACTGACACTGACTCAGTAATCATATCTGCCAATTTTTTTCAGTACTCTGGAATTAAGTTCCTCCGAGCACAGTGACTTGAACTCAACTAGGCCAGTTGGGTACTCTCTTAATTACGCCCTACTTATCTTATGTTTCAGTGGTCTAATAGCCATTTTTGTTTCATCCTTTCCAATCCAAAGTTTATTCTCGTTGGTAAAGAGAAACAAAATAAAGAGTTGAATAGATCTGCTTTCCCTCTGTTCTTTATTGTCTGATCCTGCCCAAGTACTGTCCTGTCCCTTTTTGCATCCTTTTTCTTTACACTGGAACTTTTTAAATCCATTTTTGTTGTCTTGAGTATTTGTTGCCTGCATCAGTTCATTCTGAGCTTTACTGTTCCCAACACGCTTCGTAAATGACTATGCCAAATTTTGAGATTCTTCCTAACTTATCCTTACTTCCATCTATTATAAATGTTACTAAATGATTAAGTTGGCATTCTGGAGAGCAATTTGGAACTATGCCCAAAGGGCTATGAAAACATGCATATCCTTTGACTTAGAAATATCACGTCTAGGGCTAGATCCCAAAGAGAACATAAAATTGGGAAAAGGTCCCACATGTACAAAAATATTTGTAGCAGCTCTTTTTGTGATGGCCAGGAGCTGGAAATAGAGGGAAAGCCCATCAAATGGGGAATGGCTTGTTGTGGTATATGAATGTGATGGAATACTATTGTGCTATAAGAAATGACGAACAGTCAGACTTCAGAAAAACCTGGAAAGACTTATATGAAGTGATGCTGAGTGAAATGAGCAGAACCAGGAGAACATTATACACAGTAACAGCCACAGTGTGCCAGGGCTTTTTCTGTTAGATTTAGTCCTTCACAGCAATGCAAAGGCCTAAAACATTTCCAAAGACCTCTTAGGCAAAATTTCTTCCACATCCAGAGAAAAAACTATGGAATCAGAATACAGAAGGAAGCAGACTATTTTCTCTTGTGCTATGTTTTGGTTTGGTTTGGTTGCTTCTCATGGTTTCTCCCATTCATTTTAATTCTTCTACGCAACATGACTAATGTGAAAATATGTTTAATAAGAACACATGTGTAGAACCTATATAAAATTGCAAGCCATCTCAGGAAGGGAGGGGAGAACTTAGGGAAGTGATTGTTGAAAACTGAAAACAAATTAATTAAATTTTAAAAAACGAAGAAATGTAGCTAAAAATAGTGTTACCAAAAACTAATTAATTAATTAAGTTGGGTCAGCGAGTTTTCAGTGCGTTCACATCATTATATTCTTGTATGCCACCTTGCTTTTCTATTCCCCCAATTTGTACTTCACCTTGCAGGATGAGTCACCAGAGAGCAATGGTACTTTGGTTTGAAGGTGCCTCCTGTAGTATCACCCTTCTGTAACATGCCACAAACCCCCACAGGTATGTTTCCCATTAACAATCAGCTAATAGACTCAATTAACTCTTAGAAAAGGCATTTATTCAAATGACATAGAAAGAATAGTAGTTCTCTGTCCTATCCTTCAAAACCTGGATCATATTCTCTCACAAATATGGAGAGAGTGAACACAAAACTAAAGGATAATGATAGTAAGGTATGACTCTAGGGAACACATGTCACTAAAGGCAATTTACAATCCTTGGAACTACAGGAAATTGATTTTTTTTTCTCTTCATAGAATTCATCATTGAGCATAATGTCCACACCAGCTTGATTACTCGGCTGACCTCCCTGGATTTACTTTTTGTTGAGAAATCAGTCTTCCCAAACCTGCTTCAGATTCTGCTCTAATAGGCTCTTTCAGAAGGACCAGAGACTTTCAACATAGGACTAGGCAGAAGTTTCTCCATTTCTGCTCCCTAAGATCCCTTTCTCTGTGCCTCAGGTCTCTCTCCTAGGCAGAAAATGGGAGAACTGAACCTTATCATGTCAAAACAGTTCTTCCTGGCTCAAGGCTGGGCCCCCAGGGAGAGAAACTTCACTCAAATTATGGTAATCATCTAGTACATTTCATAAATTATCTCTGCAGACAGTAGCTATTTGACTAACACTCTCCAAAAGCTTCTGGTGGTTAGGGTTCTGCACCATTTAAAAAAAAAATTCTCAGGTTCTACCATTGGTCTATGGAACTGAGGGGCTAGGGAAAATATATAGAGGCAATGTATGCTCTGAGGAAAAGTTTGTAGTCTCCATTGACCTTTTCATCTGCAAATGAACTGCTCAAAGCTTCACATACTTCACATACTTTCACATACTTTTTTATATTGGTATATAAATTTATATTAGTATAATTTTATAAGGTATAGATCGATTCACTATCGAAGAAAAGGGGCTCACATGGTGCAATTCACTCTGAGTGGTATACACTTGTGTATCTCAACTTTGTCACTACTTGCTCCCAGTGACCTGAAAATTTTCTAAAGTTTGAAAGAGGAACACCCTTTCTCCTTCCACTTAAAAAGGTTATTTTTAATCATTTTATTAATACCTGTAGTAGCTATACATATATGCATATGAGTATATGTATATATGTATACACATCTATTGACTTCTTTAAATAACTTCTTTTCCTCCATGCTGTGTCTTTCCAACTTTGATATTCCATTCTTGAGAGCTACTCATTCCTCCTGAGTGGATTTATGCAGAACTTTAAACCATGAAATGCTTCTTACCTTTTTTCTGACCTCTTTGCCATATGTTTCCCCAATCCGAGTCCACCTGACTTACCCCTACCATTTCTCTCCTCATTGCTAATTCTGAATGGAGCGGTCAATTCCTGCCAAGATGTTCAGCAGTTCTACTTTAGTTACCAGTTCCTCCTAGATGGCCAGAAGCAGGTCCAGAACAAGAAATTCTCTTTGTTGTTTTCTCCACTTTTAAGAAGACAAAATGTCCATGAAAGCAAGCCAAGAAATCTGTAACTGCTCTACTTTTGGCAGAGAGAACTCTAGAAAATATCTAGATCATTGAAATCCTTGCTCACAACAGCTCTAGACACCACATATTCAGAATTGATGACAAGTTGATGTGCATCCTGAGGAGAGGGGTGAAGACTGTGGAAGAACATCCAGGCCAAGCTGTCCACATTGGTCAAAGGAAATGGTGATGTTTGGTTTGGAGAAGAGGAAACCCAGAGGAGAGAAAGTTGCTGATCTCTGGCACTAGAAAGACTGACATGGAATAGTCACATGGAATGTTCCACTTGGCCCAAAACAGCACAATATTAATGAGAGGTGAAAATTACAAAAAGGCAGAACCTGCTGTAAGGAAGAATTTCCCAACACCTAGAGATGTCCAAACTTTGTCAAGGCTTCCTGACTACCTGGAGATGATTCTGAGAGTCAGGCCTGATTAGGTCTGAATTGGAAGATTCTGACATCTTCCAACCTTAAGGCTCTATGGTTTCAAACAACTATCATTTCTTCTCTCTATTGTATTATAATAATTAATATAAGTTAAATTAAGTGACAAACTATATTTAATGAGGGGTCTTGGCACATAACCAGAATACCTGGGATGGCATGGGATGGAGAGAGAAGGGAAGGAGGGAGAGAGGGAGGGAGGGAGAGGCAGACAGAGAAAGAGGGGCAGACAGACACAGAGAGAGCCCGTAGGTAAGGAAACAGCCTCTACCAATGCAGTTTGGCAACTTCTCCAACAATCTGTAGCCTTGTAGAGTTTCCTGAGTACTGAGAAGTTAAAGGAATTACCCAGGGTCACATAGCCAGGATCCAAAGAGGAACTTGAATCCAGACCTTCTAGGCTTCAAGGATGGTTCTCCAGCCAATATATCATACTTCCTCTCATAAACTTTCAAGTGTTATTAAAAATGAGTTATTATAATACTTGGTATTATCACACTATAATCAATAACAACTTAGTTACACCAACATTACTTTTCTAGCAACTTCAACCCAAATATGAAAAGGAAAATAAAAGACACAATGAAAATCATGCTCAAATAAAGTCCAGGATTCATACCTTAAAGGCCATGGATTCTAATGGTAGGGAAATCCCTTTGTCCTTCATTCAGACTCTCTCTACTCTTTAGAAAAAATCCTTTGAAAATGTTTCTCCTTCCCACCTCCCCTCTCCCAAATGAGAAGGAAAAAAAGAAAAACAAAAGCCTTATAAAATGATACATAAAGATGTAAAACAAATTCTCACATTGGTCATGTCCAAAAATCTTGTCTCTTTCTACATCTTTCTGTCAGAAGGTCTTCAAGTCAAATCTACTAGCGTTTATTAAATTTATTTATTTAATGCTATGTATAGTATTAAATAAATATATTTATTTTATATACATGTACATATATATATATATATATATATATATAAATATACATATATGTATAAAATACTACCATCTGCCAGGCACTGGGCTAAGCACTAAAGATACAAAGAAAGGCCAAAAACAGTCCCCTGCTCTCAAGGAACTCACAGTCTAATGGGGGACACAAGATGCAAACAACTAGATACAAATGATATATGTAGGATAAATAGGGGAGCCTCAGAGAGGTGGTGACTAGGGAGCACAGTGTACAGTGTTGGGCCTGGAGCCAGGAAGACTCATCTTCCTGAGTTCAAATCCCACATCAGTCATTAGCCATGGGACCCTGGGCAAGTCACTTAATCCTGTTTGCTTCAGTTTCCTCATCTGTCAAGTAAGCTGAAGAAGAAAAAAGGAAACTGCTGCAGTATCTTTACCAAGAAAACATCAAATGAGGTCATGAAGAGTTGGACATGACTGAAAAACCACTGAACAGCAAAAGTGTCTGAAAGAAAGTACTCCATCTCCCAGGGAATTTTCACAGCCTGTGCTCCCATACCTGGAATAATCTCCCTTCTCCTCATCAGTTGCTCACTTCCCAGGCTTCCTACAAGTATCAGGTATATAGTGGTTTGCATTTTGTGTCTGCCAGAAGGACTGAAAAATAGCCTCTCATTTCCCGTCAGAGGGGAACTGTTCTAGGGGATTGCTGTCAAAGCCAACCTTTGACATTCCAGTGAATCCCAATTTTCCACAAAGAAGGTTGAATTCCAAGATCAAACTGCCTCATCTATCATCACTCAAAAACCAATTTGGAGACATAAATAAACCTTTCTTAACTTAGAGAACTAGTACATCATTTAAGGATCAGCCCATTACCAGGCCTGTTCTTTTTATTTTTTCTCTATTTTTAGGGCTCTAAACTTTTAAAAAGTTGAACTGATGCCTTTTTTAATACCACAATAGTTTCCTGATATACACTGTCCCACTGCCCCATCCTCACTTACAATAAAGAAAAGTAATAAAGGAAAACCAATCAAATTCAGCCACAGAGTCCCTTCTTCCTGTGGCTGATTTTTCCTCTTGCCCCCAGAGGAGGGAGATATGTCCTCTAGAACCAATATTGGTCACTGCAAATTATCTGAGTTCAACTTGATTTTTAATTTTGTTTCCATTCACATTAATGGAATTAATTTATGTACATTATATAACTGTATGATATGTATAATTATATAATTATATGCTGTATGTTATTGTACATTAATTAATGCAATCTTGTATGTGGATATGAATCTCCTACTTCCTTGCTTCACCCAAGTCTTCCCATGTTTTTCTTCCTGAAGCAAAATAATAATCAATTCCCAATTTCTTCCCATCCTCTCTCCAATTGAGGGGCACCCTCTTACTTTCTAGATTATTTTTTGCTACCATAGTAAGGATAGGTCCTTGAGTCATATCTAGCTGGGTAAGATCTGCTACAGCTTGTGTCCTGCTGGCCTAGCTTTTGAGAATCCTGATTCAGTTGGATAATATCATAAGAAAGAGTCAGACTCATAAAGAGATTTAAATAGAGTAGAGATATCATGTTTGTTGAGTCTAATTTGTTAAACACAAAACAACAAGATATGTTTCTGCTCTGTTATTAGGAAGATATTACACAAATGTGAAATAAATAGAGGATAAGACAATAAAGAATCAATCGTGAGGGCTTATGATACAAGCACACAGCCATTAGAGCAGAGCAGAATTAAAGAGAACATTCATAGAACCCTAGAATTGGAAGAGACCTCGGAGTGTAGTGAAAAGAAGTCTGGCTTTGGTGTGAGGCAATCTGGGTGAATGTCTCTAATAACCATTTACTACCTGTGTGACCTCTGACTCTCCAGGTCTGAGTTTCATCTCCATGTAAATGGAAGAGATTTGATCATATTAGATCAGGAGTTTGTCATAAGAAAGGGAAAAGGACCCACGTGTACAAAAATATTTATAACAATTTCTTTTCATGGTGGCAAAGGAAATCAAGGGGATGCCCATCAATTGGAGAATGACTGAATAAGTTGTGGCATATGATGTGATGGAATACTACTAAGAAAGGACAATTTCAGAAAAACTTGGAAAGACTTTCCCTGAACTGATGCTGAGTGAAATGAGTAGAACCAGGAGAACACTGTACACAGTAACAGCAGCTCAATGAGCAACTTGATGGACTTAGCTCTTCTCAGCAATGCAATGATCCAACACAACTCCAAAAGACTCAAGATGGAAAATGCTGTCCATATCCTGAGAAAGAACTATGGAGTCTGAATGCAGATTTAAAAAGCCCATGATTTTCTGTTTTTCTTTTTTATGGTTTTTCCCTTTTCTTGTGATTCTTCTTTCACAACATGATTAATGTGGAAATATGTTTAATATGGTTGTACATATATAGCCTATAACAGATTGCACACCAACTTGGAGGGGTGGCAGAAGAGGGAGGGAGAAAAAAATTGAACTCAAAATCTTATAAAAGTAAATGTTGAAAACTACCTTTACATGTAATTGGAAAAAAATAAAATACTATTAAGAAAAAAAGATCAGGGGTTTGTAATCTGGGGATAAATTTCAACAGGTCTGAAAACTTGGATAGGAAAGTACCACCTCTTTATTTCAGTAAACTTTGTTTCCCTTGAAATTTTATGTATTTTATTTTATGCATCTAAAAATATGATTCCAAGTGTCACCAATGGGCTTCACTAGACTGACCGCAAAGGAGGTAAAGAATGCCAGGATTTGATGATTCTTAAGTTTCCTGACAATGCCATGACTTCCATGATCTAATCTCACTCCGTACGTAAAGGACAAAGAGCCCACTGTCTAGGTCTTGGGCATTAAATGATGCTTTACTGGTTGAAAGAGATTTTTCTAAAAGGAAGACAGTCTAACATTTAAAAAATGCTTCTGTATGAAGATTTTAAAAATTCAACTGAAAAAATATTCATGTGTAAACCCAACATCACAGAAGCCTGTCCTGGAAGGAAACCTAAAATTGCCTCTGAGGAAGTGGCCTGTGCCTGTCCAAATGGAAAATCATGCCAGCCCTTTTGCCTTACTACCCCATCCCTGAATAGCTGGGATATTTTTTTGGGCTGGGGTTGTTACAGTTGACATCCTTTTGGAGACTTCAGGTTTCCTGTTGGATAGAGTTTATTTTGTGCATGGATTATATCTTCTTAGTGCAGTGTCTGTCATTGAAACCGTTTGACAGAAACTGAAGTTAGTTTATTTTAGGATGCTTCTGAGGGGATGTAGTATGTTTCTAATAGTATGGAACAAGTAAGGAAATGTGGTAAGAATTAATCAACAAATATTTAAGTACATATTAAAGGCCTACTGTGCATCAGGCACTGTAATAAGTGTTAGGAATACAAAGACAAAAATGAAAGAGTCCCTGATTTCAAAATGTTTCCAGGGAGATTGCACATACATATAGTCAGTCAACAAGTATTTATTAAGGACCTACTATGTGCCAGGCACTGTGCTAAGCACTGGGAATACAAAGACAAACAAGAAAGAAAAAAAGAAAACTACTCCCTGGGAGGTACAGAATACATTCAAAATAAATACTTGGTAGTTTAGGAAAGGTGGGGACTAGCAATCTGGGAGAAGAAAGGCTTTATAAAGAAGGTGATGCTGAATTTGAGACTTTGAGGAAGAGGATTCTGTGAAGCGCTGCTAAGGAGGGGATGCATCCAGACATGAGGAAGGGATGTGCAGTGTAAGGGAAGAACATGGTTATACTGTAGATGGAGGATGGGAAGGGGAGTCATGTACAAGGCTGGAAACATAAGAAACACAGTTGGAAAGGGCTTTGGGGGGAATTCTTTTGGATCCAAGAGGCAAAAGCGTGACATGGGAGTTTATTAAATAAGGAAGTAAAGTGGTAAAACATGTGCTTAAGGAGATTCATGCCTATTCTCTTTTAGATCGTGACTGTAGAGAATTTGAAGAAAGTAATGAAACAGACCCTCTTAAAAATGTAAAACTCTGGCTGGGTAGACAACATACATACACATGACAAGTTAATTAGCATTAGGATGATGGATAGCGAGTCAGGAGTTCCATAATCTAGAGCTGGTCGTGTGTCCCTTGCAAGTGACATTCTGGGCTGTGTTCTTATTTACAAAATGAGGGAATGGGCCTGTATGAATTCTGTGGTCCTAGCCAGTTCACAAATTCTGATTCTAAATACAAGAATACATAAGAATGGAATTTGATTGGGTGAACCCACAGGTCATACCACACCACTCAGGCTACACCAGGATACCTTGATTTAGGTGAGAACACTTCTTTACTGAATCAGTCATTCACAGGCTTTAGAGAAGTCTGATCAACGGGAGGGACTTTGCATGAAAAGTGTTCAGACTAAGAGGAAACTCAGTCACACTCTGGGCACTGTCTCTAAATAATCAAGCCAATTTGGGCTTGAGAGATTTGAGCAAGCAAAGAGGAGACCGAATGCTCTGTTAAATTCCCCAAGGAGGATTTCATTAGGAGAGGGAGAGGGCAAAAGAAGCTGAACCCCGGCCTTGGCCTTAGCAATCTCCCAAACCCCCTATGTTTATTGATTGACTTCCAGGCCCTGTGCTAAACACGGGGAGATACCAAGAGATGCCCAAGATGGTCCCTGACGTTGAGGAGCTCACATGGGGAGACAACCAGCAAACAAATATATACAAAGCAAGTTATCTGTGGGATGGCTAGGAGAGTTGTAACTGAGGGGAGGCACTGGAATTACTAAGAAGGTCCTGGGGGAGACCTTCGTAGAAGGTGGCATTTTAACCGGGACCCGAAGGAAGCCAGAGAAATCAGCGAATCCAGCAATAAACATTTATTAAGCACCTACTCTGTGCCGGGCACCACCGTGCTAAGGTCCGGGTTTTACAACAGACCAGTCGGTCCCTGCCCTCAAGGAGTTTAGTCTAAGGGGGGAGGTGGGCAGCATACAGACAAATGGACACAAGCAGATAGACACAAATAGACAAGATCTATCTCGAAATCATTAGCAGAGGGGAAGCAGGGCCATTCAGGGTTGGTGGAGGTGGGGGAGCGTTCCAGGCGTGGGGGATGGCCAGAGAGAATGGCCCAAATCGAGGGTCCTGTGGTGGGACAGCCAGGGGCCAGTATCACCGGACCCAAGAGGATGTGGCACGGAGTTAGGGGGCACGGGGGAACAGAGGCCATTCCAAGCCTGACGGGCGGTGAAAGTGCCCGGAGTCGGGAGATGGAAAGTCTATTGGAGGAAAAGCCGGGAAGCGGGTGTCCTGGGGTAGAAAACTACCGGGAGAGGGCAGGTGCTAAGAGGTGAGTTTACTGGAAGCGGGAAGCGGGCTCCGAAGGTCGTTGAACGCCAAAGGAGAGGGCAGGGAGCCCCTGGAACTGAGGAGCAGGGCAGGCAGGGAGCCCCTGGCACTGAGGGGCAGGGCAGGCAGGGAGCCCCTGGCACTGAGGGGCAGGGCAGGCAGGGAGCCCCTGGCACTGAGGGGCAGGGCAGGCAGGGAGCCCCTGGCACTGAGGGGCAGGGCAGGCAGGGAGCCCCTGGCACTGAGGGGCAGGGCAGG
>CM053770.1:671468033-671482417 GCA_028658325.1 Potorous gilbertii
CTATAGATAGTTTTAATTTTCTTTCTCTGAAAACTGCCTGTTTGCATCCTTTGACCATTTATCAATT
Source organism: Potorous gilbertii (assembly GCA_028658325.1). Taxonomy (NCBI): domain Eukaryota; kingdom Metazoa; phylum Chordata; class Mammalia; order Diprotodontia; family Potoroidae; genus Potorous; species Potorous gilbertii. Next base: position 671,468,101 of record CM053770.1, read on the forward strand.
GGAGAATGACTTGTATTCTTGTACGTTTGACTCAGTTCTCTATATATTTTTAGAAATGAGGCCTTTATCACAGACACTAGTTACAAAAATTCTTTCCCAGTTTTCTGCTTCCCTCCTAATCTTGGTTGCATTGGGTTTGTTTGTGTAAAAACTTTTCAATTTAATGTAATCAAAATTATCCATTTTTCCCTTTCTAATGTTCTCTATCTCTTGTTTGGTCAAAAATTTCTCTATTCTCCATAAATCTGACAAATACATTATTCCTGGCTCCCCTAATTGGTTTATAGTATCAATCTTTATACCTAGATCATTTGGACTTTATTCTTGTGTACGGTGTCAGGCATTGGTCTATGCCCAGTTTCTGCCACACTGTTATCCACTTTTCCCAGCAATTTTTGTCAAACAATGAGTTCTTATCCCAGAAGCTGGTAATCTCCTCATTACAGATAAAGAAACTGAGGTATAGAAAGAGGTAATTTACCTAGCATCATATATTCAGTTTCTGAGAGAGGATTTGAACTCAAGTCTACTGCACCTTCATCTAGTCCATAAGTAATTAAGAAGCAATATTATTGCTAAGAAATTACAACAGAATTTTCAGTTTTTAGAGATGATATAATAAAAAGTCATAGGAAGGAAATAAGCATTTATTGAGTAAGCACTGTACTGAGCACTTTACCAATTTTATGGCATTTTTATCCTCACAAACTCTGGGAGGTATGTGCTATGATGATGCCCATTTTACAGTGGAGGAAACTGAGGTTGGGAGAGGTTTCAGTGACTTGCCCAGGGTCACGTTGCTGGCAGGTATCTAAGTCAGGATGGGAAGATTATTAGACATTGATTTGGAGAGCTGACAGCTGTGCATAGGAGGCAAGTAATTCATGAAACAAACAAGTCCCATGTATCATCTTAGGATGAAAATGCAAACGTTAGAGTAGATGACCTAATAGATGTGTAGTGGAAGGATAAAGGCTTTGGGGAAACTGTTGGTTTACCAGGTGAATTAGGGCACAGTTGGAGGGCAATTTTGGTGGAAGTGGATTGGCATTAATATCCCAACTTTTCAGACGAAAAGTGAGGCTCTGAGGTAACCTCCCTAGGGCCCAAGAGCTAGTTGTTGGCAATCACGACTAAGACCTAGGCTCTTCTAACAAAGAGATGTAGGTCCTGGGAATGTAGACTTCAAGGGCCAGACTTCAATGGACTGAGAGAGTCCATTCAACACATACAAATAGGCAAGCACAAATATTTTATATATCTCTATCTATGTGTGTGTATGTATAAATGTATATGGAAGCATATTATATATACACACATATTCCTAAAAGATAACAGTTTCTATCAGCCTTTTCCCCATCGTTCATAAAAAAACAACAACGAAGTTTTACTATTACACTGATTTTTAAAATAGGAAATTAATTGCTATGTTTGATTTGTGCTTTGTCAGGGGGCCATAATTAATTGCAGGTGCAAAATTGCATGTGCAAATAACAGAGATTGGTTTTGGCCAGCTGGGTCTGTAATTATCCACTCCCCTTGCAAAGTCAGTGCCAAGGAGTTAATTGTATTCCCCAAGTGGACAATTGCAGCTGTAATTCCCTAAGTACATACTTTGATTTCCTTGAAACAATCCAAGCACAAAAAGGCAAATAGACCTTTAGAAACCACACTCAAAATAAGGCACAGCTCCAGTCCACTCCAAACCCTACACTGGCTCCCTATTTCCTAGCAAGCTAAGGCCAGACTCCAGAGTCTGGCATACTTATTCTGCAATCTGACACCAGCCTTTCTCTCAGTATTTCCTCATACCAGCACCCTCTATAGATTCAACACTGGTCAGACTGGGCTCCTCTCTTTGCTCTCAAAAAGCACTGCACTTGCCCACTTCTGTGCCCAACTTTTGCTCTCACAGTTTCCTGTGACTGGCATTTTGGTGTCCACAGTGGTTCCTCTATCCCTTAAGAAAGAGATGTGGCCAGTATGCTTCTCCCCTTTCCAACACTACTCCTAATCCTCAGCCTTCATCCAAGGTGTTATCTGACAAACTCTTAGCCTGCCAGGGCTTTATCATGGGCCCTCATTGTCCTTACTCCTTCTGTCTTCTCCTTCTAGCTTTGGTCTTGCTCGTTCCAACTTCACTCACTGCTCTCCTGAGTTCTCTGCACTGCTGACCTCTGCTAACTCTTTGGGCTTTAACTGTAGCTGCAGAGCAGGAGAGAGACAGAGTGATGGGGCTGAGATGAATGAAGGTGAGAAGTGGGGTAACTGCCAAAGAGTGTTTGGTTTTGTGTTTTGCTTAGGAAGCCTGTGACTGACTCACAAAACTCAGGAGAGGAGAAAGTAGAAATTTGTTAGCTATAGGATTGAAAAGTACCATGAGACTGGGGTTTCTGCCTGACATTATAGATGCATGATTATAGCCTCTGTTCAATACTAGGAAAAATCAAGCTCAGGTTAGTTGGGATTATCAGATGTTTACATTAATGAAATAGACTCACGCACTAGGTCTAATATCCCATATACCACATGTGCTTTTTAACAGGGACTTAATGAGACAATGTCTTAACTTGAAGAAGTGATATGATTGGTGGTAATTATTTTTGGCACTCTAACAAGCTAACTGGAAGATGTTTTCAGGCATCTGTTAAAATCATAACATAGAATACTTGTTGATGTTTATAAAGCACTTTATGACCTTCTATATATTTAAATTGGCTACCTCATTTGATCCTCATGAAAATTATGGGATAGGGAGGTCTAATATTTTGCAGGTGAGGGACTAGTACAATATTATGTAAGAGAATTTTCTGCCTTGAAAGCCCTTCACCGCCTGGTTTGAAGCTTCCTTCCCAGTCTCCTTATACATTACTCCTCTCTATACATTCTATAGTCATGCTAGACTCCATCCCTCATCCATGTAATGGGGATAATGTTTGATGTTGCCCATATCACAAACGAGAGATCAGTCAGGCATATGAAGCCTAGCTAGAAAGCAACTCATCTGAAAAAGATTCAAGAGTTGGGGATCTGCAGGTTCCAACAAGTTGACAGCAAGATACAGGGATTCAGTGGCAGAATGTACCTCCCTTCTGATGCTTAAGACCTGTGCTACCTTGGCCTCTGAGGTCCCTTCCCACTCTAGCCCTATGACCCTGTGATGACTTCACCCCCTCAATATCCCATTGGCATTTCAAATTCAACATCCCAAGCAGAATTCATGTTTGTGCCCCTGCCTACCTTGACTATTTTTACTGCTGGCATCCCCATTCTTCTAGCCATCCCACTTCTAACTTTGGACCTTTGATGGTCTCTTCTCCTTCTACCCATTCAACAAGGCACCACATCATCCTTCTATCTTCATGATAGCTCTCACATCCACTTTCCCTTCTCTTAACTCCCACAGGAATCAGCCTTGTCTGGGATCTCATCCCTTCTTCCCTAGGCTATTTGTTACATTAGTCATCTAGCTGTTCTTGCTCCTACTGGATCCCTTCTCCACTCGTACTGCCCCATAACCCCCCTGACACATTGCTATGAACATGTCCATCCTTTGGGGGCTCCCCATTATTGACCAAACTAAGTATTACTCAAATATTAACAGTTTTTAAAATATTTATATTATAATATTAATGCCTTAATTAAATTGACTATTAAATAATAATTTAACTGGATATTATTAATGAAATTAATAATTTAAATATTAATGTTCGACAATATAATAATTAATAATTATTACAGGCCGATCTTGGCATTCAAACCTGTCCTACACTTCCTGCATTGATTCAAAGTTACCAATTCTCAGAGTTGGAAGGGACCTCAGAGGCCCAGATGGCCAACACATACAAAACTGAGAATTACCTCTAATGTTTCCAAAAAGGCTTTTATTTAAAGACCTTTAATTAAGGGAAGCAAAATTGCTTGGTAAGATGGCCCAACATACTTTGGGCTGTTCTTAATAAATCTGCCTCTCTATAGCAGGTCAGGATATCCCCCTGTTCTCCCATTTCTGCCACCTGGGATTATGATGAAACTCTCACCTGGATCTTTACAATAGCTTTCCAATTCATCTCCCTCACCCAAGTCCCTCCTCACGTGCCCCCTGGCCACATGTTCCTCCTATATGTATACTCCTCTAGGTGTGTTCCCTGGACACATCTACTTTTCCCACTAACAGTATCTGTATTTTGGGGCAAGGGAGCCCCAAGTTTAGGGGGGAGGAGCACTGTTCTAGTACTGCTTTTAAAAAATTCAACTACTTCAATAAATGCCTTCTCTTTGAATTGATCATGTTCTTTGGCTAACTAATTAAAGGAAATACTTTGTCAAGGGCTTATGCACTGCACTTTTGCAGGAATGGGGACCTACAGAGTACTTGAAGGTGGCAATAATTTGGGGGGAGATCCCTCATTCAAAAGGAAGGAGTGTTCAGGTTCTGACACTAAAACTGGCAGAAGGAATTTAGAAAGGCTGACTAGGGATTATGAGGCCCTGGGCCAGGAACCAAATACCCTCAGGGCACAGGTGGTGTTTTCATCTCTGCTGCCAAAAAAGGCAAAGACTTAGGAAGAGAGAAGAGGGTGAGGTAGAGATTTGCAAAGTGAAATGCTGATTAAGAAGATGGTTTTGGATTTCTAGACTAAAACTTAAAATATAAGAATTATAGGCTCTTGGCCAGGCAGGATGAAGGAAGCATACAGTAGTGAACACTTGTAAAACTATATCACCCTGAAGTTTTGCAAATCTGATTTAGCAATCTTTAAAAGGCTATGGTAAAGGCAAAAATTACCTCCATGTATCTGCCAAGTCAAATGCCAAGGAGAGTAGCAACTATAGCAGAGATTAGATTAGATAAAGCATTTATCCAGCATTTACAATATACCAAACCAAAAGAAGACCAGTGGCAGAGACCCAGTAATTTGTAAGAAATAAAATTAAAAAGAGGATCCATAAAGAAAATACCAGGCCTTTCAAGTCTTTTTACGAATGTACACATTAAGATCTACCAACAAATGAATTAGAGTTCTTGACACGAGGAGGAATTTTGGACCTCCCAGTTATTAATTAGACTTGCTGAAGTCGGAATTAGGACTGAACTTTGACTCGGGACAGAGATACCTTCAAAAGGAACAGACAAAAACGAGTGTATGTGTGGGAGTGGATGGAAAGCAACACAGTTCTTAAGAATTCCAGTAGATAGAAAAGGGAATAATGGTTGTGAGCCTTTGGGTGAAATCAACAAGAAAATCCAAAATGATACTGTCATTGATGCATGCTTTTTTTTTTTAATTGTTATTTCATTGAATGCCTTTGCTTGTGTCCATGGATTGCCCAGATGGAAGAAATGGATGAGTTCAGGAAGAGATAAAAAGTATGGCATAGGAGCATTATATTGAATCAACAAGACTTAGGCACTGGGGGATACAGAGACAGAAACAGAATACCTCCTGCCCTCAAAGAGTTTACAGGGAGGGGGGTGGCATGGGGGGAACAAAGAGGACAACATGTGCTCATGTGAGTAAATAAAAAATATGATTAATATCCCAAAACAAACACCAAATAATTTTTTTAGGCAAAGAGGAGATAAGGGATATTATAACTGGTATGGAAAGGGAGGGAGATGAAGAAAATCCTTGAATAAGAGGTAACCCTTGAACTGATTTTTGAAGAAAGCAAGTGACTCTAGGAGGTAGAAGAGGAAAACCATTCCAGGAATAGAAGACAGTAGAGATGTGAGATTCTAGTGAGATAACGGATAGAAAATGCTTTGCTGACCTTATGTCAACTGTTGTTTGTCCTGTATATATCTTGCTTTGTGTGTATATACATATATATGTATATATATATATGTGTATATACACACATGTATATGTATATATACATACATACATATATATATATGTATTTTTACATGTTGTTTCTTCCCCTCATTTAGACTGTAAGTTCCTTGTAGGCAGAGGCTGTCTTTTGTCTCTTTTTATATCCCTAACACTTAGCATAGTGTCAGACACATAGTAGGTGCTTATTAAATGTTTATTAGATTGAATTGATGGTTGCCTTGAGTTTCAGGGACTAATTCATACCCCATTAGGGCCATGCTCTGGACCAGCTGGACTCTTCAGAGACTCCATATACTCATATAACCACTTCTATCAAGGACTTGGCTGGTCATTTAAAACCCGCTGGGGTTTGTAGTACCTCCTACTTTGGGAAGAGAGGAAACAAACACAAGACCAGCCCTTGGTTAGAAGAACAGAGGTTATCAGGTAAGTCACAGAGAGAAAGAGGAGAGTAGAAGAAAGAGATGACATTGTCCTTTGGTAGCAACTGGTGACAGTCATATCTTCAGTTCCCTTTAAGATCAAGAGAGGTGACTTCTAAATGGTCAAGTTGGAAGGTGTGTGTTTCCCAGTAACAAGAGCACTGAGAAAGACAAACCACTTAGTTACAAGGAGTTGCCAGGCCCACCTCTGCCTTACTTACTCTTTGTGTTTTAAGAAATTCTTTGGAAGAATATATTTGCTGGTTTAATATTATTTCTTATAAACATTTGTAACCGACACTGTCCTTATGTCAGTGTCTATTTGTGGCATGAGGAGCCACAAAGGAGAGAATGACTCTTTTTAGGGCTGACTTGGGAGTTATTAGAACACGAGCCATTTCTTTTGTGTGCAGAGGAATTATATTTTGGAAATCTGCCTTAGGGACAGGAGTCAATGTTAAATACAGAATTCAGAGAAGAGATAAAGAAATTCCTCTCATGAAAATAAAGCAGGAAAGTATCAAACTACAAGATGGTGCTGAGAGTTAAATATAGTTTATTCACAAATAAGCTAAATCTGTGCTGAGATGCTTGTCCTATACCTTATATGATCTTGTTTTAGACAGGGTAAGGAGGATTTGTCTAATTCCTTTTAGAAGGTCCATTCTGAGCCCAGACTAAAATATGCTCTTGATCCGGACCTATTTAGGCTCAGAAATGGGAACATCCATAGATGTTTTACTTGATTGTGGTAGACAAGAGATGTCAGAAGCAGTTTTTGAGGCATTATTGCCTGGTTGTGGTAGACAAGGGATATGAGTAGAAGCTTTGTTGGGGTCATCCCTCGATTGTGGTGGATGTGGGATGCCAGAAGAACCTTCTGAGGCATTAGCTCCTGATTCTGGTGGATATGGGGTACTAGTAGAAGCTTTGATGATGTCATCCCTTGATTGTGGTGGATGTGGGATGCCAGAAGAACCTTCTGAGGCATTAGCTCCTGATTCTGGTGGATATGGGGTACTAGTAGAAGCTTTGATGATGTCATCCCCTGATTCTGGTGGACGTGGGATGTCAGAAGAAGCTTCTGAGGCATTAGCCTCTGATTCTGGTGGATGTGGGGTACTAGTAGAAGCTTTGATGATGTCATCTCCTAATTCTGGTGGACGTGGGATGTCAGAAGAAGCCTTGGGGAGATTGGAGACTGATTTAGGCATCTGCATTTTCTGTTGATTTGTCTTTTTCAACCCAAGATAATTTTGATCCTCATTGACTATCACATCACACTGGAATTCTTGGAAGTTTTCGTCAGCATCCATGGTCTCTAGGTACACCTGAACTCTGTCCACAAAGCTGTCCTTCTTTGAGGAGGAGCAAAGGGAGTCCTCTTCATCAGAAAACCAGTCCCTAGAAGCTTCTAAGCTTTGGCAATAAAAAGAGCCCAATGATGATGAAAAGGAGGACCTCTGGTCCACATTTATGCTCTCCACGCTGGAGCAGGGGTCTGAGACTTCTGAAGTTATAGATGTCATCACAAGGTTCAATTTCTTTTGCTTCTGTTTTTGAAGAGCTATAAAAATGACATTGAAGATTGAGCATCAACACCCCATACTCAAGAACCAAGCTGTAATTAATTATACTAGCAAGGGAACTGGGGAATCTTCCCAAGGTGGAATCTCCAGTACAGTTCATTACTAAAACCCCAACAGGGTCTCACCTCACCATCCATCCTGCCTTAGGTACCCCTATTCTATCTAGGAAAGTGGGGGATTTTTCAAGCTTTCATGTTCATTAGAGAAGGTCAATGTTAAGCACAATTAAACTAGACTGTCATACCACCTTGACTCAACAACAAAAAATTATAATAAAGCTACTTATGCCTGAGATGGAAAACTCTCCTCTTCTTATCCCTTACCTCAAATACACAATAATCCCATAGCACCCACTGTTTTTTTTCTTTCTGATTATTGAGTCAATATGCATTTATTTAACAGCTCTGGGTTGTCAAATCAATTATTAAAAGGTTGTTTGATGAAAAAAAACAGAGTTCAGAACAAAGCCCATGGCTTTGTTATCACTCACTTTATCAGTTATGGTTCCTAACCACAGCCCTGGCCGGATGGAGGCAATGGTGGAGGCCCCTTTCACCAAAGTCAGGACATGAAGAGGAGATATAGAGCTGGGCTAAGCACAATACTCCTCCTTCTGCCCTCAACTAGGCCCTCTCCCTGAACCCTCCTTCCTCTTATCCTGCTCTGTCTCACCACCACATCAATCAATCAATCAACAATAAACATTTATTAAGCACTTACTGTACAAGGGCCATTATTCTAGGCTGATTTGATCTAAAGTATACCATCCCCCTGCTCATAAATGGCTCCTCCAAATATTTGGAAATGGGAGCTAATGCAATCAACCCCCACTCAACTGTTTCCCAATGTCCTGGTGTTGTGGGGATATCTGACAAGAATCTTTTGGTGCCCAGTGGATGGCGCTTACCTTCACCCTCTTTGTCTCTATCCCCTAAAGCCCTCTATTCTCCCTATTATACTCTCTCACTCTGATAACAAATGTTTATTAAGTCCCCTACTGTAAGCAACACACTGTGTGAGGCACTGAGGAATAAATACCATGATAGGACAAGACATACCCCTTACCTTCAAGGTGTTTACAATCTCACCCAAGTCATAAAATATGAACACAATATGATAGAAGTTAGAATATGTTTCAAATACATAGGAACTTTTAAAAAAATACCTCCTTGAAGTTCTAATTCTTTATCTCTTGAGACCTGCTATGAAACAAAATATTATCCATTACTTTCCAAACTGGAAAATAAACCAAACTTTTAAATTTATATACACCATGATTAAATTTTATTTAGTTATGATGCCTTCATTTCTGTATGCAAGGATGAGACCACAATGATTATACTGCCTCACTTACAAGTAATGAGTTTCCCAAGGACACTTCTTGGTCGATAACAGGATGTCATTCATTTAGTCAACAAGCATTTATTAAGGGCGTACTATGGACTGGGCTCTGTACTGAGTGCTGAGAATCAAGGAAAGGACACAAAACCCAGTCCCTGCTTTCAAGGAGATCACATGCTAATGGGGGAGAGGCTATACAAACAACTAAATGCAATAAAGGGAAGGTGGTAAACAGAAGGAGAGAGCTAGCATGAAGGGGGATCCTGTAGAAGGTGGGAATTTAGCTGAGGCCTGAAGGAAGTTGGGGAAGCCAGGAGGCTTAGGAGATAAGGAGAGGAATTCCAGGGTTGGGGGTGTGCCGTATAACTCATCAGACCAATGTGGAAAAGGTTGATTGAGTCAATCTTCACACAAGACTTTTTATTAAGTAGGATGATGCACTTGCACACATGGGTATTTTTCAACCCTTAAATCATGCATCTGTAGCTCCTTGTGACCAATCACATAACTCAGGGATCTAGAAAGCAACCTTGGAAGAGTTTCCTCAGTCCCTGTTTTCTTTTCCAGGTCATTGGCACTGGCTCACATCTGCATACTGCCCAGAACTCAGTGATGAGGCTTCAGTGAGAACTTGGGACACACATCAAACATCAGTGCAGGAGGGGATGCCCCAAGGGCACTTGGAAGGGAATTTAAGACTGTGGCTGGCCTAACCCTTTATTTTACAGATGTGGAAACTGAGGCCCAAAGAGATGGAGGAACTTGCCCAGAGTCACACAGCTAGTTAAGTGTCTGGGGGTAGATTTGATCTCAGGTCTTTCTGACTTAAAATCCAGCACTCAGGACCACTGAGGCTTCTCCAAAGGGAGCTGAGGGAGTAATCTCCTGTGACCCAATTTTCCCAGACACTAATAAGTGACGTCAGTCTAACTATCTCAGATTTGCTTGGTATCATGTTTATGAAGGGTGTAACCTTTGTTTCCTTCTATTTTAGTAATGGAAGAACAAATGTTTTAAAAATAAAACAAAACAATTGAAGTAGTTCTCTTAGGAGACATGATATTATTTCATCAGGGGCAGCTAAATGACTTTGGTGGATAGAGTACCAGCCCTGAAGTTAGGAGGACCTGAGCTCAAATTCAGCCTCAGATACTTACTAGCCATGCGACCCTGGGCAAGTCACTTAACCCCAACTGTTTACAAAATAAGCACAACAAAACCCAAACAAAAAAAGAAATTATTTCATCACACTCTATGTTGCGAATGCCAAAGACTCTAAATACTGGAGTCCAAAGGCCTGTCAGATGAGGCGTCCTCTGCTCTCCTCCTATAGGCTCCTGATGGAGCCCAGGCCTTTCCTACAGACTTCTGGCAGAAAGTTTTCTTGGATTGAGCTGGAATCTACCTCATTGACATTTGTATAACTTCCTACAGAGAGTCTCAGAATCCCACAACTAGAGGGGACCTTGGTGACTTCTAATCCAACCCACGCCTGAACAAGAAGCCCTTGACTGCACTCCTGCCCACCTGTCACCTACTTTCTGCTTCAAGTCTTCCCCAGAGCGCATTTACCAGGCCTGGTCTGCAGAGAATAAATCTCCCTTCTGGGAGAAAAACCTTTAAATGGGTGAAGGCCTATCCCTAGGTTTTCTTTGTTCCAGGTTAAACATCTCAGTTTCCTTCTTTTCTTTTGTATGGCACAGTTTCTAGGCCTCTGACCACCCTGGCGGCTCTTGTCTGGACATTTCCTAGCCTGTTAGTATCCTTCTAAAGAAAGAAGAGCCAGAGCAGAGAGCAAAGAGGGCCTGGAACTTTTTGGGGAATCATGGGCCTCTCCTGCGGCCTGAATGCCTCAGTGACTCCTGGGGACCTGGGCTCTGAGTTTTAATCTCGCCTGTGTCCACTGCTGTTGGATTCCTATAATGCCTGACTCTACAAAACTATGTGACCAGGAGAGGAGTTTGTAGGAGACACAATCAGGCTCCTAAGGGGCCAGGGATCCAAACACAGCAGAAATCTAAGTCAATTAAGAAGCATTGATCAAGTGCCTACTCTGCACTAGGTACAAGGAGCTTATATAATAATGTCACTCAGAAAGTCTCCTAAGTGAAGTTCTGGGGAGTGACTGATGTGCTAGGGACCCCAAAACATAAGGTCATCTAGAAAAGAGAACCTAATCCTTAGGGCTTTCATGACTTTGGGAGCTATACAATACTTTGCTCAAATGTGAGAGCAAGAGGTCCTATGTGATGTTGTATCACAATAATAAGGGAAGAAATAAGGAAGGCAATTATTTTATATGAATGTTATAACAAAGCAATTTCCATAGCTGTTTGATGAAATGAAACCCTTGGGCCCTACCTGTAATCCACTAGAATGAAAACATCGAGACAAAGAAACACCATGGAAGCATGAATCCATTGTGATGCTGGATAATTTCTTCTGGCATTTTCCATCAATCACAGTAACTTTAGAAACCTGAAATAATTCCCTGGAAAACATTTTAGAGAGGGTATCATTATATATGCAATAGATTATTAATTAATTGATTTTTGAAAATGAAATTAGTTTTCTAATACTTACACTGCACCTAAGGGCTCAAATGAGTCTACAGCTGAAATGAATCCATTTGGAACTTCTCTGGGTATGTGGTGTGTGATGCTGGTCTCTATCTAATTTCTGCTAGACCCTTTTCCAGTATTTCCAGCAGTTTCTGTCTAATAGTCAGTTCTTCTCCCAGTGGCTAAGACCTTTGGGTTCATCAAACATTAGGTTACTGTGTTCATTTGTTTCTGTAATATTATGCACCTAATCTATTCCATTGATCAACTTCTCTGTTTCTTACCAAGTGCCAAATTATTTTGATGATTATGGCTTTGTAGAACAGTTGGAGATAAGGTACCTTTAAAAAATTGGTTCTCTTGATATCTTCATAGTGGGTTCCTCCAGATGAAATTTGCTATTATCTTTTCCTGCTCTAGAAGCAGTCCTTCATTAATTTGATTGTTATGGCATTGAATAAGTAAATTAACTTAGATAGTATCGTCACGTTTATTATATTGGCTCAGCCTATCCATGACCAACTAAATAGCTATTCACTAGACATTAAGCAATTCATTATTTTTCCAATTATTTAGATCTACCTTTATACTTTAGCTTTTCTCAAGGCCTCAATCATGAAATACATCCATCCATAGTCATTTAATGCCATTTGAAACCCGTGCACTGAATTTAGGGTAATAAAACACACAAACTGAAGCGTCCCCCATACCTCCGTTTGTAAAATAGGATTCCGACCACTATTGACAGCACGATGAAGGCCACAGCAACAATAGCAACCCCAACCCCAAGAAAGGATGAAAGGTGGTTCAGAAAATCTAGACAGACAAAAAAACAGAAAAGTTTATTTTTTATGCATATATGGGCACACGCTCAGGTGAATTAGAATGACTACATGAACAATATATACTGAAGCTCTTTTTTTGTAGTGGCAAAGAATGAGAAATTCAGGGAGCACCCATCAGTCAGAGGAGCAAATAGAACGGATTACTATTCTGCTCTAAGAAATGGTGAAAGTGGCAGTAGGTCAAATAGACATTTTCTGTTGGTTTATAGAACAAATCCTTTCATTAAAGGGATTTGTTCTGTGAAGTCTGGATTGAGCCAAAGGCCCACATTTGAGGCCACACATGTGGCCTCGAGGCTGCAGGTTCCCCACCCCTGACTAGGCCAAATAAATGACAGAACAAGTTTATGTACAAAGATTAGGTTTTTATATCGAATGAATTATAATGCATTTATTAAGTGTCTACTGTGACCACACACTACCTTTTCCACTTTGTGCTTCCTTTTCTGACTGAGCATCAGAGGGGGTGGATTCGTCCAAAGGCGGCCCCTGTGAGTGTGAGAGGTCAGGAGGTGCTGGGCCCACTGAGTGAAGTTGACTGGCAGCCAAGGAGTTTCTTCACTGGAGAATAAATGGCCACCAACAAGAAGAAGGTGTGTGTATGTCACCCTGTGGGGTCCGTGCTGTTGCACTCCTTCACTTGCTCAGATTTATGCTGACTCTAACTTTTGGGTCCGGAGCCTTTCTATGCCTGCAAGGGGTGAGATGTGGGGTGGGGGTGCCACAGGGGGACTTCCTAGGAGAGCAGCTGCTCAGTAGATGTCTTATTAAGTATTGTGTTCTCTGGTTATTGCGTTTTTTTAAAGCCCTTCAAAACCTGGCCCAGACTTTCCTTTCCCACCTCATTAGACATTACTCACTCTCCTGGACTCAGAGATCAAAGCCAAAATGGCCCTTTCTTTTCCTTACATGGGACACTGTGTCTCCTAGTTCTATGGCTTTGCCCTGGAGGTGCCCTCCCTCATCACCTTTATCTGATACTTCCTTCAAGACACGGCTCAAGCCCTTCTTTCTAGATGAAGCCTTTCTTAAGGTCCCTAGCTTCCAGTTTCTCTCCCCCTCCTCACTTATTCTATAATTAATTACTATGTATTTATTCTTTTTATGATTATATAAGCACTTGTCTCTTCTGTGAGACTATTAGCTCTCAGAATATCGACTGTTTAATTCATTGTACTTGTAGCACATAACACAGTGCCTCCTCCATAGCAGGTCTTTAATAAAAATACTCGATTGCTAGATTGATGTACTATTGAGATGTGATATTTCTATTTTTGGTTCTAGGTACTCCTATCTCCTTCTGCACAGAACCAATGCCAAAGCACTAAAGTCATATGCGTAGTGCTTACTGAAATATAACCACTTTAAAAGGAGGTGGGGTTAACTAGTCTGTGGGGGCTCAGATCTAATTTGAAATGGGTTGATCATTCCCATTGAAAATGAGTCCCTGAGACCTAGGCTGGGGTGGAGAGGACTCTCATAAGTCAAGTAACTGGCTGGGAAAATGCCGAGAAAAGGGGAAAAAACTAAGACCATAGAAGGTTATTTTCTTGGTGACCAGAGGATTGCGCCATTCCTCTCTGAGGACGAAGAGATATGCTTACCATCAGGTAAAGACATAGGAGTCAAGGCCTCTGTATCCCAAATATCTGAAATAGATACCCCATGGGCTCAGGCCATGGAGGAGCTCAAAAAGGATTTTGAAAATCAAGTCAGACA
>CM053770.1:671482917-671498256 GCA_028658325.1 Potorous gilbertii
CAGGTGGAGGAAAAACTGGGAAAAGAAATGAGAGAGATGCAAGAAAAGCATGAAAATGAGTCCCTGTACACATGTAATAACCTATATTGAATAAAGAGGGAGGAAGGGAGAGAATTTGGAACTCAAAGTTTTAAAACTGAATGTTAAAAATTGTTTTTTACATGTAATTGGGGAAAGATAAAATACTAAAAATTTAAAAAAACAAAAGCAGAAAAATATTAAAAAGAAAGAAAGGAAGAAAGAAAATAAGTCCCTGCCACTTATATAGAGAGGCAGAGGTAAGGGACAAGTCATAGACAGCTTTTAGTTACCCTAGAGAACCACAGAGATTACACAGCACTTTTGCTCATCCTGGTGTGCAGAAACCACTGGGGTGAGTGTGGGCTCCCTAGTAAATAGCTATCAATGCCACCTGGTGGTTAAACTGTGAAAGCGCCTCAATTAATAGGGTCTCATTGAGATAATACATAGCATCAGAATCCTATGTGGTGAACTCCTCTATTCTGATTTGGAGGTGCTGGGCAATGAAGATACAAACCATGCTGGATTTCTGGGGTGCATATATCAGCCCTTCAGTGGATCTATGATCTCATTAAAATTGGGACTTCTGCTAACAGTACAGATCACAGCCCATCCACACCTTCTCATCCTGCTCATATGCCCCTGAAAATGCTCCATAAGCACCCACCCAGATTGCCATGGGCCTTCCACAGCTTATAGACAGGAGCTGTACCTCTCTTGTCCCTTGCTCCTGTTACATGCCTGGGCCACCTCCATTGCCCGGAATATCTGTCTTTGAGGATACACACTATATTGCTGCTTCTTTGCATGTAATTAATTGTGCAGGTTTTATTTTTTTGGAGTTTGTGGAACTCCACGTGTGGTAGGCATATGGAATCCCTAATGACCCCTGACGTGAAGGAAATGGGTTTTAGTTTTAGAAAAAACCTTGGGATCACTGCAGTAGTGCATTTCCTTGATACCATTAAACTGATTTTCTGGTTCCTGCTTGGTTCTGGACCCAGCTAATTTCCCATGGACAATGTCAGCTTGCTGGGCAAGTCACTTCACCCTGTTTACCTCAGTTTCCTCACCTGTAAAATGAACTGGAGAAGGAAATGGCAAACCACTCCAGTATCTTTGCCAAGAAAACCCAAAATGGGGTCAAGGAGAGTCAGATACAACTGAAAAATAACAATTCAGTTTTGGGCTCAGCTAGTTTTCCACAGACAATGTCAGCTCAGAGGGGCTGTCCTTCCAATTGAATATGCAGGTCTAGACAATGGGCATTGTTCATTTACTTCAACTTCCATTTATGGAGAGTTAGGTCAGATTCTTTGGATTGATTATGGTGTGTGTGTGGCGGTGGAGGAGGGGAAGTAGTCCTTGGGGAGCACATATGTTCATTCTCCGCTGCATATCACCTAGAGGATTCTCAGCCCCATTTTAGAAATGCTTGATGATGAGTGACAGAGAGTCCCTCAACCCTAATTCAGAACCTGCACAGATATTCAAGGACTATTTCCTGCTGACTTACTGTGGGTCGTGATGGAAAACCTTTTGGCCATTGAACTGGAACTAAGTACATATAAAAGCACGGACAGACAAAAGCCTTCTCTCTTTTCTCCTCAGCCCTTAGCATGATCCCTAGTGCAAACCAAGTCCTTAATAAATGTTTGTTAACTTGTTAACCCTCTTCCCTGATGACTTTTGAGTGAGGAGAAGGCCATGCTATAATTCTCTGGGTAGAGGAAGGAGGAACAGGCACTGCCAGCTGCCTTATCTCCCCATCCAGGATCCTATGACATGATCCCAGGGAGCTGAAATAGCTAGCAGATAGGATTATGTAACCACTGTCAGTAATGTTTGAGAAATCATGGAGAGGGGCCAGGAGCTGAATTTCCAAAACAGAGAAAGGCAGATTTTTGCAGCCTGGCCCAACGTGTGTGTTCCAGCAGTTACTTCAGGGCTTGGTAGAGAAGCATGGCCCTAGGTGGAGTGTTGGTAAAAGGAGCTCGCTGGAGGCAAACCACTGAGTCAGCAGAGGCCCTTGTGGCTGCCCCACCCCCTGCATGCACAGCCCACCACTGCCTTCCCTGGTCCTTCTGGATTGGTCTCCTCCTTATGGCATGCATGCCTGCCAGCCTGCAAATGCTTAGGCTTCCTTTTTTTGACTGACCTCCCTGGCAAAGATCACATATTAAAACCAACCAAACCCAACCACAAACCCAACTAGGAGCCTCTGCTCCCCAAAGCTGCTCAAAGCTTGTTGCCACTTCTGCTGCTGCTGCTGCTGCTAAAGGAGCCTGGCCCAGCACAACCCAGACATTTGGTTCACTTTACCCATTAACGATTTTCACCCAACCCCAACAGCCATATAAGGACAACGGAGAGGGCAAGACCTTTGGTCCCACCCGTGCAAGCTTCTGTGGCCACTCCAAGAGAGGCAGCTTTGTAAGAGCCACTTGACTGAGGCCAGCTGGAGAGCGCTAGTTTGAACAGATGGATCCAGACCCACATGAGCAGGAGGCCCACTGGCTGCATCAGCTTGGGCTTTCCAGGGCTCACCCACCCAACCCACTGAGTTTACTTGAGAAAATTTGGAAGGTGGCTACTTCGTCCAAGTCAGACTGTATCAGAAATCCTAGGACTTTCTCACAGAGCTGGTGAAGGTGAAATTCCTGCTCTTGTGGCTTTAACCAGTAGATAGCACAATTGGTGGCTTCCTGGGGTGTCCACTCACTCCAGAGGTTTGCACATGCCCCACTGGTGTAGATGTGTCCTCTTTCTACCACTCAGTTCTTCTTCTCTCTATGGGTCCTGGCCTTTGTTGACTAGGGCCTATGAAGATCTGTGAATCTTTTTCATCAGAACTTAGCTCTGAGCCCCCACATATTGGAACATCCTGCCTTTTATTGAAAAAAATGCTCTCTTTTACTGAGGGCAACTCCCATGCCTTTGGCCTAATGAAGGTGATCCTCACAGAAGCAGACACATAGACTACAATATAGCATGTGGCATTTTTGTACAACTTCAAATTAATAATAATCAATACTTCACAACAAGGAGACAATGCATAATAACAAGCCATGAACACCTACCACATAGCTACCAGTTCACTGTTCTAGGTCCTGGAACGAAATCCCTCTCCCCACCCCACACAGGACTGATCTGAACCCAGGAGTTCCAGACAACATGAAGTTCAAGCACTCCCTTGACCAGGCAAAGGAGTGGAACAACAGTTCCCACAATGAGGTTGACTCGTACTTTCCAAGGGATTGCTTGTTAGATGCAGGTGAAGAAACTCTGGACTCCAGGTGATGGTTCACTGATATTCTGAGTGCATGGAATGTAGGAGCCAGTGAGAATTGGACCTTGACAGAGTTGTGGCTTCAGTTTTCTGGGCTGTCTGGCCTCATCTGGCCACAGCTTCCCCTTCACAGTGCAAGGCAGGTAGAATCAGTACCCAGACACAGCAAGAGCTGCCCCACCACTGGGTGTCTCTTTGTCCCTTTCACTTGGACCTTCAGTACCATGATGTGCACTATGCTTACTGTCCGTCCTATCATTTCCCCAGCCCAAAGCTACAAAAGAGGAATAGCTAGAGAGTGCGGGGCCTTCCATCACTATTGGGCCACACTGCCCCATGGCAGAGCCATTTATTATGGAGAACTCCTCACTGGTGGACTTGGAAGTGTTCATACAGAACTGCAGCAGATGCTCCAGGATCTGTTTTGACAGATTTTGCAGCTCTGGCAGGAAGAATGCCTTGGGGGCATTTGCTCTAGTCAACATTTCACTGACAACCAAGCAGCCCCTCATTTGAGGAGGACTAGTCTACACTATTCAGGACAAGATCATCAAGACCATAGTGACAGTGTCCTGGTGGGTCTTCATGTGGCAGAACCTTTGCACTGAAGCTGACGTCTGACCTACCCTGGGCATCCAGGCCACTCCAAGCATGGGAGTACTGAGAAGACCCATGTGCAGTACCTAGACAAGATCTTGCAGGGAGGCAGGGTTTGACCCCAAATGGCCTGGATGGAATGATCAAGGTGATGGAAGTGAGGGTCAAGATTGGGAGCTGCTATGGATCACAACATGCCATTCTGCCCATCCTGGGTTCATGGGGCAGAAGGATGGTCACCTTTCTCCCAGCTCCAATCCTCCCAGGCCTGGCCTGGCTGGGCATCTCTTCATACCCATTCAGATGAAGCTTCCTTACCCCAGAGACCTCTGAGTTAAAACCCTCATGTGTACTTAAGATAACTTCATGGAACATACACTGGCCCAGCAGCAGGGAGGGCCCAGATTAAGCACAGGAGCCACTAACGTATCTACTTAGTCTGGTCCCACTCCAGATCCAGGTGGATAACTGAGTTAAGCCAAGTTCATAAGATTTATTAAGCAATTGTTTTGTGCCAGGCATTGTCCTAAGCACAAAGAAAGACAAACAACAGACTGTACTCCCAAGGATCTCATAGTCTAATGAGGGAGGCAATATGCAAACAATTATGTGTACAGACATATATGGACAGGATGACTAGAGATAGATGAAGAGGGAAAGGCTTCTTACAGAGTAGGGGATTTCAGTTAAGATTTAAAGGAAGTCAGGAGGAGGAGATGAGGGGAGGGAGGGAGAGACAGAGAGAGAAAGAGAGATAGAAACAGACAGAGAGAGGGAAAGAGACAGAGACAGAGACAGAGAGACAGAGAGCAAGAGACAGGCAGAGACAGAGAGAAATAGAGAGACACAGAAATAAAGAGAGAGGGAGAAAAACAAAGAGGGAGAAAGAGAAACAGAGAGAGAGAGATAGAGGAAGAGAGGGAGAGGCATGAAGGACAGTCAGTTAAATCAAATGGTGGAGGAAGGACAAGGGGGTCAACGCCACTGGGTTCCAGGGAACAGTCAGATGTAAAAAGATTGTAAGGGGAGGAAAGGCCAGCTTATAAATAGCTTTAACAACCAGACAGTAGGTTTCCCATTTGACACTGGAAATCAATCAGAGGCCCCCGGAGGTGACTGAATCAGGGGAAGATGTGATGTTGTCAGACTTTTGCTTTAGGAAAATGACTTGAACATGTGAATGGAGGATGGACTGAAGTGGGCAGAGACTTGGTTTGGGTAGATCCACCAGCAGCTTTTGCAACCGGCCACGTGAGAAGTGACGAGCATCTGCAAGGAGTGGGGGCAGAGAAGAGGAGGGGGTGAATTCGAGAGATGTTATGAAGATACAAGCAACAGGAATTGGCACCTGGTTGGATATGGAGGGTGGGTGGGGGTGAGAGAGAAAGGAGTCAAGGGTAACCCCTAGACTGTGAGCCTGGGGGACTGAGAGGTTGGTGGTGCCATCAACAGTAAGAGGAAACTTGGGAAGAGGAGCATCAGCAGGGGTTGGGGTGGGATAGATTTGGTAACTTTGAAGAGAGCAGTTTCAGTTGAATGTTGAGGTCAAAAGTTAGACTATAGACAGTTAAGAAGACAGAGGAAAGAAGTCGAAGCCCCAGCTGTAGACAATTTTCTCAAGGTGTTTTGCTAACAAGAGGGAAGACAGAGATGGGGTGAGAGCAGGTGAGAATGGACAGATCAAATGAGGATTCTCTGAGGATGGGGGAGACATGGGTGGGTTTGTAGGCAATAGGGAAGTAGCCATTTTCCATGGCATGGGTTCGAGCAGGACTAGGTTTGGGAAAGTGGAAGGCCACGGCCCTGGTGACATGGCCCATGCGATGACCGGGAACAAATGGGACAAGCTGAGTTCCAAGGATGGAGTCAAGATGGACACTGATGACTGTGGTGGAAAGGGCATTGCTGCCATGGTGAATTATAGAGTGAAAGAGTGAGCCAGGATGGGATGACAGATCTCCCTCCCAGGACCAGATATCAGATTTGCAATGGAGGAATACTGAGTACGAGGACTCGTTACTCTACATATTTCCTCTATGTGGTCCCTTCATCAAGTCTATCTGGCTTAAGGTTCAGACAGTGGGGCTCCATGTCTTTGGGGTGTGTCCTCATGCTACTCGCACTGGGCCAGCTCTTCAATGGTCCCAGCATCTCTGCTGGGCTCACCAGACATGACTTCCTCTATGACCTTTCATGAGGCAAGCTGCTCCAACAGCCTTGAAGATATCATTTCCACTAGCGTGCTCATCCCTTCAGATTCAGCTACCATCTTGGCTTGTGGTCACTAGAAAACAGTGGCTAAAGTTTCTCCTTGATGAAGGCAGGCTGATAGTGCTTTTTTCACAGATACTGCCTCAACTAAGAGAAGCTAGGGAGATAATAAATAATAAACCCAGATAATCTATAAGAATAATTGATAAAATAAATAATAGATACTAACAGATAACAGATAAAATGAATACAAGGTTATTCTGGAAAAGTAAACAGTGTCAAATGCTACAGAGAAATCAAGGAGGACCAAAGCTGAGAAGAGATGATTGGGCTTGACAACTCAGAGTTCACTGGGTTAGAGGAAAATGGATGGAGGTATCTTCACAACTTGGGGTCGCTAGGGAGAGCCATAGTGTGCAGAGGGCCAGGCCTGGAGTTTAAATCTGACCTCAGACACTTACTGTGTGACCTTAGGCAATGCACTTAACCCTATTTGTCTCAGTTTCCTCATCTGTAAAATGAGTGGAGTGGCAAACCACTCCAACATCTTTGCCAAGAAAACCCTAAATGGGGTCACAGAGTCTGAAATGACTGAAAAGCAACAAACATCTTTACAATTATGTCTAGGGGAAGAATTCTTAACCAAATAGAAGAATATAGGCATTCATTAAAGATAAAATAGATAATTTTGATGAGGTATAAGGAGAGGCCCAAACCAAAGCACAGGGTTTCTGAGGCTCTGCTATGGACGGATGCCTAAAAACAATGGGAGTTTAGAGTAGGCTAGGACCTTGCCTTTCTTGGTTTATCTTTTATTCTAGACCAAATTAATTCACATCCAAACCAGAGAGAATCTTGGGAGTGTGTCACATTGTCTAAATCCTAAACTATGATAGTTAACTGTAACAGAAGGTTTAGATCTCTAAGTCTAGACATAGGATTTGAAAAGGAAAGATGTATTGAGTTTAACATGTCGACTGGACATCTAATTTGAGACATCTGAAAGGCAGTTGGAGATGTGAGATTGCAGGTTAGCTGAGAGATTGGGGCAGGCTAAATAGATATGAGAATCATTAGCATAGAGATGTCAATTAAATCCATGGGAGCTGATCATCAGCTGAAATAGAAGAGAAGAGGGCCCAAGTCAGAGCCCTGAGGAACACCTATAGTTAAAAATTGCAGTCTGGAGGAGGATCTAGCAAAGGGGATGGAAAAGGATCAGTCAGAGGGGCAGCACTAAAATGTCCATTATCCTCCATGTGACATCCTGAAACGAAGCTCGTCTCACCTATTTATTCCCCACCTGCAGTAAATCCTGTATGCTGGGCCTCACTAGAGAAGTCTCTCCTCTCCTCTGTGGTCATGGGCATAACACTGCTGATCAACGGCCAGCCTGGGGCATTTCACAGACAGGACTTTGGTTCTTCTCAAACCGTCTGCTCTGGGCTTTGTCACTCTTCATAAAAGGTAGCAATACCTTCCAAAGAGATTAATGATTAATCCAACGATTAAAAGATAACTAAATTTTTTTACATTCTTTCTTCCCCCTCAGCTCATAAAATGCTTTAAACATACTCTGGATTGAACAAAATAAAAAACAGAGTGAGTTCTTTCCTGCTCCAAGCACTGCCTCCTAGTCCTTAGGGAAAGACAGTCCTTTAACACAGGCAGAGATGATTAGAAATCATGAATCCTCTTGTTTACGGATGATCAATCATAACTGAAAGAAAGTTTCTGCTCCAAACACAGGCAGCTGTGGCTGACGATGATGACGAAGGTGCCTCCATTTCCTGTGTAACTCAGCACAAATTTCTTACTCAGGAAGTTGAAGACTTTGTTCAAACAGAGAAAAAAAAATAAACGGTTTGGTATGGGGAGTGACTGCCACATTCAGGTTGCTCTTTGAAAGAGGATTATTTCTACTAGATTTCTGGATGTTTACAAACATGTCTCTTCTTCCCTCTTGCTTTTCCTAGAACAAAGACATTTGATCTCCAAATTTCCTATGTTTTCATTGGTTTTCTCCATACCTCAATCCTGCCCCTCCTCATTTCAGACTTTCCTGGCCTCCTTCAAGTCCAAGTTAAAATCTCACCTTCTGCAGGAAGCCTTTCCCTCACCTCTTAATTCTAGTACCTCTCCTCTGTTGATTCTTTCCTGTTTATCCTTTATATAGCTTATTTCTACATTGTTATTCACATGTCATCTATCCCTTTAGAAGCCGAGCTTCCTGAGATCAGGGGCTGTATTTTATCTTTCTTTCTACCTCCAGTACTTAGCACAATGCCTGCAGTTAACAGGTACTTAATAAAGGTGTACTGGCTGATTGATATGGGAGTACTCAGGAAGTAGGTGAGAAAAGGGAAATACAATTTTTGATTGCTTGAGGAAATAGTTCTTGCACTAATTCACTGTTGGTGGAATTGTAAACTGATCCAACCATTCCAGAGAGCAATTTGGAATTGTGGCCAAAGGACAATGAAACTATGTGTATCCTTTGATCCAGCAATGCCACTATTATGTATTATATCCCAAAGAGATTTTTAAAAAAGGAAAAGCACCTATATGTACAAAAATATTTATAGCAGCTTTTTTTTGGGTAGAAATTTGGAAATTGAGGGGATGTACATCAACTAGGGAATGGCTTAACAAGTTGTGGTACATGATTGTGATGGAATACTATTGTGCTATGAGAAATGATGAGCAGGATGCTTTCAGAAAAACCTGAAAAGACTTACATGAATTGATGCAAAGTGAAGTAAGCAGAACCAGGAAACCACTGTACACAGTCTTAGCAATATTATACAATGATCTACTGTGAATGATTTAGCTATTCCCAGAAATACAAAGATCCAAGACAATTCTGAAGAACCTGTGATGAAAAGTGCTATGCACCTCCAGAGAAAGAGCTGATGGGATCTGAATGCAAATCAAAGTATACTGTTGTGTTTTTTTAAAACTTTCTTTTTCTTGGTATTTCTTTCACAACATGACTAATATGGAAATAAGTTTTTCATGATTGCATATGTATAACCTTTATCAAATTTCTTGCCATCTCAATGATGAGGGAAGGGGGAGGGGTAGGAGAGAATTTGGAACTCAAAATTGTAAAAAAAAATGATTAAAAATTATTTTCACATGTAATTGAGAAAAATATTAAAATTCAGAAAAAAAGAACTATGTAAGTAAAAAAAAAACCCAATCTTTGTCCTCTAGGAGTTTATATTCTAGTGTAGAAAACTGCTCTGCAATTTATAGTTCTAGGGAATTGCTTGGGGAAATGATAGGTCAAGTAAATTGTCCAGGATCACAGAGGTAGTACAGGTTCCAGATGGGACTTGGGATCAAGTCCCGATCTCCTGTTTCCAAGGCCAGCCTGCTATTCACTACTCCCCTCTCTCAATAAAAAGCCAAGGCAAAGTAATTTCATTCGGGAGAGGGCAGTAACACTAGTAGGGATCAGGACATGTCCCTCTTCAGAAGGGGCCCTTGAACTGAGCTTTGAAGGAAGCCAGGGATTGTCTGAGGCTAATGAGGAAGGGCTACCACCCAGGTGTCAGTGACAGCTTAGACAAAAGTGTGCAGACAGGATATGTGGGGTCATATACAAGAAGTAGTAAGTAGATCAGTTTGGTGAGGACAGAGTTTGCAAAGAGGAAATAAGGTGATATTAGTGAATATTGATTGCTGCCAGACTGTAAAAAGTGAAAAAGAGCTGGAGGCTTTAATGGACCACAAGCCTTTTATGAGTCATGGTGATATGGCCGCCAAAAAAGCTAATGGATCTGAGGCTGCATTGAAAGATACAAAACTGGAATAATAACAGCACCTACCTTCAGGTTGCTATGAGGATCAAATGAGAAAATGTTCATAAAGCACTATTAGCACAGTGCCTGGTATACAGTAGGCACTGTATAAATGCTTATTCTTTTTCCCTTCCCCTAAGAGAGGCGGAGCCTTCAAGAATACAGATATGATAGCTCTATGAGCTCCTCAGACCTCATCCTGAGTTCTGTGTTCAGTTCTAGGTGCCATGGTTTAAGAAAGACAATGATAAACAGAAGACAATCTAGGACAGGGAAGGGACTGAGGTCCAAGCTCTATAACAACAGTTGAACTGAGAGTGTGCAACCTGGAGAAGAGAAAACACCAGGAGAATGTGAACTTTCTTTAGTTACCAGAAGGGCCATCATATGGAGGAAAAATTCAACTAGTTCTGCTTGGCCCCAAAGGACAGAACCAGGAGGAAGGTGCAAAGAGTCTCCAGATCAGGGAAGGTCTCCTGACAGTGAGAGCTATCCCCAGGCAGGATGACTTCCTTGGGAGACGGCCAGCTCCCCATCCTTGGAGATCTATAGTCAGAGGCTGGATGATCTCTGAGTCCTTGTTCAGCTCTGAGTTGGATTGGATAACCATTACGCTCCCTTCCAGAAGTCTCCAAAATTCTGTGATTCTGTGATGGGTGTAAGGTTAGAGCTTTCATACGCTGCTCTGCTGAATGCCCTGGCTTCAGTGAAAGTATACAAAGGCCTAGAGCAGGGCTAATAGCATCAGCAGTAGAAAATTCTTTTCTTGATATGCTTTCTGTTACCTGTCTTGTCTCCAAAAGACAGCTGAAAAGTTGTTGGGATAATGAGCAGAAAGGAAGTGTAGGATTTATGGAAGAGTCTTAAGGGTAATATAATCCAACTTCCTCAATTTGTTAATTTTTATTATAATATTGATAGATATCAACTAAAATGAGCACCTCTATATCCACAACAGAAAGACTGGGGCTGTCTATTGTGTACTGCTTCCTTTTCTTTTATATAATAAAGTTAACATGTAACTTTTAAATCTGTTCAACTTGTCTATAATTCCTTCTGTTCTCCAGTGTACATTAATAAACAAACAAATAAATAAAACACACTTCATTGATCCTCTTTTCTTTCTTTTCTCTACTGGCTGTCTATAATCCCTGCCATGCACTCCTACTCTAACACCTCTACTAGTCCTCTCAAACTTTTAAAGCTCAAAAGGTTTTAATCCAGTCCATTTCCTTCCTTATACTCCACCTAAAGTAGGAAAGAGTGGACACTGCAAAGGCAGAAGAGACATCAGGGCCATGTATCCATGGGCCCCAGGTCCATTCAAGTGGAAAGAGTAGGCCATTGGCGCTGGCTCTTCCAACCAGGAGGCTTACAGCAGCCTTTGCCTTCTTACTCAAACACAACCAGGCAAGACAGAGGGATGGTTTACTTCTGCTGATTAGGGCCTTTTGAATGCACATCTAATTCTGGTTCAGCAGTCAATCAAAAGTCCTTTTTTCACCATGTGGTAAGTAAGCAGTCAGGAAACAGTTATGAAATAATGGCACGTGCTCTAAAATGGAGACCAGGGCCTTCTATTACACGTCATCACACATGGACAAAAGCAGCCTCCCTTAATCTCATGTGGCTCTATACATTTGAAGATGGAGCAAGTCCCCCATTACACAATTCTCTCTTTCTTTCCTTTCCTTTCTTCTTTTCTTCCTTCCTTCTCTTTCTTTCTCAAAGGTCTCCTTTCCCTCTCAACATCTCCCCTCCCCCAATCTTTCTCATTTTATGAAAGAGGAAAACAGATTCAGAGAAGGAAAATTACTTGGCCAAGGTCAAACAGAGAAATGGGCTTTGACCCCAGGTCCTCTGCCTCGAAAATTTGGAGTTTTTTCCATGGTATGGGGCTAGTGCCTAATGCCCTAAGGTGGCATTCACACACACACATGTTCTATAAGCATCTGAATTACTGAAAGGTCTCTGCTTTCATTGCAGAAGTAGGGGGATACAGATATGGCATATTACATAGTCCTCGAGACAGGAAGTGTTGGTTAATTTTGTTGAACTATTTCCTTCCTGATCTCCCTCCCATCCCCTACCTCCACAGCTGCTGGAGCTCTCTGTCCAGAAAACTATCTCGTATTCATTTTGTAGATATTCTCAACATATGTATATACATACACGATGTCTTCTGAGTTAGAAATTAAGGTCCTTGAGGGCAAAGACTGTTTAATTTCTTTCTCTCTGTACCCCAATAACTAGCACAGTGCCTGACACATAGTACCTCCTCACAATAAATGATTGTTTCTCATTCTTTCTTTTTTTGGACTTTGTTCCAAGGGAGATCTCTCTGTGGAGGGCAGAGGAGGTACGTATTCTGAAAGAAATGTGATGTAAAAAGAAAAGACATTGCTTTAAGTAAGATAAATGGAAAAGAATAAATAAATAACAAAATAAAAAGGTGGATTTGGGATTTCCCTTCTGTTTCCTGTGCCGCTCAGTAGTGAGAACTTAGGAGAGAGGTCAAGCTGTTGTGAAGGTAAGATGCTGCTAAGCATCTGAAGTCAGGAAACTGAATTTTCTCCCCACTCCAGGATCGGTCTTAGAGTTTTCTTTTCACATAACCCTGCTTGGTGGGGGCAATTGAATGGCTGATCAGAGGGTGATTGCAGGGATCTGTTTGATGGCATTGAGGCAGAATTATCTTACTTTGCCCATGCTTGGATCTGGGTCACAGTCCTGGGTGGTGGTCCTGAGGAGCACTGGCATGGCAGAGTTTTTGGCAGTGGTAGAGAGAGAATCTTCCTCATGACTCCAAGGTAGAAAAGAATGCTTGTAGTCACCCACAGACCAGAGCACAGGCCAAGAGAGGAGTAAACACCTCTCCTTTGATCATACAACCTTGGGAGAACTGAAGATTTATAGATCCCTAGGAATATCTCTGAAAATAGCTGCACAAAACCCCTGAAGTTTGGGACATTACACCCACTACCCTGGAAGTAGAGTTCTGCCTTAACAAAGAGTTAAAAAGTCAAATAATTTGCTGGGAAAATGAGCAAACAGTGGTGAAAAAAAATCAGACTACAGAATCTTACTTTGGTGACAAGGAAATTCAAAACATACAATCGGACAAAGACAACAAAGTCAAAGCTCCTGAGCTCAAAAAGGATTTTGAAAATCAAGTTAGAGAAGTAAAGGGAAAATTGGGAAGAGAAATGAGAATGATGCAAGAAAATCATGAAAAACAAGACAAAAATTTCCTAAAGGAAAGCCAAAAAATGCTGCAGAAAATAACACCTTAAATAACAGACTAACCCAAATGACAAAAGAGATTCAAAAAGTCAATGAGGAGAAGAATGCCTTAAAAAACAGAATTGGCCAAATGGAAAAGGAGGTCCAAAAACTCACTGAAGAAAATGAGTGAGCTCACTCCTTAAAAATTAGAATGGAGCAAATGGAAACTAATGACTCTATGAGACATAAAGAAATTATAGAACAAAACCAAAAGAATGAAAAAATAGAAGACAATATGAAATTTTCATTGGAAAAACAACTGACCTAGAAAATAGATCAAGGAGAGAAAATTTAAAAATTATTGGATTATCTGAAAGCCATGATCAATAAAAAGAGCCTAGACATCTCATTGTCCTGCTTTCCTAAGCAAACAGACAGTGCAGTACAGCTTCTACTGTTATTTTTTAGTGACCCTATGAAACTCTTTTACGTTCGGGGCTATCTATTCCACTTGCTCTTGGACTACTAAAAATTGTTTTTTATAGTTTTTTGAAGTCAGGGCTATATAAGAGAAGCTAATAAGAGCTGGTATTGAAATCCTATTTTAAGGTTTGTGTGCTCTCACAATAAGTAATTACGACAAATGTATTTTCAGTTCATAAATGAGGGAATAAAATTCAGAGATGTTAGGTAACTTGCCTGTTCTCACAGAGCAAACAAGGGTCCATTAGGTGGACACATCTCTCTGAATGCTAACCTCAGTTCTCTTTTCACTACATGATGTTGCATCTATCTTAAATGAGTGTTTCCCCCATCAGGGAAATCTAAAGAAACCTTAGATTAGACAAAACGAAAGACTTCCTAAATATTATTGGATTTCTAAACATGTGAATTAACTTAGGAATTATTTTGAAATTCAGTGGAATTGATAAGAATAAAACAATACTTGAAAAGCTCTTCAAAACTTAAAGTGCCACACAAACATTAGCCATTATTGTGATTATCAGCAGTGCTAACCATTCTAAGTCAAGATCAGGAAGTTTTACTGTTCTCTGATACAAGATCCACCGATTCTGATGGACTTAAGGTTAAAGAATGTCAGGAGACACAGCCTGGTCTTAAGGAGTCATTTCTTCTGCAGAATCTTAGAGCTGGAAGGATCCTTAAAGATCATCCAATCTGGATGGTGGAGTAGAAAGACTCACATATGCTAGCTCCGAACCCACAGCCCATAATTATCTATAAAAAGAACTCCCAACAAATTCTGGAACAAAAGAAGCCACACAGCAACAGGGTGAAGGAGATTTCCGTTCCAGAGAGCCCTGAAAAACCAACCCCAAAGGTCTGTCACACACCGGACAAGAGCGGAGCCCAGCCCTGCCCTGCCCCAGCCACACAGCATGGAGAGGAGCAAGCAGACCCGAGCAGGCTTCAGGGATGGAATCTCCAGTGGCCGTGAAGGTCCCTCCACCCACAGATGCTACAGGTCAGTGAGAAAGACGTCTGGATGGGCTGAGAGGGGAGCGGGGTGTCTCAATGACTCAGGCCCCCTCAGGAGGCAGCAGCAGAGGCAGCGGGTGGCCAGAGGGTCCCTGAGCAGGCAGGAGCTCAGCAGGAGTTCCATTACAGAAGGTCTCTGAATAAACTCCCTGAGGGAACTGAGCCTGGAGGCAGCCCTGCCCCCACCTGAGCACCAGAACTTAAGCTCCCATTGAATACAAGCCAGGCCTGCCACCAAAATCCCTGAGGCTGGGGAGCAGCATTTGAATATCAGACCCCAAGCACTAGCTGGGCAGACCTAGGCGGGGGTGGTGAGGAATCTCAGAAGTCAAGTCACTGGGCTGGGAAAATGCCCAGAAAAGGGAAAAAAAATAAGACCATAGAAAGTTACTTTCTTGGGGAGCAGATGATTCCACCCTTCCTCTCTGATGAGGAAGAAAACTGCTTACCATCAGGTAAAGACATAAGAGTCAAGGCCTCTATATCCCAAACATCTGAAATAGATATCCAATGGGCTCAGGCCATGGAAGAGCTCAAAAAGGAGTTTGAAAATCAAGTTAGACAGGTGGAGGAAAAACTGGGAAGAGAAATGAGAGAGGTGCAAGAAAAGCATGAAAAATGAGTCAATACCTTGATAAAGGAGACCCAAAAAAATGCTGAAGAAAATAACACCTTGAAAAATAGGCTAAC
>CM053770.1:671498756-671522714 GCA_028658325.1 Potorous gilbertii
GTGCTTGGGGTCTGAGATTCAAATGCTGCTCCCCAGCCTCAGGGCTTTCGGCGGCCAGCTGCTATTTAGGGTAAGATTAAATCAGGTTCTCAGGTGGGGGCAGGGCTGCCTCCCAGGCTCAGTTCCCTCAGGGGGTTTATGCAGAGACCTTCTGTAATGGAGCTCCTGCTGAGCTGCTGCCTGCTCAGGGACCCTCTGGCCACCTGCTGCCTCTGCCACTGCCTCTGCCGCTGCCCCCCAAGGGGTACCAAGTCATGGAAACACCCTGCTCCCCTCTCAGCCCATCCAGATGTCTTTCTCACTGACCTCTGCGTCTGTGGGTGGAGGGACCTTCACGGCTGCTGGAGATTCTGTCCCTGAAGCCTGCTCAGATCTGCTGGATCTGTTCCTCTCTGTGCCGCATGGCCAGGGCAGGGCCGGGCTCCACTCCCGTCCGGTGCGACGGACCTTTGGGGTTGGTTTTTCAGGGCTCTCTGGAATAGAAATCTTCTTCACTCTGTTTCTCCGAGACTTCCCCTTCTCCAGAATTTGTTGGGAGTTCTTTTTACAGGAGATCCATGGGCTGTGGGTTCGGAGCTAGCATATGTTAGTCTTTCTACTCTGCCATCTTGGCCCCGCCCCCTCTACCAGCATTTTAATAATAAAACAGCTTCTATTTTCATATGTATCAAGGTTTAATGGATTTTTTCCTCACAATCACCCTTCAAGATGGAGAATGAGAATATAACTATGCCCATTTTTACAAATGAGGAAACAGCTTTTGAAAGATTAAATGTCTTGTACGGTATAAGTGTCTGAACCAGTACTTGATCCAAGTGTCCCACTTTCTGGTCATCTCTAGCTCATGCTAACACCTTCATCTCCACTTCTCCACCAGAAACTTGAACTCAACTCAGGAAGCACCCTGGTCTCTGACAGTCATACCTTGTTTGCATCCATGTTTTTATCTCACTTCTGAGCACTCAGCACAATACTTGGCATACAGCAAGGGCTTCATAAATGCTTTATCTATTCATCTATCTACTTGAATCGAAGTCCAGAATTCCTCCTGCTATGTCACCTGAGGCAATATAGATGTAGCACCTTTCCTGGACTACTTCTCTATCTCCCACTTGATTTGTCAGTCCAAGACCCCAGGGGGCAGCAGATTACTACTTCTCAGAAAGTATTTGAGATGTATAAGGGATTTTAGTACTGTCAGTCATAAGACCCCATCAAGTGTGCTCCCCACTGATTATTGGCCAGAGTTAATTACCTTTTAAGAAAAATGTTTACTAAGCAGCTATAACAAGGACAATTTGCTACATAAATATCCTCTTAAATGAGGAAGGTGTGCTCATCCCTTCTGCCCACAAGGTCCCTTAGAAAGCACATGTGTTGGTTACTGAAAGTACTTATCTCCCTTTGTGTGGTCCCCAGGAAATTCTTCTTAGGGAACTTGTAGTTCTTTTTGGGCTCTGAGAAATGGTGCTGTGGCCGAGTAGTGAAGATTCCCTTCCTTGATATGTCTGTTTTGTTTTCTGCTGGGATTTTTTCAGCTCCCAATATGCATGTGACTGACAGCTGCTGCTGCATTAGTGACATTACTAGTGACCCTCAGCTGCCAGTCAGATCTCTACTGGCTGTGATGCTTTAAAGGATCTCCCAAGCTCACACTAGTTTCCTGGAGAGCAAACTTCAACTGATGTCCTGCAGGGGCTTGCCTGGAGTTGCTCCACCATTAAAATAACTGGCAGCTGGAATTTGTTATTTTGTCCTAGCCTGTTGTTTTGTCCACAATGTTATAGGATATGACTGATTCTCTTTCAATCAATCATATTTCCTGCATTATCATCAGCTTTCATCTATGACCCAGGCATTTGCATTTCTCCAACGCCCATTGCTTGTTTATTCCTCAGAATGATTGAATTCAGCTATCTGGACCTTCTATAATTACATTAATTAGGCTCTTATGTAGAAACAACCAAAACATGGACTTTCAGAGCTGGAAGTGTTCTTAGAGGTGATGGAATCATAAATGTCAGCTGTTTCCTGAAGTTGACCTGCCTCTTGTCTCAGCATTTACAATGACCCATGATTAGCAAGGTGGTTTGGGAAGAAATAAATAGAAACTTGGGTTGGTCAGTGAGCAGAGCCCTCAAGACATCACAGTGCTTCTTCAAGGGAGGCTAATGTTGAGGAGTAGGGCAATCCAAGGAACAATTCACCTTGGAAGCCATCTAGTGCTTTCTATTTTATCTAATTATCAAGTATGTCTCAGACAAATTACTTAATCTCTCAGGATCCTAGGGGACTAAAAGTTAGCCATTGTATTGAAGACGCTAACTGCATTATCTCTGGAAGTTCTGACAGGCTGATGAGACTGGACCCTTAATTTTCCCACACATTTCAGCAACCCAGATCACTGACTGCCTCTCCCTGAGTCATCTGACACACTCTAGCACACTCAGATACTCAACAGCCCTTTCAGAGTGGTTCTCGACCAGCCTCAGACCATCTCAAGATATTTACCACTCCTTAATCTCATCCAGATCTTCACACTGTCCCTTTTTGTATACAAATATCAATCTCACCCCAATAACATGCAGATTCACTAAGAATCCAGCCATTGGTTACAATAAACCTTGCCACTTTGACTGGAAGAAAGTTTGAGTGCTTCAATTCTTTCCAGTCAGAGTCCCCTGTACCCTGACATTTCAGTGTTCCCAACAACCCCAAACATCATCAGGGTTCCCCAAAACCCCAAACTGCATCAGTTCTCCTTATCAATAAAATCACAGGTCCAGTCCAAATATTCTTGCTAACTCACTGAGGTCAGTTTTTTCCTACATTGTAGAAGTGTTATCAGTGTTCTCTGAAAAGCCTAGTTGCGGTACTGCTTTCCCACAAGTCATTCCCCATGACTAGCAGGCTCTCCCTCTTCATCTCTACCTCTCATGTGTCACTTCCTCCATGAAGCTTTCCCTGATCCCCCTCTCCCTAATTGTGATCTCTCCCTCTCTTCATGAGACCTTAGATTTGCTTATCTTTGTATGTCCTCTGCTTGCCCCCACCTACTTCCCCAGAATGTAAACACCTTGAAGGGAGGATTAGCATCTGTTTCATTCTTCCCATTGTATACACCGGGTGTCTTGTATGTCCTCAAATGTAATCTAATAGTTCTTTGATCTCCTCAATTCCTTAGGTCTTTTCCGTGTGACAGATCCCAACTCATCCGTATTTGCTCATTCAGTGGGACTCTTCTCCCATATATTTGCCCCATATGCCTCAGCATGCCAGATGCTTTTCTTGATTTCTCCTGACATTCAGAGAGTCCAGTGGAGCCCTCTAGCCATCTACCTGTCACCCCTCCACTGCAGCAGGGACCAACCTTGGCAAGTTCCTCATTTTATGCCTCAGCTCATGTTCATCATGAGAGGGTCACTGAACAAGATTATTCCTGCTATTATGTCTTCCAAGGAATCTTGCAGAATTTTGATATATAGATAAGAGACAGCTTATTGTAAAAGTCCTTAAGAGGGCATTTTGTTCTACGTAGTCAATTTTTTTTTGAATCATTAAATAATAAACACAATGAAATCCTACATTCTCTGCCTCTTTCTTATTCAGTCCTATCTGACTCTCCATGACCCCATCTGGAGTCTTCTTGGCAGAGATACTGGAGTGGTTTGCAACATTTCCTTCTCCAACTCATTTTACAAATGAGAACATGAGGCAAACAGGGCCAAATCCACTTGTCTAGGGTCACACAGCTAGGAAGTATTGGAGGCCAGATTGGAACTCATGAAAATGAGTCTTCCTGATTCCAGGCCTGCTGCTCCACCTATCTACCTCTTTTAGTTAATTGTAAAACGGTGAAGATGTGGGCCATTGTTGAGGTGGGCTTATAAAAACTTTCTTAGAGTCAACTAGCTGGCATAATGGATAGAGGCCCTGGCATCTAGAAAAATCTGAGTTTGAACCTTGTCTCAGACACCTACTGAGCTGTGTGGGCGCATCACTTAGGCCCTGTCAATTTCACTTTCCTCATCTGTAAAATGGGGGTCACAGCATGGATCTCACAGGTCTGTTGTTTAGATCCAATGTAGTAATACATGTGAAGCGTTTTGCAACCCTTAAAATGTTAGATAAATGTGAGCTAAGGTTACAGTTATTACCAATACCCTTACCGAGGGTGCCCTTGAGCTGTCTAGAGATGACTCATATGGATTTTAATTATAGATGGGAAAAGAAGCATCTAGGGCAGTGATTACTAATGTTTCTCAGTCACCTTTCTTCAGCATTAATAAAGCCCAAGATGGTTTTCAGATATCTTGTGCACTGGTCCCTCAACACGCTCACAATTGTATGGTTTCCAGTACAGATTCTTACTCGAAGGGGACTTGGTCCAATACAACTGCTTTCCCCATCTTTGGTCCTGTTGATGTCATTTTCTGCCTCCTCTATAAACATATCCAGGTGTTTCCACTGTCCTTGACAGAGAAAACAGTTTCCTAAAATGATTTTTTTTGTGTGAATTCTTTCCATTTTATTTTTGCTTTTTTCGTCTTCCTTCCATTTTCATCCTTGAGTGCACTTGGGGTGTCATTGCTTGGATGGATATGTTGCCAAGTCATTGTTAGACTGGTTTTCCCCTCTGCTGCTTTTCTCTGTTTTATGAGACACTTATAGTTATTAGTTCATAATTGTCCCTCCCACTTCTCTGTAAGATTTTACAGATGAGTTTAGATTCTAAGCCAGTGTTGCTTTTGGCAGCCACTTTTCCCATTTAGTCAATGTTTGCTGACTAAGGTACTTTTTGGTCTTCTTATTGTGGTGATTAAGGTACATCAGTTAAACTCCTGGATAAAAAAATATAATCAATGTTGATGTCTATGTCATTCCTGCTGTCTATTTCTAGTTTTTAATTTTCAGTTACTGGCATAATTAGATTGAGGTTAAGTTACTTCAGCTATTTTCATCATTCTCATCTTTCTTTCCTTCTTTTTGCTGGTTCTGCTCCTGTTTCAGTAAATCTGTGTTCTCATTGATAGTCAGCTGACTAAGGGATAACTCCCACATCAATAATGCCTTTTCCTGTCTGTCAAAATGTAATCTATTTTGGTTTTTTTAATGTTATTTGGTGCTCACCATGTCTAGCACCTACTAATACTTTTTTTAATAAGCCTTTAATAAGCTCTTGTTGATGATAATATAGAGACCTCCCCCTCCCTCCCCAAGACAGCATGCACTCTTACGTGTGTTCTACACATACATTCTTATTAAACACATTTTCACATTAGTCATGAGATCTAAGTCTTTGAGCACTCTCAATCTTTCTTCCCAAACACTGATTTCCCATGTTTTCTTTACATCTTTACCTTTTCCTTACTGATACATAAGGTCACCAGGTGTCAGAGTTTATGTTGATTCAATTTAGGTGATGTTCTCTGATGAGCTGAGGTCCTCTACTGCTCTGGTCCTTTCACCATACTGCTCTTTGCTAGGTAGTCCTGATCTAAAAAAAAGGGGGAATAAGTCTACAAGCTATGAGCCTATGATCTAGAATTCAATTTCTTGGAAAATTCTACAAATGAATCATAGAAGAAATGGTTAATTAATGTGTTCAAAAGGAAGATGTAACTACAAAGTGTCAGTTTGGCTTTATCAAGAATAGCTTTATTTGCTTTTATGGCAGGATTACTCAACTAGTAGATCAAGAAATGGTGCCGATAGAGTGTAATCAGATTTTTAGTGAAGCATTGATAAAGAATTTCATGCTATTCTAGTGAAAAAGATGAAGAAAGATGAATTAAATAACCTTATAATAAGATATGATTATCTAACTTGATGAATGACTGAATTCAAAGAGTAATTGTTTGGCCCTATCATCTTTAAAATTATCACCAATTGGAGTTGTGAATTGACCCAACCATTCTAGAGAGCAATTTGGGACCATGCTCAAAGATTATCAAACCGTGCATACCCTTTGGCCTACAATACCACTTCTAGGTCTGTATCCTAAAGAGATCATAAAAAATGGAAGAAGACCTACTTATACAACAATATTTTAGCAGCTCTTCTGGTGGTGGCAAAGAATTGAAAATTGAGGGAATGCCCATCAATTGGGGAATGGCTGGGCAGGTTGTAGAATATGAATGTAACAGAATACTATTGTTCCATAAGAAATGACGAGCAGGTGGGCTTCAGAAAAAACCTAGAAAGACTTACATGAACTGATACTGAGTGAAGTGAGCTGAACCAGGAGAATATTGTATATATAACAGTAACAACAACTTTGTTAGACTTAGCTCTTCTCAACAAGGCAAGGATCTAAGATAACTCCAAAAGGCTCATGATAGAAAATAGTATCCACATCCAGAGAAAGAATTGTGGAATCTGAATATAGATCAAAGCATACTATTTTCTCTCTTTTTTCTTTCTTTCTCATAGTTTTTCCCTTTTGTTCTGATTCTTCTTTCACAACATGACTAATGTGGAAAAGTTTAAGAAGCTGGAACTCCAAAAACCTATGATCTATAATGTCTATGTTGCATGCCCTTGTTGGTCTGGGCTACCAGCTGCTGTTCTTGACTAAGATATATTGTTCTAGCTAAATGGCAGTTGCCAGGATCTTAGGATGTCCCACAACCAGAATTAAACTTGGGTCAGCTTAGACCTAACTAGCTAGCTCAAGAAAGCTCCAAGACATTTTATATCTCTCTTTTGTATTCACATTTTTTGTTTGCTGTCAATCTGTTTAACTCTTACACAAGTATGAGTTATTTTCAGAGCATTCCTTTTAGTTCTATAATATTTCTTGTTCCAGAAAATCACTGCCTAGGACTCTGTTACAGTTAAAGATACCAAGTGGTTACATCCAGACAACGTTTACTAAGCAGTGCATGCCAGTTGCACAACAAATGGGACCAAGGACATTGACCATTGGTTTCTTTTCCTTTTTTAATTTTTAAATGAATGTATTTGTTTTCAGTTTTCAACAATCTCTTCCATAAGTTTTACATTTTCTCCCCCTCCCTCCCCAAGACAGCATGCACTCTTACGTGCATTCTACACATACATTCTTATTAAACACATTTTTACATTAGTCATGTTGCATAGAAAAATTAAAATGAATGGGAGAAACCATGAGAAAAAAAACAAAACACAACAAAAAAGAAAATAGTCTGCTTCATTCTACATTCTGGCTCTATAGTTCTTTCTCTGAATGTGGATGGCATTTTGCATCCAAGAGTCTTTTGTAAATGTTTTAGGTCTTTGCATTGCTGTGAAGGACTAAGTCTATCAGAAACAGTCCCCGCACACTGTGGCTCTTACTGTGCACAGTGTTCTCCTGGTTTTGCCCATTTCACTCAGCATCAGTTCATATGAGTCTTTCAGGTTTTTCTGAAGTCCATCTGTTTGTCATTTCTTATAGAACATAGTATTCCATTGTATTTATACCACCTACCACAACTTGTTCAACCATTCCTCAATTGATGGATATCCCCTTGATTTGCAGTTCTTGGCCACCACAAAAAGAACTGTTGTAAATATTTTTGTACATGTTTATCGTTGGTTTCTACCCAGTTAATATACCATTTGGAGGGAGTGAAAATAGGAGAAAACACGATGAAGTGATTATGATACCAGGTTTCTTAGTGATGGAGGATATATGAAGACAGTCAGGCAAGGGGTAGAGGGATAGTCATATGATAGAGTGACAATGGGGAGGGGGAATAAACTTGTGACTTAAAATCAGGAGACTTAGAAGAGCCTGAAACTTAGCCTCACTAAATGGTAGTTAAAAAACAAAAGTCACTTATGCTATTTTTAATGTTACAACTCCAGGCACCCAGACTTATAATCTGGATGTCATTCTGGACTTATCACTATCATCCAGCCCCCATAATCAAACAGGTATTAAGCCTTATTCATTCTACCTTAATATCTTTCACATGTGTCCTCTTCTCTCTACTCACGTGGTCACTGGTCTGACTACCTCTCATTTGAACTATAATAGCAGTCTCCCAATTAGAGTCCTTGCCTCATGTCTCCCACACAACTGACAAAGTGATTTGTATGAAGCTCAAGTCTAACCAAGTCACTCCCCTACTCAGTAAACAGCAGTGACTCCCTATTACCTCCAAAATCAAATATAAACTGCTCCATTTGACTTTTCAACAGATCCAACCCAAACCAATCTACCTTTCTGACTATCTCATGTATATCCTTGCCTTGACTACCCTCTGTTATCTCGCCATACTGGTCTTAATATCCTTCACACATGATATTCTATCGCTTGTTCCTGTGCTGTTGGTCTCCCATTCTTAGAATACCTCCTTCCTCTCCTCTGCCTCACAGAATTCCTTGTTTCCTTCAAAACATAGCTCAAATGCCACCCTTCCTAAGAATTCTTCCCTGATCCCTCTTCAGTTATTGGCGCCCTTTCCCCACCACCAAATCTTATATTTATTTGTGTTTATATATATGTGTGTGTGTGTGTGTGTGTGTGTGTGTGTGTGTGTGTGTGACAAGTCTGCCCATGTTGTCTTCCCTGATAGAATGTAAGCTGGGGAGGGCCAGGATGATTTCACTTCTATCTCTGTAGCCCCCAGTACCTAGGATGGTGCTTGGCATATAGAAAACACTTAATAAATTGGTTCATTTGTTTATTGATGATTATTGTTTCTAGTTAGTAAACTGAAAAGAGGGCTGCTGGTGGGTGGACTGCTTTCAACCTCACATCACCTCTATTGCTCATGCAAATTACATGGGACTGAGCTGGGTGGAAAAGACTGAAAAGGACAAGTAACCCTTATTCCTCTTCCCCCATGATGCCCTTCACATCCCCTCCCCGCCAAAAGCCCCAAATTATGGCCTGTTACTCTGCATTCTATCCAGAACAAAGGTGTTGGTCTTTCTACACTTAGACTGGGCTTTTGCCTGACTTCCCCTAATTTCTGCCTAGTGGTTGTACTCCTGTCCTATGAATCTACCCAGAAGTCCTTTTTTCTTTTTACTATGACAGCCCTACAGATATTTAAAGACACCCCTTGTGTCTTCCTTAAGTCTTTCCCAGAATTGTTCTATTGACATAACCACAGTTATCCTCCTCCTCCAGAGACAAGGGGAAATCCAACATGGTCCAGTGGTTGGAGTCCAGATCCATCAGCAGCATACAATGCAAATGAATAAAGAAAACCAGTAAGAGCAGACGCTTTTTTTGTCCTTGTTGTTTAAAGTTCTGTAAGAATAACCCTTATTTACTGAATAGGTTGAAAATTAAACTGCACTCAACAAATTAAGTCTTTGATCTCTGTACCAAATGCAAGGTCCTGCCGAGTTGTTGTAACATGAGCCCCCTCTGTTGGACCTGTGGGGTCAAGACAGTAAGTAGTCTGTGTCAAGCAGAAGCACTAGATTGGCATAGAAAGAAAAATAGATAGATAGATAGATAGATAGATAGATAGATAGATAGATAGATGATAGATGATAGATGATATATATCTAGATAAGTAGATTGATAAAATTCAAGAGATAAATACATAGATATATAGCAAACAGGTAGATGATAGATAGATATACAGATAGATAAGTAGTTAGAGTAATAGAAAGATGGAGAGATGGATATATAAATAGAAAGACAAACAGGAAGAGATATATGGAAAGACAGATAGATATTAGATATACAGATAGATAGATAGGTATGCAGATATATAAGTAGTTAGACTGGTAGAAAGGTGGAGAGATGGATATATAGAAAGACAGGATAAAAAATAAAAGATAGGAAGAGATCAAAAAATAGACATAGGAAGAGATAAAAAGACATAGAAAGACAGATTGATAGAGGATAGAAAGGTAGATAAATAGAAAGATAACATATCTTCTCCTACCTCCTCTCTGCCTCCTGGATCCCCTGGTTTCCATTAAGTTTCAGATAAAATCTCATTTCCTGCAAAAAGCCTTTCCTGAGCCTCTTAATGACAGCATCTTTCTTCCTGTCTATC
The DNA here is from genome assembly GCA_028658325.1 of Potorous gilbertii. Lineage (NCBI taxonomy): Eukaryota > Metazoa > Chordata > Mammalia > Diprotodontia > Potoroidae > Potorous > Potorous gilbertii. Next base: position 671,508,746 of record CM053770.1, read on the forward strand.
CTCTTTAGATCTTGTTTGTACATAGTCATTTGCATGGTGTTTCCCCCATCAGACTAAGAGCTCCTTGAGGGCAGGGACTATTTCTGCCTTTCTTTTATCTCCAGCACTTAGCATAGTGCTTGGCACATAGTAGGCACATCAGTGTTGACTTAATTTGATTATATACTTATGTAATGGTAGTTTGGTGCATGCCCAATTAACCTAAAATGGAATCACCTCCATGAGAGATGCTGGGGGACACATGCTTCTAAGAGATGAGAGAATTGGTGCATGGACAGATGTTGCATTGGCCTACAATGAGACTGAGATCAACCATTGACTCCAGAGATGGAACTGTCAATACTGCTAAAGCAACTTAACCTGCCCTTCTCCAGCGTTTGGATTCCTTCCCTCATAGAAGATGACACCATGTCTCACTTAGACCAAGTGGCCCCGAGACATGGGCTTGGAATTTTAGTTTTAATTCATTTGTTCTTTTCAGTTCTAGGTACAAGGAATAGAGTTGCTGAGCCAGGAACTCAACCCACAAAGATCCAGGACCCCAAGAATTCAGCCTAGTAGTGAAGCCTGAGGAGCAAGGGTCCAGGATGCAAACCCAGGCTTGGGACTATGGACTTGAACTTGGTGGCATTAATGCTATATATAAAGTGAGCTAAACTGTAGATCTAATTTTCCTCTCTCCCCAGAGACCCTCAGTGTCAGAGGGATTATGCCATGAGGAGCTGAAAGGATTGTCTCTAGGTTTGTTTTTGCATTACCTTCAAAGTAAATATCCCTGTGTAAAAGTTAGTCCAATGTTTAGTGGTTAAGTGGAACTGGGTGATAGCCCTAGTCAAAAAGGCAGGTGCACACTTGGTAGAAACTCAAGCAGGGGAAGAGACTTCCCTCTACACCCTCAGGGAACCAGAGAAAGGGAGGAGGTAGTAAAATGTGACAGACCTGGCTCTCCTAGCTGAGCCAGAGCAAACCTATGTTACACATATACCTATGGATAATCTATATATACATTACATATACTAGACATACATAAATATCACACACATATTAGAATTTTGTCATTAAGAAATTCAGAAAACAATTTACTCTGCTATATTGCAAAAGATATTTACAAGTGCTAGGCTCATCAAAGGATGATTGGTTGGCTCTCCCAAGTCAGCAAGGACTTGGGTAAGTCAGGACAAACCATGATGCTTTCCAAGGATCCACAGGACAGCCACTAGGAGAAGAATTCTCTGCCCACAGTGATTGTGAGAGCCATTAAAAAAAACAAACAATGAGTTAGGCTGTGCTGGTATTGTGACCCTCATTCTGCAGAGAATGTTGCTGTGGTTTAGAGAGGAAGTGAATTCACCTACGGTCATGAAGCTAGAAAATAGCAGAACCCAGACCTGAACCTAGGACTCCCAACTCTGGGGCACACATTCTCTTCTTGTCTATTGATCCTGAGTTGACCAATTCAGATAAGAGGTTTCAATAGGCAAAGTTTATCTTCACTGAGTTAGATCCAATTCTCCTTTAAAAGAGTTGTTTAGGGGTAAAGCCAAGATGGTCGAGTAGAAGGACAGACCTTCTTTAGCTCTACACCCAAAGCCCATAAAATACCTATAAAAATGACTGTAAACAAATTCTAGAGTAGCAAAAACCGCAAAACGACAGAGTGAAAGAGATTTCCAGCCTAAGACAGCCTGGAAGGTTGACAGAAACGGTCTATTTTACTGGGCTCAGAGCAGAGGATAGCCCAGCCTTGGCTGCCTGGCTGCAGTTCCCAGTTTACTCAACCCACAAATGCCAAAGACAGCATCGATGGTCAGTGAGAAAGCTTTTTCCTCTGGGTGAGAAGGGAGCAGGGTCTGGCCCTTGCCTCAGGCCCAGGGCAGGCAGAAGTCACTTAGACACAGCCTCCATTTTGGGAACCCCCAATCTTAAGACCCAGGGGAAATTGTGCAGCTGATCTGGATCTCAGCCCTGAGTGGCTCTCCTGGGATGAGAAGGAGGAGCGCTGATATGGTGGAGCTGGAGAAGGTTGTGGAGAGGGTACCCTACTCGCAGATCCTGGGCAGAAAAACTTGTGGTTGTTCCTAGACCAGAGCACAGGCCAGGAGATGAGTAAACTCTTTTCCATTGATTGTGCCACCTTGGAGGAACTGAGAACTTACAGGTCCCTAGAGTATGCTGTCCACTTGACAAAGGACTCAAAAGTCAAGTAACTGGCTGGGAAAATGTCCAAAAAAGGAAAAAAAATAAGACTGTAGGAGGTTACTTTTTTGGTGAACAGGTATTTTCCTCCATCCTTTCAGGTGAGGAAGAACAAGGCATACTATCAAAGGAAGACATAAAAGTCAAGGCTTCTGCATCAAAACCTCCAAAATAAATATGCAATTGTCTCAGGTCATGGAAGAGTTCAAAAAAGATATTGAAAATCAAGTAAGAGAGGTGGAGGAAAAAATTGAAAGAGAATTGAGAGTGATGCAAGAAACTCATGAAAAGTGAGTCAACAGTTTGCTAAAGGAGATCCAGAAAAATGCTGAAGAAAATAACACCTTTAAAAACAGACTAATCCAAATGGCAAAAGAGGGCCAAAATACAAAGAGGAGAAGAATGATTTAACAAGCAGAATTAACCAAATGGAAAAGGAGGTTCAAAAGCTCACTGAAGGAAATAGTTCTTTAAAAATTAGAATAGAGCAGATGGAAGCTAATGATTTTGTGAGAAACCAAGAAATTACAAAACAAAATCAAAAGAATGAAAAAATTGAAGACACTGTTAAATGTCTCATAGGAAAATATCTCATTGGACTTGGAAAACAGATCCATGAGAGACAATTTTAAAATTATGGGACTACCTGAAAGCCATGATCAAAAAAAAGAACCTAGACATCATTTTTCATGAAATTATCAAGGAAAACTTCCCTGATCTTCTAGAACCAGAGGGTAAATATTGAAAGAATCCACTGATCACCTCCTGAAAGAGATCTGAAAAGAAAAACTCCTAAGAATATTATAGTGAAATTCCAGAGTTCCCAGGTCAAGGAGAAAATATTGCAAGCAGCCAGAAAGAAACAATTCAAGTATTGTGGAAATGCAATCAGAATAACACATGATCTAGCAGCCTCTACATTAAGGGATCAAAGGGCTTGAAATATGATATTCTAAAAGTCAATGAAACTAGGATTAAAACCAAGAATCATCTACCCAGCAAAACTGAGTATAATACTTCAGGGGTAAAAATGATCACTCAATGAAATAGAGGACTTTCAAACATTCTTAATGAAAAGACCAGAACTGAATAGAAAATTTGACTTTCAAACACAAGAATCAAGAGAAGCATGAAAATGTAAACAGGAAGGAGAAATCATAATGTACTTACTAAAGTTGAACTATTTATATTCCTACATGGAAAGATAATATTTGTAACTCTTGAGACTTTTTTCAGTATTTGGGTAGTTGGAGGGATTATATACATATAGACAGAGGGCACTGGGTGAGTTGAATAGGAAGGGATTATATTTAAAGAAAATAAAATTAAGGGGTGAGACAGGAATATATTGGGAGGAGAAAGGGAGAAATGGAATGGGGAAAATTATCTCTCACAAAAGAGGCAAGAAAAAACTTTTTTCAGTGAGGGGGAAAAGGGAGGATCTGAGAGGGGAAAAGTGAAGCTTACTCTCATCACATTTAGCTTAAGAAGAGAATAATATGCACGTTCAATTTGATAGGAAAATCTAACACTACAGGAAAGTAGAGGAGAAGGAGATAAGTGGGGTATGGGGGGATGATAGAAGGGAGGGCAAATGGGAGGAGGGAGTTATTAGAAGTAAACACTTTTGGGGAGGATCAAGGTCAAAAGAGAGAATAGAGTAAATTGGGGTCAGGGTGGAAGGAAATACAGTTAGTCTTTCACAACATGGCCATTATGGAAGTCTTTTGCATAACTACACATGTAGAGCCTGTATTGAATTGCTTGCCTTCTCAGTAGGGATGGGTGGGGAGGGAGGAAGGAAGAGAAGTTGGAACTCAAAGTTTAAGAAATGAATGTTGAGAATTGTTTTTGCATGCAACTGAGAAATAAGAAATAAGGTAATGGGGTATATAAATCTATCTTGCCCTATAAGAAAAGAGTGAAGATGGGGATAAGGAAAGTGAGGGATGTGATAGAAGGGAGGGCAGATCAGGGGAAATGTAATCAGAATGCATGGTATCTTGGTGGGGGAGAGAGATGGGGAGAAAATTTCGAACTCAAAATCTTGTGGAAATGAATGTTGACAACTAAAATGAATACATTTTTAAAAAAACATTAAAACAAAGAATATTAAAAAATTGTTTAATATTCATCATGCTTCCTAGCTATTTGAATTTCATAACAGAATTATCTAGGCATGCAGTTCCTCTTCTGAACTACATTCATGCAAATTACTTTATTATCACTTATTTTTAATAAGCATTTATACAGGCCTCCACACTTGCAAATTTCTTTGCTGTTATACCTTCTATATCAAGATTAGTTCAGACCATGTTGGAAAAAAATACAGCCTCTTTCCCAGACTTGAAACCTTAGAGTCCCCTGTCCCTCTCCATCACTCTTACCACTGAATCAGCTGCCAAATCCTGTCATCTTCCTGATGGCTCTTATATTTTGCCCACTCACCCTCTCCCACGCTATGCACACTTGGTGAGGCTGGCCAGGGTTAGGTCTGAGTTGAGTCACCAATTCTATAATGACCAGGTGTGAGGCAAGGCCTTGAACTTCTATTAGTGGCCTGCTGTAGGGCCAGGCCCTTGGGGTAGATGGAGTTCACCCAGTGGAGCCTCCCCTAGGTGGAGTATGGGGGAATGTATAGATGGGGCACCAGAAACTGATGGTTTCTAGATTAGTCAATGCCGGTCAATCCATCCACAGAACAACAGGGAAATGGACAGAGTGTGTTATTTTTAGGCTGAGTACCTTGTAATAATACTTCCCTGTTCAGATCAGACCTGAAGTGGCTTGGTCTACAGAACTGGTCCAAATCAAAGCACTAGCTTACTAATTATTTCAATTCTAAGCAGGAAAGCACTGGTTTTCTGGGGTAAACAGTTTGTCTGGGCCAGAATCAACTCTATACAGTTCAAAGAGGCCCCCTGTCCACCACAGCATGGACCCATAATATCCATGGAAAGTCTCAAGGATCAGAAGGAGAGTATATGTGTGTATGGACATACATATAGATATGTACATACGCATGTATAATGTCAGTTATGGTAATTAACACAGCTAGCCCCCTCCTCCTATAGATACTCTCTTTTCCCTGGGATGCCATCTTCCAGTTACAATATGCTATAATACAACTTGCATTTTATGAAATGTCTCCTGGGTTCACAGCCTGGGACATACCTAAACCTGGAATGTCTCCTCCTCTCTGCCTGATCACTCCTTCTGGCTCCCCTTCCCTTTCCAACCCCTTCTAGTCTCTAATTACATGGCTTAGCACAGTACCTGGCACATTAGTAAGCACTTAATAAATGTTTGTTGATTGATTGGTTAATTAATTCTCCAAGATTCTATCCTAGCCCTCTCCTCTTCCCCTTCTGTGTTCTCTCCCTTTGGCCAATCCTGTTCATTCTCCTAATTTCAAAGATCTCAATGCTGACAGTTTCTTAATCTCTATCTCTACCCCTGATTTTTCTCCTGTGTTTCAAACCCACAGTTCCCATGGGATATTTCTAGCATGGGATATTTCAACACACACACACACACACACACACACACACACACACACACACACACACACACCCCTTAGCGGTCCTTTCCAGCTGAGCTGATGATCTTTAAACTCATATTCCTAGTTCAGCTATTTACCTTTTCCAGCTCTGATGTTCTGGTGTCATTTTCCCCTCTTTCCTTTGCCTCTCAAAAGCTCCCTCCACTTCTATCCCTTTGCGGCATGTTCCCCTTTGTTCGCTTACCCCCCCAACTCTAAGTCAGGATCTCATTTCTACCTGCAAAATATAATGCATTATAATTCCCTCCTAACACACCTTCCCCTCTCTTCCTACTCCCTATAGTATCCTGTTCTCTTCCCTATTTACTTTTTCTAATCCATCCTTCCTACCATGGCCTGATACATCTTCCTTAGGCCTAGAACTGGTCTTAAACTCCACTCAGTCCCCCTTGGCAGCTCCCTATTATCTAGTAAATAAAACAAGACTCTCACCAAGGACCCTTGATAGTCTGGAACCATCTCACCTTTCCAGCCTTATCTCCCACTACTTTCTTCTGCACATGTTGAACTCCTGCTAGATTGGATTATTCATTATCTCCTATGTCTCATTTGTGCTTTTTCAGCCCTGTGGCCTTTGCTCAATACTGTTGCTTATACCTGGCATGCCCCCTCCTTCATCAACCCTACCCATCCTTTTATTCTTAGCCTAAGTGTACTCTCCAAGAAGCCATTGCTGATACTCCAGTCAGAGTCCTGTCCCCTTTGACTCTTCTAAACCTTCTTTTATGAACCAGTGAGAGTTCTAGGGACTGTCCTCCATTCCCCACTTGCACCAGCAGAAGACAGCTTTTCTCCTCAGGGTTCAAGGGATTCTATAGGGCATGAGCCCCCACTGGTGTGCTCCCTCCATTATCAGTAGATATCAATGTCAAATAGCAGGCCTAATTAGCTTTTAGTTAAGTGTATTTGCTAAGGTGGTGTCGTAAGAAAAATCGGTTTGAAAACTTCTCCCTGAAATGGCTGCCCAGAATCCAAGAGAAACTGTGCCCAGGCCTAAAGCACATGGGGCAAAGGGGTAGCTCATAGCTCCTCATCAGGCACAAGTCCTTTTCTCCTTTTAGGGAGTCCTTATTATACTTTCCTCAGGCATGGGTATGTTGGGCTCCCCATGGAGTTCAGAAGCTGCCTTTATTTGTGGTGTCTGTTTTGTCTTCAGGTCTTGATGCAGACATTACCATCAGCCACTACTGTTCCAGAGACACTGCTAGGGTCCTGCTCTTCCTACCTTTCCAAATTCACAGGGTTATCCTCTGGTCAAGAGGGGGTAGAGACAAAGATGCTCTCCTCTTCCCCAAGGTGAAGGGCTTAACTGGAGCTTCTCCAATACTAAGCAGTTTTGCAAATGGACTGTTAGATTCTGAGCTAGCTTGTTCTTTTTGCAGATCAGTGGAGACTTGAAAGCAAATGTTCAAGTGAACTCTAACACACATTTACCTCAAAAAATGGTGGTGCCTTCTGGAGGTTCTATGGGGAAGGAGTCTGGGTATTACATTTCTGCTACAATATTCTACCGGATTAATAATCTCCTCAAGATGAGAATTGCCTCCAGTAGTGTACATCACAATCCTTCTATGCCTTTTACATCCATGTCACACTTATATCATGCCTAAATCTGCCTCTTTGCAACTGCCTCATAATAACCCTTGGGGAAGACGCTATGATCATCCTTATTTTACAGAAAAGGAAACTGAAGCTTGTAGACAGTAAGAAATTTGCCTATGGTCACATAGCTAGTAAGTGACTCAGACAATATTTGAATTAAATTCTTTCTGACTCCAAATCTAGCACTCTATTCAAAGGATTCTCCCACCCCCAAATAGATCAATTTACACACTGAATTGTATCCCACTGTAGTAATATAGATTGCTCTCCCTGTTGCTGTCATTGGGCAATTTGTTCTTTTGGGCATAGATCCTGTGCAACTATTTGCTTTGCTGGACCCTTGACACAACTCTGACCATAGGCCTACTTTGACTGATGGGGGGGTTGGACCCTAGAGTTGGGGAATTTCTGGCCTATAATGGATCTCTAAGGGGTGGAGGTGAGGGATGGTTAGGGGGAAAGGGTGCTCTCAGGAACCTTTAATCAATTGGATGAGTTTTCAGTCGTCTTGATTAAATTACAAGGCATGATCTTTGTCTGGAGTCATCTAAGAACTGTTATCTCCTCATGAAAAGTGTGGGTATGCTCATGTTCTGTTGAAAGGACACCAAACTCTTGATTGGTGAGGTTCTAGTGACTAGGGATGCCTCCAAGATGACTGGCCAACTGAGACTCAGGAGGTGGGACTTAGACTGGAGTAGCCTCTTCTCTGTGACCTATAAAAAAAATCAATCCGTTTGGGCTCTTAGATTTTTTTTTTCTTGTCCTGGTATACAGCAGGGCAGACCTGGTCCTGAAGGCAAGGGAACCTGTCTGTAAGAGCAGCATGCACTGCAGAAGACCTGAGAAGAGCGAGCCCAAGATGAAGAATGAGCCCAAGATGAGCCTGAAGAAGCCCATGGCATGGGCAGACATGTTTGTACCCACTTTACTCGAGATGGGAGGTCACAGACAATGTTGGTGAATTCCAAAGTCATGGAGGAAAGCATTTGGTTGGTTTTTTTCTCTAAATTCCCTAGGCAAGTGTGATTCCAGAATCTAACCTTATAATGATAATGGCTAACATTTAAAGTGTCTTAAGGTTTACAAAGTGGGATATACTTAGATATATAGCATGGACATAGGTGTATAGGTATGAAGAGAGAGACATAAAGAGACTTGATCCTCATAACAACCTCAGGAGGTGGGTACCATTACAGATGGGGAAATTGAGCTGGAGGGGCTAGGTGACTTGGCCAGCACTGCATGGTTAGTACATTTTTGAGGCAGTATTCTCAGTGCTTAGCGCTGTGCTTGGTATATAAATGGTACTTAATAAATTCTTTTATTTCCCTCATTTATTCATTGAAAGCCATGACAACCAGTACCTTGCAGGACAGGGCTGTAAGATCTGGAAAGTCTCCATTCCTGCTGGGCTCTTCCCGTGAAGCCATCAAACTTGAAGAGCTATCTAGGGCAAGTCTCCAGGTTACTGGCCTCAATGACTTCTGCCTTCAGCAGCATTTATAGGATAACAAATGTCCCATGACAACGAGAACAGGACCTTTTGATGTTCTGTTACCTTGTGACCTTAAACAAGACTTCTCCCATCTCTAGACCTCAATTTCCTCCTCTGGAAAAATAGATTCAGTGACTCTCAGTCTCATTTGAGCACTTTGAGACTTACTTAATTCAGGGGCAAAGGTTGGGTTATTTAGAAGCTTTCAGTCATTTGGACCCATTTGTTAGATTTCATTGTGGTGGTTGGTGCCAGGCCAATGTGGTTGGTCTAAATTCTTATCAACAGATTTGTATGTTATTTGGTCTGAACCCAGTCCTAGCATGCCTGAATTCCAACCCCGGCTTTATCATTCATTAGTAAAGCCACAATTATAGACTGAAATAAAACTGAAATAGGCCAACTTATTCATAGAGGAGGAGACACGATTTTGTGGGCACTGAGGGATCTAACTCCAAGATATATGAAAGAGGAGAGGATATCAAAGCCTTTCCCTCTGAGGTTTAGCCTCTCTGTATCTATATATCTAGACATTCTATTGATTTATTGATAGTTAGATCAACTCATGTAAATATATTTACATGTTATCTCTCCTATTAGAATATGTGCTTCTTGAGGTAGGGACCATCTTTGGGTTCCCAATACTTAGTATAATGCCTGGCCCATAACTGCTGTTTAATAAATGCTTGTTAACTTGTCAACCTAGAAAAATATTACCAAGAGAATAGTGGTGAACTACTGACCCATATGCCTACCTTACCATCTCTACAAAATTTTATGAGAATGATCTACATACATATATAAGGCATCCTTAATGAAAAGCAAACTTTCTCAGCAGATCACATCTTTATAGTTACACAACTGCCCGAAAGGCACAGTGGATCCAAGATCCTTCTGAGCTTATTGCTTGTAAAAAAAAAAAAAAGAAGAAGAAGAAGAAGAAGAAGAAGAACAAAGTCTTTGATTTGATAGAGCAAAATGATACCTTAAAGGTTTTTATAAAATGAGATTACTTGGTCAAAATCATGCCTTCTTGTACATACCTTCCCCTCTGACCCACCCTGCGTTTTAGTTTTCTTTGTGTGTTGTCTTCTCCCATTAGAATGGAGAGAGGAAGTATTTATTCTGCATTGGGTCTGGCTAGGAAAGAAACAAGTTGATTATTTTGGTGCAAAGAAGAGCATCAGATAAAGGACAGGGTTACCATGGTGGATGGGAAGGAGATAGCACTGTCCAAAGCTTATTTGGCTTTGCTCTTTGAAGAAAAGCAATCTTTGGATTAGAAAAGGCAGAAATACTATGGCTTATTAAAAAAAAGTATATAGATGTCCTTGAGGAACTCAAGTCCCCTGAGATCAACGAACTGTGTCCTCTGGTGCTGAAAGAATTGGCAGATGTCATTGCTCGGTCATGGTCAACTATCAGAGATAGGGTTGTACTGGAGCCAGTTTCAATGTGAGCATTTATACTTCAGAAATTGCTATAGATTAGGGCTTGATTTATTGTCTGGTTGATTTTTAGACTTAAGGAAGTGTTAAGAAAATTTTAATAATGCCAATTAAACTTAAAATATTCCTTGGGGGGTGGGGTTTGTTCAATATTTACCAGCACAACCCTAACTGCAGAAGTTAACTGCAGAACTGGAGAAGGCATATACTTACTTGGTTTTACAAAGGGATTCTGCAAACTATACTACTTCAATTCCTGAGAAAATTCTAGAAGACATAGTAAACAAGTAGACCACAAAGAGCCAACCTAGCTTCATCAAGAACAGGTCATACCAGACTAATCTTATTTCCCTTTTTGATGGGATTTCCAAACTGGAATGTGGCATCCCTTAGTCTATAGCTGCCCTTCTCCCTATGTCCTTCTGAACATCTGGGCTTCAGTCTAGAGAGCAAGGGAGGAGGTGTTCACAGGAAATGAGTGATACAGCTCTAGCTGGAAGTACCATGCTGAAGGCCAGGGAGAAACACATTAGAACATATAGTGGATAGCTTTTTCTTTTCTTTTCTTTTTTGTTTTACTGGGGCAAACTATTGGGTCTGTCTATGCTGTTCTAGCAGCAATGAGTGAGTTGGAGCCAAAAGAGGTTCTAGATCACTGACCAGAACAGAAAAACCCAGACCAAGAAAAACTGTTTTTTCTCAAGTCCAATCAGACTATAAGTTCCTTCCCCATTGCTCCAGTATTTCTTTATCTGCCTTCTTCACCACCATCTTCACCAGTCCTACTTGATGCATGAATATCCTACAATGAATTTTGAGCTATGATGTATTATTTATACTTCTTTGGTCACTCAATGGAGGACTCAAATTGTATATTTTTTAGAACTTCAGATAGATTCCCATGTCTGGGGGCCTTCCAGGAACTAGAAGAGCAACAGAACTTGCAACTACTTACTAGATGTTTTTATGCATGGTTCTCTTGTTATCATGCATTGATTATTTGTTTATTGACTCCATGTTGAGTAAAAATGCTGTTTAGAGTGTCCAAGCATATGTGTCTGTTTTTTGTAGGGAGCAAGGATTCTAAAATGCCCTGAAAGGCTCAAGAGGTCATCAGACTGAACTGAAAAATTTGAAATTTAACAGTGAAAAATGCAAAGTTTTCCACTTAAGTTAAAAAAAATCAACTTCACCAGTACAAAACATGACATTCAGGGCCAAGTCTTACTCAGGTCAATCTAGTGGCCCAGGATCAGGCCTCAAATAAAAGGAGACACTTGTGGACCACATAACCTCTAATAAAAGTTTATTCAACAGTATCATGGAAAGGCTACTCAACAGCGATACACTGTTGGTTCAGTTGGCTGCAGTTCACCTTGGCACTCCCCTTGCCCCTGCACCCCTCCCAACTCACCAAGGGGACACAATCAAGAATTGTTTTGACTTGTATGGCCATGGAAGTTAGCTAAGACTGAGGAACCTAATTACTTATGGGCTGAGATTTTATGCCTTAGGAGACCTGGAAGTTTGATTGGTTGTTCAAACCTTAATTCCCTGGACCAACCAAGTCTCTAAGGTGGTCTTTTTAAAGAAGTTTAGGACATGCACGAATTTCTAGCTATGCAGAAGTGTTTATTGATATGGTTCCTGAACACATTAGTAACAGACATTGCTATAAATAACCAGACACAGTTCATCCAAAAAAAATATGGAGAGTTGAATGGAATGCAAACTTAACATATATGCAGCAACAACAGTATGATATAGTAGAAAAAAATGACCAGGGCAGGAATTGCAGGCCAAAGGGAAGACTGCATTTCTGTCACTCTGAAATAACAGAACTTTCCAGCTGACTGATTATTAAATGAATTCAACAACAGTCTACTGACACTCCAAACAGGACAAGCTCACAAACATGCTGGTCAGATACAAACCCAGGTCAGGAACTTGCAGAGCCCAGATCAGGGAGCCAGTTATCAGATTTTGCTCTGGGTCACTATGCCCTCCCACACTAAGTGCAGTGAAAACTTGTGGGTCCCCAACTTGAGCAGTCCAGAGATTCTGAATAATGCAACACTGAACACCACAAGAAAACAACAGCAGGATCAGCCTGGACATTCCCTCCAGATGTATACAGAGTCCAACACTAACATAAAGGTTGAAGTCAGGATGCAGGCTGGAGGAATGCGCAAACAAACAAAAACCAATACCATTATAAAAAGCTGTTATGGTGATAGGGACAATCAAGACACAAATACAGAGGAGATTTATTCCAAAACGTACAAGAAAAGCCACGAAGAAAAACATAGCTTTGGCATAAATTTAAACTAGACTTCTAGGAAGAGAAAAAGAAAGAGTTTAAAGATATTCTTTTTTTAGATAAAATGAAAGTTCTAGAGAAAAAGATGGGACAATGGGGGAAGAAGAGCCATAGGAGAAAGAATTGGAAGAGATACAAAACCTTGACCAAGCCTGAAAAAAAAAATTCTTTAAAATCAGAATGGACCAAACACAGAAGAGGCCAATAACTCCATTAGACAGTAAAAAAAAAAATTATTAAAATAGAGTCAAAAGGTTGAAAGAATAAAAGATAAAGGTATTTCATAGCAGAAACAACAGAAAAACTGATTGTCAAGAAATTTAAGAATGATTGAACTACCTGAATATCATGATCAAAAAAAAAGGGGGGGGTGGAAGCTAGAGATAATTTTTCAAGAAGTCATCAAACAGCCCAGATCAGGACCAGAGGGCAAAGTAGAAACAGCCTCTATTACTTCCTGAAAGAAACCTCAAAATGAAGATTCCCAGGTACATTATAACCAAAATCCAGGGCTTCCAGATTAAAAAAAAAATACTACAAACATCCAAAAAGAAAGAATTCAAGTACCGAGGCAGCCACAGTCAGAATTACACATGATTAGCAGCCGCCACTGGAAAGGAGAGAAGAGCTTGGAATATGACCAGCAGACAAAGGATATAGATGTAAAATGAAAAATAACTTATCCAGTAAACTGGAATATGATATGGATCTTTAATGAAATGGAGGACTTCCAAGCTTTCTTTAGAAACTTTGACATTCAAACACAGGAGTCAGGAGAAACATTAAAAGGCAAAGGATAAACATGGAGAGGCTACATGTGCTCCACCTCTGCCCTCCAGGGTCACAGAGGAAGGCTAATTAGGCACAAGGTCTAAGAGTCTTTCTCCTACATCTTCATGATCTTCAAAGCAGGACAGAGAGGGGAAGAAAACTATACCGAGGAAGAGAAAAGAAGATCAAGAAAAATAATCTCAGATAATGGGGAGGGGAAGGAGAAGGCCATCAATCAGTATTTAATACGTGCCTACTATGTGCTACGCGCCTACTATGTGCTAAGCACGGGAGATTCCAAAAGAGTCACAAGATGTTGCTGAGCTCCAAGTGCCTACAAGAAAACATGCAAACAAAAAAGGCAAAAATAGCTTTCTGCAGAACAGGCTGGGAAGGCCTCGAAAGGAAGCGGGGCTGGGATGGTCAGGCTGGCAGCCGGGGAGGAGGAGCACGTGCTGGGGGGGGGGAAGAAGGAGGAGCACGTGCTGTGGGGGGGAAGGAGGAGCACGTACTGTGGGGGGGAAGGAGGAGCACGTGCTGGGGGGGGAAGGAGGAGCACGTGCTGGGGGGGA
>CM053770.1:671523214-671574561 GCA_028658325.1 Potorous gilbertii
CACGTGCTGGGGGAAGGAGGAGCACGTGCTGGGGGGAAGGAGGAGCACATGCTGGGGGGGAAGAAGGAGGAGCACGTGCTGGGGGGGGAAGCAGGAGCACGTGCTGGGGGAAGGAGGAGCATGTTTTCTACTGCGCTCCTGGAGCCAGGTGTCCTTCTTGGGCGGTGCATTTGGCTTCGTTGGGCTCCTTTAGGGGACAGTAGATTATTAAAATGCTCACTCCCTCTGTGGTTCCCCCAACACCTTATGTTTAAGTATTCATCCGTGTCTTTGATAAGTTTTATTAAAATATCATTAAACAGAATAGTTTTTGATGATTTTATTTCACTTGTGAATTCTCCTTTTCCATTTTTAACACAATTGGCATTTCTTTTCTCTTTTTAAAATAGGAATAGTGAACTGTGAAGAGAAAAAAGAGAAGGGATAAGATAGAGGGAGGAGGGGAGGGAGGAGGGGAGGAGGGGAGGGAGAAAGGGAGGAGGGGAGGGAGGAGGGGAGGGAGGAGGGGAGGGAGGAGGGAGGCCCCTCGGAAGAAGCCAGCGCAGCAGCGTCCCGGGACGCGGGAGGCGGGGCGCGAGGGAGGGGGCCCGCGGGGGTGGGGGTGGGGGGCGCGAGGAACGGAGCCCGCGACGGAGGGTGTGAGGGGCGGGGCCTGAGCACGCACAGCGCGCTGACGCCACGACGCCGGGCGGGCCCGCTGCACGCCGCGTCGCGCCGGGCCTCGTTGTGGCGGCCGGCGCTGAGGGGGCGGCGGTCGCTCGGCTGTGGTGGCGCCTCGCCTCGCCCGGTCTTGCGTGGGTCGGCTAGGATGCGGGCCTGGCCGGCGGCGCCGGTCCCCGCCGTGTCCGCGGTGTCCGTGTCGGCGGCCCCGGGCCCCCTCCGGCCTGGGCCGGCCCGGCCCTGAGCCGCCGCCCTCGCGGGGGGCGGGGCCCCGGGGCAGCCGCGGCCGCTCCGGCCCCTCCCCCGCCCCCAGCGCCGCCCGAGCCCGAGCCCGGCCTCCCTGCCAGGCCGCCGCCGCGGGGCCCAGCCCGAGCCCGGAGCCCGGAACCCCGAGCCGCCGCCCGGGGCCGCCCAGGGGGATGAGCCGCCGCAGTCGGCCAGCCTGAGCTGGGCCGGAGCAGCGAGAGCGGGCCCCGGGAGCGAGGCAGCGGAGCCCGGAACCACCCCCTCCCCGCCAGCCCCCCCCCGCGACAGCCGCCGACCCCCTCCCTCGAGTGACCCCCCCGCCGGCTCCCCCAGGGCCCCCCAGCCCTCCGCCCCCTTACACCCCTCCCCCACCCTCGCACGCACTCCCGGAAGATGGGGAACTGCCTCAAGTCCCCCACCTCGGATGACATCTCCCTGCTCCACGAGTCTCAGTCGGACCCGGCCAGCTTTGGGGAGGGCACGGAGCCGGACCAGGAGCCGCCGCCGCCCTATCAGGTAGGGGAGGGGGCCCAGCTGTCACCGGGGGGCAGGGTCGGGCCCCCACCACACCCCCCTTTGGAGGCGAGCCTGGTTGTGCGGAAGCGCTTTGAAAAAACCCGCCCGGGCTCGGCCTGCTCTCGTCCGGGGAGGGGGCGCCTCCCGCAGACCCCCCACCTCCCCTGGGTCCAGCAGAGCGCCCCGGGCTCGAGCGGCCTCAGGGAGCCCAGGCCTGCCCCAGACCGTGTCAGCACCGCCAGTCACAGTGCTTTGGGGAGGGGGCTGTAGCCGGGGAGCCCTGCCTTGGAACCGGAGGGGCTCGGTTCTTCCAGCCCCACTCGGGGCCTCCTTTGTTGATTCATGTGGTGACATCACTGTCTAGGGCTGTTCTTTCCTCCCGACTGGGTTCCGTCAGTGGCCTTCTCACACCAGAAAGACCTGAGTTGGCTTTTGTCTGCCCGGGAGGCAGGGGTGCGTGTTTAGCGTTACGTTTCCCGACCCTGCCTGGGCGCCCGAGGTACCGAAGGCAGGACTTGGAGAGGTGCGCCTCGGCCCGGGTCACCGCGAGTGAAGCCGAGGAGGCCGGTGCTGGTGCCTCCCCTGCCTGGGATCTTAGGAGATGAGGGCTGGTTCTGGGCGAAATGTCTCGTGGTTTCTACTCAGTAGGGATCCCAAAGCCAGGGAGACCCTCCCTGGAAATTTTGCTTGGTGTTGGTAATGGCACCTTCTTCAGCTTTTGACCTTCCTCACAACAGGAAATAATAAATTAACAGAGGTTTATTAAGGCCCTACTGTGTTTGAGGGGCTAAGGACAGAAGGACAAAGGCAGTGCAGCCAGAGGATCAGAGCTTTGGAGTTAGCAGGGATGGTCAAGGCCATGAGGTTCAGGCTCACACACATTCAGCGTCTGCGCCGAAATTTGAGCCGAACTCTTTTTGACCCAGACCATGGCTCTGTCCACGACTACACCATTCTCTACAGGAACTTAAATCCTAATGAACCAGCGAATCCTAAGAACTTGCCTCCAAGAAATGGACAGTCATCTATTGATAATTTGTTGTCAACTGGAAGACTTGGATATAATTTCAAAAAGAGGACTTTATCTTTTAGAGAAAAAAACTGTATTAACATATATATTATGCATACTTACCATACTTATCTCAACATCCTGTGAGGCAAGGGATCCCTATGCTATCCCCATTTTATATTTGAGAAAACTGAGGTCACAGAGATTTAGTGGTTTGCCTGTGCTTGTCACATACCTCGAAAGTGTTGAAGCCCAGGACTTACCACTGTCAGCCATGTTTCTGTGCTTTTTTTTCCTAAAAGGATAAGAAATTTGCTCAGGTTCATTATTCCCGGTGATTTAAAACATCCATCTTCCTGATGATTCTTTTCCTTTGTTAACGTAATACAGTGAGGAAGTAGCTTTGTCTTTTTTCTTTTTAAGAAATGGTAGATAATGAACACAAAACAAAGGAAATCTTTCATTTATGCCTGCCATGTCTTAAGGAATAAGTGATAAATGAAGTAGGAATTATTTTATTTCAGGGAGTAGCTAAGTATGCAGAGACAAACATGGTATTAGACCATACGGATTAGTTAGGATGTGGCCTTTAAATTTTGTTTCTGTTACACAACGTACATGTACACCAAGTCCTCTGTAAAATAAACTTACTAAAATTTACCGTTACTTCCATTAAACTCATTGAGGCGAAACATAATTTCCATACATTTATTATTTGTTGTACATACAACCTAAAATAAGCTTATTTTTTTAAAAGTTTGTAGTATAGACAACCTTTAAAATCAGTAAATATTATGGGGTTATAAATTTAGAATTGGAGAGGTTATCTAGTTCAACCTCTTTATTTGACAGAAAAAACAGCTTTGGCCCAGAGATAATTGACTTGCCCTACTTTACACAAGTACTTAAGTGATGGAGCCAGTATTTGAACCCAGACCTTCTGACTTCCAAATCCATCTGGCATTCTTACCCCCTGTGCCATTTGAAGATGAATGTAGTTGTATATCTTATAAGAATTGTTTCTGTTTACAATTCTATTTTTGTTTTACGTTATTAATCTTTTGTGGAAGCCAACCTAAAGATCAAATCTCAATTGCATTCTCAGGTATTTTCCCACTGTATTTTAGGCCCTTTTTTCTAAGATTCTAAGATGGACAATTTTATTCTGAACATTTAAACCTACAACTGTCCCATCCGCTCTCCCTTTCCTCAAGACACCATGCATTTGTTTGACATTTATTTAAACACTGTATAGTGAATAAGAAACTCCTCTCTTATAGGGCCTTGCACAGTCTAGTAGGGTGAGAGTGGACATTTAAACAGAGATTCTATTTCATTTCATATTTTAGTCATGGTAGAGATCTAAAGTGCAATGAGATCAGTTGAAGGAAGAAAGCATTTCCAGGAAGGTTTGTTGCACCCAGTCACCCGGATGAGAGCTTGGTAATGAATATTTATCAAGGAATGAGTGGTGCTTGGAGTATTTGCATGAGCACATTTACAATCTGCCCATTTGTGGTTTCGCAACATTACAATAATTTAAAATTTACTAAAAATTTCTCTGCCTATTTTGTGTTCACATAAGATTGTGGCAGACAGATATATATCAGAAATAGAAATTCTCTTTTGTTTTTGCTGAAGCACCCAGCCATGTCATACCCTTTAATGAAGATAAAGACTTTGGGGAGTAGAACTTTGAATTTATGCTCAATCACAACTTTGCCTTTTGTTCTTCAATCAGTTTTTCTTAAGGAATTAAGTGTGAAAATTTTGTGATTTGTGGAAGAACTATAATCCTCTCAGCCTGGAAGACCATATGTGTTTTATAATCTATAGGGAGATTATGTGACTTGTTACAAGGATATTAAGTGTTTCACATTTTCCTGACTCCAGTCCCAATAACTGTGCTGCCTTTTTTCTTAATGTGATTTGGGTAAAATTTTTAAGCTTTCTTCTGGGACGTCAGAAGGAAGGTTTTTTTTGTTTGTTTTAAATACTGTATTGCTCATAATGGTGGGAGTAAGAAGAAGAAACAATTGGTTTAAAAACATCATTCAGATAATGAATGGTCCAGAGTTCACCAGATTTAGGTACTGGGTTTCAGTGGTGAAGTAGAAGGTAAGACTTTTTAGAACTATATTTAGAAGCATCTTCCCAGTCCCATCCCTACCTCAGGGGAAAAAAAACAAAAGTTAAGCTGTTTTTTAAAATAAGGGTCATATATCTAGAGGTAGAAAAGGGCCTCAGAAGCCATCTAGCCTAATGCTCTTATTCTACAGATGAGAGAATGAGGCCCATGGAGGTGAAGTGACTTGTCCAGGGTGTTAGCAGAAAACAGGATTTAAACCCAGGTCCTTGGACTCTGGAGCACACAATGTTTTTTTCACTCTGCCAAAAGAGAATTCTTATGATTTTTCCATGTTTTTAGGAATTTTTTTCAAAGTAAATAACAAAACATCACATTTTGAATATTTTAAACTATGACTTCAGCCTTCTTCAAAGACATTTTTTAAACAACTGTGCACTGCAGAAGTCTTTGAAGGTAATCTTTTTCCCTTTCAGATCTCTAGTGTATCCAGTAAGCATTGCATATTTTTATTAAGGCTATAATTAGTCAAAGTTTAAATAGTAATACAGAGATGCCTCCTTTAGCCAGCATATTTAGGAAATGATGATTTCCCATAAGTGAAAAATGCAGCTAACTGAAATTTACTCCTTTAGTCATCAGTTTCATGTTAACTTTTTGTCAGATCTTTCTCAAGTATATTAAACCTTTCTATGCTAATTAAACAGGAGAATGAACCTACTTCATTCAGCTTTTTCTTAAATGTTTCCTATGTCCAGAACACCTGATGTCTTCTTTCCTACATGCTCCAAGCCTATCTCTTCTTCAAGACACTCACTCGCTTCTATGAAACATTCTTTCATCTTGTTCTGATAGCACTTACTGACTCCTGTTCATTTGATGCTCATGTACTGCCTGGTTTGGTTTGTCTCTTACCTACTCCACTGGATCTTTGGCTTTTCTCTTACCTCCTCCTACCCCATGTACTGCTTACTTGCCGCATGTCTTATATGTGATAGCAGTTCAGTCTTGTTGTTTGACCCACTGTATCCATAGTGAACTTTTGTTATTGTACCCTGAGCAATATGATGATGCCCACAGGCATCATTTTGCCCCTTTTGCTAAAAGAGTGGGGGGGGGGGGTGGAGAGAGGGAGAGCTCAGATTGCTGAGTTTGAAAACCTTCTGATTGTTACTTGTTGTGCCTCTGCCCTTCAGTGCTGCTGTCAGTGTGTCATCCTACTTCTCATTGGTGCTGTATTTTACACACATTTGTTTGGGCAAAAGCATAGAACAAGGTCTTGTGGGCTTTTGTGACAGCTGGTTTTGTAACTATGCTCTGGATGGCCAGGATAGTTGAAAGCCTGATTTCTGGATAAGTGGGATGTTATTTTCTATTCCAATTATACTAAAACAGCATTGCTTTCTTTCAGTGCCTGGCGCTCCCTTGATTTTTGAATGGTGAAAAATGTTTTCTCCTTCTAGGGTATGTCCAGGTGCTGTTCTAGGTCTTCCCCAGTTAGGTTTTGTACTTCCTTTTCCATTTGTCCACTTGTCTTTTTAAATTCTTCTGTGGTATCTTTTTTCATATTTTTAAAGTCATTGCTCAGTTTTTCTTCTGCTTCTCCAATTTGGCTTTTAAAGTCCTTCCTGAGCTCTTCCAAGAAGGTTCTTTGTATTTCAGACCAGTTCCTATTCCCTTCTGAAGTTTCAGGTGGGAGTACAGTCTTAATGCTGACCTCTTTAGTATTTGTGTTTTAGTCCTTGTCCCCATAGAAAGATTCTGTGGTCTTTTTTTTCTGCTTTGTTTCTTACTCATGATAATCACCTTTTTCCTGGCTTTTAAAGTAGATCTTTGCATCTGGGGCACAGGAGGCTC
Organism: Potorous gilbertii; assembly: GCA_028658325.1. Taxonomy (NCBI): domain Eukaryota; kingdom Metazoa; phylum Chordata; class Mammalia; order Diprotodontia; family Potoroidae; genus Potorous; species Potorous gilbertii. Next base: position 671,529,589 of record CM053770.1, read on the forward strand.
TGCCCCACAGTTCTTGTGCCTAAAACTTGAGGCTTTGTGTGTTGTGGCCTCTGATTATTTCATCTAGAAGCTAAAATGCTGCAGCTTACCTGGTGCTGAGCTGGCTGGTGTTGGAAAGCAAGGTGAGGTCTTTTTGGATTTTTCCCACAGTTACCCTGGAGCTAGCTTTCTAGCTTTCCTAAGTGTCAGGAGGGGCAGTCTGGCCACAAGAGATTTTCTCTGCTGAGCTAGAGCATAGGCAGGCTCAGTGGTTGCTAATTCTGTCTGTGCTAGTGTCTTCCCGATTCCCCTGAGGTGCTGAGGCACACCTGGGGTCCTGGTGTTGCTGGTTGCTGGCTTCACCTCCCTGGGGCTCAGGATGTTCTCCGAGTTTGCTGAGGTGGGGCTGTCTGGTATAGCTCTGGTCCTGCCCTGGTCTCCTTCAGGCACAGCACAAGGGACGCTTCCTAGCGATCTTACTAGCTTCATTGGCTAAGAAGAGACTTTTTACCCCTTCTGCTGCTCTCAGTGTTCCAGGGTTTTTCCCTGGGGAGTTATTCTCTGGTCTCATTAAGGTCAACAAGGGGAGGGAGCAATTACCAATCACTCCAACATCTTGGCTCCCAGAACCAGAACTCTGCTGTTTTCTAGATCTAACTGTAGGGTACTAGAAGGCAAGAACAGAGAGTTGTTTGCTGCTCAAGGGCCTGAATTCAATTCATTCTAATCAGCATTTATTAACTACTTAGTATAATCCAGCATTGTTCAAGGAGCTAGGGATACAAAGACCAACCCAAGAGGATACCTCCATCTAAGAATTTACATTCTACTTGGTAGAAATATAATGTGCACCCAAATAAGTATGAAATGTACACAAAGTGGTTATGATGATGAGGGAAGAACACTGGAAAGTCACTCTTTTGTAGGAAGTGTTATTGTCTATTGTAGGAAGATCTGATCTGGCCCTTAAAGGAAGCTAAGGATTCTAGGAAGGGAAGGTGAGAAGGGAAGAGCATATCAACCTTAGGGACTATGAAATGAAATGGCTTGGAGATGGGAAGGGATGTCACATACAGGCAATAAACAGTAAATTCCAGTTTGGCTGGAATGAAGAATGGATAATTAGCCTGAGAAGATAGTTTGGAGAGAGAATGTGAGTGACTTTAAATGCCAAACAGATGAATTTGTATTTCATCCTAGAGGCAGTAAAGAGCCAGGAGCCGGACATGGTCAGTGCCTTAGAAATGTCACTTTGGCAGCTGTGTGGAGGGTGAAGGAGATGCTGGAAACCAATTAGGAGGCTGTTGTGAGTGTCCAGGCCAGGGGTGATCCAGCAAGGCTCAGGAAATGATTGATGTGGGAGGTGAGGTGAAGGAGGAGGAGTTGATGAAAACTACAGTGATAGGACTGGGGGACTAGAATGGTATCAATAATAATACTCATTTATGTATGTTTTAAGGTTTATAAAGCACCTTACATGTGTTAGCTCATTTGATTCTCGGGAGGAGCTTTTATTACCCCTGTTTTATAGATGAGATATAACTAAGGCTGGGAGAGGTAATTGTCTGAGGCAGAATTTGAACTGCGGTTGAAATGACTCCAAATCTCTGACTCCAAATCCACCACTCTATGCACTGCACTACCAAGCTGCCTGAATGTAGGAAATCAGGAAGAAGTGTTTTTAGGGAATAAAGATAAATGAGTTTTATATTGACCATCTTGAGTTTGTGATGCTCTTGGGACATCCGGGTGGCGCTAACCAGCTGGCAGTAGCTCAAAAAGGAGATGAGACCTGCATATATAGGTTATCTACATGACAATAAGGAAATTGATGAGATCACCAAGAGAAGAAAATTGGCCCTTGGACAGAACCTTGGAATATATTTGACCACACAGTAAAGGAGCCAGTGGAAGAGACACAACCTGTCTTTTTAGACTTATTTGCTATTACTCATTCTCATACATTTTAGGTTCCAGTCAAACTGTCTGACTTGATGGGCCTCTATACACTACCTTGCATCTCCTGCTTCTGTGCAGAAGGGATCCTTGACCCCAAAAAGCTTAAGAACTCCAGTCTAGAAGGTGGTGCTTGATCGAGCTTTGAAGTGAACTAGAGATTTTTCAAGAGGCAGAGGTGATGAGGGAGTTCATTCCAGGCATAGGGCTCAGCAAATGCATAGGCCTAGAGACTGGAGATGGAATAGTAAGAAGGTCAGTTTGACTCACTGGTAAAAGGGACCAAGGGAAGAGCTGCCTCTTGCTCTGAAACGGGAGCAAAGGAGGGAAGCCAGTGGAGTGTGATACTGAGGGGACTGAAGGTGTAGAGAAGGGAGCTTAGGATCTACAACTTGGAGTAAAGGAAGTGTCTGTCATTGAGAAGATTTGAGGAGTGAAATAGGGAGGGGATTAGTAAAGAGTAGAAGGGTGGCTGGGGTAGGTAGCTCAGTTGAGGTGTGGTAACAGATTGGCTGTGGACCTAGTCAGTTTGCATTGATTACTTCTTGAGCTACTGGAATGTAGCAACTTGCACTCAGAAGTGAAGGTAGTACACTGGGGAACTCTAGGATTGGAATTTGGAAGTGGATGAATGGTGATAAAAACAATAGGGTACTGGGTAAAGATAAGGGAGTGGAGAGTTTAATGCGAAATTAAACTGTGGTATTAACTATTGGGTCTAAGTGTGAAGGAAACCACTGAGGTGTAGGAAAAGGCATGAGAAAGAAAAGAGAGTTTAAGTTCTTGTTTTGTGCTAAGCACTGCTGGGGATACAAATGCAAAAGCAAAGACAGCTCCTGCCCTAGAGGAAGCTAACCCTAAATCTGTGAATTGTAGTGTTTTGATTAGGAAGTTCCTATGGAAGTGGTGCTATGGAAAGAGCCATGAAGTTAGAGCCTGGAGGAGGCCTGACTTTGGGATAATCGAGGAGGAAGGGCACACAGTCACTTACCTTCTCTGGCCCCCTTTTTCTGTAATATTAAATGGAAAGATTAAAAGTATTTGCCTTATAGGGTCATTGTGAGAACCAAACAAAGATAATGTATATGAAGCATTTGGCACTGGAGCACTTAAAGAACTATATAAATATTAGCTATTTTAATTATCTTCAAAATGAAGGGGCAGCTGGTTGCACAATAGATAATGTACTGAGTTTAGAATCAGGAAGGTCTTAGTTCAAACTCTGCCTTCACTTACTGATTGTGTCACCCTAAGTAAGTCACTTAACCTCTCTCTGCCTTATTTTCCACATATGTAAAATGGAGGGACCTACCTTCTGGAGTTGGTGTGAGGATTAAATAGAAAAATATTTATAGAACACTTTATAAACCTTAAAGTACTGTATAAATGCTAGCTATTATTAAAAGATTACCACTTTTCAGTATGGTATCTTTATGACCTATTCAGTAAATTCAAGTGGTACCCTTTTACCTCCAGGATCAAATATAAAATCTCTGTTTTGCTTTTATAGCTTTCATAACTTAGGTGTGACTTTCCCAAGGTCGTAAAGATAGCCGCAGAGCTAGGATTAAGAATGGTGGGCCTCCTGGTTTTAGACCAATGCAGTTTCTTGAAAAGTGTTTGTAAATCAATTTTTTGTTAATTGAACCATTTTAAAAGTACTGCAGGAGTTTAATATTTCATTATATGGTATAAATGAAATCATTATTTCCAAATTTCCCATTGTTCCCCCTTCTCCAGTCAAGTCAATCTCCTCACTACCCCCCCCCCCCCAAATTCAGAGTTCATTTCTGCTTCTGACTTTGTTCCTGGATTCCCCTTCCTCCTTTCTCTCACCTTTCCAAATTATACTCAATTTCAAGGCCTACTTCAAATCTTGCTTTATGTATTCTATGGAAAGGGTTGGTTCTATGAGTTTGGGTGACTTGGTTGGTTATTAGAAGGATGGAATCTTTAAACTTGTGTTCTGAGAAGGGAGAAGGAAGATGATTTTGGTAGTTGCCCTTTTGATTACCTGAGAGAGATCGGTTTGAGAATTGGGGCAGATAGATTCCAAGGACAGTATGCCGAAGGAGGAGGAATGTGTGATGTATTTATCATAGAGAAGCATTTCACTGAAAGACTAAGGCAAAACAGGATTTTAAAGTGGGCTTGAAGTTAGAGGGGCAAGTATTGAGAGCAATTTCGTTTTCACAGTATTATTGCTGATTTGAATTTAGGCAGAGGGGAAGATTTAAGGCTATGAATTCTTGTCCCCTAAGGAGAAAAAAAAATTTGCTTTGGAGCAACATTATTTGGAATGTTCACCTTTACATGCAAGAAGGGAAATGAATAGAAAATAGCAGATCAGAAAGATACTTTAGAGCTCATCCAGCTTCCTGCAAGTATTTCTTTCTAGTTTCCTGTTTTCCATATACAATCTGTACAAAGGGGATCAATCTAATATTGTTATTGTTATTTTCAGTCACACTCTTCTTGACTCCATTTGGGATTTTCTTGGCAATTTACTGGAGTAGTTTACTGTTTTCTTCTCAAGCTCATTTTTTGCATAAGGAAACTTAGGCAAATAGGACTTAGTGACTTGCCCAAGGTAACACAGCTAGTAAGTATCTGAGGCTGGATTTGAACCCAGGTCTTCCTGACTCCAGGCCTGGCACTCTTATTTATTGGGCCATTCAATTGCCTTTCCTGATGCATAGATCTAATAATCATAAGTCACAGGCCGTTTAGTTCAACTCATACTGAACTCTACTACATCATTGACCAGTAGTCCACGTTTTCCAGTAAGATCTCCAGTAAGATCTTCTAAGATTGCCCATTTCACTTTAGAAAAGTTTTTAAGTAGTGGGAAGATTTTCCTAAATCTTTATTGGAGTTAGCCTCCTGGCTTCCTAGAAATCTTAGCTAAATCTATACTTTCTGCAAGAAGTCTTTCCCAATCTTCTTAACCTTAGTTTTCTTTGATTTATCCTGTACATATCTTATTTGTACCTAATTGTTTGCCTATTTTCTGCTCTGTTGGACTGTGAGCTCTTTGGGAGTGGGAGTGCCTTTCTTTGTGTCCCTTAGCATAGTTCTTTCTTTGTATCAGCACAGTTCTGCGCAATCTAAGTGCTTAATAAATGTTTATCAACAACCCAAATTATTTATGTCTGGGCAGAATAGAAGATGATATCTCAGGTTGAGAGTAGAAGAGTGACCCCTTCTACCCGATTGGTCAGATGTGATAGAGTCTTTGAGTCACACCTTGACTGGGGAGTCAATCAGTTGATAAGCATTTAAGTGACTGCTGTGTGGCAGGCGCTCAACCAACTGCCAGGAATACAAAGAATACAAAGAAAGACAAAAGACAGTCCTGATTCTCAAGGAGCTCACAGTCTTAACCGAAGAGACAACATCAAAAACTAGGTACAAACAACATACATGCAGAATAAACTGGAGATACTCAGTAGAAGGAAAGCAGCAAAATTAAGGAATATTGAGAAAGGCTTCTTGTAGAATATGAGATTTTATATGGGATTTAAAAGAAGGTAGAAAGCAGAAATGAAGATAGAGAGAATCCTAGGTGTGGGGTCATTCAGTCAAAAATGCACAGAAATAATGAGTGTCTAAAACCACAGATAAGCTTATCTGTAATGGCCATAAACTAGCCTTTCCCATAAGAGCAAGGTTGAAGTAAAAGATGTTCATTATCACCATTATTACTTATTATTGTACTAAAAATGTTAGGTATAGCAATAAGGCAAGAAAAAGAAATTCAAAGAATAAGCATAGGAATGAGTTAAAGGTCCAGCAAAAGAGCCTGAGGAGTGGTCAGATAGGTAGGAGGAGGGAGAACCAGACTAGAGTAGTGTCATGAGGGTTGTCAGCAATGTAGGATGACAACTAGTGGTGTTGGAAGGATCAAGTGAGGGTTTTTTGAGGATAAAGGAAACAAACATGTTTGTAGATGCTTCTGGGAAGCTGCCAGTAGATAAAGAGATATTAAAAGGTAAGTGAGAGGATGGGGATTGATGAAGGGGTAATCTGGAAAAGGTGGATGGAAATGGAACAGGAGTCATTGTGAGCAAAGTTATGGAGGTAGGAAAACATAGGATTTGAAAAGAAATAAAGCAGGAATCAAATAGGTGGAGAGGAAAGGGCCTAATGAAAATGGTATGTTCATACAAAGTTGGGGGGTGGGGACAGCAGCACTGGGTTCTGTAGTCTGTAGACTGACTTGACTGGAGTAGAGAAAGTTACCCACCTGGAAGGAATTAATAGAAGTAGGAGGAGCAGCAATCTTTTAGCATTTATATAACACTTCAAAGGTTTGCAAAGCACCCATAAATATTATTTTATCCTTACAACAACCCTGGGAGTGAGGTACTCAATATTATCCCCATTTTTTAAGTGAGAAACAGGTTAAGTGACTTACCCAAGGTCAGACCACTGCCTGACTTCAAGTTAGTACTCTGTCCATTTTGCCACCTGGCTACCTCTGAGATGAAAAAGAGGAGATTAATCAGAAGTATAGTCTCTCTAACCTTATTGAACTTCACTTCATGAATTCTTGGAGAAGCAGCACATGTAATGAATTGAGCCCTGGAATTGGAGTTAGGAGAGACCAGGTTCAAATTTTATCATGGACAAGTAGCTTAACCTCTGAGTTTCAATTTATGTTATAATGAGAAACAGCATAGTAGAGGGGATTGAGGTAAAGGGATCAGTTTTGGAGTCAGGAAGACCTAGGCTTCCAGTCATATATTATACATACTAGTTATGTGACCACAGGCAATATTCAATGAACCTTTCTGTGACCCTAGGCAAGCCTTTAAAATGGTAGATATTTTACTGCATTTTTGCAGTTTATGTACAACCCCCATTTTCTGGCCTCCTTTGTGTAAGGAAATACTCTTGTTGGCTGATGATTTGGAGCAACTAGGTGACCTGTGGATAGAGTGTTGGATCTGGAGTTGAGAAGAACTAAGGTAGAATCTTGTCTCTGCTACCTAACACGTGTGTGACCTTGTAACAACAGCTAGTTTCCTCACCAGTAAAATAAGAGTAACAATAGCTGCTACCTCCTATTATCATAAAATGAGATAATTTATGTAAAGCATTTTGCAAACCTTAAAGTGTTAAAGATGTGTTAGCTATTATTATTAGTTCACAATAAAAAAAAATCTTAAAGCATTTTTTTAAAAAAACTAAAAGTTGCTTATGTGCATCTGCAGAGGGAGTTGCCATTGTGAGATTTACCTTCAGTAGGCATTCCCATTTAGTGGTTCCTGGTGGTGGACTAAGGGGTTTTCACTAAAAAAATTCTTTAATGACACTTAAAGCAGTAAATAATGGCCTAGTTATGTTACATATATATTTTTTTTCCTCTGTGGCAACAAGCATGTATTCAAAGCATTATAGATTTGTTTCTGCATTGAGTCAAAGCTTTCATGATTGTGTGCACAATGATTTTAGTGTTTGATTGCATTATACTTTAATCACTTCTGAGCACAACATATTTTTGTGGTTTCTCAATCTGTCATCAAATTGTTTCCAAACCCAACACAAGAATTTGACAGTAACGTGCAGATGGATTTCCAGTGGATTTTCACATGTATGCACATATCTTCATTTGTGTTCTGTACTCTCACCAGAGTAGCTCTCATTCTATTCTGTTACTCTATAGTTGTACCTCATATGACCAAATATATTATGAATGTTTCTGTTCTTGTAGCACAAATGTCAGGCTTATTGAGCATACCATCTTGAAAGCATTAGGAATTGTTGCAGAAACAGACTCTTTACCAACTTAGATTTATCCTCTGCTTATGTCACTATTGTCTGTGGTGGATTTTCAAATGGACCAGTTGACAACACTGGTCAGTACAGTTTCTGTGAAAATATACCCAGTGTACCAGTGGTAGAAGAGAAGAGATTCTTTAACTTAGCAAGGTTAGTTTATACATAAACATTGTTAGAAACAAGTAGTATATGCAATTGTACTTATCACTTAATAAATATCACATTTTTAAAGTAAGGAGAAAAATATTTTGTATCTTAACTACCTATTCATTTTTATCAGTTTATCAATTTATATCTCAGCAAGAAAGCTTGTAAAATTCTATTGTTTTCCACTACATATTTCTGTGAGCAAGAATTTTTCCTTTATTCTTGTTTTAAAGCAAAATACAGAAATGAATACTATGCAGGATCAGTTTTAAGACTACATCTGCTTGGTCTGAGCCAAATATTGTTCAATTACAGTCTAATATTGAAATTAAGCTTATATATGGTTATTATAGTAAACACCTTCCAACTTGCAGCTTATTTCATTAAAAATTCAACAGAAACATAAAATAAGGAATTTTACATGATGTAAGCATATGGAGTCTTGCTATATTACTTTTAATTCATACAGAATGTCCCATAATTATAGTAGAGTTTATAATTAGGTATTCAGTTTTCATAATTATAGGTAGAATACGGTTTTATATTTTATAATTATATGACAAATTTTAATTTAGAGTGGATTTTATCTTTTAGAAAAGTTATTTTAGTTGTTGTAAGCACTTACTGACTCTTAAAGATATTATGAGTAGTATATTAAGTTACCCTGGAGGTTCATTAAACATTTTTTGTTATTACTGAAAGTGGTTTGAAGTAAACTGGGAATAATAAATATAATGAATAAAATAATAAAATCACAAGGCCATGATGGAACTGCAAAGGACTTCCTCCTCCTTCCCCCACCAAGAGGGTATTAATATTTACACCATTTACCTTACCCAAAGTAAGTACTTTGTAAACCTTAAATTCCTGTGTAAATGTGTTTTTATTGGACCTTACTTGGAGAAAAAGTTCTCATAAATGTTTCATGATATGCCATATGGAAAACCTCCTTATCGTAAGATAACCTGAGAATATGCTTCAAGGTGAAACTTTTCATTAAGGAGCCAAGTCTTTGGGCCAGGGAGAGAATTATGTTGGTACTTACCGTACCAACTTAATGTGACTAGGGGCCTCTCAGGAGGGTGTATGATAATACAAGGAAGGTATTGGAGTAGCTTGAAGTAGAGCAAATGGCCCTCCAGGTGTATCTACATTTTGTTGCGGAAAGCTACTCTTATAGTACACAGCAAAGCTGTTTTCAGCAAGATGAGGTCTCTAGACAAGACCATAGTGACTGACAGTGCATGTTTGACAGTATATAATCATGAGTTCTGAAAAAGAAGCAGATTTTCATGTAACCAGAGGCAGAAGGTATAGAACAACAGTGGTCACTGACCGCAGGTTCTTAGAAGGTCCATGTCTATCAGCAGGTGTTGTTAAGTATGAGAATGATGCAGAGAAGGAAAGAAGACATAGTTTTCCCCATAAGCTTCAGAGGAGATAAGGCTTAACTATGTTATGTGGAACATTAAATTAGTGTTTTGTATGGAACCTTGGGTGTGAGTTGGGATTTTCGGAGAAAATACTGATGCTGGCAGTAATTTTCCCTTTATAATATTAAATATGAAATAATAGGGTCTTTTCAGCATAGAAAAAGTCTTTTTTTTTTTTTAACTGTAGAGGAAACAGCTAAGTGGCACAAAAAGTAGAGTACTGGGCTAAGTTTGAATATGTCCTCAGGCACTGTGACCCAGGGCAAATAGCTGGACTTCTGTTTGCCTCAGTTTCCTCAACTCTAAAATGTTAAAACAGCATTTACCTCTCAAGGTGGTTGTGAAGATCAAACGAAAAAATGTTTTTGTAAAGAACTTAGTGCAGTGCCTGGTGTGTATTAGGTGCTGTACAGATACTGACTCCCCCCCCCTTTCCCTCCGGACCAGCATTTATGGATTCTGTCTGTACATTTCAAAACCTAAAGTTGCCAAATGAATTTAGAAAATGTTCATTTAGACTGTACACATACCATAATATATAATCAGTTGCTAAAGTGTATGGTGAAGAGCGTGTATCACAGCATTTGAGAGAAGAGAGAGATCAGTGTGTCTGAGAATAAAGGTGTTAATAATGAGAGCAAAAGGGGGCAGCTAGAAACAGAATAGTTCTGTGTATTGGAAGCCAAAATAGAGGAGTTTTTAGAAGAGTGAGAACTTGAGGGAAAAGTCCTTGGATTTGTCTCAACTCTAGAGTCCAGTTTCAGTGGAATGTTTCCAACTAGAAGAGAATAGAGTGAATGAATTGGATATAGAGGAAGGTGGAAAGTGTGTGAGGCTTGGGTAGGAAAAGGAGTAGAGCAGTACATTGTTTGATTGTAAGTTATCTTTTGGAAACAATAATGTGTGGCTTTATATAGAACATTAACATTATTTACATTATCTCATGTGGTCCTTTGAGGTAGATTCTTGGCATTATCCCCATTTATGAGATAAAGAAATTAAGGCTCCTAGAAGTTAAATAATTTGTCATAGTAATAGGCAAGTAGGGGATATATGTAGCTGTCTTTTAGGATTTGACTGGCTGTCATATGATAGAGTAATTATACTTGTTCACCTTGGCCCCAGAGGACAGAACTAGATGGATGGAATTTGCCAAAGAGTACATTTAGGCTTGATATAGGAAAAACTTTTTGACAATTAAGAATTAGCATCTCCATACTGACAATTCTCATATCTACTTATTCTGCCTGAACTTCTCCAGTCTTGCATCTCCAACTACCTTTCAGACATCTCAAACTGGATGTTCAGGAGACACTAAGTTCAAGATGGAACTCATTATCTTTCCTTTTAAACCCTCCCCATCTTCTAATTTCCCTGTTACTATAGAGGGTAGTATCATCTTCCAGTCCCTCAAGCTCGCAGTCTAGGAGTCACCCTCAACTCATTATCTCTTACCTCCTTTATCCAATCTATTTCCAAGGTCTGTTATTTTACTTTTGTAATATCTCTCAAATATGCCCACTTCTCTCCTCAGATATTGCCACCACTCTACTACACACTTCACACATCACTTCACACTTGTACTGTTGGGAATAGCCTGCTAGTAGGTCTGCCTAACCTCAAATCTCTCCCCACTCCAATCAGTCTATTTCTATTCAGCCACCAAAGTGATCTTCCTAAAGCATAGTTGTGACCATGTCACTCTCCCCTCAGTATGCTCCAGTGATTCTCTGTCATCTCAAGGATCAAATACAGAATCCTCTTTTTGGCATTTAAGTTGTTCATAACCTTGTTCCATCCTACCCTTCCAGTCTTATACCTTATACTCTGCCATATACTCTTTGATCCAGTGACTAGCCCCAGGTTGTTTCAGGAACAAGACATTCCATTTCTCAACTCCAGGCATTTTCTTTTGCTGTCTCCCATGCTTAGAATACTCTTTCTCCTCATCTCTGCCTTCTTGCTTCTTTTAAGTCTCAACTAAAATTCCAGACTTCTATAAGAAATATTTTCCAGTTTCTCTATTTTAGTGCTTTCCTTTTTTTAATTTTTTCCTATGTATTCTGTACATAGCTTGTTTAAACATAATTTGTTTGCTTGTTGTCTTCCCTCATTAGGTTGTGAGCTTCTTGGGGGCAGGAATTGTCTCTTGCCTCTTTTTGTATCTTAGCATAGTGCCTGGCACATAGTAGGCACTTAAATATTTATTGATTAACTGAGATAGATTGCTTTGGGAAGTAGTGTTTCCCTCCACCCCCAAAAAAATCTTTGGGTAGATTCTGGGGGGCCATTTGTTGTATATGTACATGGTGGGAGGTTTAATTCTGATTTTACAATTATTTTTATTAATTTCATCTTCTTTGATTTGTACCAGTGTTCTATTGTAATCCTTCTGGCTCCTGACCCTCTCACCCAGTGTGTTAATTACACCTCCTAGCTTTGTAGGCTTTATATCACCTGAGAATTTGGTAGGTATTCCATCTGTCCAAGTTTATTCTAGTCATTGATAAAAATGTTAAATGGCACTTGGCCAAGTTTAGATTCTGAAAACATAATACTGGAGACCTTCCAATTTGACATCACAACATTAATGAGAATGAGTTCAGCCATTCAGCCAGTTTCAAATTCACCTAATTCCACAACTATCTTCATAATAGCCAAAGAAACAGATTGTCTTGCTGAGAGCTCAAGGTAGTCTAGACCTCCAGTACTGTCAGTTTAGTGATCCTGTCAAAAATAAATGAAGTAGGTGAGTCTCCCATGACTCATTTCTGAGAAACCATGTGAACCCTTCCTGAATAGTGCTTCATTTTCTTTCTAAATGTTCACCGCTCCCTTCAATAATACACTAAAAAATCAAAATCAAGTTCATTGGCACTCAACTTCTTTTCCCTTTCTAAAAAAAATGGGACCCTCTGGTGACACTAGCCCTGGGATGTTCCTCCTACTCCCCCCAAAATCCAAGGCCCATTGGAATGAAGTGTAACTCACCCGTGGTCACACAGCTCTGACTGACAAGGCCAGTCACTCTGGACTCTCTGGGTTCCATATCCATGATCCTTCCTTTGGGTGCCACACTGTCTTTGGGAAGGAACTCTTGGGAACAAAGCTTGGGCTAAGCCATCATTCATGAATAAGAGTAAATGGGGAGCCCTGCCATGTCAGGCAGAAGAGGTAGCTCAAAGTTGGGAAGCAGATAGTCCCACCTCAGGAGGCTTAGGCAGCAGCACAGGGATGGTTTGATCTCAAATCTTCTCTGGGAGGAGCAGTCATTTTCCTTTGAATAACCTCCGTGTGTGAGTCATGCCTCTTCCTCACTTGCCTCTGATTCCTGTGGGTAGTCGTACGTTGAGGGACTGAAACCTCTTCATTGGAACAACATTACTATGTTAATGCTGGAGTGTTTTAAAGGTTCCCTGAGATTTTTAAAACTATTTTATTTTTCTTTTAACGTTTTTTAAAATTTTGTGTTTCAAATTCTCTCTTTCCCTTCATTTCCTCCCCCTCAGGTGGTAAGCAGTTTGATGCAGGTTATACATGCATAATCATACAAAACATTTCTGTATTAGTCATGTTGTGAAAGAAAATTTAAAAAAAAAACCAAAAAAAGTAAAGAAAGTGAAAAACAGTAATGCTTCAACTTGCATTCAGATATGAACAATTCATTCTATGGAGGTAGATAGTATTTTCATCATGAGTCCTTTAGAATTGTCTTAGTAAGGTATTGCTGAAAATAAGTCATTCACAGTTGATTCTTGTACAATGTTGCTGTTACTGTGTACAATGTATGATTTTACTCACTTCACTTTGTATCAGTTTGTCTTTCAAATTTTTCCAAAAGCATCCTGCTCATCATTTCTTATAGCACAGTAGTGTTATATTACAATCCATATTCGACAGTTTGTTTAGCCATTCCATAATTGATGGATATTCTCTCAATTTCCAATTCTTTGCCACCACAAAATGAGCTGCTATAAATATTTTTGTACAAACAGATCCTCCCTCCCTTCCCTTTTTTATAAAATCTCTTTGAGATACAGATCTAGTAGAGGTATTGTTGGATCAAAGGGTTTTATAGCCCCTTGGGCATAGTTCCAAAGTGTTTTCCAGAATGGTTGGATCAATTCACAACTCCACCAACAGTGCATTCATATCCAATTTTCTCACATCCACTCCAACATTTGTCACTTTTATTGTCTGACATATTAATTGACTAAGATTATAGAACAAATCTAGAGCTAACTCTAGCTCTAGATACATTATAATTAGAGATTTTCTTGTGGGACGTAAGGGTCAACAAAAGTAAACCTTTAAAAAAGTGTTAGGTAGCTCACATTTACATGGAACTTTAAGATCTGCAAACCTTTAAAACACAATCTCATTTGGTACAGATAAGACATGTTAACTGAAGATGTCAGAAATAGTCCTAGAAAAGTACTAGCCACAGGGAGACCCCAGAGGAGCCGGTGGTGAACTTGGCAGCTCCTAACGCTGAATTGTTACTGAATTGTGGAGAAGTAAAGTGGTGTGGTGGATAGTGATGGCCTTGGTGTCAGAAAGCCCTACTTCATTAGCTGTGTGACCGTGGGCAAGTCATGTCACCCCCATTGCCTTAGCTTCCTCATCTTTAAAATGGGGGTAATAATACTTACCTGTCTCATCTCCCAAGTTGATTTTTAAGGCTCGGATGTGGTCACGGAAGTTAAAGCGCTTGTAAGAAGTTTAAAGTGGTGTATTAGTGTCCGTCGTTACTGGATAATTATGGAGAATCAGTTGGTGATATATGAAATGTACCTACCAGACCATTGCAGTTTTCAGCTGTCTTTGTTGGGTGCTTTCTTCATTCAAAGCTCCATGTTAGTCATTCATTTGGTCAACAAAGTTAACTCATATGTGAAGAACTCTGCGTAGGTTGCTGGGGAAGATTTGCATGTTAAATTAGAAATAGATACTGTTCTTGTTAATTCTAGGCTAATAGAGGGACAAGACACAAACATAACTAACCATATTTGCCAAGTAAGTATTTGAGAAACTATGTGATATGGGCAATAGCAGATTCATGTATACAACTATAGCCTACTGAAGTCATTCTCATATATAAAATGAGGGAATCAGACTAGATGGTTTTGAAGGCCTCTTTCCAGATTTGACAGTTTAGCTGTGACCACAGATAAGCAGCTTAAACTTGCTGAACTTGTTGCAATCTCAGATCTAAGATAGGGAAATACGTGTTGTTCCTATCTAACATGGTAGTTGTGACAATCAAAGTAATTGATCTAAGAGGAGTGAGTTTTTTTAAAAATAGGAAAAGAAATAAAAAAACCTGAGATTCCACCTCCTCCTCACCTCAGATTGGCAAAGGCAGAAAAAGGACCCAAGTGATCATATTAATAGCAGCTCTTTTTGTCATAGCAAAAAACTGGAAACAAGTGGGTGTCAGCAGTTGGGGAACGGCTCAACAAGGTGTGTATATAAATCCAGTGGAATATCATTACACTATAAGATACAACAAAAAGGACATATTCAAAGAGACTTAAGATGAAGTTATTGAAACATTTTTAGAGATACACAGAAAAGAACCAAAGGAAATTTAGAAGGAAATACAAACAGGGCAGTTTGAAATGTTCATATCTGTTGATACTAAAGAAAATTTTTAAAATTTCAAGAAGAGGGAAAGACATGGACAGAGGGGTGGAGAGCCAGAATGAAGGAAGCATGTTGGATGCAAGACAACTTCTACTGTCTGGGCATCATATCATATTTAGGGTAGCTGCCATAAGGTACCCTAAAAGATAGCTGTTCAGGGCAATGTATTCTTTTTTTTCTTTTTGGTAAATAGTATTTAATTTTTTCCAATTACATGTAAAAATAGTTTTCATCATCCATTTTTATAAGAGTTTGAATTTCAAATTTTCCCCAGCCCCCCCTTCCCAAGACAGCAAGCAATCTGATGCAGATTTTACATATGCAGTCATGTAAACATATTTCCATATTAGTCATATTATGAAAGAAGAAACAGAACAAAAGGGAAAAGGCACCAAAAAAGGGAAAATAGTATGCTTTGATCTTTATTCAGATTCCATAGTTCTTTCCCTGGATGTGAATAGCATTTCCTATCATTAGTCTTTTGTAATTGTCTTGGATCATTGTATTACTGAGAAGAGCTAAATCAGGTTGATCCTCTCAGCTCCTGGTTCTGCACACTTCACTCAGCATCAGTTCATATAAGCCTTTCCAGGTTTTTCTGAAATCCAGCTGCTCATTGTTTCTTATAGCATAATAGTATTCCATCACATTCATGTACCACAACTTGTTCAGCCATTCCCCAGTTGATGGGCATCCCCTTCAGTTCCCAGTTCTTTCCTATAACAAAAAGAGCAACTGTAAATATTTTTATACATGTAGGCCTTTTCCCCATTTTTATGATCTCTTTGGGATACAGATCTAGTAATGGTATTACTGGATCAAAGGGTACCCACAGTTTAATTGCCCTTTGGGCATAGTGCCAAATTATTCTCCAGAATGGTTGGATCAACTCACAACTCCACCAGAAATGCATTAGTGTATCAGTTTTCTCATGTCTTGTCCAACATTTATCATTTTCCTTTTCTGTTATGTTAGCCAATCTGATAGGTGTAAGATGGTACCTCAGAGTTGGATTCTGAAATCAATAGTGATTTAGAGCATTTTGTCATATAACCATAGATAACTTTAATTTTTTATACTGAAAACTGCCTGTTTATATCTTTTTAACCATTTATCAATTGGGGAATACCTTGTTAATTATTTCTAGTAGTTTCTAAGTAGATTCTCTAGGATTCTCTAAGTATACCACCTTAACATCTGCAAAGAGTGGTAGTTTCCTCATTGCCTAGTCTGATTCCTTCAATTTTTTTTATCTTCTCTTATTGCTAAAGCTGAATACAATATTGGATAATAGTGGTGATAATGGGCATCTTTGTTTCACCTCTGATCTTGGGAAGGCTTCTAGTTTATCCCCATTATAAATAATGCTGAAGGTTTTAGATGGGTACTCATTTTAAGGAAACCTCCATTTATTCCTATACTTTCCAGTATTTTTAATAAGAATGAGTGTTGTATTTTGTCACAAGCTTTATCTGTCTCTTGAAATAATCATATTATTTCTGTTGATTTTTTTTTTATTGATATGGTCAATTATGCTAGTAGATTTTCGAATATTGAACCACCCCTGCATTCCTGGTGTAAATCCCATCTGGTCATAGTGTATTATTCCTATGACAAATTGCTGTAATCTTTTTGCTTATATCTTATTTAAATTTTTGCATCAATATTCATTAGGAAAATTGGTTTTACCGGCTTGATTTAACATTGTTTTTGAGGGAAACCAGAGACAGCTCAGGCAACTTACTGGCTTCTGTCCACCATCTTGGCCCCAACCCCCTATAGACTTACTTCTAAAATGAATCACTGAGAATATCAGCCATTGAGTTTTGATTAAGCACTTACTATGTGCCAGGCACTATGTTGAGAACTAGGAATATAAATCTGGGAGGGGGGAAGAATCTAGAGTGAGTCCCAGGACCTGGAATAAGCTCCAATTTGAAGAGCTGGGTCATGGTAGAGGAAGTCCTCAGGGAAAATGAGGGAGACAACATAAAAACAAGATAATAAATGCAGAATAAATCAGAGAGAGTCACCAGAGGGAAAGCACAGACACAGGACAGCCAGGAAAGGTATATTGCAGAAGCAAGGGACTTTATGTGAGACAGACATGAGGAAGGAGAAAGTTCCAGAGAACTAAGCATGGGAGACAGCCAGTGAAAATGCACAGGGTTGAGAGATGGAGTGCCTTGTGTAAAAAGAGTAGCAATAAGCCAGTGTCACTGTATCCCGGAGCAGGAAGGGAATAAAATCTAAGAAGATTGGAAAGATCAGAGTGGGGCAGTTCGAATGCTGAGCAGAAGACTTTATAGTTGATCTGCAGAGTGATAGGAATCACTGGAATTATTGAATGGGGGTGACATGGCCAAACTGATGCTGAATTAAGATCAGTTTGACAGCAAAGTGGAGGGAAGATCAACTGGAATGGGGAGAGTGGAGTTAAGGAGGCCAATCAGCTGGCTGTGGAATAGTTCAGGTGTGAGTGCCTGGACCAGGGTGTTGGCAGTGTCAGAAGAAGAAAAGATGAATCCTCACTCATGAGCTTGGGTGACTGGCAGTGCCCCGACAGTAATTGTTTGGAAGGAGAGAGGGTACACATACCAAATGAGCCTCTACTTTTTCTTTTTCAAAGGTGTAAATATCCTGTTTTACTTACAGAGTAGCTCACAGTCATTGCCTTCTGCTTACCTTCTTGTAAACCAAGGGATAGAAGGCAAAGCCAAATAGGAAACACTTTGCCACACCACGTGCTGATATTATAAAGGAATACCTAGGATCTAGCACCCACTGTGTGCCCCCCCTTCTCTCTTTCTCTCGTACATGCACACTTAATTTTTTTGATATGCATCCTTTCCCATCCCCACACCTTTTGAAACCCCCTTGAAGCATAGAAAAATATAAACAAAACCACCAAAGCCAACGGCTGGCCATACCTGACATGTACACCTTCTACTTCTGTCGTCCAAGGAAGGAAGTGTGTTGTCCCTTTCTGCTTCTGTAGCCTTTCAGATTCCTTGTACCTCTTTAGCATGTCCCTGTTACTCTTGGAGAACATACTGAGTTGTCTGTGGTCTCCATCAGACAGAAAGACACCACTTTTCCTTCCAGTCTATATAGACTCCAGGCTCTTGTTTTTACGCTGTTTGCTCCTTGTCACAGCCCCTCTTACCAAGTGGAGGGACACCGCTACTCTTATTTGCAGCTGGCTCCTTCTTCCTCCTGTCCTACACCTGTATTTTACGACTAGGCCCCTTGTTTTTTTAAAGGAACCAGACTTTTTTTTTTAAACATTTTAAAAACAAACTAAGCAGAGAAGGGCTTTTAAAAAATACATTTAGGTGTCAATTTCTTTGCAAGCAGTCTTCAGCTAGTTAATCCATAGGAAGGAACAAGGACTTTTAGGTTGTGGAGCCATTGTGAGTGGGACAGGATCAAGGCTTTATATAGCACCTACTATTTGCTGGGCATTGCACTAAGCTCTTTTTACAGACCTTCTCATTTGGGGCATCTGGTCCTAACTTCTCATTTTATCAATCAGGAGAGAATAAGAGCCAGAGATGAAAGGACAAAGGCCCTATAGGAAAGGGGACTGGGCCACAGAGCTCTGTGCTCTGACTCTGGCCACTGCACTCTATGATGATCTTCTTGGTCAGCTTTCATAAATATACTTAGTATGAGAAGTGACCCAATGTACGTTCAAAAGATCTCCTCCTACTTGGCCTTTAAAACACAACATCCACTCAGTGAAAAGCTAAAGATGGATTTTGAATTCCAGAAATTCAGTTTAGTGTTTTTCCCCCCTCTGTTTTTCTGAAGCAATCACTAGACCTTCCAGAAAGAGCACAGTAGAGAAGGGGAGAGGGGGAGGAGGTAGAAGAGGTGTTATATAATAGGGGAAAAACCAACTATTGTAAGACAGGAGATCAGGAATTTGAATCCACCACATTTCACCATTCTGACCTCTGTAGCCTTTGTCACTGGTGATTGCCCTGTCCTCCTTGATAGTCTCTTCTTCATGGATTTTTGGGACACCACTCTGTCTTGATTCTCTTTCCACTTATCTGACCACTCCCTTCTCTAATTTTAGGAGTCCCTTAGGTCTCTGCCCTGGACCCTGTCCTCTTCTCCCTCTATACTACTTCACTTGCTGATTTCATCATCTCCCATGAATTTCAGATCTTCCCATGCTTCCCCAACTTTTCTCCTGACCACCAATCTCCAGCTGCTTTTCGGACATCTCAAACTGGATAATAGACATGTTAAACTCCACATGTCCAAAACAGAACTCATTATCTTTCTCATTAAACCCTCCCCACTTCTTACCTTGAATATTATTCTTCCCTTCAGTATTACTGTACAGGGCAACACAATTTTCCCAGTCCTTCAGACTCACAACCTAGGAATTATCTTTGACTTGTTATCTCTTCTCCCCATCCCACCCCCCACCCCACCCCCGTTTTGAACATGTTGCCAAGGCCTGTCAACTTCATCTTTACAACATCCTGTCAACTTCATCTTTACAACATCTCTCAAATACATCCCATTCTCTTCTCTAACACTGCCAGCACTCAGGTTCAGGCCCTTATCACCTTATACCTGAAGTAGTGTAATAGGCTGCTAGTGCAGAGTCTGCCTGCCTCAAGTCTCTCCTCACGACATTCCATCATCCATTCAGCCACTGAAGTGATTTTTCTAAAGTATGGGTCCAATCATTTCACTCCCCCTACTCAAAAAACTTCAGTGGTCCTCTGTTTCTTCCAGGATCAAATATAAAATATTTTTATATATTTATTTATTGGCATTCAAAGCCCTTCATAACTTAGCTCTAGCCTACCTCTCCATCTTCCTGCATCTTACTCCTGCCACATGCTTTTTTATATAGGGACAACTGACCGTCTGGCTCAAATAAGATTAGTTTCACTCCCTCTTCAGTTCTGCCTACTCTCTTCCCTGGATTTCTTTAAATCCCATCTAAAATCTCATTTTTTACTGGAAGGCTTTTCCAACCTTTCTTAATTCTAGTACCTTCCATTTATTATTTCCCATTTTTCTTGTATAGAGCTTGCTTTATATATATTTGTTTGCATATTATCTCTTACTAGATTAAAAGCTTCTTGAGTGCTGGGGCTGTCTCTTTCCCTTTTTGTATCCTCAAGCACTTAATGCAGTGCCTAGCACATAGTAGGTTCTTACTAAGTATTTGTTGCTTGCTTGATCATTTCTGGGATAGGGTAGGAAATCATCTTATCTAGACTAGAGGCTCTCTTTGTTAAATTCCTGGTTACTACCCTTAATCCATTCACATTACAAAAGACCTTTTTTTTGCCTTTTATCCTGATACATCACACCTTCAAACAGGAAAGTAAGGGAAAAGCCCTTTATTGTTACAGAAATATTTCATGTGTTCAGTTTGATAAACAAAAGTGCTTTTAAAAAAAGTGTTTCCACATTATACATGTACTTGTCTCTCACTCCTTAGAACTTAAAGTTTATTTAAGTAAGGATTGCTTCATTTTTTTTTTGTACTTGGTATTGTGTGCCTGGTACCCAGCAGGCATTTAATAAATGCTTTATTGATTGAATGGTTGGTTGTCTTGCACGCTGTGTCAAGAAGTTTGGCCTTTAACCCATAGGGAAATGGGACGATTTAAGATTTATTGCTGCAAAGGATGGACCATAGGTATCATTTGGTCCCACCTTCCTTCCAACAGGGGAGGAAGAAACCCTGTGTGTTCTGTCTCTATACCTAAGATACCAGGTGAAGGGTAAAGTAGGCCCATGTAGAAATTATGGGAAAGCTTCTTACCCTCTTGCTGCCAGTTTTTTTTTTTCTGTAAAATGAGGGGGTTTTATTAGATAATCGCTAATGTATCTTTTAGCCTTCCATCTCTGATCCTGGGATCCTGTGAATGTCCAGAAAAAGCAAATGGGGTGTAAAACACTAGCTAATGGCACTCACTCAATAATGAATGAACAGGGTCTTCATATCCCAGAACTGGACCTGGAGCAGGCAATGTTGGTTGTAACTATTGCCATGTCATAAGTCTGGGTTTGTGGCCCTGTCACAAACAAATGAGTCATTCTTGCAAGTAAAATAAAGATTAAGTTTAAATGCATTGTATACTTTACATGAATCCTGTGAATGGCATTCCAAGAAATAACAAGTTTTGGAAGCAAAATAAGGTCTTAAATTGACAATTTCAACAAGTGATTCTGTGTAGTGCTGTTACTTCCATGTCATCTTTCATATGCAGGCTATGTTGTAAATTTTAAAATAAACTTTTAAAAGCATTTTCCAGTGTTTGAATATTTGCTGTAGATTACAGTTCTGTATAAATGATACTAAACTGAATTTTTTTATTTATTAAAAAAGTTTTTAGAATACTTATATATTGAGTAAAGAGTATGAATGATGTTGGAAGTATTTTAAGAACAATATAGGCAAAGAAGTGATTTGCCTTACATATTTTGAATGGATAAATAAAGCATTTACTAAATGCTTACTATTATCAAAGCTCTGTGCTAAGTTTTGGACATAACAAATAGAAAAGTAGGACAATTCCTTCTCAAGAAGCTCGTATTCAAACAGGGATGTAGCGTCAAAGCTCATGTTAACGCTGCCTCTTTAATGTTATCTCCACTAATAAAATGATATCCATTTCTGATGTTAAATCATTTAACAGTGCCAAGGATTTTGGTGACAAGAACAATTAGTCATTGTTATGGTACATTGATTTATAAGAATAAGAAGCCGTGCATTTATCATAGTTTTTTAACAGAATGTTTTACTATAACCCTATCAAAGAAAAATAATTCACTATCTATTATTATTATGGTGGTCACTTTTTAAGAACATATAAAATATTATGAAAATACAAAACAACTCATAAGTTCCAGAATTCCCTGGAATTCTGATTTCTCATTCCTGAATCCCTGGGGAATTGGGAAACACTATCCAACCATTCTGGAAAACAATTTGGAATTCAGCAAAGAAGAACTGAAATATAACTACCCTTTGCTCCCAGAAATGTCACTTCTGGGCATAAGCAGAGTAGATATTCATCTGTCACAGAGTAATTAAACAAATTATGGTGAATGAACGTAATGGAATAATATTGTGCCATAAGAAATAATGAATATAGAGAAGCATGGGAAGACTTAGGTGAATTGATGCAAGGTGAACTAAGCAGAATCAACTACAACAGTATAAATGAAAGAACCAGCAACAAAACAAATGAAATTGAATGCTACAAAATTATCATGACCAAATGTGGTTCCGAAGAAGAGATGTGGGAAGACATCCCCCTCTTCTTTTGCAGAGGTGGGAAAAGCGTGGGTGTGGAACATCGCGTGTAATATCAGACTGTTTCAATAGATTGGTTAGTTTTGCAGAGTTTTCATTTTCTTCCTCTTTTTTCCATTCTTTATTATAAGGGGTTGGCATTTTGAGAGTTGTTGGAAGGGCTGTAGTAGGAAATATAAATGACGTAAAAACAAAATGTGTCAATTTAAAATTGCTTCCATGTCTTTCATGTGCAGACTGTTGTGCTGTGTTGTGAATTTCAAAATACGTTTTTAAAAGTTTAAATCTATTTCTTAAAAAAAATTTCAGATGGCTACATAAGAGCCATTAGAAAAGATTTTCCCAGATTCCTTCTACTGACCTACACAAAGTAAAAATTTTAAGAGCAAACTAATACTAATCTTAAATTTCAGGTTTGGATAATTAAATTGACAAGCATCTCAATATCTTTTCCAGTTATATACATATACTCACACTTCTTTGAAATGTTCAGTATCATAGAGACAATTTTGGATTTTTGAGAGAGATTGTTAGAGATGCCAGATCCTAAATATTCAAAGGGATATGAAAAATCTGGCTTTTATTTTATACCTTGGAATTTCTTTTATGAAAATCATGTGCCTTATTATTTCTCGTACCTCTTCTACCTACAATTTATTGAATTTCCAATTTTTCTCAATATTGAATTGAGGAAGAGCTCTTTTTAAATTGTGTTTAACTTAATGTAATTTTAATTGAGGCCCTGACAGTTTCCTACAATGTAGTAGCGTAAAATTCCTCTCCTCCACACCTATCACTGCTCTGTGGTTCAGGCCCCAAAGGTTTTATGGTCTCTGGCACTACTGACCTGGAGCCTGCAAGTTCCTCTTTGATTAGACAGAACTATGGAGCATGGTGAGGCTTTATAGATGTCCTAATTTAGGTCATAGCAGTTTATATATATTTAGCATTTTGAAAAGCAAAATCTTTAAAAATCATGAAAAGAAAATGTTTTGAAATCCATTATCCACATATTGTCTGACGTCTTTTGGTGCTTAGCACATAGTGGGCACTGGATCAAGATATCTTACATCCTAAGGTCTCTTAATCTGGCATCCTGAACTCTATCATGAATTCATGCAGACATTTATTAAACATTCACTAGGGAGAAACACAGATAAAGAAGACAGGATCTTTACCGTCAAGTTAACGGTCTAATGGGGGATATTAGACCTGTATACAGATGCAGGTTTCTGCAGGTAGTGAAATATGGGAATACCTAAGAAAATTGGAATTCTCTAAATTTTCTGAGGTTGGAAACAGTACTTCTGGATGAGAATATCAGGGAAGCAGCACAGGCATGAAGGTGCTGTTTAAGCTGGTTCAGAAGGGACAGATAGGATTTCAGCAGGCCAAGATTGGGAGGAGGGTAGGCATTCTGGGCCTAGGCAATGATGGAAGTAAAGATGGAAGTAAAGTGGGAAAGGAAGGGGCATGTCTGGAGACAGTGAACGCGTGAACACCAGGTCCATGGGAACCAGTCCAGTGAGAAATTATTTTTTTGAGACAGACTCCCCTCCTTTGCTTCTGCTCCTCACCCTGCTCCTCATGGCTATAGGAGCTTAGACCAGTTCCTTTCCGACCTGGGCTGCTTTGCCCCTTCTTGGGCTGCCTGGGGACAGCTCCTCACAGCTGTGAACTCCCTGGCTTAAGCAGTTCACCAAGCAGGGATTATAGGCCTGTACCACCCTGCCTGACTGAGAAGTCTGTAAAGGTCATATGGGGCTTTGAATTCTTTTTAGAGTAAATAGGTTGGATGAAGTTCTTAAGCTTGCCCCATCGGTAAAGCACTTACCATGGACTTTGGGGCTTCACTTTGGGTTGCTCAAAGACCTTTATGCTTTCTTCCAGGTTCTTGATAATCGGTCCTATGTATGTAAAGAGGTCCTTAGGGTATCAATGTGTTAGTTGTCGAGAAAATAGAATGTTTGGTATATAAGAAGGCAGAGAAACCTCTAGACTCATTTGGAGATTTGTGTTGAGTTCTGGTAACAGCAGTTTTAAAAGGATATTGACAAGGTGAAGAGTGTCCTGAGATGAGCAGCCAGAGTGGTGAAGGGCTTTGAGTTCATGACGTGAGGATCCATAAAAGGAACTGGGTATTTTGTTACTCAGGAGGGCCATGATGGCTGCCTTCACATGTCTGAAGAGTTCTCACAGGGATGAGGAATTAGCCTCCTCCTGTTTGGCTCCAGTGGGCAGCCCCAGGAACCATGGGAGTGGGGTTGCAGAGGTATAATTTAGGGTTGATATGCAAAAACCCTTCCTCGTAGAGAACTACCCCAAAAGAGAATGGGCCACCTCGAGAGGTTGGGGGCTCTTCAGGCAAAGGCTGGACAACCACTTGTCAGGCATTATAGGTGGATTGGATGAGTTGTCTACTGAGGTCCCTACCACTTCTCAAATTCTGTGATTCTTTTTGACATTTTAGAAATTTTTCCATTAAGTGATTAAAATTTAAAATGTTTTATTGTTGTTTTAAAGGGGTAAACTGCGCCTCTTTGGAAAATCCACTGATTTAGAGCATTTCATACAATGCCAGATAAATGAAGTGCTGCTTGTACTAAATCTGCTACTAAACTGCACAGAAAATAGGTCAAACAGGCTCCTACCAAGCTGTTGAATTAGGTCAGAGAGGTCTCTGTGCAAACTGGTTGAAGGCAGTTTCCCAACTATCAGCATCACTTTATGAAAACCACTTTAAAGTGATTTCCAAAATGCATCTTTCTCCCACAGAAAATTGGGTTATATAAAAGATCTATATTCACCAGGCTCAAAATCAACATCAAGTCCACTAGCTTACCTTTCCATCTGTAATTCATACTGTTTCAAACTTAATGAACTCCTTTCTACTTGTTTCTGGAGAAAAGTAGCTTTCTTCAGACAGATTTGCCTGAAATTTGGCCATTACTTAATTAGCGACTTCCTTAATAAACCATAAAGAAATACTGACATAAGTACTTTTGTCACAGAAAGTCCTGTGAAGTAATTTGTGCAAACCTTAACCCCCATTTTACAGATGAAAAGAAGGAGGCTAAAGGTTAAGCAACTTCTCCATTCACACATTTAGTAGGTTCTGCAGCCAAGAATGCAATTCAAGTCTTCAGTCTCAAAGTTCAGCTCTTTTCAGTATACCACCAACTATTGTGTGTCTGTATGTGTGATATCATTTTCATTTCTAAATACTTCCCTTCTCTTGCCTCAAGTCATCCCTTTTAACATAGAATTAAAAAAAGAAAAATAGAAGCAGTTGAGCCAAACTATCCATGTCAGGTCTGTATCAAGTATATTCAGTAACCAAACTTTACACACACACACACACACACACACACACACACACACACACACACACACACACACACACTCTCTCTCTCTCTCTCTCTCTCTCTCTCTCTCTCTCTCTCTCTGAAGTCCCAATCAGCTCATTGCTTCAGTAGATCATTGTTTCTGTTCTGCCCTCTTTGATTCAGATTGAATCAGCCCCTTTTATATTTGAGGAAATGTTTTCTTAATTACTTTGACCAAAGCCTTGCATACCTTAGCCAGCTTTCTAGCATCACACCCTCTGCACACTTAGCTCAGGTGGCAGCATAGCATTTGTTCCTTGAAGCCTGTTTGTAACCCAGAGTCACCATCCTACCAGGATGCGGCACCAAAGGAGACTTTGCTTTGGTGATCTGAATCACTCGTGTCAAACTGAGATGGAAATGGGAGTCATTAAACATATATAAGGATTCCTGTATCTCCCAATTACATTTTAGTCTGTTTCTAACAGTGGTGTTCTGCCCTGCGTTTGACACCTCTAACTTGGACTATGAAAGAAATTAAACAGATTACTTCTCTTCTCAGGTGCTTTTTTTCAAGTTGCTTGCCTCAGACACAATAACTGTGTGACCATAGGCAAGTGGCCTGACTTCTCTCAACTTCACTTTCCTCATCGATGGAATGGGAATAATGAAAGCACCAACTCACAGGATTGTCATGAAAATGCATTTTAAATGCTTTGAAAATCTTAAAGGCGTATATACATACCAGCTATTACCTTTTAATTAAAGGCTGTTAACAGTTCATTTTTTATGACCAAAAAAACTATTCGTTATAAATGAGCTTGCAGAAATTACTGACCTATGGTTTGTTATCAAGATTTATTTTTTCCTTAAAACATTAAAACCAGTCAGGTTGTGAAGTTGAGCGTTAAAAAAAATAAAGACTGTTTTCCTTTAAAAGAGTTGCTGGGCCCTTAAGAGTATGATTGTTTTTTTCTCATGGACAGGAAAAAAGTAGCTTACTTCTTACACATAAAAACAATGCTTGCTTGATCTATCAGGAGGAGAAATTCTACATGGAATGCTTATATCTCATACCCTCCATCAAATTCAAGAATTTGAATCAGCTTATGAGACAAATCTGTGTTAGAAAAAAAACCCTGAATTTGTAGTTGTCCCAGCTTTGCCTAATAATAATTGCTAGCATTTATATGAAAGATGTGCAAAACACTTCACATATCCTCTCATTTGGCGCTTTGCTACTTAGGATTTGTGTGACTTTGAGAAAGTCACTGTAACCAAGCCTCTACTGTCTTCTCTCAGATCAAGGGGAAGGGTAGTCCTTTACTTTCCTAGGATACTGTCAGTCACTGAACATTTAAAAGAAACCATCCTTGTTCTTACAGATCTTGCATTCTCTTGGGGAAATAACA
Organism: Potorous gilbertii; assembly: GCA_028658325.1. NCBI lineage: Eukaryota > Metazoa > Chordata > Mammalia > Diprotodontia > Potoroidae > Potorous > Potorous gilbertii. The sequence goes on from CM053770.1 coordinate 671,556,572, forward strand.
TGTATACATTTAAGGGGTGTATGCACGCATACATAGCACATATTCACAGCAGTAGTTGGGAGCATTAGGAAATTTCTAGAAGAGGAGGGCAGCATTGAGATTCTAAGGGAGAATGCTTGCCAGGTCAGGAAAACAGGCTGTCCAAAACCTGGGATGTGAAAGGCCATATTTTTGACAGCAAGTAGGCCAGTTTCATGGAAGAAGAGGTTGTGAAGAAGAGTAATGTATAATAAGGCTGGAAAGAAGATGGCAACCAGATTATATGTCAAACAGGAGTTGTTTGTATTGTCAAATATAAGAGGAGCCTCTAGATGCTTTTGAGCCAGAGAGTGACATGGTCAGACCTGTGGTTAAGAATTATCTCAGACTGGTAACTGTGTGGAGTATGGAGTCAAAGGAGATCAATCTGTAAAAGTCCAGGCTGGACTAGACACATGCTAAAGACAGAGAAGGTTTAACTTAATGAATGGAAGGGAAGATAACTCTTCTGCTGGAAGGGAAATCGTTTTTCCATTTCACTGCTTATCCCTACCATGCCACAAAGTTTGGTCCTCCAGTGTGTTGAGCATGGTGCTGGCACATAGTAAGCATTTTACAAATGCTTGTTGACAGCTCAGTCTCTTCGGTAGGAATAAAAACAAGCGACAGAGTTCATTCCAGTCTACTTTGCTTCTGCAGACCTCATGGACTTTTAGGTACCTGGCACTATATGAGAAAGTCACCTTTCTGTAACTCTCCTCCTGTCAGTCACTGTTACTGCTCTACCCGAGTATTGACAAGAGGGTGCAACTTCTTGTGCATTCCTGGGAATTGCTGATTCCATTGAAATATCTATTAAGTTCCTATCAGGTGCCAAGGCATTGTCCTTAACATACTAGCCTCTCCCTTTGAAGAAGTTACAGTATAATGGAGGAAAGTATGTAAAGAAAAATAAGAGAATTTTGGGAGTAGGAGACAGGAATCAAGAATTTTGCAGTTAGTGAGTGGTACCTGGAGTAGGGCATGAAAGGCAAGAGGCAATGTCCTTTCAATAGGTAACTTTAAATGAGTCATAGCCTTATCTTCCAGGGAGGCAGGCAGCATGTTATCATGGAAAGAACTTTGGACTTAGAAGTCAGTAGTTTGCAGTTCAAACTCTACTTCTGACCTTTAATAGCTGGGTGACCAGAACAAGACACTTGGAGATTCAGTTTCCTCATTTGTAAGATAGGGATAACAACACTTCCACTCCCTCTATCATGATGATAATACGTTGTAAACTTTAAAGCTATAGAGAAATGTGAATTATTGTTTCCAGAATCCATCAGTCTTATAATTCAGCAATATATACTTTTCTCATCTAACAACAGAGTTCTTTATGCTATTAAATATATTGAGAAACTCTTCTGTGTAGAAAGAATGCTAGGTCTGGAGCAAATTATGCCTAACGTTTTGATACTGTTACCTGTGTGACCGTAGGTAAGTCATTTAATTTCTAAGCCTCAGTAATCCAAATGAGATGCTTCATTATGTACTATGTAAACTTGCAATAGTGTATTATATTTTCTGTTTAGTGGGACCGTAGTGACATACCAGTGTCAAATTCATTTATTAAAACATTTGTAAGCACCTGTTATGGTTTGTTAGGGGCTATTTTGATGAGACAGTGTCTGTCTTCTTTTGTTTAATTTTGGGTGTCATATTTTTGGAAGAACATTGAGAAGCTGGACAGAGTCCAGTGGAAGACAGCCAGGATGATAAAGGGCAGTGTGGTGTAGGGGGAATAAGAAGACCGGGGTTCAGATCCTCCCTCTTTCTCTTACAACTTATGTGACCTTGGCCAAAGCACTTCATCTCTGTGTAACACATTTTTCTCATCAATAAAATGAGTTATCCTTTCAGTCATTAAACACTCCAGACCCTGTTCCTAAATGCTTAGAAGATAGTCTTTGCTCTGAAGGAGTGCACTGTCACATGGGAATCACCATGCAAACAACTATGTACAAACAAGCAGATATCTTCCAACATCCCTTCCAGCTGTAAGTCTCTGGGCCTCTGCTTAGTCTACAAACAAAGATAGGGTGAAATGATAGCTGTTTTCAGATGTGTGAAGGACTATCACAGACAAGAATCACTTCATTTTGGCAAGTTTTTATTAAGTCAGCAAGCCTGTGTGCTGAGAAAGGGAACGAGCATTCATTAAGTGCTTACTAGGTGCCCTGTGCTTTACAAATATCTCATTTAGCTAGCTGAGGTAATATTTGCTAGGGATTAGGTTGCTGGACCTGGAGTCAAGAAGACTCATCTTCCTGAGTTCAAATCTGACTGCAGACACTTAACTAGCTGTGTGACCCTGGGCAAGTCATTTCACCCTGTTTGCCTCAGTTTCTCACCTGCAAAAGGAGATGAAAATTGAAATGGCAAACCCTCCTAGTGACTTTGCCAAGAAAACCCCAAATGGGATCACAGAGAGCTGGACACAAGTGAACAACAAAATATGTTTTGTTTAGCCTCAGAGGGCAGAACTAGAAGCATCAGTACAAAGTTGCAAAGGGGCAAATGTAGGTTTGATTTCAGGGAAAGCTTTCTTCCAGTGAGAGCTGTCCAAATGATGGATGGATGATGGGCTTCATGGTTAGAGCTGCCCCTCTCACTAGAAGTCTTCAAGCAATGACTGGATGGTCATGATTGGCAGTGTTTTAGAAATGATTCTTCTTCTAGCCCAGGAGGACTAGAGCTGCCCAGAGGTCACATTCATTCCAGGTTCTGTGAATGCCAGAAGTCTCCAGGTGTAAGCTTTGGAGCAGTTTGCTACGGGCCCCTCCAGAAGTCTGTTACAACATTTAACATCCTGTTGACCTTTAAAGCTGGTTTAACTTGAATTATAAAGATCATCAGTTGCCCTGAGGAGCAGCTGAGTTCACCGAGACTCTGAGGAGATGCTTTTCAACTTGGCAGAATACCACCTGTTCAGGTTTTGTGTCTCCTTTCACTGAGAAGTCTCAGGGTCTGGGGGAGGGGAAGTGTCAGGGCTTCTCAAAGCAGCTGGAGCTAGAGCTATGAAGAAAAAGTTTACCTTGATCTAATGGAAGGTCTCCTGTCCTCCCCATTGCCTCCTCTTATTTTCCCACTCAGGTTAAATCCTGTTACCAAGGTTAATAATGTGTTTTTAGCACTGACCATGTACACACCCAGACAACCCAGTCCAGTAGAATTACAAAATCCCAGAAGCACCCTGAGCCCCTAGGCCAATCTCTACCACTGCAGGGGCACTGGAATGAGGAATGAAAGCTGGAGCTGTTTGACCTTGAAAGAGAGAGCTTACAACATGAGGTCTTTGGATTGTCTGGAGGTGACTCTGGATCCTGCAGGACTGGAGTTGCCTGGGGCTTCCCCTAAGATGCCTTGAGAATCTAAAATGAAGTCCCATCATGCTACTTCATAAATTCAGTACCACAGACATTGAATTGAATTGAATTCAGAAATTTCTCTTCACTAACCTGAGAATCAGATTTTTTTTTCTATAGAATCAGTGAGATCCAGTCCCCATTATGTTTCATAGGACTTGCCTTTGATTTTTATATTTTGCAATGAAGTGTAGCATCATTTTATTCCATAACTGGATATAAATGGGATGGGATGGCCTTTGATTTACAACTGGTGTAATTAAATATTACTTAATGCAACAGGACTGATATTGGTCTTCAGTCCCCATAATTCCTTCTCTTCCCCCCCACATGCATTGAATTTCAGTTTTAATATTCATTTTGATGAAATGAAGATAGGATGATTCCAAGCAACTTAAACCATGGAAAAGGCAGTTGAGAAGGACTGGATAAACTATATGAACTATATATATGTTAATAAACTATATGAAAAGGTGTAGGAAGAGTAGACATTACCTCTTAAGGAAGGGAACAATGCCTTTTTCAAAGTGACAGACTTGAGCTTTCCTGTAGCACAGATAGGACCTCAGCCCATTATTGAGGTTCTTCCAATGTTTCCTCTTATAATTCTGAAATGGTGCTATCCTCTTTGTGAAATTGTATTTAACTATGACTGCAGAGCCCTTTGACATGGAATTTTTTACTACTTCATTTTTTCTTGAGAGTCTTCTGCCTATGCTCACATTTTACTTGATATGTGCTTAACTAATGTTAAGTTGACTGGCAGAAGGCCAGAATCTTGCTTTTCCTTCTTCTCTCTTTTTTCTTCTATTAAGCTGCCTCAGCAAAACTCTGAATCCCTTTTTCTTCCTTCCATGCTGGTACTTACCTGCCCTGGTTGCTTTGGGCTCTTGCCTTCCTTTCTGCAAGGCTCAGTTTCATCTTCTGCAAAATAAGGACCTAGACTAGCTGAGCTACATCCTTCCGGCTTTAAGCACTGAGATCCTCCTGAGGTTGTGTATAGGAGAAAAGATAGGGTCTGAAAAATGGAGACAGGGTTAATATTAATGAAAAGGTGTTTCATTATTTGAATAATTATTTCATTCATTGTGTGAGATTTGTTTTCCTGCTATATATAAGTTCCCTTCCTCCCCCTAAGATTCAAGTTCATAATGCAAGGACCTTGGTGTCTTGTATATGGACTTGTCACATTTACACTGGCTAGATTAATTACAGAATGAGTAATTCTTTTGGCAAGACTCTGAATGTTAACCTGTAATGGAACTGAACTCTTGTGACTTTGAGTTTTCCTTTCCTGTCTTCTAAATGCTAATTTAAGGTTATGAAAATTACCCAATGATAATTTCCAATTCCAAAGCTTTCAATATAAGGTTCAGGCATTGTGGCCTAGTAGAGTGATTTCCAAAATTTAGGGATTGCATACCTTTGCTCTAATTGACTGAGACACTGGAGCTCTGGTATGCAGCCAGCCTCAGTTTAAGAGCCCTTCTGACTAATTAAGATTGGTTAAGCTTCATTGCTTATTTTTTACGATGAAAAAATTAGAAGTCAAAGTTATGATTTTCTTGCTGTGCTCCATTGGATCTGCCTCCATACCCACAAGTAGTGGAGTGCATGGAATTTCATGCCTAGATTTGGTCGCCTTTGATTCTCCATTTTGAAACTGTTTTCTCTGTGCCTTCCTTTTCTGTAAAACTGGGCTAGAAATCTCTGCACAAGCTACTTTTCCGATACTGATTTTCCTCCCTTTAAATAATTCATTTATTTACCTGGTTAGGGTTTATCAGGTATTTTTCTCACAACAACTCTGTAGCATAGATAGTGCTAACATTATTCTCTCCATTTTACAAATTGTAAATAGATCAGAAAGGTAAAGGACTTGTTCACAGTCATCCTGCTGATGAGTGTTGGAGCTAAGACTCAAAATGAGAGTTGTCTCACATGGACCATTTTGTGTTAATCAAATAGGATATTCATTTTTCTCCCACTCAGATGTTGCAGAATTTCTCAAAATAGAGGAACCCAGTGTTTCAATTATAACTTCCCAACTTAAGAGAAGCTAACTAGGTAAAAGAAATTTTAATTTTGGAGCAACAATTCAGTGGCCAGTGGCATTGTGGTACAAGGACTAGAGAGGTGGCCTTGGAGCCAGGAATACTTGGATCCAAGTCCTGCTTCTGACATCTACAGGTTGTGTGATCCTGAGCAAGTCATTTTACCTTTCACTGTCCCCAGGAACCTGTTTAAAACTATAATTTTCAGAGAAGATACCTGCCTGCATGGATAGGGAGAGTTTGATGAAATCACAGGACTAGTCCCTATCCAATCTTAATTTGAAGAAAAACCAAGTACAAGCCAATTGCTAACTCAGCTCTCTTGGTTGTATTATCCATATGATGGCTCTCCAATTACATTTGGAAGACATCTCTCAAAGATTTTAGTCAGCATGGTGCCTAGGAGGCCCTAACACATTGCAGGGAAGGCAGGCAGTTTCTGGCATTAGCCAGGCCTATTTACTCTCTGCATAACATTGGACAAGTGATTCAGCCTTCCTGAGTCTGTTTCCTTCTCAGTAAAATAAGGGGATTGGACTAAGGTCCCTTCCTACTCCCAGCCCATAACATAATTTAAGTTTTCCTGCTTAGTCATTACGTAACAGGATATGAAAGTGGGGAGAAAAGGATTTTGCTGCTTGGAGGTATGACAGTGTTATTATCTTGGCAGATCACAACCTTTATATTGTTTTTCTATCCGTCAAACTATATTTACAGAAAGTCAACAGAATTATAATTCTGCGCCTGATGTTCATTTAGCATTACTATTTTGCTTACCCATTTACTTGTGGTTTGTTTATTAAATACTCTTTATGTTTAGGGTATTGCCCTTGCTTTCAGTTTCCTTCTGCTTCTAGTTCTTGTAATTAAAAAAAAAAAAGGAGTCCTTTTTCCTTTGCTATGTTAGGACCTCTTCCAGAGGATCTGGTAAACGTGTTCTTGATTTGGTGTACAGGAGAAAAAGCAATACTGTTAACAAAAATAAAATTTAAAAACTCTTACCCCAAACCATTCGCATACTAGGCTACTTAATCATGGAAAGAAGTAGTTTATGTAGAATTTCTCATTTCTGTTACATTATAAGACTGAACATTCCCCACCAGAAATCCCATAGGCACCTCAAACCTTTCCTCCTAAACCTGCCCCTTAACCCTTTTCTGTTGAGGGCATCACCACCCTTCCAATCACCAGTTTAATAACTTTGGAGTCACTCTGGATTGCTCACTCTTCCTGACTTTCCCATATTCCTGTCAGTTGCCAATTCTTATTAATTCTATCTTCACAGTTTTCTTTCTCCGCCCAGGAACACTGCTCTTATTCCATCTTTCCTCCTCACTTGTTTCTTGGACTATTACCATAGCCTTCCAATTCATCACTGGTGTTCCTGCCCCGAGATCACGTCTCTTCTTTTGCTAATCTATCTACACAGCTGTCACAGTTGTTTTCCTGTTCGTATGCTGGTATGACCATGTCATTCCCCTCTTTTGAAAACTTCAATGGCTCCTTATTGTCTCTGTTACAAAATAGAAACTCTTGTTAGGCCTGGAAAGCCATTCTCAGCAAGCCCACATTTCCAGGCTTATTGTGTATATATTATTCCTTCATGCACATTGTATTCCAATTGGGTTGGGTGACTTGACATTCCACATAAGCATCATTCTGTTTCTGTTTCTGTGCTTTTTGCACAGGCTAAGTCTAGTCAGTAAGCATTTATTAAGCATTTATATGTGCCAAGTGATAAGGAGACAGAAAGGAAAAGACAGTCAGTGCTCTTAAGGGCTCCCAGTCTAATGGGGGAAACAAATAACATGCAAATAAGTGGGCCCCAAAGATAGAGAACTAAGAGGGCTAGGGAAAGCCTGACAACAGAAAGAGGGAGAGAGAATTACAGTCACAAGGGAAAGCTAACCAGTTGAAATGCCTGGAGTCAGGAGATAGAATGACCTTTGTGGGAAAGCAGGGCGGCCAGTGTCACTGGATCACCAACTCTAGGGGTGGATCAGTCAGGAAATATTTAAGCACACACTATGTGCCAGCTACTGTGCTGAATTCTGGGGATACAAATCAGGCAAAATAGTGGGGTAGTAAGACATTAGAAAACAGGAAAGACAGGAAGGGGATGGACTCTTTGGAAAGGTAGCAAGTTCATCCTCACAGAAAGACTTAAAAATTGGGTAACCAGTTATCCAGTTTGCCATAGAGAGTATTCCATTTCAGGTATTGAACTAAATGGCCACTATGCCTCATTCTACCTATGAGATTCTGCAATTTCATAATTCTGCAATTATAAAGGAAAAACTTGGTATAATGGAAAGAATATTGACTTGACAATGGGACTTAGGTGTTTACTTTGGATCTGTCCCTAACTGGGTGGTCTTAGGCAGGTTATTTAACTTTTCTCGACTTCAGTGTCATCATCAATAAATGGTGGTGGTAAAACTAGGTAGTATCTGAGGTCTCAGCTAGCCTATATTTAATGCATTTGGAATAGTTTTAGTTTACAAAGATTTAGCTTTTTAACTTTTCAGGAACAGATGTCTTCCATAAATTACACCTGTATGTACACTAGCACATGTACCTGTTTCTGAACCTTAAGAAAATATAATTTTGACATTCATTCGAAGTCACTCAGTTTCTTGTCCCAACTGCATCTTCACCAGAAAATAGTTGTCTAACTTGTAATATTTTCTAGCTTCTAAAGACACTTGACAGGGTAGCTTAATAATGGTACAGAATTTGGCCCATGAAAGAGATTGGTGGTAAAGTCATTTTTGAGAGAATAATCATTCTTTCCTTACTTCACTTTGAAAGATTTCACTTAGTTCACATTGAAGGATGTCAGGATGTAACTGAAATTCAATGCAGGTGACAGTGTCAGGAGAAAAGACAGTGGGGCCCAGTCTCCTCCCAAGGAGTCTATCAGCTCTGGGTTTGATACAGACCATTTCTACATTCTTGTCCCACGTAATTCAGTTTCCATCAACTTTCTTCTGGTATTCTTTGGGATGCAGGAGGAAATGGCAGCCTGAAATAAGAGTTAACATTTTAAAATTTTTATTTTGAACCCTGAAAATCTTATCACATTCTTGGTCAGAATCAGCATGGTGTAGTGGAAAAGAGCATTGGATTGAAGGAATGGGCCCTGGTTTGAAATCTTGCTTCTGACAATTGTGAGATGTTTGACTTGGGGTAAAGTCATTCTCAACACTTGTTTGAGTCTTAGTATATGTCCTTATCTGTAAAAGTAGTCTAGTCATACCTGCAGGGTTCTACTTTTGGTGGTTGTAAAGTACTGCAAAAGTAGTCTAGTCATACCTGCAGGGTTCTACTTTTGGTTGTTGTAAAGTACTGCAAACCTTTGTCATCGTACAAGAACTGTTCCCATGCATCATTGCGACAAGATTAGTGGCCTTGGACTGAAGAGGCCTGGTGGGGCTTAGCCTTGTTTGAATCCTGGCTCCTGTACATATGACCTTGGCCAAGTCTCTTCCCTTCTCTGGGCCTCAGTTTTCTCATCTGTAAAGTGAGGGTAGGCTGGACTAGCTCTCTGAGATCTCTTCCAGCTTTCAGTCTATGACTCTGTGTCAGCTGAATCTGAATTGAAGGAGGATGGATGCTTTGTTTTTCTCAAAACAGAGATCTGAAGCCCTGGCACTTATTTTGACTTGGCCTTTTACCAGACCATCTACTCATCTAGGAGAGCCAACATGCCTTAGTGGAAAGAAGACTGGATTTGGAATTATGTTGGAATTTGAGTCCTTGCCCTGCTGTTCTTTTGAGTCCTCTTCAGTAAAATGGGGCCATACTTCTGTTATCCACTACCCTTCAAAATTGTTGGTGAAGAAAGCACATTGTAAGCTGTAAAGTGCTGTGGAAATAAGCCATTTAAAAAACAGCTCCTCAAGTCCTGCTCTTTGAGGAGAAACCTAGACTCAGGGTTGCTGCCTGTGATTGTTCCTGGAGGGATTTACCTGTTACTGAAGAACACAAGAGTGGCAGGTGAGGGGTAACTTTGGCATTAGAAAAATTCCCTTCTATTGACAAGAATCTTTTCTTATTCCAAAGCCCAGAGATTGTCATAAGAAATTTGTTTCACCGAATGTTTAAATTGAGGTAAAGTTTTTCTTTTTTCTCCCACTCAAAAATAACCCCTCACACTAAGCAACTGAATTAACCAGCTTTTATTGGGCACCTGCTATGCTAGGTGCAGGAAAAATATACAAAAATGGGATAGCCCTTACCCTAAAAAGAACTTACATTTTAGTGGGGGAAAATGGCCCATTTATTTGAAAAATGCAGATAAACACATACATATATCATATACTATAAGTATAAAGTAATTTTAAGGAGTTGGGGAGAGTATTGACAACAGTAAAATCAGGAAAGAGCACATGTGGACAGAGCTTCGAAGGCAGCTAGGAATGATTCTACAAATAGGTGTCATAAGGAGAGTTAAACTAGATATTTAAAAAACTGAGCCAGCTTCCAAAGGAGTACTAGTTCATTTTAAAAAAAAAAAATCTTGATGTGTCCTAGGGATCTGTGTTTGAAAGAGTGTGAAAAATTTTTAACTTGTAAAAAAATATGTACTTTTTGGCATTGGGTTAGGAAGTTAATTGTATTCATTTAGACCTTGGGTACTCTCCAAAGACTTCAGAGCTTATTAGCAGGTGAAGGAATGTTTTTCCTGGAAGCTGCTTGTCTGACTTTCCCTGTTATATAACAAATCATCTCACTAGCTCCTTGGAAAAGATGATACATACACAGGCCTAGCCTTTGTTGGAAGGGAATTTCTGCTGAGGGGGCTGCCAGTACAGGGTCCTTGCTTTTGATTTTATTACCCAGCAACGTGTCTGAATTTATGTCATAATACTTATATCATGATATATACAGTGATATTTATATCATAGCCTGACCTACGAAGTTGAGTTCTGTAAGGAGAATGTAATTAGTTTTAAGAGACTGGCTAAGCTGAGGCATCTCCCTGCCCTCAGGCAGGATCACAGCAAGCCCTCAGCTGGTTTTAAAACTACAGGGTTTGTGTGGCCATGGCATGTCACTGGGTTGTAAAATTCAGATCTGGGAGAACTTTAGAGATCATTTACTCCAGCCCTATGTTTTTTGTCGTCTTCTTGAGTCTCAGTCTCTCATCTGTGAAATGGATTTGATAATAGTTGTACCACCTATTTCATGGGGTTGTGGGATGTTGTGACGACAATGTTCCTTTTATAAATGTGAGCTGTTTGTCTTCTCAGTTTAGTCATTGAAGATAATCACTGAAATGGAAGGTACAATTTTTCTGGTATTTTGTTTTGCATTGAACATTTTGTGTCCTTAAGGTTAATGCCTGTTTCAGAACATTAGCTTTAGTGAGTTTTATAGATGTCAGTTATGGATTACTGTGGTAGAGATGTTTTTTTGTGATTTCTACAAGTACTTTTTTCTTCTAAGTTTTCATATTCAGGGTGTATTGCTTAATAATAATCAAGACTTTGGAAGAGTTATTTCAGATTAAAAGACTGGCTGTAGCAAGTTGATAAGAAGGCCGCTTTTTAGCAGACAGCTTTAGCTGATCCCTCAAGAAATTCTAGGACAAAACTATGTTTGGTTCATGTACTTTGAGCCATGGTGGTACATGACATCTGATGTCCTTCAGCAGGCAACCAATCAGGTTCTGTCAGTATTGACATTTGTTTTTTTTTTAGCTTTGCTGCCTTCTCTTTTTAATTGAAGGGCTATTGTTTTTGGATATTCCTGGGTCATCAGAAATCTGTTGTATTTTAAATTTTATTGATGCTTTTGCTTTTAATGTAGCCATTTTTGATTATGCCCCACTGACTCCACTCTCTCAAACTACTGAGTCTTTTGTCATGATAGTTAAGAAAACCAAATAACACAGCAACAATATCTTACGGTATATAGTATACATAATATTCTGCACCCATACCACCCCACCTTTCCAAGGGAAAAAAGAAAGATCTATTTCCCCTTTTGTTTTCTGGAACCAAGATGTAAAAATTACACAGGGTTAGATTTTGTTTTAATGTACTTTTAATTAACTATTGTAGTCACTACATATATTTTCCTGTTTCTTCATAGCTCTGCATCATTTTCTATGAACCTTTCCAAATTTTTCTCAATTCTTCATGTTTGTCATTTCTTTGGACACAGTAATATTTGATTATAATTCATATACCACAATGTGTTTAGCAACTCCTCAATTAATGGGTAACAGTTTTGTTTCTACTACAAAAAGTGTTGCTATGAATATTTTGGCATGTAAATAAGCCTAGTTATGGAATAAATCTTCAAGTCAAAGGTATGAATAATTTAATCACTTTTTTCACATAATTCTAGTTCACAGTTCTTCCAACACCATGTTAATGTCTCTGCTTTCTTGCTTCTTCAACATTAACTGTTCTGTCTCTTGCTACTTTTGTGAATTTGCTTTGCCTGAGGCAAAACCTCAGTGTTATTTTAATTTGCATTTTTCTCACTAGGCATTTGAGAAACAGCTTTCATTTGGTTGGATCATTTGTAGTTCTTTTGAAAACTCTTCATATCCTTTGCTTATTATAAATAAATGGCTCTTGGCAACTTATATAATTGTGTCAGTTACCTGTAGATCTTGAATATCAGACTTTTATTATACCTATCTGCATTGATTTTGTTCATACAAAACATTTTTAAATTTATGATAGTAGAAATCATCATCTCTCTTATGTGTTCACCTCTATTTATTGCTTAATTTAAAAATTCCCCTCTAGCCGTAATTGTAAAAACCTCCTTCCATTTTTCTCTTAATTTTTCTATGATGTGATGACTTTTTATGTTTAAGTTTTATATCCAGTTGGATAAGATCTGTTTAAATAAGAAAAAAATATTGGAAGTAAGGTGAACAAAACAATTGATCACTTCTTGTCAAACTCCATAAAGTCTCTTAATTTTCTAAATTAAAAACAAAATATACCTTTCACTTATAAAAGTAACCACTCAGTCACTCTTCACAATCCTGCCTCCAATACAGTTTCTACCCACACCCCTATTTCTACAACTGTCACCTCCAAGGATTCTTATTTGATCTCTTATTTGACAAATCCAGTGATTTCTCCCTTCTTCTTTTTCCTGTTCTGCAGCATGAACACTGCTAAAAGACCCTTCACTCTGGAAACTTTCCCCTTCCTTATTTTCTATGACACTACTCTCTCCTGATCTCTCTTGCCCAGTAGGGTCATTACAGGTATTGTCAGGACTGGGGTTTAAACCTGAGTTCTCTTGTCTCCAAATCCAGTTTCCACACCAAGGTCATTCTCCTCTTTTCAGTCAGTAGTCATATTCTTAACTGAAATTTCTTTAGGACAAAGAAAGGACTGACCTAACCATACCTTCCTCGTATTTTACTTGTCAAGTTGATTTTTATGAACTCAAATGAAAACTGTCTCTCTTCAATTTTACCTCATTAGATTCTCTTCATTTTTGTTTTGAATCTTGACTTTGTGAGTGACTATCCCTCCCAGCTTGTGTCATTTGAAAAATTTAATAAGCATGCCTTCTGTGCCTTTATACCAAGTGATAAAAATGTTAAACAGTGTAAGGCCAACCAGATCCCTGGGGCATTTCATTGGAGACCTCTTCCAGATTAACAGTGAATGTTAGTGATCTCTCTATTTCCAGCCGTTCAACCAGTTCCAAATTCCCCTATGTACTGTGGTCTAGCCCACATCTCTCCATCTTTTCCACACTAAAATAGTATAAGATACTTTATTAAAGATTGGCTAAAATCAGGTAAACTATGTATAGCATTCCATTAATCTTCCATTCAAACCTTAATTTCTTTTTTTTGACAAAGTTCGTAGACTAGAATGACCTTTGCATGAAGACATTCTAACCCTTTCTTAGTACCATTTCCTTTTTTAGATGTTTACTGACCATTTCTTTAATATTATGTACTACAATTTTGTCAAGTATTGACATCAAGCTCCCTGGCCTATCGTTCATATTCTCTCTTCCTGCTTTTCTTCCTCCACTCCTTTCTCTCCCCCCCTTATCTTTTTCTTCTCCTTTTCCCTTTCCTCTCCCTCCCTTCCTTCAGTACCTCTTTTTCTCTTCAGTCTTGCAAAGATTATTAGTAATCCCTCAGCAATTATAACTGCTAGGTTTTTTTGGAATCTTAAAAAGGAAAAAAAATTCCTTATTGTGAGACACTCTGAGACATGATAAGAAATACCAATTTTGTGAGGACACAAGAATTAATACTACAACAAAGTCCTTATTATCATTAGGTAAGGTGTAATTACACATATCATTCAACATCACTGCAATGGACTCAGTCTCTGCCATATGAGCTCTTTGTGTTTATCTCTTAGCTCAAGTGCAACCTGTCCGTACTTCTGATCCTTCTTCTAACCCATTTTCCTCCTTTCCTGAAGTTAGAAATTGCACCTACCTCCTTTAATCTTTAAAATCATGATCTCTTGTAATCATTTGTGTGTATCTCGTTTTCTCTCTCCACTACTCCCTACTTGATTGTCAGCAATTTGAGGACAAGGACTGTCTTGTTTAGGTGTATCTCCAATGATGTTTGTAGATTTGTTTAGAATAAATGTGAAAGGTGGGAAGCGGACTCCCGTAGACTTTATCTAGGTAGCTTCTTCAGGTTTATTTTCCAAACACTGAATTGATACTGGTCACTTCCTTCATAGACCAAGTTCCAAAAGAGGAAGTGCTTCACAGAAACCTGAGAATAAATTGCTTGTAGTGGCTGGGTAAAGATGACAGATCTTGGCAGGTGACACCACTCTTGGCGTGTTACGACATCCAGCATGCCCTGCTCCCTTATTCAGCCAGAATTTATTATGATCAGTAAGTCTGGGTGTGCGTGCTGGTCTTGGCGTCTCACATGAAGTAACATTCTAAATTGTTTGTTGCGGACTGTAATTAAGTGTGATCAGTGAATTTCATCCAAATTGATTTCAGCCAGAATGGCATTGGATACATGACTTTAATAATAGGGAAGTGATACATAGTGCTATGAAATACTTTGCAAAATTTTGTAACTCAGGCAGTTTATACAATAATTACTTATGAATACTAAGAGATTTCAGGTCATTTTTAATAACTATAAGGGGAGATTTTTTCTAATATTTATGGCTACTTTGTAACTAAACTCTGAAAATTATGTTACAAGGAATAATGATTGTTAAATTCTCCGTACTGGGCCCTGCGGACCCACGACAGTCAGTTTGGAACAGGACATTTTGACTTCCTAAGTTACTAAGGCTTGTTAGGAAATGATAACGTTCAGCTTTCTGTAAACTAAGAGAAGTCCGACACTGGTCCTAGTCCGGATTCTGCTGTTAAAATATGTGGCCATTTAATTGTTGAGTGGTCTCATGTTCTCAGCCTAGATGGAGGCCTAAGATGTATCTATCTAGGTTTGAATTTCTTGGCTGCCACACAGTCCATCTACCTCCTAACACTGGGGTTTCCCCCAAGGTTCTGTTCTAGGTTTTCTTCTCTTTTCTCTATTTAGGACCTTAAAAGCTTCCGTAGGTTTAATTATCTCCATGCCGATAACTTATTGATGTCTTTCCCCTGGAGCTTTGGTCATATATCACCAACTGCCTGGTAGACATTTCCAGTGGGGTATCCCAGAGGCATCTCAAATTTGCTGTGTCTAAAACAGAACTCATTATCTTTCTCCTCAAGCCCATTTCTCTTTCAAATTTTGCCATTGAAGGCACTGTCATTATTCCAAGTTCCCAAGTGTGTAACCTCAACATTATCTTTACCTCTTCTTTACCCCACATATCCATTTAGTTACCAAATTTTGCTCTTTCTTTCTCCACAATATCTCAACATCTGACCCCTTTTCTGTACCCAGCCACTATCCTAGTTCAGACATTCCTTAATTCCTTAATCCATACTCCACTCAACCTGCAAGGTGATTTTTTCTAAAATGCAGGTCTTATCATTTTGTTTTATTCCCTTTATTCTTTAAATTCTAGTAGCTCCCTATTGCCTCTAGGATCAAATCTAAGTGCTCTTTCTGCCTGTTAAAAGCCCTCACCAGCGTCATTACACATTACTCTTCTTCCTTCACTCTTTTCCTGTTTGCCTTAGTTTCTTCATCTGTAAAATAAACTGGAGAAGGAACATGGCAAACCACTCCAATATCTTTGTGAGGAAAATTCTAAATGCGGTCACAAAGAATTGGACACAACTAAAATAACCAAACAATAACACAAAACTCTTGTCCAGCTTAACTGGAGTTCTCTCTGTTCCTCACACACAGCTCCACCTCAAAGAATATTTCTTCAAGTTTCAGCCAAATACCACCTCCTATATCAGCTCTTAACTTAAGGGTCCAAGGATAGATTTCAAATAAGCAGGAGGAGAGAGAGAATGATGGAAGATAAGAAAGGGGAGAAGAGGGAATCTCACAGCAAACAGCCTCGATTTTTTTTCTGTAAAACGAGACAGAAGTTTTCTGGTGAGAGAGGGACACAAAGGTTTAGAAGAGTTTCTTTTGAACTATTTCTTTTTTTTGTCTTAATATATCCTTAATACATCCTCAGAGCCCAGCACATCATAGGTTTTTAATAAGGCCTTGTTGTCTGATTGTGGAAAACCTTTTGAGATAGAGGAACTCTACCTACTAAAGGCCCGTTTTACCTTTGAATAGCTGCAATTGTTGGGGAGTTTTTCGTTATATTGAGATAAAATCCACCTTTCTGCCCCTTCCACTATTGTTCCTCGTTCTATCCTTGGGGTCAAGCAGAGCAAGTTTAGGTACTCAATAATATGCCAACCATTCATATACTTGAATCAAAACCAGTAGGTATTTATTAAGACCCTGCCATGTGCCAGACACTGATACTTCATCCAGTCCTTTTGTGGCAAAGTTTCTCTTTGCCTCCTTGTTCTCCCACAGCTAAAGCACAGTATTCTAGATGTGGTCAGAGTACAGGAGAATAAAATAGAACTCAGTTTCTTCCTTCTAGACTGGAGGTTTCTCTGAGGCTCATAAATTTTTTAAAAAATTACTTCACTATAGTTGATTTTCTTTGTAGTCCTATTTATTGTCTATATTTAAAAACATTCTGAGAAAAAATGCACAGACTTCACCATACTATCAAAGGTCTATGATATTTTTGAGGTGGGGGGAAGGCTAAGAATTCTTGTTCTTGCTAGAAGCAGGATTCGAAAGAAGAGATATGAGAAGACAGTTCCATTCTACCTATTTGCAGAGATGGCCACCAATGTTTCACATTGCATATGTTTTCAGACTTTGTGATGTATTTATCGGTTATGTTGATTTTTCTCACTTTTTTTTGTTTTAAACGCACTTTGTTAGACTGGGATGACTTGCCAAGGAAGGAAAACTACACAAAACCTCAATGAAGACATTTATTAAAAGACCTCTTTTTCTTTTAAAATTTAATTAACTTGTCATCTTCTCTAGTAAAACCATTTGATTTGGAGTGTCTTTTGAGATGCTATGTACTATCAATTTAGTTTTCTTTTGGGAGAGGAACTACTAAGTAGATAAATTTGAGGGATTAGAAATAATTTCTTTACTAACTACCGTTACCAGTGTGACTTTCTATGTATCTTTTTGCAGTGTCAGCCCATACTGATGGACTAGTTAGTCAAGATGAGACTAAAAAAAGCCAGGTGATAGACAGGACTGGAAAATTACAGGCTAATTAAGACTTGAGTGTGTTACATCTACCATTATTCCCACCTATGGAGGTAGAAGTGTCAGGATGAGCATGACCTTGGGTGGTCTAAAATGGAAGAAGTTAGGACAAAAGAGCAGGGAATTTGTCATTGTTTAGTAGTGAGAGGCCAGCTGAGGCCCAGAAGTCACAGTATTGAGATGATTTGTTTTGTTTTATTTTCTCAGTGGTCAAAAGGCAAACAGTCTAAGAGCCAACAATTCAGCCTTGAAACAAGAGAGTTGAAAATAGATCATGATCTATTTTGAATTGGAAGGGATCTTGTTCCCCCTTGCTGGGAGATTGTATGGTATAATGGAGCTGAGTACTGTCCTTGGAATTAGAAGCCCTTGATTCTAATTCCACCTCTGATGCTTGCTGACTGCATGAGTTTGGACAAGGCATATAACCTCCATAGGCCTCCACTTCCCTATCTGTAAAATTAAGGAATTGTAATAGCCTCGGTTGTCGCTCCCATCTCTAATCCTCTGATTCCCTACTTGAATCAGTATCCCCTCTAATCCCAACAAATGGTCATCTCTCATTTACTTTAAGACCTTGAATGAGGGGAACCCTCCCCCATCCTCTGGGGCAGCACATTCACCTTTGGGACATCTCTCAGAGGTCTGGCAGTTAGAAATAGTATCACCAGGGGCAGAAATTAGGCATAGACTCATGCCTGACACCGTACACAAGAATAAAGTCCAAATAGGTACATGATTTAGGTATAAAGATTGATACCATGAATAAACTGGAGAAGCAAGGAATAGTGTATTTATCAGATTTATGGAGAGGGGAAGAATTTTTTCCTAAAGAAATGATAGAAAGCA
>CM053770.1:671575061-671761633 GCA_028658325.1 Potorous gilbertii
CTCCCTTTTAATAACAGACACACACACATCCCTTTCTTTTATTCCTTCCCTTTTTCCCTATTGGGTAAGTTATATTTCTATACACTACTTGAGTGTGTGTATATATAGTATATCTCTTTGAACTAATTCTGGTGAGAGTGACGTTCAAGCACTATGTGTATCATTTTCCCATGTAGCAATATAAACAGTTTGACTTCATTGAGACCCTTACGGTTACTCTTTCATGTTTACTTTTTATGCTTCTGGGTTTTATATTTGAACATCATGTTTTCTATTCAGCTCTGGTTTTTTCATTAAGAATGTTTGTTCATTAAATGTCCATTTTTCCCTCTTGAAGGATTATACTCAGATTTACTAGGTAAGTTATTCACGATTATAATCATGTCACCTTTGCCTTCCAGAATATCCTATTCCAAGCTCTCTGATCATTTAATGTGGTCGCTGTTAAATCTTGTGTGATTCTGACTGTGACTCTGCAATATTTGAATTGCTTCTTTCTGACTGTTTGAAATCTTTTTGGCCTGGAAACTCCAGAATTTGACTGTGATTCCTGGAAGTTTTCATTCTGGGATCTATTTCAGGAGGTGATCCGTGGATTTGTTCAATTTCTGTTTTTTCCTCTATCTCGATATCTGAGATATCAGGGCAGTTTTCCTTGATGATTTCTTGAAATATGATGTTTAGGTCTTTGTTTTGATCATGGCTTTCAGGTGGTCCAGTATTCTTAAATTATCTCTCCTTGATCTATTTTCCAGGTCAGTTGCTTTTCCAATGAGATATTTAATATTTTATTATATTTTTTAATTCTTTTGACTTGTTGTTTCTTGATGTCTCGTGAAGTCATTAGCCTCCCACTTGACCAATCTTAACTTTTAAGGAATTATTTTTTTCAGTGAAATTTTTGTGCCTCTTCATTTCCTTTGGCCAGTTCTGGTTTTCATGTACTTTTTTTCTTTGATACATTTTTGTATCTCCTTTTCCATTTGGCCTGTTCTGCTTTTTTAAGGAGTTCCTTTTTTCAGTAGACCAATTTTTTTAAGATGTTATTTTTTCTTCAGTATTTATTGTGTGCTTCTTTTACCAAGCTGTTAATTCGCTGTTCATAATTTTCTTGCATCACTCTCATTTCTTTTTACAGTTTTTTATATCACTCACCTCTTTCTTTAACTTGTTCCAGGAATTTTTGTTGGGCTTTGGCCCAAATAGCATTTTTCTTTGAGGCTTTGTTTTTGTGACTTTTCATGTTGTTATCTTCTTTTGAGTTTATATATTGGTCTTCCCTGCCACTGTATTAGCTTTTTATGGCCCTTCTCTTTCTGTTGTTTGTTCCTTTTTCCAACCTGTTTCTTGACTTAGAATTTATGCCCCTGGAGGGGCACTTTCCCAGGCTTTTTCAGAACTAATTCTAGGTCCACACATTTTTGGTGCTTCCAAGGTACTGGGGAGAGATATGATCACTACTCTTCCTGGTCTGCACTCTATTCTTTACCCAAGAAGGGCCCCTGGTCCCTTGTGACTGGCCCCTAGAGTACTCCTCTCCACCCTGGAACTGAGACCAATACCCCTGCCAGTCAGCACCAAACTGTACCTAGTGCCGCAACGGGTCCCTTGTGATATCTTTTTGACTGATTGTCCTATCCCTTTACTGTACTGGACTGAGAGCTTCTGAAGCTTCTGTGGCTAATGTTGCTTCTACTGCATATGTAGACTCCAGATAAGCTTCTACCCAGATATCACAAACTTCTCCTGCCACCAACCGCCTGTGTTTTCTTAGGCCAGAAAAAATGTCTCATTCTGACTTTTTTTTTTTACTGGTTCTGCTGCTCCAAAATTTGATTTTAGGTGTTATTTTTATTGTTTGATGGGGTATGTTGAGAGAGCTCAGCAGGGTTACAGCTAATCTACCATCTTTGGAGGCAATTTTTCCTATTTTAAGCTTTACAAAATACCTTTTAAGTTATCTCATTTCATCTGTACAACAATCATGTGAGGTAATAAGTGTCTGAGACACAATTTAAACTCCTGGTTCAGTCTTTCTCACTACCTACACTCTATCCACCTAGCTACCTAAATTTATCAAAGCATTTGGAAAAATCTTACACTCTTTTTATGAATAAGGTAAAGGAGGTATAGACTATACAGATAGGACAGTTAGGTGAATTGAGACCTTTCTGAATGGCCAGACTCAAAAGATTTTTCATTACTTGTCTAGTATTAACTTAAAAGGAGGTCTTTGGAGGTAATGTGCCACAGAGGTCTATGCTTGGCTCTAAGCTGTTGAACATTTTTGTCAAAATGTTTTAGCAACTGAGTAAAATCTAGATGGCATACTTGGAGATGACACAAAGAAGGGGACATGCAACATCTTGGATGATAGGATCATGGTAAGAAAAGTTATTGTACAACTTTTACATATATCTCCCCCATCAAACTTCAGGTCTTACATTATATACAAAATGTCAGGTTTACGATCGTCAAATGGGAGATGTGGCTAGACTTTGGGTTTGGGGCCTTGGGGTTTTATGGAAACCAAAAGAGATAGTGAAATAGTAAAATGCATTAGGAGAGGCATAAAAAGCACTGAAAAGAGGTTACTTTGCTCTCTTTTGCCCTAATCAGAACACATATGAGGCATTGTGTGGCACATTTTGGAAGGATGTTGGTAGTCTGGAGAACACTCAGAGGCAGACAAAGCCCTTCAAGGTCATGGACAGAACTGTTGTTTTAGCCTAAGGGAAGGAAGACTTCTTTAGCATGGTGGGAATTTTCTTGTTTTCAGAAGTCTGTCCTATGGACAGTGGGTTTGGAAGTTATAGAGAAGCAAATTTTGGCTTGATTTCAAGATGTACTTCCAAAGAATTAGCCTGTCCCAAAGTGAGGGTAGCCAAGTGGTTCAGTGGATAGAATACAGGGCCTGAGGGCAGGAAGACACATCTTCTTAAGTTCAGATCCAGCCTCAGACACTTACTGGCTGTATGATCCTAGACAAGTCACTTCACCCTGTTTACCTCAATTTCCTCATCTGTAAATTATCCAGAGAAGGAAATGGCAAACTACTCTAGCAGCTTTGCCAAGAAAACCCCTATTGGGGTCATGTGAGGAGTAGGACACAACTGAAATGACTCAACAACAGCAATCCCAAAGTAGACTGGGCTTGCTCTGGAGGTAATGCACCCCCTCCCTTGTGGAGTAGGAAACTCATTCCCCCACCCCTGCCTTTCCAGGGTGTTGTCCAGAGAATTCATGTTCAGCGTAGCTGAGTGTCTAGGCAGCCAGGGTCTGGGGGCAAAGCTTTCTTCCTCTCCCTCCTGCACTACAGCCCACTCTACTTATGCAGCTTTCTGTTGCCTTGTAAACACCTTTATTTAAAAATAAAAAACAACACTGTATACAACAAAGGTTTGAAGCTTCGTGTGCAGGCTCCTTTTTTGTTGTTTGTAGATTAAAACATCCATTCTTTTCCTATGACCTCTTTAGTTGCTCGGAATTGTAATTCCTTCTAGGGGACTGTGTTTCATTTGCATACAGGTAACATCACCAGAAGGACTTTGGTGGTGGATGTGATGGGCTTTTGTAGTTTTTAAGGACTTGAAAGTTTGTGGAATAGTGAACTAATTAAATGGAATGCAGACCTGTTAATTATTAGGTCCATGGAAGCTCTAGGTATGAATTCATTTTTACCATTGATTTATTGCAGCACCAGAAATGAATGTCCGAGTTAAATAAATGGTTCTTAGGAGGAATTGCTTCAGTAAAAATCCTGGCCAGTTTTTGTTAGGAGTTTATTTTGTGCTCCCTAAGTAGGTCAGAGATCTAACCAGGGAATCATTTCCTGACTTAGGCTGGAAGGAAGAGTGATATATCAGCAAAAAAAAATGACTTGTCCCAGGCAAATGACTAGCCTTTTTTCTCTTGAAATTCAGGAGCAAGTCCCTGTCCCGGTTTATCATCCAACTCCAAGCCAAACTCGTCTGGCTACACAGCTGACCGAAGAAGAACAGATCCGAATAGCCCAGAGGATAGGCCTGATCCAGCATCTGCCTAAAGGAGTGTATGACCCTGGGAGAGACGGGTCGGAAAAGAAGATCAGGGAGTGAGTTGTGCTTTGGTTTTTCCAATGTAGATGAATGGGAAAGGTTTCCAATAACAGTCTAGCCCCTACTGTACAGACTCTCATATGTTTTGGAAAGTCGGGTATGGATTGTTACACTAAAGATATTCCATGTATAAAGGTATGTGGATTGGGCAATTAAAGTCTTTTCTAGTAACTGAAACTTATGTAGCATTTTACATGTATCCCATTTGAACCTCAGAATGAAGTATCATGGGTCTTATTCCCATTTTACAGGCCAGGATACTGAAGCTTAGAAAGCTTCAGTGACTTGACTATGGACACATAGCTAGTAAGTGTTAGAGGTTGGATATGAACACCAGATTTAATCCTCTCCATTATGACTGCCTCACAAGCCTTGTCTTTATAAAGGCAAGACTGAGAAAAGCATTTTATTTCCCACCCTTGTGCCTTGGTATTGGTTGTCCCCCTACCTAAAGTGCCCTTCTCCCTCATCTCATCAGGACCCTGCAGCTCCTAGTGTTCTTTTTTCCTAATTACCTTTTATTTAGTAGATAGAGATACAGATATATAGAGAATGTATACACACACACACATTTCCATCTTAGAATGTAAGATCCTTGAGAGTAGGAATCGTTTTATTCTCTCTAGGTATATTCCTGATATGTGGCATGTACCAGGTGTTTAATAAATACTAGTTGATAAATTGTACTTCATGTAAGAAATGACTGTGTAGACACTCTCCCTTATTCATTCCTCTCCCCCATTGTTATGGGAGAGTTGGCTGTCTAGTGTTGTTGTAGAAGAAATGAGAATGATGAAAAAATAGCTCACTTATTTTCAGGTTAAGAAACGGGATTGGGACCTGCTGTATCCTAGAGCTGGAGTCCTTAAAGAAGAGAACTTTCTCAATGAGAGCCCTTTAGTTCAGGAAATGTTTATCCAGTACTTTTAATGATAGAAAAATGTATAGATAAGGCAGATCATTGATAAATTATACTTGCTGGGGTGGGGAGTAGTTCTTCTCAAGGTTGATTAAAAAAAGAAAATGAACCACCATATACCCTCAGAAATCCTTCTATATATGAACTAGGAGCCCCTAATAAGGACAGCTACAGAATGCATTAAATTGACTTTATAGGTTAAGAGCAAATTGGTCAGCAGAGGCCTGATGTCGTTGGTTTCTGTAGCTGTAAGTTATGCTGCTTACTTAAACCACATGAAACCTGTTTTTTAAAAATATACTGAGGATATAACACTGTCAGGCCAGATGGCATCTTTATAGACCAGCTAGTCTGTGTGTCCTACAGCACATCTTGCCCACCCCTTTGTCCATTTACTTACCTGAGGACTTTTGGGTACCTCTAAATTGGAGAAAATTCTCCTCTTCTCATGATACACTGTGGAATTAGGCGTTTCATTAATCAGGCCTAGAAAGTAGAGACTGAGAAGGTTAGTGGGGCCTTACAGATTTAATCCGTAAAGTACCCCCCAGGTAAGTAGGTTAAAATTAGCAGCCTTGTTTTTATAGATAATTTTGTTGTTTTTTTTTAATGATCCTTATACAGTCAAACCATTGAGAGTAAAACTTAGATTTTCTTCCAGTCCAGTCCTTACTTTTACTCTAGGCTCTGTACAGTAAGATGAATAATAGTAATAGATATGTTTCTAGTATTTTAAGGAGGAGGGAGGGAGAAAGGGAGTAAGCATTTACATAGCACCTACTGTGTACCAGGATTTATATATAGTCAGTGTTTTTTTAAAAATGTTACTTCATTTGATTGATACTTTTAAGGTTCACAGCACATTTTTATAGACTCATTGGATTCTCATGTGAACTCTGAAATAGGCAGTAAAGGGGATATTATCTCCATTTGATTGGAAATCAAAAAAAGGAAGCAGCTTTCATTGTGGTCCCAGCTAATAAATCTTGGAGGCAAATTTGAATCCTGCCTTCTCTTAGTTTTGTCTAGTGCTCTTTATGCTATACTTTAGCTATCTTACAGAATTTCATTTAGTAGTAAATGTTGATTAAATTAAATCAAATTACTGAACTAAGGTTTTCTTTTATTAATAAGTCTTAATGTTTTCAATTCTCTTTTCACCTGTAGCTGCTTAACTTAGTTTACTTTGTTCTGACACTCACCTCTTGTGACAGATTGGCTGAAAAAATGTAATGTGTTGACCTTGGGAAAACAACTTGATATGTGGTTATTCAGAGATCCATGGGCACGGAAAATGATTTTATGACTTAAGAAATTTTAGTACCAGAAGGATCCTCTTAGAAACAAGGAAATTAAAGTCCATAGGGATAATTAACCCCATAGATAGCTACCCAGAAGGCCTCAGGGAGAGAAATTAGACTTGTTCATTTTGGCCCCAGAAGGTGGAACTAGGAGTAAGGATGGGTGTATATTACGAAGAGACTCAGGATGGTAAATAATAATTGTTCGAGCTGCCCGAACATGAAATGCACCATCTTAGAAGGCAATCAATTCCCTCATTTATATAGAATTTTAAGTACTTTAACCTATCATCTCATTTGAGTGCCACAGTTCCTCTGTGAAGTAGGTATCACATAAAGTATTTTAGGGATGAGGAAACTGAGGCTCAGAGGGGCTATTCTGTAATTAGTCATTTTCACCTGTGGACACATGAAAAGCACCCTAAATTAGCATCATTTTCCAGCCTTCTTTCTTATTTCTTCCTTGTAGGTGTGTGATCTGTATGATGGACTTTGTTTATGGAGACCCTATCCGGTTTCTGCCGTGCATGCACATTTATCACCTGGACTGTATAGACAACTGGCTCATGAGGTCCTTCACGTGCCCGTCCTGCATGGAGCCAGTGGATGCAGCACTGCTTTCCTCATATGAGACTAACTGAGCCTTGGGTTTCTCTTCTGACCAGTCAAGGGAGCCACGGCTGTCGATGGTTTTGATCTTTTGTCACTGAGCCCACAGAGCCAGGGAGCAGGAATTAAGATCATGCACAAAAGTCATTTCCTAAAAATTCCTGAATGGCTGCAGATGTTGGAAAAAGTCCATGATATTTTAGAGTCCAGAGGAACAAGTAGGAAGGTATTTTTACATAAAGCCTTGACCCAATGTTTAAACTATAATTGTACTTAGTCTTGTTATTATTCCAGTGCATAGGAATTGTGTAAAGTGTTACAGCAGCTGTAGATGTTTAAATTGTGTGTGTTGAAGATTTTATTAGGAGCAAGGTAGGGGTTATTTTTCCTAAATGAAATAACTTTCATTCCCTCCCCCATTCTTTTCACAAGTTGCTAGCATTTGGGTCAAGGTTTTCTTAAAAGCTACATTTTATAACACTGGCACAAAGAAGTAGTTCTAAGCTTGTTTGCACAGTTCTTTTTTCCATTGGAGATGGAATCCATTGCCTTAGGTCTTTTTAAATAGTGTATTGTTATTGTTGGGGCTGCCTCTATGCTTGAAAACCAGTTTATTTATAACCTGTTAAAAGTGCTATGTTCTGTTTGCAGTTAGGATTATGCAGAATTTGAAGTGATCTCCTAGCTCCTGAGCAAACTGAGATGCACTATCCGTTTTCTATTTTTTGAAAAATGAAAGTGACTTAATATGAAGACAGACATCAACCCATGGAATAGAATTTTAATATTTACTCAGTCCAGGGTTTTGCTTAATTCGTATGATTATTTGCATGGTAAGCATTAAAATTTTGAGCAGACTTAAAATGTTAAGGCTTTTGAGCTCAAATTAGACCACTGTGCTATAGAACATGAAGGGAGACCCCGTAGGGATGAGTATTAAAAAAAAAAAGATTCCCAATTGTGACTTGGGTCATTGCTTCCTCCCTCTCCCATAAAGACCTTAGCAAAAGGATACTGCATCTCAAATTACTGTAGTTCTGAGGTTATTGAAGTTAAAATAAACCGTATCTTGATCTCTGTTTGGAAGGTATCTGTTTAGTCCTGCTAGCTGACCAGGCAAGCAGGTGGAAATAATAAGGTAGATGTTTCTCATGTTATTTTGCACACCAATGCCGAGTTTGTATAACCACATGACTTCATAGTTGTGATCTCAAGAAAGAAGGAATTTCTCCTTCATCTGTTTCTTGCAGCTTGTTTAAGAATGCAAGAAATCTCTAAGTTCCTGAAGTGTTTCTAGTAGAGACAGTCTTGTAAAGATGTGGTCGTCATCTTTTTCTCCAGTTAGCATGTGTTTGTTTTTCCTTATTGTATTCTACTGTAACTTTTAGACTTTTGGCTCCATGCTGGCCCTGCAGTTACCCATCCTAGATGAGCAGAAAGAGATGCAGTCTCAAATTAACCCAAAGGAATCAGGAAGTATTTCTGACTATTTTGTTTGGAATTGAGTCCTTTACCTAACATTTTTATATTGTCAAACACACAGACTTGAAGGAGCCTCTGTGCTTAGATTCTAGAGGAGTGAAATATATCATAAGTACTTTTTAAAAGGTTTGTCATTTGAGTGCAGGAGGGTCTCCACATGATTAATTTTTCCCCCTATTAATCCATAATGGAAAGACATGAAGGTGAATTTGAAAAAAGTTTAAAGGAAATTCTAGTATCAGGTCCATTTAAATTGTTTAGCCTTGTCTCGTGGTCGAATTTTTTATTTATTAATTCAGATATACCCAATTACCTAAAGCAGATCTGAAAAGAAACAGCTGAAGTTGTGCAATATTTTCAGTGATGATACTTTTTTTTATCATTGTGTGTTTTTCTATATAAACATGATGCCCATGTCATTAAATATTATAGCCAGACTTTCTTTTTCTTGATTGTTAAAATTGGCAAAAATGAACTTTCATTTTTAAACGTCTTTTATGTTGCTCTTAGTCTTTATTTATTCTAAGGCTTGATTAGGAAAAGTTTGGAAGTCCTGTTGAAGTGACTGGTTCCTGAGTTGAATGCTTTTTTTTTTTTAGGCACTTTGTATTGTTAAACTTTATTTTGGTCTCCTTATACCATGTTAAGAACCATAAATCTCTGCTTTTACTAAGTTGTTAAATAAAGTTATAACAGTTATAAAGGGCTAAAGTTAGAATTGATTCCATAAGAATATCCCCCTCCTCAAAAAAAATAAAAGCAACCCTTCAATTTCAAACAGTGGTATGTAAGTTTAACCAATAAATTAATTGCTTTTGAAACCTTAGGTGAAATGCTGTTGTATAGTAGCCATTCCATTTATGTGACATGGATTGTAGGGCCCCTATGGATGTCTCTTTAGAATGTAGAACCTGTAGCGAGGTTTAGATTTCTTTAGCCAAATCTAAATTGATGTAATCTTTGGTATATTTCTACCAATGAGGTTAGGCCTGATTGAGAAACTTAGTTAAAATTAACTCTATATGAACTGTTGTATTAACAAGATCTTGGGAGGGGGAGGGGGAAAGCTTGATTACTTAAAGAGTAAAATCCAAAGATATTTATGCAAGCCAATGAGCCAGCATTTTCATGGAATGAAAGTTAATGTTGAGGGTCTTTTGTGAGATATGGGACAGAGAGGATTCCTGAGGCTGAAATTCCTTCCAAATCTATGACTGAACCAAGAAATGCTTCACGTACTTAGAATCTGGGCCATATACACCTTCCTCTGTCTTGTAAACAAAGTTGTTTTTGGACAGACTGGACTTGGTAGGGACTGTGGCAGTCACATAGACCATTCATACTCATTTTATAGAAGGGGAAATTCAGATCCAGCAAAATGAATTGCCCAAGGAACTCATAGTTAGCAATTGTTTGAATTAGGGCTTGAATTCAGTGTTGTTACTGTAATAATGAGTCATATTTATTTGTATTACTTAGAAAGTGCTTTCCTCCTGACTTTTCTGGTGAGATAGGCATTGAAAATGGCAGTAACCTCCTACTGCAATGAAACAGTGCCTACTGTATGCCAGGAAGTGTGGAGGTACAAAGACAGCAACAAAACAGTTCCTGGGGAGAACAGTGTGTACACAGGTAAACCTATACAAAGTAGGTTAGGAATGGAAGGATTAGAAAAGGTCCCGTGGAAGAGGCAGCACCTTTTTAGGAAGGAAAGGACACATCCCATGGGGCCCAAGTGAGCAGAGACCATTCCCGTTGTCTCTCAGGGATGCCTGTGTAGAGGCATGGAGGTGGAGGAGGGGCTGCTGTCTATGGGGAACAGTAAAGAGGCCAGTTAGAATGGTGGAGAGCCCAGGAAGTGAGTAACATGAACTCCACCTAGGAAGCCAGGGAACCAAGGGTCTTCTCCAAGTTCACTGTTCTCTCCACTATACCACATACTGTATACTAATGAACTCTCTATTGATCATCAGCTTAATAATAACAGTACTTTCTCTCCTTGCCTCTGGAGGATAAGAAAGTGACTGTAGAATACAGGGATATGTCAATCGGTGAATCCTCTAGGAGTAGAATACCTTTACAGAGGCCTACCATAACCTGACAGAAATAGCTCCATCCAGCATCTCTGTGCATCTCTGTGCAGGGCAGGGACTGACCCTGGCACATTATGTGGGGATGACATCGATTCAAGCACCCCTTTGCCCCCTATCAAGCCAAGTAAGGATTTTGGTGCCACAGATTTATTCTTCTTAACTGACACTCTTGAATGTTTCAGTCATTTTGCTATCTCAAGCAGTTTTTGAATTTTTAAACCTTGATTTTTGTTATGCTAATCTAGATGATGTTTAGAGAAGGGAGCCCCTGAAATTACCCTCAGCCAACCCTTGCAGGTAAATATCCTGTAATTCCAGGTGAAGGCAACTTGAGTTCTGTCCTTTTCCTCTGACCTCCTGAACACCTATTTTCACCCTAAGCTGGATAGGCCAGTTCCAAGAGTGGTTGGGGATCCTAACCCTGGTCCCTAGCTACATGCGAGGTCTGAAGACTTGCCCTTACTCCTTCGCTCGTGGGAGGCTGTTGTCTTCTGCAGCGCCCTACTCAAACCAGTCCTGAGGAGCTCAGAATCCCAGAGCTTGAGACTTGGGAGAGTCCACTGTCCAAGTGGGGCTTCAGTCTCTGCTGCAGATCTCTCTGAAGGTAAACCTATTATCCCTGAGGTGGTCTGTTCCACAAGTTCCATGAGGAGGTGAGCCTGGCAGGAGAAACTGAGAGCAAGACTAAATTTGCCTCTTGGCAACCTACTCCATTGTTACCCTGTTTCTGTTCCTCCTTCGCCCCTAAACAGAACCAGTGTCTCTCAAGGTCCTTCAAATAAGTAAATACAGCCATCCTGTTTTCCAGTTCTTAGATTCTACAGACCAAAACTCCAATATTTCTTCCCCATCTTTTCATCTGGCATGAACTTGAGACCTTCTGTCTGTCTGGTCGACCCACTGTACTATTCCAATCTTATCCATGCTCTTCCTAAAACGTGATGCCCCAACCTGAGCACAGTTCTCCCAATGGAGTAAGTGGGACATGCAGCCATCACCACCTTTTTGTAGGTACACACGTGTACTGTTCCTCAGGGCAGCCTCAAGTCGCCCAAACTTTGCTGATGCCACAGCACACTCCTAAGAAGCATATATCAAGCCTCTACCTGCACTCAACCAAAACTGCTTTCCTCCTAATCCTCTGCCCAAGGATTCATACTTTTTGCCACCATTTTCATTGATATTTTATATGATTGTACTACATACCCCATTTTCTGATGTTATCAATCTGTAAGCATTTACTCAGTACCTATTAGGTGTTTGATACTGCGTTAAGGTCTGGGAAAACAAGCACAAAATGTTTTGGATCCGTGGTCAGCCAAACATTAAGTGCTTACTCTGTTCTAGGCACCCTGCATTATTCCTACCTCTAGTAACAAAGTTTCTGACATTAAAAAGGTCACTTGATTACATCCTCTTTGTTCATCAAGATGAATATATTTTACTCTATATTCCAAAATGTCTGTTAAGAAAGGATTTTGATCTAGAGAATCAGACTTCTTTAGAATCCTGTTGTGAATAGGGGTGACCAAAAAGTCTTTAATGAGCAAGATTCTGAAGCATGGCCAGCCTGTAGTCAGTCATTTTCTACTTGGAATCCTCCAAGAAGAGGAAACCTGCTTCTTCCAGGGCAACACATTCCCTCTTCAGCTAGCTCTGATTGTTAGGAGGTTTTCCTGATAATAAATTGAAATGTGTGGATTCCTTCAAAAATGATAATGCAAAGATATTTTTCCCTATCAAATACTCAATGTGAAATGTATCGGTAACATGTAACTGGCAATTTTTCCAGTATAGCAATAGATTTCATTTCCTTTATTTTGCTTCCCAATGTCCTCCCTTTTCTGCTCTTCTAGAAGTGGGTATTCTACAGCTCTGCAGCCTTCAGAGCACTACCTAGGAGTTCCATCCATCTATTTTTAACCTCCAGTGTTTTATGGCCCAGATTAATTTGAGAAACACTAACCTAGAGAGAGAACTACATGAATTGGCCTAGATGAAGAATCGACAGAAAGGCCCATTACTGTACGCCTATGAGATGAGAATAGTTTATACATTTTTAAATGGAATTTAATTGTACTTAGAAATGTGAAAATCATTCTTAGCGGGCAATTTGCAGCCCCGGGCCTAGAAAGGGGAATTTCATTGGGATTAGGAGGGTTCTCAAGAATCATTTAGGCCCAGCTTGAATTCTGTAGGTACTGAAACCTGAAGCTAAGAGTGTTCATGGTCTCTTCCCAAGTGACAGTTCTGGCTACTCAGAGTCCAACACAGCACTACCTCAGTACATCCCCATGCTCCTCAGCACCCTAAAGATGGCCTTTGAGTCTTCCCTCTCCTTCCAGTTAGTTGTCAGGTTGTATCAGTTCTACCTGCAAATCTATTTCCTTTTCACCATTCAAAACTGCATCCAGCGTCCGAACTATCCTTGGACTATTTCAATTGCCTCTCAGTTGGTCTCCCTGTCTCCAGTCTTTTCTTCTCAATGAAGATGCCAAAACAATCTTCCAGATTTTGACAA
The DNA here is from genome assembly GCA_028658325.1 of Potorous gilbertii. Classification (NCBI taxonomy): domain Eukaryota; kingdom Metazoa; phylum Chordata; class Mammalia; order Diprotodontia; family Potoroidae; genus Potorous; species Potorous gilbertii. The sequence continues at coordinate 671,588,084 of CM053770.1, forward strand.
AGACATGCCATGATATAACATGAGTCTAACCATATCTTTCTTCTAGCAAAGAACACCATTGGTCATTTGGTCCTTAGTGGAGCCCTATAGGCAGCAGTACCCCACTCAGCAGAGGTGTCAAACATAGTGCCCCACAGCACTCCAGAATGTGAGTAAAACCAGATTAAAATATGGTGGAGAACTAGTTAATAAAATAAATAAAATACAGTGAAACATAGATAAAGTTACATTTTAAGCCTAAGTCAACATGTGATTGCAGGGATCCTTAATGTACAGATTAGGGGCCTCCTGTTTCTGTTGAGTTTGAAACCTGTGCTATAGAGTATGCTTTCTGCCACCAACTAAGGTTTTGTACTTAGAACTTTCTTTTTCTGGAAGTTGTGGGACCAAAAGAGTACTCCAAAAACTCATTAACACTAAGAAGTGACCTAGAAAAGTTAACACAGTTTTGCTCATTCAGCTTAGGAAAAAATGGTTGGGCAGGCCATTTAAAGGCATGTGTGGACAAGAATAGATATCCTTCAGGTAGCACTTTGGACAACCTGATAAAGGAGATACTTGGTACCAGTCAGCTGAATGGAGGGTCATGATCTGAACAATGCCCAAGACAAGTTTGAGATTGATGGTGCTACTACAGCATTCTCTACCTACAGATGAACAATATTCCTGTTCCTGATGATAACTAGGTAGTGTTCTTGATGCCCATCTGTCAGAAAGAGAGTGGATCAACTGTTTGGACTACTCACAGAGTAGTGAGTGCATGCTTATAATCAAGATGGAGATGTTGGGTCCTTTGTTTAACCCACTCATGCTTGGAGTCATGCCCACTGTTCCCTATTGGGTGCTAATTATCTTTTTGGCCAATAATTATAGAGCTTGCCCCACCCGTTGCTCATCCTGCATCACTAGCAGATAGTATTGGATAAAACCCCAGAAACAGCAGGTACACTTATGAGTCATAAGAATTGTCAGAGCGTTCCCATGCATGAACTTAAGGCAATCTTCTCAAAGATTTATTTGACCCGACAGTAGACATGAATGACAGAGGACATTAAAGTATTTGTTGTAGTAGAGATCACAGCCTCTTAGGACCTACTAGATTTCAGCTGATGTAGCCCTGGGTCTGTTGAGTATGAGGATGCTACAAATGTAGTCTTGATAACTATTGCCACAGTAGCAGGCATTCTTGAAGTTAGTTTACCCAGCGGTGCTTCCTGAGCAAGTTAGACCAAGCCATGCATCACCACCAGCTTCCTCCACCTTGACCTCAGCTTGACACAGGAAAAAGATGGCAGACTTCACCTTGATGAAGACAATCCATGTGCACCTTGAGCACCATGTTTTTAATGACACCCCCTTCTTGTAGGTGTGAGTTGTTATTGCTTCGGAGAGATCACAACCAACAGCCTCCCCCTACCAGAGTTCAAGTATATGCAGGGTATGACAGACAATTCATTTTCTAATTTTTGATGACAGGACAGGTAAAAGACAGCTGTGACCTCTGCATCTCTGATGTTCTTGAGACTTGTTTACCATCCCAGCAGGAATAAAAATAGGAATTAAAATGTATAGATCAGATGGAAGCTACCTTGAGGAAGACTGCTCTGATGGGGCAGAATAAATGTTGATACCTCTCTACAAGCACAGGTGGCCACAGGCATCACCAAAGCCAGCAATGTTACAACTGGCAATCTCTGTATAGGCGGAGATAAAATCACAGATCTCCACAGAAACTCCAGGTGATAAGTGGATTTTGTGCCCAAGCACACAGCAACTTGAAGTCCTTGGGTGGGATTGCACTCCAGAAGGACAAGTCCACGTCCCTGGGACGCTCCACCTGAGAACTTGCCTTTTTGATACCGAACCATTAGCCAGTGCTCTTTGAGACTAAGCAGCCATTTCTGAATCCGTCCCAATGTTCTCGCCTTGTCCACATGTCCATCTTCTCCACAAAAATAGTGTCAAACATCTTTCCCCTCATTTATCAGTTTAGTAACCCCCAAAAGTAAAAGGAAGTGAAGTGAGTCTGGCATGGCTTGGTCTTGAGGAAGCCATGATGGTTCTTGGTCATTGTCATTCCATCTATGTGGTCACCAACTGTCTCTTCAATGGTCTCTTCCAGAATTTTCCCAGGAATTGAAGAGAAGCTCATGGGTGTAAAGTTGACAGGCCGAAATTCTCCTCTTTTTTAGAAAGTCAGGTCATTTGCCTTTCTCCAATCTTGCACCTCTTGTGTTTTCTTTGATCTTCCAAATATCACTGACAGAGGCTCAGCAGTCTCATTTGTCAGTTCTTTCAGGACCCAAAGGTATGGTAGTTCACCCGGGTCAGGTGACCTGAATTCAACAAGGAAACCAGGCACTCTTACTGTCACCTTCCTTGTCTTGGCTATCAGCTTCCTATTTCTGTTCCTTCATCTCCGATGCCAACATCCTTCAGAAGCAAAGTAAAGAGAGAACAGATCCTAAGCCGAGGTCCTCTCCCTTTGATTCTCCTTTTCCTCAAAATAAAGATTACAAAGCTTTGTTACTCTTAGCTTCCCTCACCAACCTTAGCTCATTGTGAGCTTTCTTATTCCTGACATTGTTTTTATGTGACAGTGCTACACTCTTACTGATGTTCTGTTACCTGGTTTTGCATCTATCATTAAGGTAAGTCACTGAGTTAACAGCGATGCTTTCAGTGGGAAGGAAGAGAGAGAGAGAGCACACTCCAACAGATTCTGAATAGTTGAAGTACCCTACTGCACTACTAATCCACGGCACATACCAGGTATGTGATCTGCTCCCCAAAGTTTTTCATCTGTTTCCTCTTTTTATCTGGGTGGTCCCTGATAGACTCCAATAGCAAAATCAGTTTCGTTTCTCCCTCCTTGGACTTTGACCTGCATAGATAGTCTCATGCTTCCCAATCCTCTATTTCCTTGATTTTCTCACACAGAATTACCTTCTCTTTTAAAAAAAATTATTTTCCTTGTATATTTTGTTTCTATCACTTAAGTCTCCTGTATTCCTTCCGTTCTCCTTGCCCAGAGAGCTTTTTAAAAAAGAGAGAAAGAAAAACATCAGCAAAACTGATCAAAATATGGTAAATCTGACAATAAATGTAGGGACCCTACACCTCCCACCGCGGCCACCTCTACTCGTATCTTTCTTTGGGGCCAAGTTTGATCTTTGTAACTCTGCAGCATGTTTGGTGGTGGTGGTTCTTCCCACTTCGTTGTTGTAGTCATTGTTTTCTTGGCTCTGCTTACTTCCTATTGCATTGCTTCCCATCAGTCTCCCCAAGATTCTCTGTATTCATCATTTATCTTTTCTTACACTACAGAAGTAGTTCATTACGTTCATGTACCACAATTTCTTTGACCATTCCCCAGTTGAAAGACATTAATTTTGTTTCTTGTTGTTTGTGACTACACCTTATTACTCAGTCCCTTTACCTATCCTCTTTCTTTTGAATAAGATAGAGTCAGTCCTCAGCGTTCACAGGGGCAATGTTCCTAGAAAACAAAGTCAAAAAACACAAAGGTTCATACGTTCTACCTATGGGAAATAAGGGGTTAGGTTCCTTTGGCCCCAATATTATAATCTTTCACTAGAGAATGCTGAAAATACACTTTTCTGCATAGAATTCTTTATAGAAAAACATTCATTCTGATAATACACACTTTTTCTAACATGGTAACCATGAAATAACCCATAAAATGCAGTATGCAAAATAAAGCTGGTAACGTGCAAAAGATTTTTCTTGCTAGTAATTCCCTAGAATTCTGACCATTTTTGCTAACATCAAAAAAAATCCACAACATTGACTTCAGACAATATTCCCTTTTTATAACACATAAAATCTACAGTTCTATAAATACTATATAGCAAATAAAGTTCATGAAACTAAAACATTTTTTAACCTGAATCTTACCTTCCACTGGGTTAGATGACAGTATGAGTGCATTGTACTGTGAACCATACTACTGTGAATCTTTCTACTTTGCTCTCTGAAAACCAAGGGAGGCATTGCTGAGACCTTAGCTGCTGCTGTCTGAAGATGCGGAGAGCACTCGACCCACCTCCAACCTTCTGTCCTTCGTGACTGGTGGGTGGTGGTGCAGATTGTGAAGGATGCGCTAGCTTTGCATGATTTGTCAGCTACACGTGCCAGATTCGTTAACACTAAGTTTGCTGCCAAGAGTGGCTTTAGACGTTCTGGCACGAGTTTAACACTTGTTTTTCTCACTAAGCCACCTCACTAACTGCACACTTGGGCTTAGAGTCCTGGAGGACCAACATGCAATACAAAACTAGCATTTTAAAGGCAAATGATGACAGTAAGGCCCAAGGCATAGGGAGCTCTACAGCAGTCAGGTGGTGAGGCCTAGTGAAGCTCCCAGGAGGATGCCTGCTGCTCCACAAACTGGCTTTGCTTGGGCCTCTCTCTTTCTCTACGGATATTTGCAGCTGTCAATACAGAAGTGAAAATGAGGTTACTAATAAAGTCATGAAAATGCTCCAAGTCACCAAAGTTGAGGATTGACTGTATGCTCATCCAGATGCATGCTCCATTTGTGAGTTTCATCCTATAAAGTCTCAGTGATGCTTGTGAAGTCAGATGTTCTGCATATTATCCCTGTTGCCCTGGGTAGCTGAGAACTGACTGGATGGATGTCTGTCCAATGCAGATGTTACTGACAACCTTGAACTCAGATTTAGGGTTTCATTTCACCAAAATGCAGATTTACAGAAACATCTGCAAACAGCGAGCATTTAACACGTGTTATAGGACTCGAGTACATTTGGGGGGGAGCAGCCTGGAAGGATTTATGGCCCAGGGCTACTATCCCTGATACTACAAGCGTAGGTTGGAGGGGCAGCCTCTGCCTGATGAATTGGAAGGGAATGTCCACCTCAGATGTAGTATTACAACCATTTAACTTGTCAAGGATTATACTCTGGTGACCAATATGGACTATTCTGTATAGAGGTTTTCATTAATACCAAGTAGTTGCGTTTTCATTTTCCCCTAAACGTTTACTTTCTTTAGGAATACCACTGCTCTTAGCCTGTACAATCTCCTCCCTCCCCTTTCACTCCCCTCCCTCCCATAATAGTGGCAATGTTCTTCTGTGTCTCCTCTTCTTTCTCCTTCCCATGTTCAGGATTACTGTGAATACATCATTTCTGGGATGCCCCATTGCTTGATGGCAGAAGTGAAATAGGATGTTTCCTACTTCCCTACCACAAGGCAGAATCTTCCTGGGACTACATCCCAGATTACTTTGCAGAATCAGACCTGCAGCCTTGTGGCATGAGGAGGCTCAGTTGCAAAATCTCTTCACTTCTTACCTCCACAACAACTGTAGCACCTTCTCTCCACCCACACAAACAGCTGCCTAATTTGTTGTGTTAGGTCACCCCTCCACTCTAATGGCTCCCTGTTACCTCTAGATTACAGGGAGTGTGTGGGGTGCTCAGAGAGGATTAGCGCCTCTGGTGTATGGGTTGCTCATCCACCTTTGGTGTCTACATGTCACCCATTTCTCACCTGTGGCTCCGTGAAGCTGTAGCATGCACAGTGGCCACACCCCAGTTAAACCATGTTGGCAGACAGGTTAAACCAGGTTGAGGGTGACCAGCAGATCAGACCTGTCAGTGAGTCAGGGGGTGTCTTCCCCAAGAATATGAAGACTTCCCCTGCAGAATGGGCAGTCTTCCAACGGCCATGAAGGCGGCTGAAGCAGGTTCTGTGGAGCACTTAGAGCTTGGTCACACGTAAGGGACACCATGCATGCATCCACCATATCCCTGGCTGTGGCCAATTGTCTTGACTTTCATCTTGACGTTGAAGAGAGTGAGGCTGATGACATGCGAAGCTTGTATCATTTCAGTTCAGGACATCCCCCCCAATACATCCCTGGTCCTCTGAAAACAGGTGGACACTGCCAGCTCCGGAATCAAATCCAGTCCTCTTTGACATTTAAAATCCCTTTCTGACTTTCCAGTCTTCTTCCTGGCCCCCTTGCCCTTCCTTGTGACTGACTGTCCTTCACACCTGGGATATTCTGTGTACTCACCTGGCTCTCCTGGTTTCCTTTGCAGTCAACACGGGTCCCGCCTTCTGCACAAGACCCTGCCTGAGCTCCCTCTGTTCATGCCTTTCCTCTGAAGACAGCCCACCTACTCTACATGTGTCTTATACGTCATCCCCTGCAGAGACGGCCGTTCTTCAGCCTTTCTTTGCCTTCCTAGCCATCATTTAGCGCAGTATTTGGTACATAGCAGTCACAGAAATAAAAGTTTGTTGACCGACAAACAGCATCACAGATAAACCCTGTATTTGCTGGACTAGAGAGAGCCTGCAATCTAGGATATGGGCTGTTTCTGAAGGTTCCTTTAGGATTAACTGCCTCCTTTGAGTTGATGGTTAGAAAAGAAAATAATACAGGCCCCTTGGAGACAAACTGGTAATATTTCTGCAGACAAGCTGGTTAAATGGGTTTCTGGTATCTTTTCAAGGTCTAAAATTCGGCTTCTGTGCTCTGACTGCATGAGCCTGAGTATTATTAGCACCCACTTCTGGTGCAGGCCACGCATGTCTCGGGGCAGCTGTGGAACTGGAAGGGGCTGCCTGGCATGGAGGAAGGAAGAGAGCCTGGCCTTGGACCCCAGCTCTAATACCTAGTATTGCCGTGGCTCTGGGTCTCACTTTTCTCATCTGTAAAATGAGGCTTCTGAGACAAGGTTAATCCCACAACAAACGTGTAGTGCCTGTTCTGTGCCAGATTCAGGGAACAGCGAAACACGAGAGACGTTCTCCTGAGGCCCTTTCCAGCTCTGACAGCGTTCTAGCCAACTCGAGAACAGACTGCTTCATACCCCTCTTTTTTTTTAAGTAGTTAAGGACACTGAAGGTTAAGAGGTTGAAAGAACTTGCCCACATTCAGCCAAGCGGTATGTGGCAGAGGTAGGATTCGAACACTGGTCCTCTAGCTCCAGCTCCAGCACAGTCCACTCTTGGGATTGCAGCCCCTCCCAGCTGAGGCTTCTCGTGGCCTGAGGTGTCTCCCATCCGGATCTTGACAGCTTCCCTTTCATTTGCCCCCAAGGGTCTGTAAGCTTGATAAGCCGGATCATGGGCTCCAAGGGCCAGGCTCACACCCGAGGCTGCTGCCGCCAGTCTTGCCCTGGGCCTCAGCCAGACAGGCTCTTTCATCCCAGCTCAGCTAATTGAGAGGTTCCCTGAAGAAGCACAGTCCAGAGCATTTGGAGGAACGTGGATGTCCATGGGGAGGACACACGTTGTGGCAGAGTGGAAGCGCAAAGGGGGCAACCTGAATGATCAGGCAGAGAGGTAGGGGAGCATCTGGGGAGAAGAGACTGGCCAGGAGTGGCGGGCGTCAGAGTCGAAGGCCGGCATGGAGAGGGCAGGAGGGATGCCGAGGAGCAGAGGCAGCGAGCGTAGCCCCAGCGGGGTGCAGAGTTCTGGCAGGATGGCTCCGGGGCGAAGCAAGGGAGGGGTGTGAGAGGCAGAGGAGGAGGAGGAGGAGGGGGCCTCGGCTGTTTGAAGGTAGGTGGAACTTGAAGGTGAGAGAGTGAAGACCCCAGGGCAGATCCGCCAGAGAGGGGGATCCCCGGGGCACCAAGGGGTTTGCTTTGGCCAGGAGAAAGGCTGGGGCCCAAGGCAACTGAGAGGTGGGGGAGGGTGGGGGAGGACGTGTCTCCACATGGGTTCTCTGAGAGAAGAATGAACAGCGACGCAGTTTGGCCGGGGGGGTCTTCCTTTGGGGTCTGCTTCCATCCTTTATCCTGTAATTCATCCTGTTACTTCTTCCTGCAGAGCAGTATTCCGTTCTTACGCTGTAGCGCGCTGGATCATTCCCCATCATTCCTCTGACAGGCAGAGATTTCATTTCCATTTCTTGGTTAAAAGAGGGGCATTCTAAAGGGGCAGCGAGGTGACACCATGGTGCATAAGACTCATCCTGTCTCAGACACTCACTAGCTGTGTGACCCTGGGCAAGTCACTCAGCCACGTTGGCCTGGAGAAGGAAAGGGCAAACCATTCCAGTATCTGTCAAGAAAACCCCGAGATGAGGTCGCGGAGTTGGACAACCAGCTAGACTGAATAAATATCTAATTTCTCCTCCACAGAAAAACCTTTAAAATACTTGAAGACAATCATTACTTAGTCAATAGCATTTATTAAGTGCCTACTCTGTGCCAGTAAACCAGTCAGTACGAAAGATCACAGACTTCCCTCAGGGACCTTACAGTCTCATGTGGCAGACCCCACACCAAGAAGCTGAGGAGGAAGGGGGGATAAGAAAAGTCCATGATAGCTCAGGCTGCACATTCCCAAAAATGGTCCCATGGTCGGAGGGACAATGACCAAGGCGTATCCAGAGGAGACTGACCAGCACACAGAGGGGCTGGGACTCCATGCCTCAAAAGGTCAGGTGGATGCTGCCTGCAGCACCACTGTGTGTTCCAGGATGCAGATGCCTGCTGGAAGGCCCAGCTCTCTCCACATCACCAGGATAGTCCTACCCACAAACCACCTCCAGTGGGCAGCCCCCAATCCAATTCCATCCAGCTAAAGCTGGCTCACTTCTGATAAGCTATCTGCAGCTTCCAGCTGTGACCCAGGAGACAACCCTGGCTCATGTCCCTTATCTGGAAGGGCCAAGGCTGCTGCCATCAAGCCAAGAAGCAGTGACAAGCAACTGAAATAGAGGAGCTGAAAGGCCAGAAAGGGTAGTGGTAGCCTGACACCAAAGCTACGAAATCATGGCATGTTAGAGCTGGTGTGGATAGTGGGGGTGCCTTAGAGCAGGGGATGGCAGGGCTGGGAGGGAGCTTAGAGCAGGGAATGGATAGCAGAGCTGGGGAGAGGGTGTTGAGGGAGCTGTGTTGGAAAACAGTGTCAGAACTGGAAGCTCCATGGCACCACAGTTCCTAGACTGCTTTAGCTGCAGTCAAAAAAACCCTAGTTCAGATTTGGCCTCAGATGCCATCTTATCCAGTCCAATTCCAGTCACCTTAGAGACCATCTAGTATAGTTCCCACTTTCTAGAGGAGAAAATTGAGACCCCAAGAGGGGAACTGACTTCCCCAGAGGCATTCAACTTGTTAGCAGCAAAGTTCAGATTCAGATTCCAAGGCCTCCCTGACTCTGGTTCTTCTGTTTGTTTTCTGAAACTAGATCACTTGGAGGCTGGACTATAGAATAATTAATAACAACCATAAGCTACTTTATGGCTATTATTATGAATGTAAGGTTGGCACAAACTTCACACATTTTATCTCATTTGATCTGCACAACAATGTTATCCCCATTTTACAAAAGAGGAAACTGAAATAGAGAGAGGTGAAGGGATTTGCCCAGGGTCACACAGCTGGCAAATACCTGATTTGCACTCAGTCCTTCCTGACTCCAATGCATATTTTCTAACCACTGCACCACCCATTCGGCCACCACAGGAGATGTTTCTTCCTCCTTTCTCCCTTCTCATAGAATCCTGAAATTAGAATGACCTCAGAGAGTTGTTCATCTGGTCCAACCACCCTCCTGCCACATCCTGGATGAGTGACCTTCCTCCAGCTTTTGGACTGGTTAACCTCCCTCCAGACCCCCATGTCCACACAGCAACTCCCTGGCCTCACCTGGACAGCTCAGTGGCCACAGGGTGGTGCCCAGGTGTCTGGTGGTTGGGCTTCTGTGGCTGGGCTCTCTCCAAAGGGCACCAGCCCAGGCCAAGTCAGCCTGTGACTGCAGAGACAATGTCTCTGAGTCCCATCTCTGACACTAAACCTGAGCAACCCTGGGCAAGTCCCTTCTTGGGTCTCAGTTTCCTTCTGTGTTAAAGTGAAAGGCTTGGGCTCTTGTGCTGTGATGAGCCTGAGGTCAGCCTTGGCCCCAGTGAGAAGCACTCCCAGGACACACTGTGGTTTGGAACATTTTATTTTAAGCAGCCCCTACTGTGGACAGAGTCCTGTGCTCAGAGTGGAGAAAGACATTCCTGGCCACCTGGAGCTCCCAGTCAGTAGGAGACACCCTTCCCTACAGTGCACAGCATTGTGTGTGAGGTCTGAAGGGGAGGGTCAGGACAGACTAGAATCAGGCCAGAAGGCTTCCTGGAGGAGGCAGTGTCAGGGTGGAAATTTAACAGACAACAGATTCCAGGTTAAAGGGAACTCAGAGGCTGTCCATCACCCTCATTTTACAGATCAGGAAACAAGCCCAGATAGGTAAAGTAATTTTCCCAGCATCACACAGTCATTGACAGAGGGAGGAGACAGAAGGTATTCCAGGCATGGAATCCCATCCAACAACCTGATCAGCACCACAGAGAGGAGAACAGACCTCCGGCTGTAGAAGGCACCGAATGCCACAGTTACTGAAATTTTACTCAGTGGGTAACAGAGCAAGTGATGGTATCTTCTCTTGTTTAAAGTTGAAGAACAGGACCCAATTTCAGCGTAAGGAGGCCAGTTCTGCCAGTGGTACGTTGGATGTGTTAGAAGTAGGAAGAAAGTGGAAGCCAAAGAACAAATTAGGGCAGTGTTTGGCTTTGGAGTCAGAGGAGAACTGGGCAAGTCACTCAGCACCCCTAAATGAAATAGAGACTGGGACTGATGACCTCTGAGCTCCTTTCTAGATACTTGACCTTGAGACCCTATGTCACAAACGAGGCAAAGGGAAGGGTCCAGCCTAAGTCCAGGGTCACAACATGGCAGCCGGGGCGGTCAGGGATAATGCTGGAGGCAGAGACAGAAAGTGACCTCCAGAGGAGAAGCGGGGCTGGGGAGGGGAAAGAAGCTCCTTCTGGGACATGTAGAGATTGAGGGGCTGGCAGCCTCTCAGGTCAGGGCTGGAGAGTCTGTCTTTAGGTGGAAATTAAAGCTTGTCCAGGTCTCACAGCCTTTGCCCCCACAGCCTCTCTCAATCTCTACTCTCCGTTCACATGGTTCCCTCCTGGTTCTGCCCCTCATTTATGTCAAGGCTATTTTGTGAGGAAGCCACAATACTAATGCACCGCCAAAAGTCCTCCAATCAGCTGGGGTTAGGAAGGAGACTTGTAACATCAAGATACAACGCCCCCTGTGGACCAGAACTCCTGGACATCTCCCAAAGGTGCAAGGATTGTGGAGGCAGGTGGCATCTCACCCGATCCCCTGTGGATGGAGGAAAGGAAGGAGCTGGACGTGTGCCTCACTTCTATCCTACACTCAGGGTGAATGCTCTGTGTCTACATCACCTTCTACCCTCGAAATTTAAGCTCCATGAGGGCAGGACTGGGCATACAGTAAGTACTTAATAAATGCTTGCCTGTTGCCCAGGAACAGGAGCAGGGAGCAAACAATTTCTCAAAGAACCTTTTTGGCCTGTTTTTCTCCCCAATGAGACTTTTAGAAAATGGAAGCAGCCTTGCCACCCCAGCCTAAATGTTGCCCATGAGGCTGATGGCAGATAGACTGCTCCCCCACCCCCCAAAGAATCAGAAAGAAGACACACCTTTGTTGAAATGGCCATTGTATCACTTCTTAAATGGGCAAGTTTTTATTACTGAAATAAATCTCTCAACCATGAAGACTCACGAATGTACTGAACAGGCCAAGAAGAGCCATGACTTCCAAGGAAATTTAATGACTGTTGTCATTAAATAAGCTAGGTGTCTTAGAACAAAGGCAAGGAGAAGACATCTGTTTTCACAGATTCCTTTGGTTTTAAACACAGTGCCAGGGCCAGGCTGGGGCAGGATGGCGTGCTGGTCCTTGTGGGCCCCGGAGCCCCTGCCCTTCTCGTCTCTCTTTAGTTGGTGCCCTCCACTCTGCTCCTGGGTTGCAGAGGCTGCAGGGTCTTGAGGTCAAGCCTTAAGTCTGGAAGGTGAGAGGGGGCCTTGAGAAGGTTTCTAGCATCTACTCTGAGCCCCATGGGCCCTGAACCCCAGAGACTTGTCAAAGACCACAGATGGTCTCATAAGGAGGTGGACCCCTTGTAGATCCTGGGGGGACATCCATCGCTCAGCCACAGAAACCCCATGCCCAGCTACAGAACATAGAAACTAGAAACCTGAAAAATGTCTCCCTCTCCAGCCTCGTATGATAAGGGAGCAACTTTTCTCATTAATTCAGATTCAAGGCAAAGGCAGGCGACTGAGCCTCTTAGTGATCCCCATGACGCAGTCACTGTATTTCTAAGGAAAATGTAAACTTTAAGCATCTGTTAAACATCACAGTGGAGAGTGGTGCCTGTTTGGGGGAGACCTCAGGCTCTGGGCCAGGAGGGGGAGGGGAGCCACCTGGCCCAACTAACTCAATTCCAACTATGCTTGACTACCCTCCATCTTCCTGTGGCCTTGGTCCAGGAGGGTAGGAGAGTGGGGCTGTCCTGAAATGTTTGGTCTTTCTGCCTTCGGGTCATCCCAGCATCAGCCCCAGGACCCACAGCTAGAGCATCCCAGACACTTCAGAGCTGCCCCCATTCTCGGGGACTGCTCTGGCCTGCAGCATGGCCGCTTGGATCCGGAAGTGTGTCCTGGACTCCATGGAATAATTCTTGTAGTTTTGTCTAGGACCAAGCAGAGAACGAGAGCCAGGTCAGTGCTGAGATCCGCTGGGCATGGGATGGGGGTGGGGGTTGAGGGGGTGAGGCTAGCTGTTCCCTTCTCCCTCTGGCTGCCCTTCTCCTGCTGGCGGAATCATCTGTGCCCTGCATTGGGAAATACAGGGTGTGGGGCAGTTCTCTGCCCAGTGCAGGTGATCAGCTGGCATTCACACAGCTTCCCATCTGTGTCATCTCATAAACGCTGGTAGAAATGAGTAATTCAGGTGAAAGAAAATCTTCTCTTAGGTACCATCCCAGAGCCCCCCTCTCTGTTTCTGCCAAAGATACCCTCAGGAAATAGGTCGTGGTAAGGGTTTGGGTCACACTAGGGCTCCATATGGTAGAAAAGATGAAAAGCCTTTGAAAAAAAAGCACAGTATCAGAATTTGCAGCAGCAGCAAGAGGCCTTCACTGAAGGCCAACCCCAGAGAGAGGGGTAATGACAGGTCATTGCCTGTCACCACCTGCCAATGACCATAACAGAGAGGTGGCCACCTTCCCCAGAGGGGGCACTGAGGCTGACACACCTAGGCATTGGCCACCCACTTAAAGATGAATCATGGGAACAGATGATGACACCAGGAGGAATTCAGAAGGGATTGCTGAGGAGGAGGAAGTCATAGACATGGGTGGCATCCTCTTCTGCCCCCCAGATGCAAAGGCATCTGGACAGAAGATGACATCTAAGGAGGAGCTTGGGGATTCTGGACCATAGAGAAGCAAGAGAGTCTTTGTCAGGGGTGAAGTGAGCCCAAAGTTGGTGAAAGCCTTATTTGCCTGGACTTGTGCCATGGAGAAGAAGAACTCGGTTCCTGTTAGATACCAAAGATGGTCAATACATACATCAGGAAAACCCAGCGCAACCACACCCAACGACACACTGAAGACAAACACAAGTGGCCAGGAATGAAAACCATCCATCCCAGGGCGATCCTGGGTAAATGCAAGGTCTGCTCTAGCTCACCACACCTCACAGTAGGGCCAAGACCCAGGCCTAAAATATGGCTCGTGGGCAGGACAGCAGCAAGAAGGGCCATTTGGCTAACATTCAAGAAGGGCAGAGAAAGGGGCCACCATACTAACAAATGCCCCAATTTTCAATGGAGGGAAGAGAATAGTCTTCAGAGAAGACCAGGGAACTTAACTTCAATTCCTGACAAACTTCTATAACAGAACATTAAAGGGACTTGAGAATGTCTAGAGGACGCAGCAATCCTCGAGAGCCAGACTTGGTGCCATTTCCTTCCTTGCTCCCAAACTGCTCATCTGAACTGAAGGCAAAGATCTAGGAAGTGGGGGCAGAGGAGGGACATGCATGATGCTCTTGAGGATAAAGACATAGAGCTGAGGATCTGAGAGGCACAGAGTTAGGTGGAATCACAACTGGGGAATGACCCAAAGTCATCATTGCTGGTTCAATGACAGCTGGAAGGAGGCTGTGGTGGAGTGCCCCAGGGATCTGTAACAATCTGCAAGTGACTCATAGCTAGCACACCTGATGACATAATGACAAAGATCCAGATAGAATGTTGGCCAGATAGAATAAAATGGAATTGAGTAAGAATGAGTGGGTTCAAAGTGGTTTTTTTCCTAAGTATAAGGTGGGAGGAGTATGACTAGACAGCAATTCATCTGAAAAAGATCAAGGGGATGGGGTCTTGGTGGACCACAAGCCCAGCATGAGTCTACAGTATGATGTGGCTGTGAGGAGAGCAGATGTCCCCAGGGAGCCCCAGCCCCAAGAATGAGTGGGTGGGAGTTCCTCTTGTCCTCAGCCCAGGTCACACCCCACCCGGAGGAAGGCCATTAATGAGCTTCTAGAAAAGGGAGACTGGGACGAGGAAGCACCTCAAACCCTTGCCTGATGTAAACCAACTGAAAGAACTGGGACTGTTTGGTCAAGATGTAGACTCAAATATCAGAAAAGCCACTACCTAGAAGGGGATAAAATGTGTTCTTCGAAGGCTCAGCTCTCATTAATGGATGAAAATAGAGAGATGGCCCTTGTGGGGGGACCCCAGCCCATCCCCCTGTGCTGAACAACCCTCCCATGGAGGGGAAGGTGGGGTTGGGGGGGGTGGGGTCGGGGTGAGGGGAGTCTCTTACTTGGCCATCTCCAAGCACTTGAGGGCTTCCTCCATCCTGCCCTGCTCCAGGCACAGCAGCGAGATCTCTAGCAGGGCATTGGGGATCAGGTAATGGTCATACTTAATTTTCTTCTCACTGTGGCCGGAGGAAGGAGTGTGGTCAGGGTGGCCTGAATCCCCTCGTCCCTTCTCCCATGCAGGTGGCCAGCCCAGGGCACCCACCTCTCAGAATGGTCAGAGGGGCAGCCGGGCCCTGCCGCCCCAGGCGTGGCTTCCCAGACCTCCATGTGGGCCAACCCCTCCTGGTCCTTGGCTCTACCCACTCAGTGCTCCTGCCAGAGTGTGTAACTGTCTTCATACTCGTGTGCTTTCCAGCTTCAGGTTCTCTATTCAGCGGGCTGCCCCTCATCCCCTTCTTTACTGCTGAATCCCTGCCCATCATTTAACATGCAGTACAAATGCTGCAACCACCTCCAGGAAGCCTGCCCTGACCCTGGTGAGGAAGCACCAGGTCCCAGCCTTCTCCCTGGATGGGTTGTGGACCCAGGGGGGCAAGTCTCCAAAAACTGTCTCTTCATGGCACTGCCCAGCGGGTTCTGCACACAGCAGAGCCTTCATAAGCATCTGGTGACACAGGTGGGCCAGCCAGGGTCACTCCCAGCACACAGCCTGGATCATGATAGCCAGTGTCAGAGGCTGGAATCAAATCTAGATCTGTTTGTGGATGCCAGACTGCTGAATGAGGCTGCCTGGTCTGCCCTGGGGGTCCTTGATGCACCTCCAGCTGCTGGATGCCTTGGCCTCACAATCCAGCTTCTAACTGTGTCATCCCACCACAATGGCTCCTGGCTGCCAGATCCATCGGCCTTTTCTTCATCCTTCTCCTTTGACCTCTGACACTGCTGAACACTACCCTTGCTTTTCAGGACAACCCCCTTCTCCTCCCTCTCTGACAGGCCCATCTCTTTCTCCTTTGCTGGATCCTCCCCTCTAACCACACGAGTCCCCCAGGGCTCTGTCCTGGGCCCTCTGCCCTCCTCCCTCTATATGACCACCTGGCCATCTCACCAGCTCCAGTAGATTTAATCATCACTCTATGCTGAGGGTTCTCAAACCTATTTTTCCTGCCCCAGCCTCTTTGCTGATCCACAATTTTTTTTTGAGGCAATCAAGGTGAAGTGACTTGCCCAGAGTCACACAGTTAGGAAGTGTCTGAGGCTGGATTTGAACTCAGGAGAACAAGGCTTCCTGACTCCAGGCCCAGCTCAGCCTGAGGGGTGCCAGTTTCAGAGAACAAACTGAGCGTCAGTGTAGGACAGACTTAGGATAGGCTTACAGGAACCTAGAGGAAGTCAGCCCACGCCCAGGGTCCCATCTGTCAAATGGGTTGATGCCCACCTTGGGGGTGGGCTGAGGTGGACAGTGTCAGAGCCATGGTCACACTGCCCCTTGCACCAGCCCTACAGACCAGGTCTGGCCGTGTCTGTCCTCATAAAGCTCATATGCACACCCAGAGGCACACCCGTGCTACCTAGCCAGCTCAGGTCCTCCCCAATCCCCACCCCAGGGTCTCCATGCCTCAGTTCAACTCCCCTCTCTCACCCACTGACTCTGTCCCTGCTCCACAGGCTCCTGTGGCCCCTCTTGCCTTGGGGTTCTTAGGATCCTAGACTCAAAGCTGGGGGGACTTTGGGGCTCCTGAAGCCCAGCTCCCCAGTTCACAGAGGAGGCATTTCCCAGCTTGCCCCTCCCCCAGATCTGGGACCCTCCTTCTGGTCCCCTGCCCCCACCCTTGACCGCATAGCCTCTGGAGCCAGGGTCCGACAAGGCTGGGGAGCTGCCATGTGGTGGTGGCCTCACCTGGCATGAATGAAACGGAAGTTCTCCTCAGCCTCCGTGGCCTGGCCTAGATACTTCAGACACAGGCCCTGGAGTAGCTTTACCACACACAGGTCATCCACTGAGAACTCATTGGCTGGAATTAGAGAGGATCTGTCAGTGTTTTCCCCGTGGCCAGCACTTAGCACAGGGGCTGTGGACCAGACCTTGTGGCACCCAATTCACTTAGAAACAGGGTCCACTGAACCACACACAAGGGTCCCTGGGGGCTGGTTACTGACCTTGTTTTAAAATGTATTGTTATCTATGTGTTCATGTGTTTTCACTTTTTTCGTTAAACATTTCTCAATGATATTTGAATGTGGTTCAGGCAGCACCTGGGGGAGGGGGAGATGTGTGGTGGCAGAAGTAGACTAACGTTTCTGAACCTCCTGTGGCCGCAGGGCTCTGGTTTCATGACACAGGGCAGGGGCAGCTTAATATTTTGTGCGGAGGCACTCAATGGAAATCTATCAACGGGCCCTTCAGCAATGGTTTAGGAGCCTGTGAAAGACCCCAGCAATCATAGGAGGTAGAGAGATGTGGGATCCCAACAGCAGGAATTCAGCTGATTTCAGACCTCCAGCTGGGAGGGCCACAAAGCATTTCTGATCCAGTCACATCCCCAGGGCCAGAGTAGGAGCGTGGAAAGAGGCCTGGTAATCCACTGCACTAAGGGCCACAGACATTTGGGAACCCTCACTCACGGTCTCAGGAAGGGCCTGACATGCTTAGCTTCTCCAAGAACAGGGGAGAGGGACCTCAGGCTCCCAGGTCATCGCCACTCTCGACCCATCCCAGAGGCAGCCTGGTGGACGGGACTCTAATGAGTCGTGTCACCCCAGGAAACCAAGGCCACAACAGGCTAGGGGGGTCGTCCTGCCTCAGGTCTGCCCCCGCTCCAGGTCAGACTGCTCTCCCTGAAGCGTGGGCCCCACCATGTCCCTCCTTCTCAGGAAACTCCAGGGATTCCTCTGGACCAGAGAAGAGTTTCCTTGGCCTTCCAAGCCCTTTCTAACCAGCCCCTCCTCTGATGGTCCTTTCTCATTCCGTGTCTGCTGACCCCAGCTGCCAGCAGCTCCTCACAAGGGACCCTGCATCTCCAGACTCTGAGCATTTTCCCTGGCTGGGCCCCATCCCAGGAACACTCTCCTTCCTCACATCTAGCTTTCCAGCTTGCTTCAAGTCCCAGCTAAAACTGCCAATGCCTATGTCCACCTCCTGCTCAGTACGCCCCACTGAGCTTGTCTGTGCATGGTGGCCTGTGTGCTGTCTCCCTCACTAGACTGGGAACTCCTGAGGACTGGGACTCTGGTCTGTCTCTGTGCCCACAGGCCTAGCACACACCTGGCACACAGCAGGCCCTTCATCAGTGCCGCTGATTGGTAAAACTAATCCACCTACAGCTACAACTTCTGGCCACCAGATGGCCCTCGTGCGCTGGCCAGCGGACATAGCCCTCTGGGTCCAGGGCTGGGATCTGGGAAGGTCCAATGGGAGAGAGGGGGGAGGGAGCAAACGGGGGTGCGAAGGGCGAGGGGGAAGGGGAAGAGGTGGAGGGAGGAGCGGGGGAGGGGAGAGCGGGGTCCTCTCCCAGAAGGCCGTGGGGTAGGCCCAGGGATAGGGAGGGTAGGGGGTGGGATGAGGCACTCTGGCCAGAGCCCCGTCACCTGGCGATTTCTCCAGCGTCTCCTGGGCCTTGACAAGGATTCCCAGCATGCCCTCTGTCAGCTGCCTCTGCTTCCCGATCACTGCGTAGCCGTTCCAAATGTACATCATCTCCTAGGGGGAGGCCGGACCAGTCAGGCCCTGCGCACCGCCCCCCTTTCCTGTGCCTCATCCTGTCCCCTTTCTGGTCCTCAGTTTCCTCCTCTGTGAAATGGGGGCTGGCCTGGGCACTGGCTCCCACGGACCTGGCCACATAGCGTCCAGGCCAGGGTCTGCCTTTGTGCCTGGGCTCAGCACAGGGTAAGTGCTTAATCAAGTATTTATTGACTGAGGAGGGACAATGGGGTCTTTCCACAAAGCCTGACGCAGCTATCAAGGACTCCCAGAGGGGCCGTGGCCCCCAAGGACAAGGCTGGGGATTGAAGGGATAACAGAATGTCAGAGCTGAGAGGGGCCTGAAGGGGCAAGGGGAAAGGACCAAGCGTTTATTAAGCACCTACTGTATGCCAAGCATTAGGCCAGGGGCACAAATATTCCTCATCCCATCTTCATCACTACCCTGGGAGGCAGGAGCAGTCATTATCCCCATTTTACAGTCAAGAAAACTAAGGTGGACAGGGGTGGTGACTAATCCAGGGCCACACAGCCTGGAAAGACCTGAGGTAGGATTTGAACTCAGGGCTTCTTGAGGCCCACCACTTTACCTACTGTCCCCGTTCCCAGGCAATGTCTGAGCAGGGCCTCAGAGACCCTCTGGCTCAATTCCCCTCCTCTTTTTATACACAGAGGGAGGGCAGTGACTGGCCAAAGGTCACTCCTTTTCCCGGCTTCCTGCCAGATCAGGCCACTAAGATGCCAGGTGTGAGCCAAGTGCTGTCCTGTGGCAGGCAAGCCCCCAAGACCTACCATGTGAGCTGCAGACTCCTTTTCACTGGTGGCCCCAGGCTGCCTCCTTCACTATTGGAACTCTCTCCTACCTTTCTCAGCAATCCCCCTAGCCCAAGTGCACCCAGTGCCCAAAAACTCCTCCCAAGCCCAGGCTAAGGCCAGCCACCAGGTGAGTAAGGGGCAGGGTAGGGGCTGGCAGGGACACAGCAGGGCGGGGGATGCCTACTAGGGCTGGCAGGGATACAGCAGGGCAGGGGATGCCTACCAGGGATGGCAGGGATACAGCAGGGCAGGGGATGCCTACCAGGGATGGCAGGGATACAGCAGGGCGGGGGAGGCCTACCAGGGCTGGCAGGGATACGACAGGGCAGGGGATGCCTACCAGGGCTGGCAGGGATACGACAGGGCGGGAGATGCCTACCAGGGCCGGCACAGGCAGTGGGATGGGGCTCGGGTTGAGGTACCGCCGAGACTTCCGAATGGCAAACTTTTCCGTGGGCAGAGACTTGCCAGCGATCTTGAGCTTCAGGCCTGGCACAGCTCTGCCAAGGAAAGAAGACAGAGGTCAGGAAGCCTGACTGGGGGGAGGGGTGGCTCCTGGTACACCCCAGGCTGAGCAGGAATGTGGGAAGGTGTGGGACTGGCAGGGTCAGGGAGATGCTGACTCAGGGGAGGTAAAGGGAGAAAGGCCTGGTATCTTCCCTCCTAGAAAGTCAGCTCCTGGCCAGTAGGGACAGCTTCATTCACTGTACTTGTATCCACCATGCCTAGTCCAATGCCAGGCATACAGTAGGTGCTTAATAAATACTTTTTGACCAATTGTCTTAACAAGACCCATCATCACAGGTCTTAAAGCAGTGGCTCAATGACCCTTTGTCAGGGAGGCCAGAGAGGGGATTCCCATTTGAGTCCAAGGGACCGAAGGAGATGCCCCTCTGGAACCGAAGCCCTTGGCTAGCCTCAGTGTCCCTCCAACACTGAGAAGGACCCTGCTTTCTGGTGCAGGCTCTGACGGGATGGGGAGTGGGGTAGAGGGAAGAGAAAGGTTCTCACCGAAACAGCTCCACTTCATCATCTCCAAAAGGCTTATATTCATCCTCTCCAAACATGCTGAGGTAGGAGGCTTTCATGTAGATGTAGGTGGCCTGTGTAGGGGGAGAAAGACCCTCGCTGGCTCTCTGCTGCTAACAGGGGACCAACGAAAGCCTCTGCTTGGCATTCAAGGCCCTGGCCTCTGCCTGGCGTTTGAGACCCTGCACAGTCTTGCTCTGGTCCCTCTTTGTGCCTGCAGCCCCCTACAGACCTCCCTTCCAAGTTGGTTCAGCCATGTGGCATCCCACCCCCAGTGGGGACATGCCTCCCCAGCCTTGGCTCCCACCACTCTCAGAGCCTGGCTCGCCCTCTCTTCTGTGCTCTACTGTCTGGAATCTGAGGTCACTGGAGATTGAGCTCCAATGCCACCCTCCTCCAGGGAGCCTTCCCTGATCCCATCGAGCAGGGACGCTTGCCCCTCACAATTCATGCTCTTCACAGCTGTTTCGCCCAGTCCTCATTTAAACAGAACCTTCCTCCTGCTGGACCATGAGCTTCCTGAGGGCAGGCACCCACCTCTGCTGCCAGACTAACAGAGGTAGCCTTGGTAATCTGCCCCAATAGTGCCCGGGGCTCCTCAGTGCTGCCAAGACCAACTACAAACTCCTCTCTTGGCCCTCAAAGCCTCTCCCAACATGGCAATCCTGCCCTCCTGATGTTTAGCTCCCCCACCCCGGCTTCTGAGTCTAGCCTGACCTGCCAGTGTCTGACCCTCTTGAGGCACTGACTGTGTGAGGGTGGGCATCTTGGTAATCCTGAGCAGGGCCCCCCTCTTGCCTCCTCTACTCCTCTCTCAGCCCTGAACGCAGCAGGTACTTAATAAAGACTTCTGGAGTTGGACTGACTGGTGTTTATGCCAGCTGCACGTGCCAGTCCTTGGTTCTAGGGTCAGGACTGTCCAGTCTTGCAACGGTCTGTCATAGCTGACAGCCCTGGCCCCCAATCTATAGTCACAGGGGGAAGGGCTGTAAGAGACCCTGGGGGCCAAGTCCCTGCCTTCCCAGGAGCCCTGGATGCAGGGAGGGGAGGTACTAGATACCAAGACCAAGAGGCAGGAGCAAGACGATGGAAAGGACCTGACCCTCGGCCAGGAATTGAGTGGGATGCCTGTTCTGCCTGCCATACTCCTCTCTGGAGAGTATGTGGCCTGGGTGAACAGGCCCCTCCTAGTTCTGACTTTCTCGGATTTTTCCAGCCAATGAGCCCATCCTGGGGGTGTCTTCCTTTTTGCAAGTGGCAAAGGAGGCCATGACAGAGAAGACACCCAGAAATAGCTCCTAAAAAACCCCCCCAAATCCCAGTGGCTTCAGAAGTGGGAAATCCCACCAGCAATGAGTCCTGGCAAGAGTCTCCCACGGGAGACCTTCTGACTAGGCCAAGCTGGCCCTAGGTCAGAGGCAGCACATTCCAGGACCCGGGGCCTTGGTCTGGCCTTCTGGTGTCAACCTGAGTGTCCACTGAGCCACTAGGCCTAGTTCTGAGCAGTGACCCCTGGACAGTGACAGACAGGAAGCTGCCTGATTTCACCCTGAGCCTCAGTTTGCCCATCTGTAAAAGGAGAGTTTGGCAGGTGCTTTCTAGGGTTCCTCCTGACTCTAAATTTAGAACCCTATGACCAGAGGCTGGCTCAGTGCTGACATCTGGTGGCCAGTTGATGAACAACACAGACCCCATGCTCCCATCGGGAGCCCAGGCATCCTGGGGTTACACTTGGTCCAATGGGGTCTGGACCAGCATCCCCAAGACGGCGCCCCCTCCTCTGGTAGCCCTGCAAGGAAGGGAGGCCCGGGCTCACCCCCTGCTCAGGAAAATTCGGCTGCTGCTTCTCCTGCCCAGTGGAGTTCAGAGACAGACAGACTAAGGCCCATTGGACCAGAGCTTCTAATGGTGTGAGGACTGTTTACAGGGGCTAAAGAGACTGTTTTTATCCTTTATTAATCCATGGTAAATATATTAGTCCTGTTTCAAATCATGGGCTACAACCCATCTTTACAGATGAGGAAACTGAGGCCTGGCTGGGGGGCAGGGCTCACACAAGCAACAGGCAATTGAGCCAGAACAAGGCCTTGACTCCCACCCCTACCCCATCCCCTGGTCCCCATCACTCCCTCTTACACTTTGCAAAGTCTCACCATCTCCATTTTACAGACAGGGAAACTAAATCGTACCAGATTTGTGACTTGCCCCCAAGACCCACCCCCACCGCTAGCCAGGATCCACATGGGGCTACAGATTCGGGATCTGGACTCCAACACTTTCCCACCATCTCCCTGACTTAGGGCACAGGAAGGTGGGGCCTTTGTGGCTCTCCCTGAATCCCCCATGGGTCAGAGGTCTCTTTTTCTAGAGTCCAAGTCCTGGGCTAAATGCCCTTGGGAGGGATATACTGGTCTTAAGCCTACATCACTTCCCTACTCAATTTCCTTCACTTTGAATTAGGCAGAATGAAGTTTGCTCTTGGCCATTTCAAGAGGGACAGCAGCCAGCAAGGCACTGGGAAGCAGAGGGGTCTGCTAGCACCACACTGTCACCAGGTGGGATAATGGGAAAGGCCCAGAGCCCCAAGCAGGCACCTGACTCCCCATCCACAACCTGACTTCATCCAGACCCAAGTGTGAGAAGGTGGGGGCTGGTAGGGGCATCCGGGTAACTACTGGGAGAGTCACTGGGAGGAGGGGCTCCCTTCCTACTCTGGAACCCCAGGCTCTTTGGAGTTCCCAGTTCTTGGATCCCCAGCTTTAAAGACTCGAGTTCTGGACTTCTGAAGCGCTACAATTCCGAGTCCCTGATCCCAAGGCCCTGTTCTGGAATTCTAAGCTTTCCAGGTTTGTATGAGTCTAAGGTCTGAAGGCTCTAGAACCTTCTGTCCCAGATTTTAAAGTTTGCTGTTTAGTTAAGAAAAAAACCAACCCAACTATACAGGTCACTGACCTTGTGGCCTACTGACATCCCCATGAACCACGTGAAAGGGGCTTTTCCACTGGGGTCCCTTCAGTAACCCATCCCCCCTTCCCCTCTCCTCGAGGCTTCTACCTTGGACCAGGAGTTCTCTTTGCTGAGCAGGTCAGCGTAGAAGTAGGCCATCTTCCACTGGCATTTGTAGGTGAAACACCACATCAACTCCCAGTAGCACATGTGGTGGAACTGCTTCCAGTGCTGCTGGGCCTCACAGCACTCCTCGAAGCGCTGGATGGCCTAGGGAGGGCAGACGGAAACGTGGGGGCCCGGCCTCCACCTGGGCCTTCAGTTCCTCCCTGCTCCTCTCTCCACCCCCTCCTCCCCAGGAAAAAAACACAGCCTGAGAGGTAAGAAAACTGGAGCTAGGCTTGATTCTGCCGCTAAACCACTAAAACCCATTCCTCCTCTGGGCCTCAGCTTTCTCCTCTGTAGAATGGGGGAGGGGAGGGGGGAGGGGAGAAGATACCATGAAATTATCTCTAAGAGTCCTGGGCATGAAGGGCTGAGGGAGGAGAGGTTCCAGGTTCTAATCCACTGTACCATTGAGTTAAGTGACTCCCACAGCTAGTAAGCGTCTGAGGCCAAATCTGAATGCTGGGCCTCCTAACTTCAGGGCCAGAGCTCTATCCACTGCGCCACCTGGCTATTTCACTATATAATACAATACAATACAACCCTAACCCTAAATAATATATTATAATATAATATATTGTATTATATAGTGAAATATTGTCTATGAAACAATACTAATAATGTAATATAACACATAAATACAAAAGTACTTATTTTTTAAAAACAGGTTTACATACTCCAGGTTAAGAAGCCCTGGTTCAGAGGGTAAGCTCTAAAGACATATCAAATGTCCTAAAGTTCTGCTTCCAAGACTCTAAATGGAGTGGGGGGGGGGGGCAGCCCATTTCAGGATTCCAGGTAGAGAAGGAAGAGAAAGCCAGGCACACACAGCCATACATCTGAGCAGAGATCTGGGGAGAGCAGGTTCAAAGAGTCAGACAAAGAAGAGGTGGACCCCATGAACACCCCAAAATTCTACAGGGCAAATCGGACCATGAGGGGCAGGAGATGGAGGATGTTCAAGAAAAGTTCTGAAGACACAAAGGGATATGATTCCAAAGAGGAAGGAAAGGCCAAGTCCTCAAAAGAGACCAGTGGGGATGTACCTGGAGCTCAGTCTGAAGGGTTTAGATTTTTAAGAGACAAGTTCAGAAGACTAAGTAAGGGTCGGTAATAGGCCAAACGTGAGAGCACAGATATCCTGGATCAGCAGGGTCCAGAGCAGGAAATCTCAGGATGCGCTCAGGGTGATGAGGAGAGCCGAGGACGACCAAAGGGGACTTAGAGAGTTACAGTGGAAAAAGGAGGATGAAAGAAGGGATGGGGCCAGAGCTTGGGGCAAGTGGGCTGAGGGGGTGCACACAACCCAATTCCTACATAGTTTCTGTTTCCTCTCCCAATGAGAATGATCTTTGAACTGAAAAAGACAGACCAAAAGGATTCCTAGAGAACTGAAAGGATGTGATCGCAAGAGAGCACCTAGATGACCTCAATGAGGTCAAGGTGCAAGGCCTGGACCTTTGTGCTTCTCCCAAGGTGAAAGAGCTGGGTGAAGGGCAAAGGTCCCAGTTTTCAAAAAGGCAAGAGGATGGAGTCTATAGGTCAAGGAGCTTGGCTGCAGCTCTTGGCCAAACTCCAGGATGTAATAGTAAAGGGAGGTCTGAGCATTTAGAAAGGAAGCAACGACCACAGCATCAGGACAGCTTCAAGTCAGGTTGGACAAACTTCATTCTTGTGGAACAGAGTAACTGGTGGATCAGGAGAAGGCTGTGCTCCTGTAGTGTCCTTAGACTGTAGAGGGGCATTCCATGAAGTTTCTCTTGCTGTCCCTCTGGTGGACAAGATGGAGATGTGTGGGCAGGAAGAGAGTACAAGGAGTTGAAGTGAGGGGAATCTGGGTTCAAGTCCTGGTTCTGCTGCTTTACTACCCATGGGACCTTGGGCAAGTAAATTAATTTCTCTGTCCCTCAGTTTCCTCACCTATAAAATGAAGGGGAGGGGGTAGACTTGATGAAGTTCTTCCCGCTCTGAGATCTCCTCCAGTTCTAAACCTACAATCCTATGATTGAGAATTGGTTGAATGGTCAGATGCCAAAAGTGGTCCTTGATGAGACCTTGTCAGCTTGGAAAGAGGTCTCTGGTGGAGGGCCCCCAGCATCTGTCCTGTGGAAATGTTTATCAGGGACTTCGACAAAGACTTTGAGGGTACACTCGTCACACTTTCAGATGAGACAAAGCCGAGAGTAATTGCTAATAGAAACAACAGATTGGACCACAGCTTGTCAGCAGGGTCAGAGGGATTTCCCTTCGGTATGGGCTGGTCTATGCGCTGCTGAGGTCACCGGCCCCTTCTTGCTCTAAGACTCTATAGTTCTAAGACTTTTACAGCTTTGCTACACCAGCATTAGCCAAGGGTCCAAATGATGACACCATGACATGGAATGACAGGTTGGGGACCTCAGGCCACGCTCAGGACTCCCAGAGGAGACAGGGCAGGCATAGCGGACAAACACCTCAGACTGGCTGACCTCTCTCACAGGTAAGTTACTTCACTTTTCCATGCCTCCGTTTTCTCAGCTGCAAACTGAGGGTAACATTCATGCCCTCTCCCTCCCAGCCAGTGAGGAAGAAAGCAACTTATGAAACTTTAAGGCACTCCAGGCATGAAGGCCTGGGTACCTGTCAATTACCACCATCATTTCTATTGATTACTATTGTCAGTGCGGGGGATTTTGAAGCAGCCACTGAAAGGTCTCCCCCTCCTCTCCACGGGCCTTGAAGGCCCACCTTCTCCATAGAGATCTCCAGCCATTGGTCAGCTATCCCTCATCTCTCCCCCTTCCAAACTATTATGTGTTGACCACTCTAATCTAGACTGGGAATATCCCAAGGGCAGAGCCTGGACATTCTCCTCCTCCAGTCTCCCCTCTAAAAAGACCTACCCTTGGTCCGGTGCCAGGCCAATGTTTGTTTGGCCTCCCCAACCCAGACCTTTGGGGACTGACCACTGTCCTTTCTGGCCCTGGACAGTCAAGGCACGGGACTTGGAGTCAGTTACCACCTCAGACACACAATCACATGATCCTGGGCCTATCTCCTAACCTCTCAGTCTCAGTTTCCTAATCTGTAACACAATAATATAACAAATACAATAGTAACATAACCATTTCTCCAGCACTTTAAGGACGGTAAAGTGCTTTCCGTTCGATCCTCATATCCTGCTGTTATCCCCATGTTACAGATGAAGAAACCAAAGCACATGGTAGTTAAGTGACTCATCTAGTAAGTGCCTGAGGTAGGACTTGAACACAAGGCTTCCTGACTCCAAATCGAGAGCTCTGTCCACTGTGTACTCCCCCCCCCAGCTGCCCCTTCCAAATCCAATCTATGTTCCCAGGACCCCAATGGTTTGGCTACTCACTATGTCAATGTGGCCCTTGATGGCTTCAATCCGGCCAGCAAAGAAGAGGAAGATGGCTCCCTACAAAACAGATGTACCCACAGAACACCCTTGACTGGAGGCAGGATCCCAAAGATTCCCAAAAAACCCTGCTGCTTTCTTCAGTTATCTGGATGCTGTCCCAGGGACTAAAGAATAGATCTGTTTTGCTTGATACCAGACCTAGGACTAGTGGAGTTCAAATATCCTGGAGTAATATAAGAAAGCTGGTTTTTGTGAGTAGTGAGCTCTCCATCACTAGAAGTATTCAAACAGAATCTGAGTGATCTTTCCTCTTACATGCATGGTAAGTGAGCTAAGGCCTCTCATCCCTCCTAACTTGGGATTCTATGACTGCTAAGGGAAGCTCCTGGTTCTCGGGGAGACACAAGGGATAGGAGTGGCTTACTTTGGGGTAACGTTTCAGGTAAGGCTGGAGGAGCTTCTCAGCCTCTTCAATGTTGACGTTCCCGGTGCCTGTCATGGTCCCAAGGACAGAGATAGGTTCAAGGTCAGAGGTGAGAGCACTATTCTGCACCACCCCCACCCCAAAATGACTGGTGAGCCCGGGAACCCAGCATGGGATGGGGCATCATGATTCCAAGGGCAGGGCTACTATGTTTCCCTTTATGCTATTAGCGACTCTCCACAAGGATACAAGACTATGTTTCAAATGCTATAGCTCATGAGCCCCCATCGGTGTGCTTTCCACCACAACTATCAGGTGACTCATTTGGTCAGCCAGGATCAGTTAGTTTTTTTTTTTTTACTGAGATAGTACAGTGAGAGCAGTTGCAAAGTCTTTGGTGCAATTTCCTATAAGTACGTAATTAATTGAATGAATTCTTTATAAATGTTTGCCTACTCCTCCCCAGGAATTAGGATGGGGAGCTGAGGAGTGGGGGGGGGGAGGTGCAGAGAAAGGATGAGGAAGTAGAGGGCACCTTTTCTTACCGAGGACGAAGCTGAGGAAGGTGTGATAACACAGTAACAACATGGTACACAGCACAGCCCGGAAACTGTGCACAGAGGCTCCCTCCTCCAGCTGCAACAGCCCGTAGTCCTGAGCAGGAAGGAGAGCACAGGTGGAGATCCAGGAACAGAGAAGGCAAACAGAGGATAGAGAGGAGGAGGAGGCAGGGGGGTAAGGGGGAAAGGAATAGAGAGAAGAGGGGAATTAGATAAAAGGAATAAAGCAGCACAATAAAGAGAGAGAACATTCAGAAACAAGAGGCAACGGGCAACACCAAAGGGAGGCAGGTGAGAGACCAGGGGGTAGGGGTGGGAGCCCCTCCGGACAGAAGGGCAGGAAGGGAGAGGTCCTCATAGGGTCCTAGCTCTAGGGCCAGAAGGAAACTTAGACACTTGCTAGCCAAATCCCCTCATTCTGCAGACAAGGAAACTGAGGACAGAAAGGCTAAGTGATGCCCAAGGCCCTACAGGATACATAGAGAGCTGAGATTTGAATTAAATTGACTTTTCCATGGTTCTACACATCCTGTCCTAAGATCTTTATGTCTTTTCTGCTACTCTTTGTGAGCGAATGAGGAGGAGAGGTGAGTGCCCGGAACAAGAAGGTGAGGTCCCACTGTCCTCTGCCTCTGGAGTGGTGGGCTTCATTCTAAGCACCACAGTTAGGGGAGGCTATTGGTCAGCTGGAGAGTCTCCAGAGGAAGGAAATCATTTGGACAGGGGCCTTGTGACCACACCATAGGCAGAGCAGTTGAAGGAATTGGAGGTGTTTAGCTGAGAGGAGACATGGGAGGATATAAGAGCAGTCTCCTCGTATTTGGGAGGGCTGCCACAGGTTTTTCTCTGGTCCCCAGCACAACGACGAGGAAGAAAATCACTTCCTAACAACTGTCTAACATAGAACAGGCTGCCTTAGAAGGCAGTGAGGTTCCTGGCACTGGAAGTATTCAAGCAGAGGCTGGCTGACCAGATTATCAGAGTTGCCACAGAAGGTGAGATCCTCCAAGCTCTTGGTCTCCTAGCTTGTAAGGAGGGAGAGCAGGGACAAGGACTGTGTCAGAGCATAGGAAATGGGGCTGTTCCTTTTTGAAACCAAGGCCAAGGTCTTTCAGAGCCTTTTCCTGTTGGAAAATCCCCCCAAACAAGAACTGAGAAAAACGGGAAGGCTGCATCATCCCAAGGCCTTGCCCGGTCCCCTCCTAGGTCATCTCCTCCAAGCCCCTGCCTCCAGGGAGACCCCAAGAGTTCATCTGCTAGGTGGGTGGCTCTTCCAGGTGGGCCGAGCAGGAGTGGGGAGGGGATACACTTGAAGGCACTCGGAGCAGACTCTTTACCTTGTTCCCAGAGAAGCCTACAAATTCCAGCAGTCGCAGGATCCGGGCAGGAAGCATGGACAGTGTCTGCGGGGCAGGACACAGGTGAGCAGAGGCGGGAGGAGAGGTCTGGCCTTGATTCCAGGCTCCCCCACCCCACCCCCACTTCTCAGTCCTCCAGCTGCAAACTCTCCCCCACCGGCCTCAGACATTACCCTCCTCCCCCAGACCGTGTGTGTTAGAGAGAGGACTCTGATCTGTTGGCTTAGAGCTGATGGCTGACAGCTCCTGACTGTCTACAGATGCACCCCACCAGTGCTGCCAGGGAGTGGAGAAAAGCCCCTCCATTAGGCCAGGAGCCCAAATCATTCAGTGAGTGAGAAGGGCCCACCCCAGAGACATGGAGCCAGGACAGGTAAGTGCCAGGAAGGGCACAGCAGAGCTGGGGGCCAGAGGAAGGAGGGGGCAAGGGGCATGAGACACTGGGCCAGAGTGAGCAGACCCAGATGATGATGGCCCAGAGACAGGCAGCCAATGCCAAGTCACTCAAGGTCAAAAGGATCTCTACTTTACTAAGGGTTTTCAAAGCTATTTCACACTCAGTTGACCATCCTAATTGCCCTGGGAGTGGGCAGGGAACAGATGGTCAGCCTCCTGCCAATGCAGATGAGGATGAGGACCAGAGATGGGCAGTGGTCACTCTCCCTGAGGTCACAACCAAAAGAGAGGTCAAACCCCCTAAGTCCCAAGAGTCTCATTAGCTGGGGACTGTTTTATTTCTTCTGTCTACAATGCCAAAGGAATGTCAACACCCTCTAAACCAGGGAGAGTGTCTGCAATACCCTGCCATGTGGCACCGGACAGAGACTCTTCGGCACTACCCAGTTACTGGGTGGGAGGCAGCCCATTTGACTCATCCCTCCTGCACCCACAATGAACTCACCATCTCTGTTCTCCCCCAAAGTGCTGTGCCTGCTCGGGCCCTTCCTAAATGTTTCCTGTGTGAGAGTCTTGCCAACCCAACCTCAGGAAATGCTAGTTTCTGAGGGCATGGGTGAGGTCTCTTTCTTATTCTGCACAGGCCTGGGCACATAAGGGGGACTCCACAAACTTTGGAGACTGATAACTCAAGGGTGGGAAAGTTAGAGTGAAAAAGGGACAGTCACCTTGAGTCACCTGAGAGAAGCCCAGCCCAGCCCTGGGGTGTGTGTGTGTGTGTGTGTGTGTGTGTGTGTGTGTGTGTGTGTGGGCGCGTGCATGCTCGCATATATGTGTGTGTGTGTGTGTGTGTGTGTGTGTGTGTGTGTAAGGGGAGAGGGCAAGGAAAAAAAGCAGACAGGCTTCCCTGGGTTGGGGGGAGCAGTACTTACCAAATTGAAGGCGCCCATACCAAGCTTCACCCCTCCCTCAAAATGGCTGTGGTTTTCTCCCTTTGAGTAGCTGGAGGACTGCACCAAGCTGTCCAGTTCCCTGGCCACAAAAGCTTCTGTTCAGTGACAGGCCACCCACCCCTTGTCCCAGACTGAGACTTGGAGATCCACATGGTGACCAAATTACAGGGTTTAGATCTCAGTGCCGCTTTAGAAAGAGGCTGCCCCAGAGACCTCACAGTAACAACAAAGAAATGACAGTGGTAACAGCGTACATTTACATGCCTACTGTGTGTCAGATGCTGTGCTAAGTGCCCACCCTGGAAGACAGGTGTCATCAGTGTCCCCATTTTATAACTGAGGAGACTGAGGCCTGCCAAGATGAAGGGACCTGACCAGGGTCACTCAGCCCTGAGTGCTTTATGCACTGCCCATGGAAGGAACCTTAGAGTACAGAATATTAAAACATTGTCCTTAGAACATCAGAGCCAGGAGGGGACTTAGAACACAAGGCACAGCTAAGAGCAGGTTCAGAGCACAGAACACATAACGTTGGGGGTGGAACAGATCTTAGAACATAGAGTATCAGTATAAGAAGGACATCGAAACTGCCTTCAGGTGTCTAGGGGGGTCATTGGGGGAAGAGGGGTTAGGCACAAGGGGCTACCTTGGGAGATAGTAAGCTCCCTGTCCCTAGAGATGTATGAGCAGAGGCCAGCCGGTCATTTGTCAGAGGTGTTACAGAGAGTATTCCTGCTCAGGCTGGACTACGGTGATGTAGGCCTCTGGCTGTGTGTCTCCTGTGTCTTAGATAAGCTAGAGAACCATTGGGTCCCCCAGCACCACGGCCACTGGGGCCAGCCCAGGGCAGGTATCCAAAATGACCTTTCCCCTATGTGAGTCTCAGTTTCCTCCCTTACAAAACGAGGCGATAGAAGGCCTTGAGGATTGCCGAAGAGTGGGGAGCCTGGGGGAGAGGAAGGCCTGGCTGCTGGCCCACTCACTTGTACGTCTGGTAACTGTTCCGCACGCGGATGCCTCCTTTAATGAAGCTCACCATGTTCTCATCCTGTGGGAGGGAGAAGCCATCAGCACAGTTCAGGAGCTCCAGAGGAAGAAGCTAAGCGGGGTTTTTGTGGGGGTAGAAGGGAGGGTTCAGAGAGGGTGCCGAGGGAGAGACAGCTGTCAGGGGCCCAGATGTCAAAAAAGGCAGTCATGGCACCACACAGGATAGTGTGGGCCCTGGGCCCTTCTATTGCAGAAATGCTGGGCCCGGCTACTGAGTCTGGGGAACAGGGAAACAATACCCTCTGGCAAGAAGGGATGGCCCTTAGAGGCCCCTCATCTCTCAGAGGAGCAAATCAAAGCCCAGGGAGGTCATGGAACATGCCCAGGGTCACATAGGTGGTAGCTGGCAGGGCTGAGATTTGAACCTGAGACCTCTGACTCCAGTCAATGATGCCATCTTTTACAAATGATGCTGGGGCCCATCCCCTTCCCTCCCCAACCCCAAGCCTGCCACTGGACATGAAGTTTCGACCACAGGAGATCCCAGCATTGCTTGTGATGTAGGAGCTGTTGGGTACACAGGGGTATGGATAGGAAGGGACCCTCCCCACCCCACCCCACCCCCTAGAGTAAGGGAGGTCAGCAGGCCCCCAGCCTACCTGCAGGAAGGTCAGAGCAGCTCTTTGCAGGAGGCACTCAGCATAGCATACTTCGGCATGAATTTCTTCTGGGGGAGAGAAAACCCACAGGCCAGGGATGAGTGCGTCTGTGAATCCCAGCAAGGCTGCCTATCCCCCCACCCCGAGCTAGCCAGGCCCCACAGATGGGAGGCCCAAACCCCATACCACCAGCTCAGCCCCAAAGCAGGGCTGCCCCCTGTCCCTGGCTCTGCCAAGGCCTGGGGATCCTTTGGGGAGGAGACTGGGGCCTCTCTAATGTCCATATCACACAGGCTCAGGTCCTGGGCACTGGGGACCGTGGGGACCCAACCTCCTGCAGGGAAGCCAGGCACTTCCCCAAACAAGACAAGTACTACATCAACATCATCACTGTCACCATCATTAATTACTCCTGCTCTGACCTTCCTGCAGGTAGGCTGGGGGCCTGCTGACCTCCCTTATATGCAATGGTCCCAAACTGCTTTCTTTACACTGAGTGAGTGTGGTACCCCTGATGGCTCGTCTCTTGCTGCTACCAGATGCTTCTTAGGGTGGGCTTCTGGAAATCTGTTCCTTTCTTTCACCTCCCATCCAGCTCCTTCTAACGGCCAATGATAATCCTCAGCAGACACCTGAGAGTTGGCCAATCTCTTCAGCTCCCTAGCTGCCATGCAGACCCAACTTATGCCCTGCTCTAGGCTGAAGGGGGCACTGCCACATTAAAAGAAGGACATGCATGGGCTTCATGACAGTGTTCACCCCTAGTTCCTCAGTTGTGTTCTGGATGGCTGAGGTGGCTGGGACTCTGGCTTCTGAGTGCCAGCAGCAGGGGGCACCTCCTGCCTGGTAGACCCTTCCCTCTTGAAGTGGGCACCCAGCACAGTCCCTGGACTCAGTGGGGACCACCTCACCTTCAGTGAACTGGTCCAGGGTGGGACGGTGCACAAGGTTGCTGAAGGAACCTGCAACGGATAATTTCTTTCGGTGTCTGTGAGAAGAGAGGAGGCATGAGTGAGGGTGGTGAGAGAGGGTGCCTCTGTCCTGAGGCCCCTCCCAGCTCTAAGCCCTCCAACACATGGCTTTAGCTTCAGTCAGTGCTGGCACAAACTGTCAGGTGGCTGCAGCTAGGTCGTTCTCTCCTCTGGGCCTCAGTTTCTCCATCTGTAAAATGATAGGGTGGGCCCACCTCTGGTATATATAAAAGGTGTTATGTGTCTCTTTCAAGAAACAACTTTCATTGTCCAAAGATCAGTCTGACCTGTCAGTGAGTGGAGGGTAGATTGGAGTGTGGGGAGACTTGAAGCAGGACGACCCCCGCCAGCCGGTAGTGGCCACAGTTCCCTGGGGTCACACAATTCATTAGCATCTGGTCCACCTGGTTGCCTCTGGGATGGGCTGAGAATGGCAATGACCTGGGAGTCTGCGGTCCTCTCAATTGTGAGAGACTTGCCCTGTGCTGGAGTCCATGACCTTGGACAATGAAAGCCCCTCTTGGGGTTGGGATATGTGAGAGGCTGATGTGTATATTCCCAGATGTTCACACCCACAGCTCAGCACAGGAAGGCCACCCAGATGGGCAAGGCTGCTGAGCCCATGCCATCTCGTAATGGTAGCGACACCCAGAATTTAGAGAGACTTCACAGTCTGCAGAGTTTTACGACATCACTTGATCCTCAACGATCCTGAGAAGCAGGTGCTATTATGACCCCATTTCACAAAAACTGTAAACTAAGGCAGACAGCAGTGAAGTGACCTGCCTAGAGTCAAACAGCTACTAAATGCCAGATGCAGCATTTGTACTGGGGTCTTCCCAACCCAACATCTAGCACTCTATGCACTGCCCCCCCTCAACTGGAGAGAAGGGTCCCTTGAGCCTCTGTGAATGGGACCGAGCCCCCTCCCTCAGCAAGCCCAGTTTGAGGGAAGTAGGGGAGCCAGGCAAGGCCTTTTGGAGGTGAGTCTTGAACTGAACCTGAAAGTAAGCCAGGAGACACAGGTGAAGAGGGAAGGAGTTTTGAGCATGGGGGACAGCAAGGATAAAGGCCTGGAAGTAAGAGACAGACAGCAGGGCTGGAGGATTGTTGAGGAGGCTGTAAGGCTGGATGGTGGAGCAGGGGAGGAGAGCAATGTGTGAGAAGGCTAGGTGCAAGTTTCACTTCCTGACTGCGTGAGCCTGGGCTCGAGTCCCAGCGTTTCTGAACCTCAGCCTCCTCATCTGTCAAATTCAAACAAAACGGAACAATAGGACGACTTCCCAGGACTGTTAGGAGGCTCAGAGGACAGAATGGAAACAAAAGATCTTGGCAAACCTTGAGGAGCTGGAGCTTAGGTCCCCGATTTCGTGGTAGGGGCAGCCCCCTCGGCCAGAGCGGACACCCACTTCCTTTGCAATTCGGGGCCTCAGAGTCACCTAAAGCACTGGGATGTTGAGAGGCTTACCCAGGGTCACACTTCCTGCCTGGGTCAGGCATGACTTAGCTCTGAAACAAGTTCTTTATCCTGCGTAGCACAAAGCGGCAGGCCTGAGGTCAGGAGGACCTGGGTTCCAATCCCACCTCAGACACTTACAAGCGCATGGATCTTGCACAAGTCACTCAGTTTCCTCATCTCCCAAGTGTGATGTGAGAGTCAAATGAGATAATATTTGTTAAGTGTGTAGCACACAGTAGGCACTGACCTCTAAAAACGCTATTTGGTATGGTTAGTATTACTCCATATTATCCTTGTGCAAACGTCCAAGTGGTACACACAACATCCCTCCCTACCCCGGGCTGTCGCAGGGTGTGCTAGGACCCCCAGCTTAGACACTGATTGTGAACGATCAGCATTTACACCTCTGAAATTAACCCGTGCTGCACGTTGAGGTTTGACTGCTGCATTGATTTCCTGGACTTAAGTGTTAGTAATGCAGGTTAAACTTTAAAGTACACCTTGCCTTTCTGGACAGCTGGCTGTTAAACATTTACCAGCACACTCCTATCTATAAACAGGGGGCAGTGGGAGGAAGGAACCCTGTAGTCCTGGGATAGAGCTGCTATTAAGTCATCTGACCAGACCCCTGACTTTCCTTCCTGGAATGCCCAGTACCCTTGCTGGTGCAGGCCACCCCCATCTGACTCCAGGAGGTAACTCATGACATGAATGGCCCAGGACCGGCTTCCTGGTGATCAGGGAGTCTTTAATGAGTTTCATCAGCAAACAGTTCTGCCCCCGTGTGGGGGTAAGGAGGCAGTTGCTGCTCAACTTGCCAGGCAACCACTGCCCCTGCCCAGGGGCTCATCTGGGGGTGGTTTCCTGGACTAGAGATTGCAACTGGAGGCCTCTGAGAGGCAGCAGGATCAGCTCTGACTTCTGGTGAAACCACTGAGGCCCCACAGGGCTAAGAGCAGGAAGGCCCTTAGGCGTCATCCTACCTCACCCCCTCATTTCATTCAAAAAGCACTCAAAGAGACCCAGAGAAGATGAGTAAACTGCCCAAGGAGCAGAGCAGGAATAGGAGCCCCAGCCAAGAGACTCTGAGGCCGGGACTACTGCCCAGCCTGCCTCCCCAGATCTAAGACCCAGGAAGGGCCTTGGGTATTATCC
The DNA here is from genome assembly GCA_028658325.1 of Potorous gilbertii. Taxonomy (NCBI): domain Eukaryota; kingdom Metazoa; phylum Chordata; class Mammalia; order Diprotodontia; family Potoroidae; genus Potorous; species Potorous gilbertii. The sequence goes on from CM053770.1 coordinate 671,623,673, forward strand.
AGACCAACATTTAGCACAGTCAATGCTTCATAAACACTTCCTGACTGATCTTCTTCCTTCACGTTAGAATGCCTTTAACAATCCTCAGACAGTCAACAAGCATTTATTAAGCACTTAGGGGTGTCTCCTAGGGAGCTGTCCAGCAGATTCTGGTCTACCTCCAGCAAGCCTCCCATTCCACTTTGGGCCAGCTCCCAATGAGTTCTGAGCTAAAGTTCCCATACGTCTGCCCTCTGGGGCCAACATGAACAAGCCAAATCCCTCTTCCCTGAATGCAGTCCTGCCACCTGGGTCTTCCCTTGTTTCCGGGGTTACCCAGCCCCAGTTCCTTCACCAGAGTCCCCCAGTCATGGTCTCCAGATACCGCCCCATCTTGGTGGCCCTCTTCCAGACAAGCAGAAGAAGGAAAAAACACTAGATCAAATCTTGCTGTGCCACCTTGACTAAGCCACTTTCCTCTCCACCCTTCAGGCCTCAGTTTCCTCCTGTATAAAACAAGGGGACTGGCTGAGATTAGCTCTAAGGGCCCCTCTGGCTCTAGAGCTATGATACAATTTGTTTGTGTCCTTCCTGAACAGATGCTCAGAACTGATCACAATATTCTCTATGGACTGAGTGAGGTCATCAGCCTTCATTGTATAAACTTTGCTTCTTAATGCAGCACAAGACCATCTTTGTTTAGCTGCCAGCCCATGCCTGAAACCCTTGTAGGCCTCAGTTCTTTTCCAAAGGCATTGGACACATGTCAATCACTGAATTTACAAAACCTATTCCATTCATCTTAGACTTGCCCCACCGTTGTAGCCTGCCTACATCTTAGAGCCTGATCTGTCATCCAATGTGGTAAGTAACTTTCCCAAGTTTTCACCACATGCGAGTTCGATAAGTCTACTACAGTGGAGTGGGAAGAGCACAGAACTGGGGATCCAAGGACCCGGATTTGAATTCCTGCACTAGTGACCTTGGGCAAGGCTTTTCCCATTCTGGGTCTTGAGTTTCTCCTTTATGAGATAGAAGATGATGAAGGTAACTCTGCACATGGCATCCACATCCATCATAGGCCAGTCTCCCCTTCATCCAAGACTTCCTTCATCCTCCTATTCTCACTGGATGCAATATTCCAAAAACCCACCCTTCCAAGCTATTCCCCAGTCTGCTTGACTCTCTCTTGCCTCTGTGCCTTTGCACAGGCCACACATACCCCATGCCTAGAATGCCCTCCTTCCTCAGCTCTTCCTTCAATCCTCAGCTCAGGCCCTGCCTCTTCTAAGAAGCCTTCCCTGATTGACCCTGATCCTTCCTCAGAGCATGTCCGTCCATGAGCTTTGTCTGTCTCTCCCAGGAAACTGTAAGGTCCTTAAAGGCAGAGCCTGTGCTATTCTGCATCTCAGTTTCCCTAGGACCAAGGCCCTGCACTGCCCCAAACAGCACAGGGGCCTGCACACAGCCTGCATTCACTAAAGGTTGGCTGAATTGAGTCAAATTGGCTTGAACCTGAAGATGCCTCTGTAGGCCAGACAATCCTAAATGCGCATAAACTCTAGATGGTCCTGTCATTAGCAGAGAAAGGTGGAACCCTAGGAGCATAGGACAGAGCCATAACTAGGTCAGAGCAATCAGAGATCTTCCCTAGGGCACAAATAACATTTACCCTTGTTCTGGAGCATAGAAACAGCTGAGCTATAATGGCTGCCTGCTAAAATAATGAACTATAAGTATCTGGATGGTAGGGATGGAAGGCTTCCTCCCAGTGCCATGCCTGTAGTTTTGAGGCCCCCAACTACCTTGCCATGAGGTGCTTACACTCCACCTGAGCTTGTCTGGAAAAGCTGATGCGTTGGTACATTTCATGCTGCTGGTGCCAGGTGCCAACATTACCAGTTATGGTTCTGGCCATTGACATCTCAGTAGCATAGCCATGAGATGCAGAGATTCCAGACCTCTTAGAGAGTAGGCTCTAGGACTCAAAGAGGGAGAACAGGGCAGGGGAATAAAGCAGGGGGTGAGTTTCTGGCTGTAGGCTGGGGTCTAGGCGTTCTTAATGGTGGGATTTCAGGACTGGTGACTGTCAGGAGTGAGAATAAAGAGGGTTTTGATCAGATGGGTTTTTTACTGACTGAAATCCCATCCCATTGGGCAGTTAAGTTGCCTCTATAGAGTCAGTCTGAAGGGAAGCCTGGGATGTTAGAGTGGGAGGGGATGCCTGCCATGACCCTTCACACTGTCCCGAAACAAGAAATCCCTCCTCCAGCACAAGCCCCACCTCCTGATGTCCCCCCTTCTCCCCACCCCTTACTTCTGGCACAGGATCTGGGCCTCCTTCATCATGTTGCAGGCGTTCAGGATGTCTTGGGGGTCAAAGGTCATCATGGCTTGCATTTCTAAGATGGTGGCATAGGTCAGGGAGTGGTACATGCTCTCCTTGGTTCTGTGGGGGAAGAAAGAAAGTGGAAGCTGTGAAAAGAGAGAAGCCTCATGGCCAGTGGGGGTTGGTCTGGGAAGGCCTGGCTCTGGCCTAAGGCTTAAGGGAAGCTGGACAGAGTAAGCACTTTGGGGAGGAAGCTCAGGATCCCGCATCAGCATGGCATTGGCAGGTTTGTAAAGTGCTTCACATACATTATCTTGCTCTATCCCAAACATTTATATGCTTACTCTATGCCAGGTTCAAATAGCTCATCTGAGCCTCACCACAACCCTGCAAGGTAGGTGCTGTGGGGAAAATGAGGCAAACAGAGGTGAGTGATTTGCCACTACTCTCCCCATCCCCTCACATACTTTAAAGTCCTTAGCTGAGAGATCAGGAGATGGAAAGAGAAAGGTGACTATTTGGAACCGCTATGAAGGAGAACAAATGACAGAATGAATGGGCATGTATTAAGTGCTTACTGTATGCCAAGTAGTAATGGAGTACTGAGTAACTTGCTCAGGGTCACACAAGCAGCCTGTTCTAGTAAAGAGGAACATAGTTGGGAGCCCAGAGACATTTATTAGCCATATGACCTCCCAGAGCCTCCACTTTCCCCTCGGTCACATGAGGGGTCTCTGCGCCCTGCCCAGCTCTAACGCTTAGTGACGTCCTTGTGGCTCTGACTTTGTATCTCAGTGGCAGAGCTGGGGCTTGAGTACAGATCTCATGCTCCTGAACCCCCGCAGGACTGAGCACTGGGGATCCTGGAGGAAGGGGGCATCCACATCCATCATAGGCCAGTCTCCCCTTCATCCAAGACTTCCTTCATCCTCTTATTCTCCCTGGATGTAATATTCCAAAAACGCACCATTCCAAGCTATTCCCCAGTCTGCTTGACTCTCTCTTGCCTCTGTGCCTTTGCATAGGCCACACATACCCCATGCCTAGAATGCCCTCCTTCCTCAGCTCTTCCTTCAATCCTCAGCTCAGGCCCTGCCTCCTCTAAGAAGCCTTCCCTGATTGACCCTGATCCTTCCTCAGAGCATGTCTGTCCATGAGCAGTCTTTGGGGGCAAGGAGAATATAAGCATCTCTCAGGGATTCCCAGAACCCTGGGCTCCCCTCATCTTCCTTCCAGTCATCTTGACTCAGAAGGGACCTCAGAAACCATCTTGTTTACCCTATCATTTTACAAAGAAGGAAACTGAGGCCCAGAAGGAGGAAATAATTTGTCTCAGGTCATACAGACAGGATTTGAACGCAGCCCTCTGAACTCCCAGGGTAAAGGCTCTTGCCCCTGAACTTTCTAGTCTTAATTTCCCACCTTCCCCAAAGTCCTACCAGCTTCCAAGCCCATGCTTGCTCCCCCATCTAACACTACCATCCCACTGGCCCAGCCCCCACCCTACTTCAGGGCCTGGGATCTAGCCTTGATTCTGCCCCCCAAATCTACTCGTCTTCACAGCCCACCTCACCCCTACCAGGAGATCAGCAACGCAAGGATTCTCATCCTAATTTGACAGGGGAAGTGACTGGTCCATGGTCACACAGCCAGAAGGCTCTCCTGCCTGCCAGGCTGGGGCCCTTCCTACCCAACCCACTGCTTGTACTTGGTGAAGGTCTGGGACTGTCTAGGGGCAGGGAAGCAGGACTCCCAGGCAGACCTGTCCCATCCCTAAGGCTTGGCCTGCCCCTTGTGTACAGAGCAAACAGAAGCCAGTTTGTTCAGCTCCAGCCACGGGGCCTCACCCACCTGATCCTGAGGGGCCCTGCCCACTGGCCAGACTGCTCTGGGACCCAGCCTAGGGATCCCACCCCCTGCAAGGACCTCAGGCAGCCACCCCACAGTGCCCAAGAGCCTGGCCAGAGCCTCTGGAAATAGCCTCATAAACCTCAGCAAGGTCTAGACCTGGGACACCCATCCCAGACCCTTTGTACCTTAACTACAGACAACCCCTCTCATCAACCCTTGGCAATTTGAGGGATTTGGAGTCAGGAAGACCTGGGTTCCAATGCTGCCTCAGACACTTACTGGCTGCAAGTACGGCCATGAGCAAGTCACTTCTCTGAATCTTAATCTCAGTTTCCTCAGCTATAAAATAGGGTTATAAAAGCACCTCCCTCCCCGAGCTGCTGTGAGGATCAGATGAGTTTCTATTTGCCAAGCACTCTGCCAGCCTTAAAGGCCTCCACAAATGCTGGGCGTGACGACCAAGAGGAAGGTGGTTGTACTTTCGGCGTGAAGCTCTGCAAAGCCCTTTACCAACAGGATCTCACCTGGGCCTCACAACAGGGCTGGATTTAGCTGTCCAAGGCATTATTATTCACCTTTTTCACAGGAGGAAACAGAGCTCAGAGGCAGATCTGAGCCCTGACTTCAGGGGAGGAGATGGCCCCTAGCCAGGGGCCTCATCCCTTGGGCTCCTGCCTCCTTCTCTGGATGATCCTGGGGGCACCCACAGGGCTAATCTTGGAAGTGTGACCTATACCGGGCCTGGGGCAGGGAACATGCCAGAGCAGGCAGCTATGACTGGGGAGGGAGAGGGACCCCAGGAGTCAGAAAACCACAGCTTGAACTCTGGCGTGGCCACAGACTCACTGTGTCTTCAGGAAAATCATTTCCTCTCTGAGCCTCAGTTTCCCTATCTGGAAAATGGCACAATAACAAGAGGTGAAGATGCTGACCAAGGCTCAGATATGACAGTGGATGGGAATACAGCTGGGAACTAAACTGGAAAGTGAGCACAGATGTGAGCTCCCATCACCGCCTCAGGTCTGCACTCAGGGCTGATGAAGAGCCTGCTAAGGGCAGGGAGGTCCTTAGGAATCCAAGGAAGAAAAATGACCCAGCCCAACCCCTTCCCTTCCCTCTCCCCATCTCCCCAGGCTCACAGACTACTGGGGAATGAGACTAGTTCCTGATCCATAGGAGGCCAGAGCTTATAAGAGATGATCATGGACCACAAGTCAAACCAGATATATTCTGAGCATGTGGGGGAGGCCAGTGCTTGATGGGACAAACAATAATAACAGTAAACAACCAGCATTTACACAGCCCTGAAATATTTGGGAAGCACTATCCATATCATCTGCTGGTGAGTGCTCTCCATGACACATGGCAGGTGAGGCCCCCCAGAGAAGGACAGGGGGATCTGAAGAGCAGCAGACCTGCTGGGCCCTGCGAACAGCGCTGAGGCCACTGTGTGCCCAAAGGCGGGCAGTTCGGGATGTGTGTATGTGTATGTGTATGTGCGCATGCAGGCGTGTGTGCGTGTGCAGATGTGTGTATGTGTATATGTATGCATGTGTGTGTGCATGTGCAGATGTGTGTATGTGTATATGTATGCATGTGTGTGCGTGTACAGATGTGTGTGAGTATGTGTATATGTATGCGTGTGTGTGTGCATGTACAGATGTGTGTATGTGTATATGTATGCGTGTGTGTGCGTGTACAGAGGTGTGTGAGTATGTGTATATGTATGCATGTGTGTGCATGTACAGATGTGTGTATGTGTATATGTATGTGCGTGTACAGATGTGTGTATGTGTATATTATGCATGCATGTGTGCACGTGTACAGATGTGTGTATATGTATGCATGTGTGCGCGTGTACAGATGTATGTGTGTGTATATGTATGCATGTGTGTGCGTGTATGGATGTGTATGAATATGTGTATATGTATGCATGTGTGTGCGTGTATGGATGTGTATGAGTATGTGTATATGTATGCATGTGTGTGCGTGTATGGATGTGTATGAGTATGTGTATATGTATGCATGTACGTGTGCATATGCAGGTGTGGGTGTGTGTTTGTGGGGGGGTGCATGTGTGTGCATGGGTATGTATAAGTGTGTGCGTGTGTACATGTGTGTGTCTCCTCTCTGTCTCTGTGTGTGTCTCTCTCCTCTGTCCCTCTGTCTCTCTCTGTCTCTGTGTGTGTGTGTCTCTCTCCTCTGTCCCTATCTCTGTCTCTCAATCTCTCTCTCCTGGCAGCCTCATCTTTCCCTCTGCCCACTCTGTTCCCTCTGCGGGCTCCTCATGTTCAACAGGACCCCAAGCGGTGAGTGATGTTCCCCAAGGCTCCATCCTCCACTCTCAAAGAGTTCTCAAGATCATGAAATCTCAGATTTGGAAAGAACCTCAAAAATGCCTACTCCAAGGCAGGGGGGTGGGGGGAGTCGAATCCTGTGTCCCTAGGTGACCTCATCGGCTCCTATGGATTTAATGCTCCAGGGTCTAGCCATCTGCCCTGGGCTCTTCCCTGGCCCTTGAAGGCACCACCAACACACTGAACTCCATGTGTTCAAAATGGAGTTAATGGCTAGAAGTTGTAAAGAGGGTCATTTGGGGGGATGGCAAGACAAAGCTCCTCCCTAATAAGGAGAGCTGTCCCAGTGTGGAACAGGCTCCTCCTCAGAGGCTGGATGACCCCCTCCCCACCCATGGGGGTGCTGTGTTGGTCATTCCATTTTCTGATCTGGGGGCCAGATGGCCCATGTGTCCATCACCCTCTGGGACCCAGAGCCACAAGGGCCCAACCTTATTTTACTAGGAGGAAACAGAGGGTCACACAGGCAGCGGGCAGTAGAGCTGGGCCTCACACCCAGGTCACACAGCCTTCATTTGGGTCCCTACGGGATCTCCCAAGGAGGCCTGCCTCTTTCTGTGGTTCCTGCTTCTCCCAAATACCAGGTAGGAACTAAATGCTGCCCGTTCTACACTCCCACCTCCCCCCAACAATTCACACCAACCCCTATCCCAGTTCACTGGGCCCTGGCTCCAGTTCAGATCTCACCAAGTCAGTCCCTTGCACTCCCTATTATCTCTATGTCTGACATTTAACCCAACTCCCACCTACTTTTCCAGCATGATTTCAAGTCATTCCCTTTGTGAACTCCACAAAACTATCCTCCAAACTTGAAATTATCAACTACTCCTCCCCTGTGCCTTTGGCCAGGCTGCTGGGAGGGGCCTCGGAAAGCTTTCCATGGGATCCCTTCCCTGGACCCCAGATGTGGGAAGGGGCTCACAGTAGGGCATGGAAGGCTAAGGAGCCAGGGCCCAGCTCTCCCACTGAGGAAGAGGAGAGCAAGCTCTCCTACTACCACTCCTGCTCTCAGTCTAAAAATGAGGACAAAACATTTGCAAACAAAAACCAAATAAACTTGATTAGACTAATGTGCCTGTGAGTGTTTCTTCCTCCCCTCCCCCCAGGAAACAATCCTTGGTGGAAAAACCAGTCCTTCCCCATGCAGGAAACAGCTGCCAAAGCCATCTGTGGGGCACAGTTTATAAGGCTGCCAGCCAACCACCGGCACTTGCCCAAGACAGGCTGGGAAAGAGCTTGGCACTGGAAGACTGGGCCTTTCTCTCTGAGCCCTGGCATGTACTCCCTGGGAATGTGCAAAAGAATCACGTCTGCCCATCCATAAAAGAGGGACCACTGTCCCTATCTCAGTGTAGTGACTTCCTCAGGGTAGTGAGGAAAGGGCTTTGGAAATGTTCAGGGTGGAAGAATGGGGGTGGGCCGGCTGCTAGGGCCTAACTGTGGGCAGCCCTGGCCCCATCCCCACCCCACCAGACTACTAAGCCAAGACCCTTCTGTTTCCCCACCTGCCTCTCTTTCGTACCATCCCTGCTACTAGGTCTGTCCCTTCCCCTCCCTATTCCTCAGGTCAGTCCCTGGGCAAGAGAACCCCAAAGACAGAGGATGCTCCTTCCACTGGAGTTTCTCATCCTTAGGCAGAGGCCCAGGGGCAACCCATGATACCAGTGGGACCCAGAGATAGACCCAAATCCAGAACTAGGAGGGACCAGAGAGATAAATCTAGTCATGCTGCCTTATTTTACCGATAGGGAAACTGAGGCCCAGGAAGGTAAAGGCATGTGAAATCATAAGAGTCAGAAGGGACTGCAGAGGCCTTCTAGTCCTGCTGTCTGATTTTACAGATAAGGAAACTGAGGTCCATAGAGGTTAACTCTCTTTTCTAGGGTCCCACAGCTAGTAAGTAGCAAAGCTGGGATATGAATCCTGGTCCTCTGGTGCCAAATACAGTGTGGCATGCCACACACATTGCTGCATTAATCTCACCTCATCCTTGTATTAGGAGTTATACTGAGGGTCTGATTGTTTAGGGGAGACCCAAGAATCCTGGACCTCAGAGGCCCTCTGGTCCAGAAGGAGGCAGCATCCAATGACACTTGAACCACATTAAAGGGAAATCAGGAAACATTAAATAAAATAAATAAAAAGACAATAAAAGATAGATAACCTCACACTTTAAAACTGTCAATATGTGAGCCTATGGGAATGCTTATGTATAGATTAATGCCCCGCCATTTGAGTCTGACAGTGCTCTAATCCAAAACCCTCCACTTACAGATGCAGGAACGGGGGCCCAGGAGGGGCTCCTCTAGAATAGCAAAGATCTTGGTCTGCCAGCTGCAAACATGGATTCTCCCCATCCTCACAAGAATGTAACTCTCACCCTCACAAACCATAACACCACGCTGACCGGTCCCCTCCAATTCGATGTTACAGCATTGCTTCTGGGTCCTCATTACGGCAAGACAGTCCTTTCACACCTTCCCCTCCAAAGTGGTTTTTCCCAACCTTCCTGTCTTTTCTCAAAATTCTCAAGGCACCTCCTCTTCCCTGAACTGTCTCAGACAAAGTCTATGCTAACATTTCACTGACAAAATTTACTAAGAGCTCCCTCTTCCCCCTCCTCCTCAACTCAGGTCTCCCAGATGCCCCTGTCCCAACCTCCACCTTCCCCCATCTCCCAGACTGAGCGGGTCCTTCCCCTGGCCATGTGCACAAGGGATTCTGTTCCATGCCATCTTCTCCAGCTGATTGCCCCCTCCACCAGCCCCACTCTCTCTTTTATCTCCAATCTCTCCCTCTCTACTGGCTATTTCCTCCTGCCTACAAACACACTCATGGCTCCTCATCCTCAAAAAACCCATTCAACAACCAGTCTTCTCCCTCCTCCTTTCTGGGGCCAACCTCCTCTGCCAGGCTGCACAACAGGCGCCTCCCTTCCCCTTCTACTCTACAGTTTGGCTTCTGGCCTCATCATGTCACCCAAACTGCCCTCTCCAAAGTTACCTGGCCTCTTTTAGCTGCCAAGTCCAACGGCCTTGCCTCAGTTCTCACCCTTCCTGACCCCTCTGCAACCACTGTCCATCACCCTCTCCTCCTGGATTCTCTCTCTGTCTCTGCATGTATCTCTCCATGTCTCTGTGTCTCTCCCTCTGTCGGTCTCTGTCTCTGTCTTCCTGTTTGTTTCTCTCTGTCTCTGACTCTCTCTCCTGGTTCTCCTCCGATCTTTTTGGACATATCCTCCTCCAGGTCAGGCCTGCTATACTGTGGGCATCCCCCAAGGCTCTGCCCTAAGTATTATTTCATTTGGCACTCCCATCAGTTCCCATGGATTCAATTATCACCTCTATGCTGGTGATTCTTAGATCTACTTATCCAGTGTCTCCAAGTGGCTAGTGGATATTTTGACTTGGATACCCTATAAACATTTTAAGTTCAATATATTCAGCCTTACCAGGAGGCTGCTAGGCAGTGCATCAGATACAGTTCTAGGCCTGGATCACAAAGACCCGAGTTCAAATCTGGCCTCAGAAACTTACCAGCTATGTGACCCTGGGCAAATCACTTAACCTCTGTTGGCCTCCGTCCAATTTGTTCAACTCTCTCATCTAACAGATAAAGAAATAGGTCACCCAGGTTACGGTGGTGAGGAGGATTTGGAGCTCAGGCCTTCTGATTCTAGCCTGTTCTGTCCCAACTGTGAGATGTTAGAGTTGAAGGCGTTTCTTAGGAAATTTAAAAGAAATGAGAGGACAGCAACATCCTGCGTCTGATGATGATGATGATGAAAATTATAACAAATAAATAATAACAGTGATGACCAGCATGAATGTAGCACTGAGAGGAAAGATTATTTCTGTCCTATATGAACAGCCAATTATTGAGTTAAGACAGGTTTTTCCCTTCCTTTCCTCATTTAGGAATCAGCCCTTGGAGGTTATTCAGGCAGCCTATGGATTGAGGGGCTCCTAATGAGATGAAATCTTGGGCAAAACTGACCCAAATGGAAAACTCAGACCTGATCAAAAGGTAAAGAAGTTCTAGTTTAGGTGAAGTGAGGCCTTCTGGCCCACTGTGTTTACTCAGACGGGTCTGGGTAAAAGTGCATTGCCTAGACCGGGTGATATGGGTAGAGTTAACTCTCTGACCAAGACGGAGTGATCTGAGCCAAGGTCCCCCAGACCCTCATTAGAATAAGCCCACCTCTCATTATAATATTCATTCTTCATCACTGTTAACTAATCAGAGCTGATGCCCAACCTCAGGAACACCCACTATATGTTGACAAGGGCATGTAAGCATGGAGTGGGTTCCATGAGGGGTCTCTGACATTCAAGAGTTCCACTGACCCCTTTCATTAATTATCTGCTGGTATAATTAATAAAATAATTAATTACCCAGAAACAGTTTCTCAAACCATAGTCATATCACATTAAGGTTTGCAAAGCACTCTTCCTAAGTTAAAACATTTAATCCTCACAACTCTGGGAGGTAGGTGCTGCCGTCAGCCTCATTTCGAGGCAGACCAAGATTAAGGCTCCTGACTCCAGACCCAAAGCTCTACCTCCCAAGCCACCCAGCTCTGGTTTACAAGGACAGCTGGACGCCCGGGTTGCTCTACCTCCCAAGCCACCCAGCTCTGGTTTACAAGGACAGCTGGACGCCCGGGTTGCTCTACCTCCCAAGCCACCAAGCTCTGGTTTACAAGGACAGCTGGACGCCCGGTTATCTCATTTGATTCTCACATTATTATTCCCCTTTTACAAATGAGGAAACTGAGGCTGAAAGCAGTGAAGGCACACAGCCGGTGATGACAATTCGCAGCACAGAGCTACAAGCGCTCAGGCTCCCTGGGGCTGAGAAACAGGCCCCCCAAACTCCCCCAACACTGTCTCCATCCCTCCATCCCCCCAAACCCCAACAAACTTGTCAGGGAGCGTGGCTCCTACTTGGGCTGCAGGTAGGTGAGTGCTTCGGAGAACTGGTTGGTGAGAAAGAGGTCGAGGGCGATCATGCATTCATCCAAGGCCACGTTCAGGTTGGATATGGAGGGTCTGTACCGAAGAGACACCGAATTTTACGATGAAAGGGATCTCAGCAGTACTGATCCAGCCCACGTACTGAGACAAGAATCCTCTCATCTCCCAGATCCCCAACACATGGGCACCCCCAGGAGACCTCCAGGGAAGCGAGGTCCCTGCCTCCCCTGGTGGCTCATCTCTGGGGGCCGCTCAGACTCAAACAAGACTGGCAGACCCACCTTAATCTTGTTCTCATCAAGTCAGGGCCTTCTCTTCCCCTGAGACATAGCCCAAGCCGGCACCCCGACACCTGGTACTTGCTTGCATTTATTCTCTATCTACAGATATAAAAGCTATCTCCCCCAGTGGGGGTAAGTTCTCTGACGGTGGAGCCTGGCATCTAGCACAGACCTTGGCCCATAATGGCTATTTAGTAAGTGCTTGCTGTTAGATCGATTGACCAATAGAGTTAGAATGTGTAGTTCACACAGAGCCCTAGTTCTGGAGTTAAATCTTGCCTCTGACTCTTCACACCTGTGGGCCTCAGCTTCCTCCTCTGTAAAATGAGGGGGCTGGGCTAGTTGGACTCTGTGGTCCCCCAGCTCCAGGTGCACGCTTGCAGGATGGCCCATGTGGGCAGCAGGAGGGGATCCAGCTCACCCCCAAACCTCTAGGCCTGACTATGAACAGAAATCTTGCAGGCGGAGTAGGAGGTGCAGGGCCAGCCATTAGTCAAGAAGACCTGGAGCCAAGTGCCAGCTCTGATCCCTCCTGGGCTGGGTGATCCTGGCCAGTGCCCCAGGCCCTTCCCCAGGGCCATCAGCTGCACTTTGCCCCCTCCCCTCCAGCTCCCAGTCACAGCCTTAGCCCAAGTGCTTTGCCTGGGGCACACCACAGCCTAGGTTTGGTCTCATCCACAGTCCTGTAACACAGAGAGTCAGAGGAAGGATTCCAGCTCAGATCCTCCCCACTGCCCCCACAACTGCTCCCACTCCTTCATGGTTTTCAAAGCACTCCTCACAACAAACCTTCAGGGAGGGATAGGATCCATTTTATAGAGACAAGACTGAGACTTATCACAGGTGGGAAGTGCTTTGCCCCCGAGGCCGAGGAGGGGGTATGCTCAGAATGGTGGCACTAGGTACCTGGCACAGGGCCCTGCGGGTCCTGGCATCCCCAGCACAGCCAGTCTAGAGAAAATGAGCCAAGAACGACGGCGCCCATCCCTGGAAGCAGGGCCGGCACTGGTCCAGACTGTGACCTTGGCCAGAGACATAAACACAGCCCACTCCCCCTTGGATCCTCAATCTTCAGCAAATCCCTTCCCTCTCTTCTCAGTTTCTGGCCCTGACAACCTAGAGCTAAGAAAGGCTCTATTAAGGCTAAGGTTCAAAAACTGAGCAGCACAAGAAGAGGATGGGGAAGACACTGCCAGACGACCTCCATGTGAAGAAAATCTGGAAGGGTTAGCGGACCTCAAGCTATGAGTCAAAAGTATACCAAAGGAACGTGGCCTTGGCCTGCATCACAGAGGCCTGGGGCTCAGACCAAGGAAAGGGAAGCTCAGGCCTCATGAGGATGGATGCTTGAAAGAAATGGGGAGGAGGGTAAATGGGGGGGTGACTTGGAGTGGGGGCAGGGCTTTGTATTAAAAGGAAAATTTGGAGCTAGAGGGTCAAAGTGGGGAGTTGTAGATGGGAAGGTTTAAGGGAAAGTTTCCCTGAGTGGGAAGGGCCTCCTCAGGGTGGTAAGAGCGCTCTCCATGGGAGGGCTACAGGCAGAGGTCATGTGGAGGTCGGGCAGAGGTCAGGTGGAGGTCAGGCAGATGTCGGGCAAAGGTCAGGCAGGAACAGGATGTCAGAGTTTAGGGGGCCCCATCAACTGTTGTATTTCTAAGAGGAGAACGTTCAGATAACCCAGTTTCTCCATCACTGTCGCCCTCTGTCATCCGTGTCACTTATTTTATGCCTGACACCAGGATCCCAAGAAGGTCCTGGGGCACAGAAGGGAAACTGAGGCCCGGGGAGGGGGAGGCCCAAAGGCACACGGAGCTCCCAGGCCTCGGACCCATCCGGAGGCGCTGATAGCGGCCCGGCCGTGCCAGGCCCCGAGGCCAAGCCCCGCGTGCCCCCCGCAGGCCCCACACCGGTCCTCTCTCGGCCTTCCCTGTGTCCCCTTTACCCCTGCCCCTCCCCCCGCACCCCGCGGGGGGCCGTGGGCACTTCCGGCCTCTCGGGGAGGTGCTGGGGGCCCACCCCCCACCCTACAGAGGAGGACCCTGGGTCCCAGGGCGGGTGCGGGCGGCCTGAGGGGCCCTAGCTCGGGGAGGCCCCACGCCGGGCGGGTTACCTGGGGTTGGGCTCTGGGCTTGTCCGCCGAGGTCTGGTGAGGAGGGCCGCAAGTCTCTGCATCGGTCATGCCCTTCAGCCCCCCTGCTGCCCTGGGGCCGGCCCATGCCCGGTGAAAGGGGAAGAAGCGGCCCGACCTCGGGCGGGCGCCCCCTGCACAGGCGCCCCCTACAGGCCGTGCCTGAGCCAGAGCGAGACTGGGGCAGAGCGCCCCCTGCTGGCTGGCCCGGGCAGGGGTGGCCAGGGGCTGAGGGGGGTGCTCCTCCTCCCCTTGCTCCCCTCCCTCCTGCCCTCTCTGAGCCCACCCGCCCCGATTGTCCCCTCCTATCTATCTGTCTGTGGTTGTTGGTGTCTTGTCTCTCCGGTCAGACCGGCAGGGAGCCCTCTGGGCCTTGCTTTGTATCCTCAGCCTTGGGACTTCGTGGCATATAGTAGGCGTCTAATAAAAGTCAGTTGACTGACAGTCCGTGGCCTCCTTCGCTTTCCAGCATAGCCGGACCAAGCCAAAGCGCCTCCCTCAGCTCCCCAGGGGGGCCGTCTCTCCCCTGGGAGGAGCTGACCGCTCCCAGCTTGGGATACAAACAGGTGGTTTGTTTTGCGGTTTTCTTGTTAGTAATTCCAGGCGCTCTTTTCACAGAGGGTTGATCACTTTCATTTAAAAAAGAAACTATGTATTTGCTTCCTTTGCTCGACAATCCCCTATGTCAATTTCATATTTCTTGTCTGGGATTCTCAAAGTTCTCGTTTCTCTCAAGCTGTACCCAGTTCACTGGTTCAGTTTTTCAGCCCAGTTTTTGTTTTCCCCATCTCCTCTCTCCCCTGGTCTCTTCTCCTCCCCTAAGCTCATTCGGGGACCACCTCAGTCATCTCCTCCCTCCCACCTTCCCTTCCTCTCTTCCGTCATCAATGAGCATCCTCAGTAAAAGCTGGATCATCCATCCACACCATCCTGATTTTAAAGGCAAGGTGGCAGCCACAAATCTGACCATTCTAAACCCTGGGGGGTCAGAGGCAGGGCCACATCCTTCTGCCCTGGCATTCATTCCTTTAGTGAGGGATTGGAAATTGCCTATTCCCACCTCTTCCAGAAACTGAGGTCCAGAGAAGGAAAGCAATTGGTCTTAGGTCACACTATCAGCAAGGGCCGGGACTAGAATTCATTTCCCTCAACCCCTCCCTCTAGGCCCTTTCTTGTGCTTTGGCATACAGTAGGTGCTTAATGAATGCTTATTGACTTGACTCTGCCCTGTCCCTAAAATCCCTTTTTAAACATCTCCTTCAACAAGGTCCAGAGTCCATTCTGTGCTTGAAAAGGATACGGAGATTAGAGTTAATGTGGAATTTTGGGGAAAGTGTCCTAATCATCAGGGCTGAGGGGAAGAGTCAACTAGCAGCAACCAGGATACCCACCCTCGGCATCTCCTGGTGCACAAGTCAGCCTTTACCAGCCCTTGGTAAATACTGCCCAGGGTGAGTAAGAGTCAGGAGAGAACTCTGCCAGCACACAGGGCTCAGCCCCAAAGACGGATCAGAGGGTGCCTTCTCAATCTAGATGTTTGCCAAGGCATTTCTCTATCCCTCATGGAAATAAAAATAGCCAGGTCCTATGCCCTCCTTCCACCCCCAGATAACTGACGACTAGAATTGTGACTTGGAATCATTGCCTAGAGTTCATAAACACTTAGAACAAGTCAGAACAACAAGCATATATTAAGTGCCTACTGTATACCAGGCACCTTCACTATGTGCTTGGGATACAAAGAAAGGAAGAAAAAAAAGGATGGAAAATGTCACAGCTGGGAGGTGCCTTAGAAAAGGGAACATGGGAGCTAGAAGGAATCTTAGAAGACATGAGTAGAACAAGAGAATTATCTTCAAGCAAGAGTAGGCTGTTCCTCCCAAAATGAGAACTGTCCCAATATAGGATGGGCCAACTCAGAAGGTGGAAAGTCTACAAACCAGAGTCCAGACAATGTCATTGTCAAGAACAATGTAGATAACAGGCCTTCTTGTCTAGCCCTGGAGGTCTTAGGCTACTCTAAGACACTGATTCTATTGACCTACTGAACTTCAACTCCAGTTTACAGAGGAGCAAACTGAGGACCGGAGAGAGGAGTCAGCTTTCAACCAAGGCTCGATTATGGGGCTCCTGGAGACTCTCAGTCCAGCATCTTTTCACCACATTGCCAAAAAAGGCAGCAGGAGTCCTCAGGATTTGGGCCTGAGACCCCTTTATAGATTATTTCTAATTTATCCAGTCTATACTATTTGTTTATAGTTGTTGAAATAATATTAATAAAAAAACTTAGCATAGGGTCTGGCAAATAGTAAGCACTTAATTCTTGTCTCCCCCATCCTCACCTTGTTTCTGTGCTATCTCCCCCTTTAGACTGAGCTCCTCAAGGGCATGGGCATAGTCCTTTACTTTTCCTTCCATCCACCACACCTAGTACAGTGCCTAGCACGTAGTAGACCCTCAAGAAACGCTTATTTCTCCCCCTTCCTCTTTTATATAAAATGAGGGCCACTAATCTTATTAAGCAGTCCAACACCCTCATGTGACAGATGGCACCATTGAGGCCCTGTGACTTCATCTCTCTGGGTGAATGCTGCCCCTGACTCTGGTCTAGACACTTCACCTATCTCGGCCTCAGTTTCTCCTCGTGTAACATGAGAAGGCTGCACCAGCTGGCCCCTGAGGTCCCTGCCAGCCTTAATAAGAGCTAACATTTCTAAAGCACTTTGCAGTTATGATCTCATATGACCCTTACAACAACCTTGGGAGGAAGGCCCATTTTCCTGATGAGGAAACTGAGGCAGAGGTGAAGTGACTTCTCCAGGGTCACACAGCGAGTGTGCTGGTAGATACTGAACTACCAGGATGTGTATATCACATACAGTTTGATACACAGTCACATTAGTAAGATTTTCTCCATCACTTTCTAAAGTCTAGGCAATCAGCAAAACAGTCAGTGAATTCCTGATTTGTATCATTGGTCAATTTCTAAGGTGTCAGTGGTCACACTGAAAAATTTAACCACCAGCTGCAGCACACCCCTGAACTCTGTTCTTCCTGACACTTACCCAAGGCACCACCTAGAATTCTATCTGTGTGGCCTTGGGCTATTTACTTAACCTCTCTGGGCAGCTAGGTGTTCCAGTGGATAAAGCTCTGGGCTGGGAGTGGGGAAGAAAGTCTGACTTCACATCTGACCTCAGATATTGACCAGTTCTCTGATCCTGGGCAAACCTACCTGCCTCAGTTTCTTCATCTGTAAAATGGGGATAAAAATAACACCTAGCTCTCAACAACCTCTCTTGTTGTGAGGATGAAATGCGATAATCTTAAAGTACTTAAATAGCAGTTGGCACACAGTAGGTGCTTAATAAATGCTTATTTCCTGTCTGCCTCAATTTCCATGAGAGGCTTCCAACGTCTAATCTATAATTCTACAATTCAATCTGTGAATCTGTGATTCACTCAAACCCAGGGTCATTCTCTTGACCTGTCTGTGCCTCAGTTTCCCCACCTGTTAAATTGGCCTCTGAGGTTCCTTCCATCTCTTGCTCGGTTGGCAAGCCCTCCTACACACATCCACACATCTCACACATCCCCGAGTCCCCGTTCCTGTCCTGACCAAGGGTTTGGCTTTGGGAAAAACGAGCCACACAGTCCTGGGGCCCTGGAAAAGCCTCAGAGTTCTCCTTGAGTGTGGGGAGGGGGAGGACCCCCATTATTTCCACCTGTTCAGGCTTCCCCCAGGGTCCAGCCTGTGCCTCCTCCTCCTCCCTCTACCCCCACTGATTAGTCACGCTCAGCCTCCCCTTCTCAGCTCCAGCTGGTACAGCCCAGGCACTGCCCAAGCTGGGCACTGGGGAGTACTTACCCGGTGGGCAGGGAGACTTCATCTTTGGCTGTGCTCATTGGGGGTGCCAGGCAAGATCTAGTCCAGCTTCAGGGAATGGCATGGACTCCTGCCTCCCAGCAGCTGCCGAGAGACCGAGAGGGCAGGGGCCCGGCCTCCGCTGATTGGCCACAGGGGAGGACTCCACGTTGCTGTGCCAGCTGGGCTCAGGTGCAGGGACGGGATGAAACCTGAGCCCCATCTGTTTGCTTTGTTAAGTCATCCCTCCCGCCTCCTGGGGAAGGGCAATCGGACAGGGAAAGCGGCACTGGGGGAGGGGGTCAAGCCACATAGAATGATTGATCCAAACCTGGAAGCAACCTCTGAGGTCAGCTGGCCCAGCTCCCTCACGTGACAGGAAGGGAAGGGACTGGCCCAAGGTTTCATAGGAAGTAGGGGTCCAAACAGCTGGTGGGAGGGAGGATGCTTGGCCATGATTTGGCTAGGATAAATTCCTTCCCCTCTCTAGCCTCAATTTTTCATGTGTGAAATGGGTCGATGCCCATCCCCACACCCACATCCCTAAGGGAGATGGTTTGAGTACCGCTACCTCTTTTTGACAGATGAGGAAACTGAGGCTCAAGTTAAGCTACTTGCCTAGTAATGGTCTCAGCCAGGACTCCAACCAAGGCTCCTTCTGAGTCCAGTTGTGCCTGGGGTGTAGGGTTCATACAAGGAAAATGAGGCTAGAGAAGTGGTGGTGGATTCACATTGCAGAAAACCTTGAACATCCACCTGAGTTTGGACTTGATGCTATAGGCAGTGGGGAGCCAAGGTGAGTTAATGAGCTGGGGAGTGACTGTGTGAAAGTGGTGTTTCAGGAAGATGAATCCAGCAGTGCTGTGGGGCCCGGACCAAGATCGGTCTCCGTGACTCTTGGCTCTCTCCTCTCCAATACAGCCTTCACTTTGATTTCAAGACCTCAGTGAGTTTATGATCTCATTCCCACGGCACAGGTTTCTACCCATTGACCTCCTCAGGCAGTGGAATGGCTGTCCACGGCTTCCTGCCCTTGTGGTCTTGACCCTCCACTGGAAGGTGAGCTCTCTGCAAGGAGGGAATGCTTCATTCATTGCATTTATAGCCATAGGCCCCAACACAAAGTGGGTGCTTAATAAATGCTTGTTGATTGACTGATTGATTGACTCTAAGTCCTCAACAGAGTGTTCGCTCAATCTCCTGGAGGCCCTTGAGCAGTCCCGGGATGGCTGGATGCCAGCCTTCCTTCTCACTTGTCCTTTGGACTTCTTCAGTCATCCACATCCTTGATGATGTCACTTCTTGAACCAGAGTCCTCCTTGGTCATATGCTTCACCCTGCTTTGACCCACTGTGTATTCCTAGGTTTGCCCATGGGGTCACCCAAGTTCTCTACAAAGCTGCTGAAATGATGCCTGTCACAAGAACTTCCAGCAGCTCCTTAGCCCATGAGGTCAATTTAGCCCTGATTCCTTAGTGTCCCAGCATTCAAGGCCCTGCACTAGCTGGCAACTCTTTCATCTCTCTGGACTCAGCCGAGCTTTGCTCTTAACTATTTTCCTATCCCTTTTCCCATCCCAGGGAGGTCTTCCCTCCTGCCTGAGGCACACTCCCTGCTCATCTCTGCCTGCTGTGATCCTTCTCTTCCTTCTGTACTCAGCTTTGGTACCACCTCCTCCCCGGAACCTTCCCTGATGCCTATCCCAGCCCCAGATTTCTCTCTTTGGGTCTTTCTGTCTGCCTCTGTCTCTCCCCTAAAACTTTTCCCAGAACCGTTTGCCCAGGAGCCTGGTTGCTGGCACATGATAAGCCTTTATGAGATGTCTGTTGCCTTGTCCATCTCTTTCCTGTGCCCTCACTGCTCCCTACCTGTGAGACCTTTGCTACTTCAAAGTCTTGCCAAGGTCCCTACTCTTTTGTTGTTGAGTCATTTCAGTTGTGTCTGACTCTCCGTGACCCCATCTGAGGTTTTCTTGGCAACGATACTGGAGTGGTTTGTCATATCCTCCCCCAGCTCCTTTTACAGATGAGGAAACTGAAGTAAATAGGGTGAAATGACTTGCCCAGGGTCACCCAGCCAGTGAGTTTTTGAGTCCAGATTTGAACTCAGCTACTGCTGACTCCAGACCTGGAGTTCTATCAACTGCACCACCTAGCTGCCTTAGACCCTGCCTACCTATCCCTAATCCCCTACACACATTCATACTCACACATACTCACTCTCACATATACATACACATACACACATTCACATGCACACATAAACATGCACATATACACTCACATACACACATACTCACATACACATATGCACTCACATACATACAGTTGCATACACACAACACACATGCAAACTCATACATCCACACAGCATATATATATGCTCACATACATGCACTCACTCACATACAACACAGATACACACACACACATAAACATACTTACGTACATGAACACTGTACCTCACACACACATAGGGACTTGGGTATCAGAAGAGGCTGAGACCTTGAGTGAGTCCTCATCCAGACTACAATCATGGCTGTTTCCAGCCCTGAGCACACAGCCTTGACCAGATGCTTAATAAATATTTATTGACCTGAAGTGTTGTAATTAAAACCAGCGGCAGCTCACCTGGTGGTGGCCCACTGTCTCCCAAGCTGGCTGGCATGTCCTGGCCAGCACAAAACAGTACTCTCCCCCTCTCCCCATCCCCATGTCCCCCTCAAACCCTCCACCAGAGCAAAACCAGATCAGCTCAAGAAGGGGCAGGGCAGTAGACAGGACAGAATGTGATGACGAGTCAGAGGACCTAGGCTCAATGACAAACATTGATTAAGGCAGCCTTGCATAGTGGGAGTCATGAAGACCTCTATCCAAGTCCCTTCTTAAAGCAATCGAAGACTGCGCTAGCCTTCTTGGCTATGGGGACATGGTCTTGATCCTGCTGAGTTTGTGGTCCTCAGAAACTCCTGGGACTTTTTCAGACAAACTGCTGCCTAGCCATATGCCTCCTGTCTTGTACTTGCAAAGTTGATTCCTCGAACCCAGGCAGAAGATGCTCCATTCATGCCTATCAGAGTTTGCTTCTCTGAATCCAGACCACTCCTCAAAGCTGTCAGGATCCTTTCTGTGCCATCTGCAGACAGGAGGAGCCTGGCATCTCATGAGAGGCAGGGCCAACCTCAGAGACAAGAGAGCAGGGCTAGTCTTGACTCTGACAGGCTGGCCTAGTGATCTGAGGCAAACTGATGGACCTGTTCAGGGGGCTCTGGACAGCTCTCTGAGTCCAGAGAAGGCACTGCTTGTCTGCACTGGGAGAGACTTCTCTTGCTGGGCGTTCTCATCACTCCCTGCAGTTGGGCTTCAGTAGGCTGGGATGATGCTATGGCTCCTTCTGCTGCCATGCTCTGCCGCATGCTGCTCAGGTGACAGGGGCTGGGGCCTCTGAGTCATAAGTAGGAAGGGGGGATGCCCAGGGTAGGGAAGGGGTACTTCCTAGGGACACCCCACCACCTCTCCCCAGGCCCAGCCCTGGGTGGATTCCCACTGCCCCACCCCACCTCCAGGCCACACCCAGCAACAGATGGACCTGCAGGTGAGTCATGCGGCTCAGAATGTTTCCCAGCATCCTGGAGGCAACATGACCTTGGAAGGGTCATAGAAACCCACCTGGGAGAGAGCAGGAGCATAGACAACGTCAGAGGGAGGAGGCGGGGGACGCCTTAGAGCAAGGACCAGGGAGGGGCCTTAGAAACTGAGAGGGAAGAGCTAGGAAGAGAGGGAGGAAGGAAGGGAGAAGAGAGGGAGAGAGGAAAAAGAAGAAAGGGAGAGAGGGAATAGATATCTATTAAGCACCTACTATGTGCCCTCTGAAAGTACTTCTCCTCAACACTGCATAAAGTATAGTGTATGTTCATAGTTGTTTGTACCTCCCATTAGGTTGTGAGCTTCCTGTGGGCAGGAGCAGGAAGGGAGTGAGATTTGTGACAAATTTTCAAGAGAATTAAAGGGACATGGATGGAAGAAAATCCTATTGGCAAGGACTTGGCTGAAGGCATTCAGATGCTGGATGTGGGAATTTATTAGCATAGGGAACTCCTAGGTGAAGGAAGTCCCTCTACAGATGCAGGTTGGCACCTTCTCTGAGATTTAGTCTTAGATGCCTACAGCACTGAGAGGTCAAATAACTTACCCAGAGTCCCATGACCAGCACATCAGAATCAAGACTTGAACCCAGGTCCTCCAGGCTTTGAGGCTGGTTCCTTATCTACTATGTGACACTGAGACTGTACATTCATCATATTTTCAGGCGGTCCAAAACTGGGATCCAGAAGGATCTTGATAAGCTTGAATAATGGGCTAAACCCAAGGAAATGAATTTTAACAGGGGTAAATGTAACATCTTAAATCTGGGTTCAAGGATTCAATGTCACAAGGACAAGGTGGAGAAGATATGGCTAGATAGCAATTCATCTGAAGAAGATCTGCATGTCTCAGTGGATGACAAGCCCAACAGGGTTAACAGTGTGACAGAGAAGCCAAGAGGGTTGACATTAAGAGCAGTCTAGGTTGTGACAGTCATTATATTCATGCCAATGACTGACCCAAGGCTTTAGAGTTTCCAAAGCTCTTCCCAGCTCATCTTACAAAAGTTACCTGAGACCCAGAGATATTAAGTGATTTATCCAACATGACCCAGCTAGGCCTCAAAGCCCCACAGCCATGACTTCCTAAACTTTAAAAAATTACCCCACTTGAGAACTGGGCCACAGTTGGGATTGAACATAGGTATCTCCTAACCTCTCATGCAGGGCTGTTTGCACTGAAGGGAAGGCTGGGCAGAGGGATCACAGTTATTGAATACGAGACTCTTATATTTACTTCTCTCATAAACAAATCTTACGCCAACCCCACCCCATGGGCCAGATTTATGCAAACTGGGTTTGCCCATCAGCCGGCAAGATGCTCCCCATCACCCCTACCCAGGAGCCCCCTCTTCTGGCTTCTGATCTGGCTGCCTGGGAGCTTCATTCAATAATTCAACAGTATGCAGAGCATTCCACAAAGGCCCTTTAATATTTGATCTGTGCCCCCTTCCCTGTGCCCTGAGCAGGGAGGATCCTGCCCTTTTCCTCTGTCTGTGCCTCCACTCTCTTCTCATCCCCTCTCCATCCTTCCAGAGCCCTGGTCCCAGGGCCAGGGTTTCTGTCTGGTTGGCTCACCAGAGCATAGTCTGACGGGGACTGGGGGTGGCCCTGACTCGAGCATTACATAGATACTGGGCTGAGGCCTTGGGATGCTGTCCGTTACAACAGGAAGAGAAGCTGACTTCTCACATCCAAGGTTGACTCCCAGGTTCAACACTCTGTTTGCCTGGCCTTCGTTACAGCTCTGTTTTGACCCATCAGCTAGGCCCAGCTCCTTCTGTCTCACTCCACGCAGTCCGTGACCCCAATTTTGGGCAAAGGGGACATGTTAGTGGACCCATACCTGCCTTGTTCAGCTGGGGCTGATTTCCCTTGAAGGGGCCTGGGGAAAGCCAAAGAGAGAATCCTCAGGATTGGTTTGGGGCTGGGAATAGATTCAGGTTTGGAATCTTGGTTTGGCTTCCTCTCCCCTGAGGCATAAAAGGCCCAGAAAGAATTCCCCTTCTCCTGTACTTTTGCCTTTCTCTATCCAAAGTGGCTAATTTCCCCCAGGTGTACTTAGGAGCTGAGCAGAGAAGAGTTTTATTTTCTCTGTTCTAAGATGGTTCCAACTCTGACAGTCTAGGCCAAGGGTCCTTCCAGCCCTGACATTACCTTCCCACCCCAATCCATCCACTCAGCTGCCAAAGGGATTTTTCTAAAGTACAATTTCTCTACCCCCAAGCCCACTACACTCCAGTGGCTCCCTATTACCCTCAGGATCAAATATGAACTACTCTAGCTTTAAGAGTCCAATCTTCTTATACCTTACTCCCCTCTAGGCACCATCCCAGCTATAATGGTCCTTCTTGCTGTTTCTCACACACAACACTTCATTTCCCATCTCCAGGAATTTGCATTGTCTGACACCCCCACCCATGCCTTCCCTCTGAGATTGCTTCTCATTTGCACTTTATTGTTTATACATAGACTTTCCCCCAACAGAAAATGAACTCCCCAGCAGCAAGAGAGAGAAAGAGAAATTCCAAAGGCGCTCCAGGCAACATAAAATATCTGGGAGTCTACCTGCCAAGACAAACCCAGAAACTATACTAACATAGTGAAAACACTTTTCACACAAATAAAGCCAGATCTAAATAATTGGGAAAATTATCAAATAAATATAATAACAAATAAATAAAGAGTAGGTTAAATACATAAAATGATTGGAAAAATTAGGCTGAGTTAATGTGATAAAAATGACAATTCTACCTAAGTTAATTTACTTATTCAGTGCTATACCAATCAAACTACCAAAAAAATATTTTATAGACCTAGAAAAAATAATAGCAAAATCCATGCGGGAGAACAAAAAGAATATTAAGGGAATTAGTGAAAAGAAATGCAAAAGAAGGTGGCCTAACTGGACCAGATCTAAAACTGTATTATAAAGCAGCAATCCGTTGAAACTGTCTGATACTGGCTAAGAAACAAGAGGGTTGGATCAGTGGAATAGGTTAGGTACACAAGATGCGGTAGTCAATGACTACAGTTATCTACCATTTGATAAATCCAAAGACTCCAGCTTCTGGGATAAGAACTCACTGTTTGAAAAAAATACTGCTGGGAAAACTAGAAAATATTATGGCAGAAACTAGGCATAGACCAATGTCTTATACTGTATACCAAGATAAGGTCAAAATGGGTACATGATTTAGACATGAAAGGTGAAACTATAAGCAAATTAGGAGAGCAAGGAATAGTTAACCTGTCAGATCTATGAAGAAGGCTAGAATTTATGACCAAACAAGAGATAGAGAACATTATAAAATGCAAAACGGATCATTTTGCTTACATAAAATTGAAAAAGTTTTGCACAAACCAAACCAATGCAACCAAGATTATAAGGGAAGCAGAAAACTGGGAAACAATTTTTTACAGCCAGTGTCTCTGCTTATAGGCCTTATTTCTAACATATATAGAGAACTGAGTCAAATTTATAGTCAAATTTCCCAATTGATAAATAGTCAAAGGATATGAACAGGCAGTTTTCAGATGAAGAAATTAAAGCTATATGTAATTACTATTGATTAGAGAAATGCAAACTAAAACAATTCTGAGTTATCACCTGATACCTTTCACGTTGGCTAATACTACAAAAAAGGAAAATGATAAATGCTGGAGAAGATGTGAGAAAATTGGAACACTGGAACTTTGTAATAACACAAGAACTTACTGAAAAAAAAAATCCCAATGACGATTTTCTAAGGCAAAATGCCTTCCACACTCAGAGAAAGAAATATGGAAGTCATTCACAGAATGTAGCAGATCATGTTTGTGTGTGTGTGTGTGTGTGTGTGTGTGTGTGTGTTTTAGTGTATTACGTTTTGATTTGTTATATGATTTCTTCCATTTATTTTAATGCAACTACATAGCATGACTATAGTGAAAATGTGCTCAATAGGAAAGTATATGTAGAACTTATACAGAATTGTATGCTGTCATGGGGAGGGAGGGGGTAGTGGGGGGGATAAAATCTTAATTTTAAGGAAGTGATTGTAGAACATTTAAAAAATAAATAAATAAATAACAATAAAATTAAAAAAAAAAATTGGAACATTAATGATGGTGGAGTTGTGAACTGATCCAACCATTCTGGAGAGTGATGTACAATTATGCTATAGAACTGCGCATACCCTTTGATTCAGCAATACCACTACTTGGTCTGCATCCTAAAGAGATCATAAAAAAGAGAAAAGGACCCAGTTGTACAAAAATATTTAGAGCAGCTCTTTTTTGTGGTGGCCAAGAACTTTTGTGGTACATGAATGTAATAGAATAATATTGTTGTATAAGAAATGATGAGCAGGTAGATTTCAGAAAAACTTGTAAAGAGTTACAAGAACTGATGATAAGTGAAGTGAGGAGAACCAGGAGAACACTGTACACAGTAACACTGTGCAATGACAAACTCTCACAGACTTAACTCTTCTCAGCAATGCAGTGACCTAAGACCCATGATGGAAAATGCTCCCCACAGACAGAAATGGAGTCTGAATGCAGATGAAAGCACAATGTTTTCTCTTTTCTTTCGTTTTGTTTTTTTCTTTCTTGTGGTTTTTCCCTTTTGTTCTGAGTTTTCTTTCCCAACATGACTAATGTGGAAATATGTTTAATATGATTGTACATGTGTGGCCTATATCAGATTGTAGGCTGTCTTGGGGAAGGGGAAGGGAGGGAAGGAGAAAAAAAATTGAAACTCCAGATCTTGTAAAAGTGAATGTTGAAAACTATCTTTGCTTGTAATTGGAAAAAATAAAATACTATTTAGTTGGGGGGAAGAGCGGGAATCGAGCTCCCTGGGGGCAGGGACTCTTGTTTTTATCTTTTGCTGTCCCAGTGCTTGGCCCATAGCAATCACTCCCTTAAATGTTTGTTGACTGACTTTTGAGGTCCCTTTTCTGCTCTGACATTCCATGATGAGCCTCTTGGAGAGCCTGAGGGGAGCCCAAAGTCAGACAGACCCAGCATGGGAAGGCTTCAAGGGCAAGAGAAAACAATCAATTTATTACCTCTGCATTGGACTATTTAGGGGGCTCCTGCTTCCCGGCTTTTTTCTTCCCTTCAGGATCTCATTACTTCTCACCTTTCCAAAAACATCTTGGATATAAAGCATGTGCCTGTGAGGCCCAGACAGCTTCTGATCCATCCTCCTCACAGTTGCCAAAGTGATATTACTCCCAAGCACAGGTCAGACTGCGTCACTCCTCTGCTCAAGAAGTCACTATGACTCTCTATTACTTCTCAGATCAGTCTGCTATTAAAAGCCCTCCACAGTCAGAGGGGAGTCGACCTTTCCAGGTTTCTTCCCACCCTCTGTGCCCTAGCTAGAGCTGACAAGTGTCATTTCTAAGACACCGCTGTTATCATGGGGATCAGACATTCAGACTTGGGAGGGACCTTTGAGGTCATCTGGTCCTACTCCCCCATTTTACAGATGGGGAATTGAGGCCAAGGATGAGAAAGGGATTTTCCCAAGGTCACAAAGGAAGTCAAGGGCAAAATTGGAATTCAAACCCAAGTCTTTTGATTCCAAATAACCACACTGCTACTTTTTAGCTGCATGACCTTGACAAGTCGACTCCTTCTCTCTGTAAAATGGGGCTAATAACATTTTGACATATTGAACTGAATGTCCCATAGATATCTTAACACATTCAAAACTCATCACCTTTTCCCCAGACTCTCATTGCTTACAAACTTCCCTCTTATTTCTCCGAGATACCCAGGCTTTCCATTTTGCTGGGGGTCATCCTAGACTCCTCACTCTTTCTCATCCTCTCTGTTCAATTGGGTGCCAAGGCCTGTCAACATTATCTTTGCTAACCTCTTTCCCAGGTGACTACTTCTCTCTGCTAACACTGTGGTGACCCTTGACAGGACCTTGCACCTGGACCATTGCAATAGCCAGAGGGCTGGCCTCCCTTCCTCATGCCTCTCCCTACTCCAGGACATAGTCCCCTTAGCTGTCTAAGTGATGGTCCTAAACCATCAGGTCTGACCATATCACATGCACACACACGCATACTCACATACACATACACACACTCTCTCTCTCTCTGCATCAATAAACTCCATCTCCAGGATAAAGTTGGGCAGCTAGGTAATGCCATAGTGCACAGAGCACCATGCCTGGAGCCAGGAACACCTGGCATCTCCCTGAATTAAAATCAGGATTCAGATACTAGCCGTGTGACCTTGGGAAAGTCACTTCACCCTGTTTGCCTCAGTTTTCACATCTGTAAAATGAGATGGAGAAGGGGATGGCAAACCCCTTCAGTACCTCTGCCAGGAAAACCCCAAGTGGGGTCATGAAGAGTCAGACACAACTGAAATGACTAGATAACAGCAACAAAAACTAAAATAAAGTATAAAATTCTTTATTTGGTTTTTAAAGCCCTTCATTACCTGATCCCCTGTCTTACCTCATTGCCCCTCAACACGACTCAAATTCTGCAGTCTAGGGACAACAGCCATCCTGTTGTTCCTCAACCAAGATCTTTCATCCCCTGCCTCCAGGCATTGTCAGTGGCTGTGGCCGCTGCCTGGAATGCCCTCTGTCCTCTTCTCGACCTCTTGGCTTCTTTCAAATCCCAGCTACAATCCCAGCTCCTACAGGAAGCTGGTCCTGGTCCCTTTTAATCCCAGAGTTTTCCATCTGTCGAGTCTTTATTTCCTCTGTCTCATTTGTCCGTTGTCTGCATGTTGTCTCCCCCTTAGACTGTGAGCTCCTTGAGGGCAGGGACTGTCTTATACCTCCCTTTGTACTTAGTAGATGCTTAGGAGATAGTAGGTGCTTAATAAATGTTTATTGACTGACTTCATTCTATCCCTCCTCCTGGAATTGTAAAGAAGAATGTGCTTTGTAACTCTTAAAGGGCCACCGACTGGTGGCCCACTGCATAGAGTGCTGGGCCTGGAATCAGGAGGATCTGAGTTTCCAGCTGGACTCAGACACTTCCTAGTTGTGTGACGCTGGACAAGTCACCTCACCCCATGTGCCTCAGTTTCCTTGTCTGTAAAATGAGCTGGAGAAGGAAATGTCAAACAACTCCAGTATCTTTGCCAAGAAAACCCCAAGTGGGGTCACGAAGAGATGGGCATGGCTGAAACAAATGGATGAGACCAAAGAGTCACCGAGTCCAGCTGTAAGAAGGAGCATTAGGCCCCTCAGCAGTGTGGTAACCTCTGCTCAGACACCTCTACAGATGGGGAGTTCATCAACTCACAAGAGACTGGCCCTGCCATGGTTGGCCAGGTCTGATTCTCCCTGCTCCCACAGCTGCCAGCCTCCCTCAGGCTCTCATCAACTCTCTCTTTTCCATGGACACCTCAATGCACTTGGTATCATTCGGTCTCCAATTCACCCTCCTCACAGCTGCCCCAGGTCCAGTTGGGTCACTGCCCTGCTCAAGAAGCTCCAGTGACTCCCTCTCACTTCTAGCAGCGGCCTGCTGTAGAGAACCGTCCACACTCTGGCTGCAGCCGACCTTTCCAGATTCTTCACACACTCCCTGCTCTGGGCATGCAGGATTCCTTGTCCCAAAACTTATCACTGTATCTCCCACCTTAGGACCTTTCCACATGCTTCCCCCCACTCCTGGAATGCCGTCTCTCCCCATCTCCTCTAGGAATCCTTAGCTTCCTCCAGACTACACCCGGGCACTTCCTCCTCTATGAAGCCTTCCGTGATTCACCCACATGCAGTTACTCTCTACTACCTGTAAACACCTGGTGTTTTCCTTATCTGTCGGTATTCTCAAGGAGGAGGTAAGCTCCCTGAGGGTAGACACAGTCCTTCTGTCTTTATGCTCAAACACTGTCTTCTGCAGGAGTCCCCCCATGGGAGCCTTCCCTTCCAAAGTATTCTCTTTCTATTTAGTATTTAAATCCACTCTGTGCTAAGATGCACAGAGTGGATTTAAATACTAAATAGTAACTATCTCTTTTACCCGGGAATCCTGAGGGTCTTGTCTTCCCAGTATTATTTTTTTTATTATTAAATGAGTCATCCCTTGAGTAACTACTGAAAGAAGCCTATTCATTGAATGGGTGTATCTCACTCAAAGTAAGAAGGCTATAAGATCTTCAGCTGAAAGGGCCAGGATCTCCCCTTGCATCCTGGGCCATCTCCAGCCGCCCTGATGAGTATCAGGCCCCTGGATCCAGACAGCTCTGGAGAAGAAAATGAGGTTGGTGACTTGCACAGCCTTCCCTCACTCAAATCAAAGTCAAATGCAGGACAAACACAACCAGCACCACAACAATTCTCCTTCTACTTTGTCTGTAACACGTGTGTGCCTAGGGATTTCCATGGTGCTCCTGGAGCACCAAAAAGACCTTTTTGTCTGGAGTGTACAGAGAGATTGATTGGGTGGGTATGTGTGGATAAACAGCTAGACAAACAGATAGACAGGCAGGCAGATAGGGGGTGCAATAGATAGAGCAAACCAGCAAGATCTGAGTTCAAAATCCTGCTCCGGTATTTGTGAGCTGTGACCCAGGGCAGGTCACTTTCCTTTTTCAGCCTCAGTTTCCTTAACTATAAAATGAGGATAGAAATAACACCCACCTCATAGAGTTTTTGTTGTGATGAAATGAGATAACAGATGTAAAATAATTGGGAAGGGAAGGGGAGGGGAGGGGAAAGGGAAAAGGAAGGGAAGCATTTTTAGAGCACCTCCTATGTGCCAGGCACTATGCTCCACACTTTACAAATATTGTTGTTATTTGACACTTAGAACAACCCCAAGAGGCAGTTGTTTTTATTGACCCCCTTTTACAGCTGAGGAAACTGAGGCAAACAGCATGATTTGCTCAGGCTCACACAGTTAGTGTCTGAGGTAGGATTTGAATTCAAGTCTTTCTGACTCCAACGCAGAGCCACCAGACACACCTACACCTCGCTGCCCTGCCTGCCTCCAACACTTCCCAGCTGTGGGATCCGGGCTAAATCTCTCATCTCTGAGCCTCAGAGAGGCTCCTCCTCCTCCTCTGTGAAGAGGGAACCTGCATTCAGAGTTGAAAGGAACACGGCGGGCCAGTAGTTTAACCCTTTCTTTTTGCAGAGAAGGAAACTGAGCCCCAAGAAAGTGATGTGACCTGCTGGAGGAGAGTGTAAGCGGCAGAGCTGGGCTGAGGATACCTGAAATACCTGCCTCACAGGATTATGGTGAGATTCAGATGAGATAAGGACTACAAATTACTTGAGGTATTTGAAAGCAATACAGATACACACACATATATACATATACACACATATATACATACACACACATATATACATACACACACATACACACACACACACATATTTTATTGAATCAGAGTAGGGAGTTCCCAGTAAGGGAATTTCCTATCAAGACAGATTTACCCCTACTCTGCAACTCAGAGAGATGCCTAGAATACTGAGAAGTTAAATGACTTAGCCAGGCTCACACAACCAGGAGGGGTTAGCTGTAGGACCCAAACTCAGGTCTCAGTGACTCCAAAGTTGACTATCTATCCTCTGTCCTTTGTTACCTCTCAGTTACGATTATTCCATCATGCCTCATAACTGAAGTCTCTTCCCTTTCCAAGCCTCAGTTTCCTCATCTGTAAAAGGAAGAGACTGGACTAAATGTACTTTAAAAAGATGCTATGAAATTCCACAGGGAGCCCATCTATCTCTCCATGTTCGAGCCTTCCCGTGTTGCTTAAGTCCCAGTCCCCTTTCATGACAGCCCCTCAGATATCCGAAGGCAGCTCTCACATATGCCCCTCAGATATCCGAAGGCAGCTCTCACATGCGCCTCTCAGATATCCGAAGGCAGCTCTCACATGCCCCAGTCTTTTCTCCTCTGGGCTAGATATCCCCAAAGCTATCAGATGATCGTTGTATAGCATGATCTCTCATCTCCTCCTTTAACTAGACTCCAGCCTCCCAACATCTTCCTCAAAGGTGGTGTCTGGGAGGTGCTCCAGGCATGTGTCTGGGGCAGGAAGTGGCATGCAGGACACCCTCTCTGTGAGGGCCTGGGAACCTGGGCTTGTGACTAGGTCCTTCTGCAAAGCCCAAGCACATGAAGAGAGGCAGTTGCATCAACCTGACTTCCTGGGTGGGGACTTATCCCTACCTCCCATTCCCCTCCTTTAGGAGGAGGATGGAAAACTCAGCTAGGAGTTCGTGTGTATGCGGGGGGAGCAGAGTTGATCCCACAGATTTCCCAAAAGAATTCATGATCCTCCCCCTAAACCTTCCCCTCCCTATTTCCCTGCTTCTGTTAAGGCCACCAATATCTTCCCAGGACAGGATCCTCCAACCTTGTCCACTACATTTCCTTGTCTCTACGCAGGGGGTCACCACCTGGTACAGGCCCTTATCGCCTGTCCTCTGTGCTATTACAACAGCTTCCTTCCTCATTGACTCCTGGGCCTTGGGTCTCCCCACTCCCTAGTCCATCCACACAGCTACCATGAGATTCATCCTGGAGCATAAGCCTGACTGTGCTCATCTCTGTTTAAAGGCCTCCTGGGGAGCTCCCTTGCCTACCTCATTGTGGCATTCCAGACTCTGCACACTTGGCCCAACTTCTGTCCGACTAGATGGAACACTACTAGCTTTCCTCCTCACATCTCACACACACGGCGTTGTTTATTAGACTCAATCATGGAATATTGTGCTTCAGAGTTATCTGGGCAGGGGCCTCCATTCCAGGGCTGAGTGCAGACAGGATTGCACATAATAGGCTTACTAAATGTGAAAATGAATGCATCTGTCTTTCCAGTGCTGGCCCCTTGACGCAGCGTGGGTCAAGCTTCTCCCATCTTCCCTAGCCCTGCCCAGTTCAGGATGCCAGCCTTCTCCAGAGCACTTTGTCCAGCCTTCCTCTGCCCCCAGCAACCATCCCCATATTCTCCTTTTTGGTCAAGTCCCACCTCTCTCAGTGAACGCAAGCTTCTGTTCATCTAGGCATTATAAATGCTGGTTGGATTGTGCACACCACCCCCTCCCAACCCAGGCTTCTCCCTAGTGGCCAGAATTTGGAGAGGGGGGAGGGAGGGAGATGGCAAAATCAGCAGCTTTCTGAAAATTCCTTTTAGATTTGGTCTCGAGAGGCCCCGAGCTGCGTCTTCCGGGCAGGGTCCGGCTTCTGTGCCTGCTCTCCGCTGACTTTACCCCAAGTTTCCTCAACCCTTGGCTTGGGTCTAGGGTACGATCTGGGGGCCCTGAGGTCCAGCTGCGGCACTCCGGTTTTCTTACATGTTGGACGATAACGTCGAGGTTCCTTCCCTCCCAGCTCCAAGCCCAGAGAGGATGCTGGGCCCCCCACTCCCTCGGGGACCCCCAGCTTTGCTCCCCAAACTCCTTCCCCATCTCCAGAGGCCCCTACCTGGAGTCACTTTTCCGGCGGGCCCTTTTCCAGGACGTGAGGAGGTCCATGGGGCTGGGGTCCGGGCTGGGGCGGGCGGGCCAGGAGCTGGGCTCGTCCTGTCTCCAACTCAGCTCCCAGGCTCCCAGCTCCGCGCCCCGCAGCACCTGGACGGGATGGGGCGGGCCGGGCGGGCCCAGGTCCCTCCCCCTGGGCTGGCATCCCGGGACGCCTCAGCTCCGGGCTGGGGCTGGGGACAGGGCAGGGCAGGGCAGGCTGCGGCAGGGGCCAGGACTGCGCGGGGGGGACACAGGCAGACCCGGATAACGCGTTCTGCCCCCGGAGGTGTCCAAAGACCTGAGTTCGAATTCGGTCCTTCTTGCTATGTGACCAAGGTAGGTCACGCCTTCTCTGTGCCTCCGCCTCCCTCCTATGGCTTGAAGAAATGTGTCCCTGTGCTGGTCAGCTGTCAGAGGGACTTGCTGAAATCTCGGATCTGACCATACCCACCCTTCTCCCCCTTTGAACAAACTCCAGGGCTCTCAATTACCTCCAGGGTCAAATAAAATCACCCCGCTTTGCTCTTAAATCCCCTGTCCCCCCACCTCCCACCCTTTCTCCACATCTTTAAACCTTCCTCTGCCCCTTCATGTACTCTACCATTCAGGTATACAGCTTTCCTCTCTGCTGATCACACATGGTATCCTGACCTTGTGCCTCTGCGTCGGCTGTGCCCATGCCTGGAATGCCATCTCCCCTCTTAGCCTCTCTGACTTCCTTTAAGATTCAGGTCCAAGCCTTTCCCTTCTCCTGGGCTGCTGTTGCCTTCAAATCCTCAAAGTTAGTAGCTATGTGACCCTGGGCAAGTCATTTAACCTGTCTGCTTCAACTTCCTCAGTTTTATAATGGGGAAGGTAACAATAGCGTGTAACCCCCAGCCTTGTGGTGAAGGCCAAACGAGGTAATATGTAAGTCCTTAGCACAATGCCTGCCTGGTCAATAGTAGGGGCTTATTCTTTCTATTTCCTTCCGTGTCCACTCAGATGTCATCTAGAGCCCTGTACCAGTTCTGGGTGTCCTAGGTTAGAAAGGGCAGCGCCCAGAGATGGGCAAGCCTAAGAGAGAAGAGACCAAGAGGCCAAGTCACATGAAGAAACTAATGGGCCCTTAGCCAGAAGTTTAGGGGACAGGGTGTGAGGGCAACCTCAACTTGCTCCCCTTCCAACTCCTACCCAGCCCTGGAGTCTCCAGGAGGAGCTGGCACTAGGGGAAGCTCTCCTCCCCAGTATTTTTACTTCCAGCTGCACTCTTCCATTTCTTAGGCAATTCAGACTCTGGGCCTGGAGTCAAGAAGACCTGAATTTGAATGTTTGTGACCCTGGGCAAGTCATTTGAACTCTACCTGGCTCAGTTTCCTCACCTGTAAAATGAGAATGATATTAGCACCTCCCTCCCAGGGCTGTTTTGAGGATGAAAAGAAGACATCCGTAAAGAATTTTGCAAACTTGAAACACTCTAGAAATACTATTATTACATTATTATGTCTACCCCCTCAGGAGGGAACCTAGAGCACTGTCTATTCCAACCATAGAACCCACTTCCCACTTAACCACCATGACCTGGGATGTTCCAGACCCCACCTTATCCCTTTCAGGGTAGATACGTGCGCGCATGCACACACACGCACACACACACACGCACGCGCCCTACTTGGATGAGCAAGGAGCCACCAGACTGGAGGTGAGGAGGGAGAGCATACCAGGAATGGAGGACAGTCAGTGCAAAAGCTCTGAGGTGGGAGATGGACTGTCATATCTGAAGGAAAGTAAAAATGTACGAAAATCAGAAAGGTAGGAAGGACTCCAGGTTAAAAAAGGCTTTAAATACCAAATAGAGAATTTTCTATCTGACCCTGGAGGTAAAGGGGAGCCCCTGGAGCTCATTTTGGTGGGGGGAGAGGATAATGTGGTCAGACTCGTGGATTCTAATTTGGGGGATAAACTGAAAGGAATGAGATAGGAACTCACCCAGCAATACCACCACTAAGTCTGTATCTCAAAGAGACTTTAAAAAAAGAAAGGGAAAAGGATCTACATGTACAAAAATATTTATAGCTACTCTTTTTGTGGTCACAAAGCTGTAGTATATGATTGTAATGGAATACTATATGAAATGATGAGGAGGATGGTTTCAGAAAAACCTGGGTAGGCTTATGTGAACTGATGCAAAGTGAGCAAAACCAGGAGAATGTTGTACACGACGGGAGCAACGTTGTAAGGATGAGCAAATGTGAATGACTTAGCTATTCCGATCAGTATAATGATGAAAAATGCTGTCCACCTCCAGAGAAGGAACTGATAAGAATCGGCATGCAGGTCAAAGCCTATTTTTTCACTTCCTTTATTTTTCTTGCTTTTCTTTGTTACTGTTGTTGTAACACAGCTAATATGGAAATATGTTTTGCATGATTTCACACATATAATTGAGATAACATTTCTTACCTTCACAATGAATGGGGGAGGGGTGGGAGGGAGAGAATTTGGAACTCAATTTTTAAAAAAATGAATATTAAAAATAAGTAAATAATAAAATTTTAAGTTTCTTTTTTCTCTTCCTCTACTCTCTCCTCCTCCTTATTCTCCTTTTCTTCTTCCTCCTTCTCCTCCTCATCTCTCATAAAAACCCAGCATTGCAGAGGTAGATGGGATCTCTCAGGCCATTTAGTTCAATCTGGCATACAAGAGGCATTTAATAAATGCTATCTGAACGAATGAACCCGGTATCTCCAACAAAATACCCCTACATCTTCCAAACCGGTGTTTAAAGACCCCGAAGGCTTACCACCTCCCAAAGCAGCTCATTTCATTTGGGGACAGCTTTAATTGCTGGCAAGTTTTTCTAAACATTAAACCTGCCTCTGCAAATTCCACCCAGGATTCCTAGTTTTGCCCTCTGAAAAGCTATCCATCCCCTTCTCCACATAAAGGCCCCTCACGCCTTGGAGACAGTTAACTAGCTCACTTCTCCAGACCTCAGATACACCCAGTTTCTGCAGAAGATTTGCCTGATGGTCTGGTCTTTATGCTGGGTCCTTCTGTGCTTGGCTAGGCTGGTCCTTGTACCTTGGAAGCCTAGAGGGCCCTGCCAGAAGTCAGATTACCTCAGAGCCATTTTAAAAGCAACAGCTCCCAAAGAGTTTTAAAACGATTCTCTCCCAAGGGGCCTTGCCTCACCTTTGGGAGGGCATGCAATCCAGGAACTCTCCTTCCCATTTTATAAGTGTGACCTTGGGTGGTAAAGAGACTCAAGGTCTGGCAGCTAGTAATGTGGGTGAGCCAGAGCTGGAACTCTAGGGCAAAGATTCACTCTACTATACCTAGTCAACTAGTCAGCCAATAAACATTTAGTAAACACTTATTATGTGCTGGGTCCTGTGCTGGGCTCTGGGTTCCAATGAGGGCCGATGACATGCATGGCACTATAGTGCACAGAGTGCTGGACCTGCCATCAATCTGAGTTCAAATCCTAGCTGTGTGACCCTAGACTACTCGTTTCACCATATTTGCCTCAGTTTCCTCATCTGTCAAATGAGTTGGAGAAGTAAATGCAAACTACTCCAGTATCTCTGCCAAGAAAACCCCAAAAGGGGTTAAGAAGAGTGAGACACAACTGAACAATGACTAAACCACAAGAAAAATGTACAAGAAAGATACAGAATAAATGGGGGGGGGGTCATCTAAGGGGGGAAGGAAGGTTCATGACTTTATATATAATCACTTATGTTCTTTATGTTCTATATATAAGAAAATGCTCACTTGAGTCTTGAGGGGATCTTTAAATTTAGAACAAAAAAGTAAAATAAATTGGTTTTTTTTTTAAAAAGTGAACTCATAGGGTTATAGACTGGACTATAAATAAAATAAAAAAATTTAAAAATGGATTATAGAGTCACAGATCTCAGAGCCATTTAGTCCAACTCCCCCAATTTTATTTACCAGCTGTGTGACCCTAGGCCAGCCATTTCACTGCTCCATAACTCAGTTTCCTACTCTGTAAAAATGGGGAGAATAGCACCTACCTAACAGAGTTGTGAAAATCAAATGAGATAACGTGTGTTTGCATATGTATGTCTGTATAGATAATATATACATATATATTATCTATACAGACACATACACCTAATATATGTCTCTGTATAGATATATATATATTGCTGTTCAGCCATGTCCAAACCATGTGACCCCATAAAGTCCATGGGGTTTTCTTGGCAGATACTAGAATGATTTGCCATTTCCTTCTCTAGTGTACCCCCATTTTGCGGATGAGGAAGTGAGGCAAAAAGAAAAAAGACTTTCCCAGGGTCACACACACACACAGAGCACTTGGCAAACATTAAAGTATTATACATAAACGCTTGTTCTTGTTATCATCATTTCATGGACGGTGAAGCAGGGGCTCGGTGAGAGGAAGGCATCCCTTCTAGGTAAAATAGCTGGCAGATGTCAGAGAAGATCTCCCATCTCCAGGCCTGGTCATCTTTCCCCTCTACTGCACTCTCTCTCAGCAACCTGGACAGGCCTGGAGTCTTCTAAGGAAGGCAAAGTCAAAGCACCAGAGACACTTTCAGGGAATCGGCAGCACCTGGGCTGGATCGGACTTGGCTGGAGATGGAGGGGTCGGGATCGATTCCAGGGGAAGGAAGTTAATGTCACTTCATAGGATGGACCCCATGAGCTCTGGGGACCACATCAAAGATTACGATCTTGGCATAGAGTTGGGGTCAACATCTGAGGAGAGCTCCCAGGGCCCCAGGCTGAAGAGAGACAAGAAGCTACTTGTGTGTAGGGTCTCGGATGTCCTATATCCACCAGAGAGACATCAAAGGGCCAGACCATAAAGGCAGAGAGGGGTGATGAAGGCTGGATTTTAAGATCTCCAGGTAAATAAAATGCCCCTTCCTTGGGTGGGGGGCAGATTTCATCAGGGCCCAAGTCCTTAGTCCTTTCCCATGATGCCTCCCCCACCCCCCCACCCCCGCCCTGCTCTCTGGTTGACAAGGACCTCTACAGCTCACCTCTGGTCAGTCTGGAGCCCTGGGTTCTAGCTCTGGCTTTACCACTCACTCATGCTGGGACCACTGGCAAGCTGCTCCCCCTCCCTGGGGATCAGTTTCCTCCCCTGCAAAGTTCAAGAGGAAGAGGCAAAAACAGATAGTGCTGGACAAAATCCAAGGGCCAGGCTGTCATGGTACCCTGGGTTTGGAGTGTACTCTCAAAGAGGTCTACAGGACACTTTCTTCTCCACCCTCCAGAGCTTGAAGCCTCCTTTCATGATCACTTCAAAAGAGGAAGGAGCCAACACACCCAAGTACAGGAGTGGGGAGGGCTGGCCTCGGCATGCTCAGACCTGGTCTCTCTACCCTGAGGTTTCACAATGGATAGCATGCTGGACCCAGAGTTCGGAAAATCTGAGTTTAAATCTGACCCCAAATACTAGCTGTATGATCCTGGGCAAGATACTTAAACTCTCCGAGCCTCGGTTTCCTGCAAAATGGGGGTAAAGACAGCACCTAGCTTCCAGAGCCTTAAAGCGCTATGTAAATGAGGGATATTACAGTATTATAATGACTCCTAATAACCCCATGGCATAGGGTCTCATCAGCAAGGCTGCACTACCTCCTATAGCTTCATTCACTAGCACAAGAGGAGTAGAGGAGTAGGCAACAAGGGGGGGGCGGCATTCACAGGGCAGGGGATTCAGGAGTAGAGAATGGTTCACAGTTGACCTGGTTAACCCTAGAGTCAACGAAAATGATGGCAGAGCAGGAGTGATAGCCTGGGGGAACGCGGAGGGATAGAGGGATGGAGGGATTGGAATAGTTCAGTAGGAAGGAGGCTCAGGAAGAGGTGGAATATGGAGAGCTCAGAGCCTTGTAGAGGAAACGCCAGAGACCCAAATTGTGGATGTTGGACACTCATGGTTGGGGATGACATGAGGGCTATGATAAGGTCAGAACACTTTAGAAAAATCATCTTGGTTGCTGAGTGAAAGATAGATTGGAATGGGAAGCAACAAACTGTGAAACCAACCAGAAGGCCCTTGGAATGGCCCAAGTCCACTGGAATGGGCCAGGTATGGGGTAATGAGGATCCTGATGAGGGTGGCAGTTGTGTGAGGGCTGAGAAGGAGGCACATTTACAAGACATGTGAGAATGGAAACAAACGATCTAGCACTAGACTGGATTTGGAGGACGAGAGATAGTGAGGTGGAAGAGATCTAGTTTTCAAGCCTGAGTAACTGGGGAGGGTAGTGATGTCCCTGATAGAAAGGAGAGCTGGGAAGAGGGGAGGGTTTTGGAGAAAAGATAATGAATTGTTTTGGACATGTTGAATTTGAAATGCTTATGGGACATGGTTTGAGACAGCCAAAAAGCAGTTATTACTATAGTACTGTAGCCCAGGGCAGCTAGATGGTGCAGTGGATAGAGCACCAGTGCAGGAGTCAGGAGGATCTGAGTTCAAATCTCACCTCAGACACTCGGCACTCACTAGCTGTGTGACCTTGGGCAAGTCACTTAACACCAACTGCCTCATCCTGGGTCATCTTCAGTCATCCTGAAGAATATCTGGTCACTGGGTTCAGATGGCTCTGGAGGAGAAGTGAGGCTGGTGACCTGCACAGCGCTCCCTCACTCAAAACAAAGTCAAGGGCAAGATATGTCATTATTTTCTCTGATGGCATGGTCTTCTTCGGCAACACTGTAGCTCAGGAGAGAGTTTAGGGCTGGATTTACTGAACTGAGAGGCATCGGCATAAGGATGACTTTAATTGAACTGAATTTAAATTGAATTTAAAATTAAAATATAATTTAACTCTTGGGACCAGATGAGATCACCAAGTGAGATCATATAGAGTGAAAAGAGAACCAGGTCTAATAGCCTTGCAGGACATCAAAAGCTAGCAGGCTAAGGAGACTAAAGAGCTGTCAGTTGGGTCTGACCAGGAGGCAGCAGGTCATGAAACCCAAAGAGAAGAAAGTTTCTAGGAAAGGAAGATGATAAACTGTGTCCAAGGATGCCAAGAGGTCTAGAAGGAGGAGGATTAAGAAAAAGGGGACTTGGCAATTAAGAGGCTTCTAAATTTGGATTTTGGATCCAATTTCAATGGAACAATGGAGTAGGAAGCTGGATTGCACCAGGTTTAGAAGAGACGAAAGAAGGGAGGCTTCTAATGTTGATTTCTTTCAAGAAATTCAGTTAGAGAGGGGAAAAGAGATTGGTCAGTTGAGGTTTCTTTAAGGATGGAGTAGACACAGGCATGTTGTAGGCAGCAGGGAAGGAGCCAAGAGGTAGAGACTGGAGAGAGGAAGGGGGGGGAGGGAGAGGAGAGTGGGGGAAGCTACTGGGAAAGTTGGAAGGGGGTGGGGTCACGGGGGCACGTTTTGGCAAGGAGAAGGGCCCATGTCTTCATCATAGATGAGAGCAAAGGAAGAAATGATGGAGGAAAAGGACTGCTGTGAGGTGAGGAGAGAAGAGGAAGCCCTGAGTGAAGGGTCTCATTTTTTGGATCAGTATGAGGCAAGGGGTGAGGGAAGGGGTGGGGGAAGCAGTAGAACTGCTGTGGTGAGAAGGATTGATTAGGGTGAAGGAAAAGAAGTATCTTGCTATAGTGAGGATCCAACTGAAATGACCTTTAGTGGACTCACCGATTAGTAGAGTTTTGTGATTCCCAGCCCGGCCCACTCCAACTTTATTCGTTTAGCAACACACGAAAAATAACAAACGTTACACGGTGAGAATAATCCAAGGACAGGGCACCTTCCCCCACCCCAACTTCCCAACTTCTCTATGTCTTCCCCCATTAGAGTATCAGGTCCCTCAGGTCAGGGACAGTCTTTCTTTTTTGCTTATAACGTCCCCGGCACCAAACGCAGTGCCTGGCACACAGTAAGTGCTTAATAGTGTCTGCAACTCCCTTAATCAGAAAAGGAAGTTCCAGAAGGCCCAATGGAACCAACTCCCAACTATGGTGCTGGAAGAATGTGGCAAATCTGCAGTGGACCCAGGCAGCTTGACCACCTGCCAACGTTCTCCAGCACCAAGATGTCCAAAGTCAATTTGTTGAGCCCTGATCTATTTTTTCCAGCTGACATTCTTTTTTCTGTTCTAAGGCCCATCCCCCCAGCCCTGACATCCCCTGTTCTAAAGCTCCTTCCTGGTTTTAACATTCTCTCTGCCTTGTTTGCCTCTGCCCTTCCAACGCTTGAACCAATCTATGCAAGTCGAGTGAGGTGGGTTGTATGTCGAACGTGAGACTTATCTCTTTGTCCTTCTTGGTCACATAAGGCCCTGGCAGACCTCCAAGGATGAGGACACTGTGTTTTATCTATAAACTTCCATTCATATCTGGAAATTCTAGTTTTGATGCACGCTGAGGAGCCCAGGAAACCCAATTACAGAGCCAATAAAGTTTATTCCGGTATTGCTATATACCTTCCCTGATTAGAATCCAGGCCTCATTCGGTTTTTTTCTAAAGCTTGGGTCTGACCACTTCACTTGCTCCCACTCAGTAAAGTCCACTGGGTCCCTATCACCTCCAGAATCAAACCTAAAGTCTTTTAAAACCTTTCCTAAGCTGGTCCCTTCCTTCCCCTCCATCTTTCTCATGTCTTACGCCCTTCCCTGTACCCTCCAATCCAACTAAGCTAGCTGACTTTCCATCTCCAAACTTGCTCTGTCTTCCTAACCTTCACCTTAGTTTCCCTAAAATTTCACCTTCAGCAGGAGGCCTGTCCTGATCCTCTAGCTGCAAGGGTCTTTCCCTTCTGTTCACCCTGTGGGCAACTTGTTTGCCTGTTGTCTCCAGTTAGACTGAGACACCACATTCCAAGAGGTAAACAAGACAATGGGCTGCCTCCTTGGTCCTGGCCTCCATATCTCCTAAGATAGCACAGAGGTTTTGTTTTGGTTTTTGCCATGACCCCCAATCCTTCATATTGAGCTCAGTCAAGAGAGCTCTTGGTGTCTTTCAAGCAGCCCATTTAGCCATGCTATCCCCATATTTACAAGGTCAATTGTCTTGAGTCTAACTTGCCTTTACATTCATTCCTATTAAATTCCAGCTCATTGGATTTGACCCAAGTTATCAGCTCAGATCTACCCAGCCCTAACCTCTCTTCTGACCTAGTCTTGCACATACAACTGCCTCTTGGATATCTCTGACACATCTCATAATAGACATCTCAGGATCAGCAAATCCCAAACTCATCCTCTGGCTTTCCCAAAGTCCCAGCTAAAATCCCACAGGAAGCCTTTCCTAATCCCCTTTAATTCCAATATTAGTAGATTATTGCCAACTAAGTCAGTATCCATCTTGTTTGTCCACTGCTGTCTCTCCCATTAGATGGTGAATTCTCTAGTAGCAGAGACTGTCTTTTACCTTTCTTTGTATTCTCAGACCTTAGCATGATGCCTGGCATACAGTAGGTGCTTAAAAAGTGTTTATTGACTGAAGGAGAACACAAAGCAGCAAGGTGTGAGAAGAGACAGTGTCATTGAGGTCTCACACCTCATCTGGCACTGGCGGTTCACTTCATGCAAAGACGCCTGGTCCAACGTCCTCGTCATCACTACACTGTTTCCCTTCATCAGCAGTGCACATGGAGAACCTGCTCCGAATCTAAAAAGCCTGGGTCCCAATCCGAATCTCTAGACTCAGTTCCTTCTATCAACCTGAAGCCAGAACATGCAGGGAAGGACTCGCTGTTTCGAATAGGACAGATGATGCGCTTCATTATATATTTAAAGTTTATTTCCTCATAATTACAAGGTATAGTTTAGAAGTTTAGAGACAAAGGAGGAAATCCTATAAACAGAACCTAAGCCCACCTGGAACACCACTGCCCCGTGCCCATTGGGGCCGATCTTGCCTTCAAGTATGGTGGATACTGAAGCAAGAGTCAAGAACCTGAAACTGTCCAGCAGGAGACTCCCAGACCAGACTTTAATATGAGATGTGAGAGCAGGAACACACACGCACACACACACGCACGCACGCACACACACACGCACACACACACGCACGCACGCACACACACACACACACACACACACACACACACACACACACACAATATATACCCTTTACTGGTCCATTGAGTGTACGTTTTAAAACAAAAGCTCAGAGTCGATGTAGTCCAGTTTAAACATGTCAGATTAGTGTACACAGAAGACATCCAAGTTGGTATACACACACTAGAGGGATTGAATACTTGCCAAAGTTTCCTATTGGTTGAGCGGCTGTAACGCTGCTCTTTTTCCCAGTGCAAAAGAAGGTTGTTCAAGTCAACTTACCTGTTTTCCTGAAATAACAAAAGGGGGAGGGGGTGCTCACCACCAACCTAAAGGCTGCATGTGTCTTGAGCTGCCTAGGGGAGAGGGCAGGGAGCTCTGAACTTTAGGGGGGCACCAACAGTTCTCATTTCAGCTGTAAGATACAACCTGGAAACAATTCTATTTACAAAGCAGGTATGGCCCCCCTAAAATACAATTATGTTGGGGCTGGGGGAACCACCAGGGAGCAAGAGCAGCTCCAAAATTAAGCTAAAGCTTTTAACAAGTGGATGAAGTACACAGGGATGCAATGAGTCACTTTCATGAACACCTGTTAATGTGACATTGACCTGGGGGCTATAGGGAGGTGCCATTTTTGTATCTTGGCCTTTGATATGTGACATGAACAGTTAATAAGTTGTTAAAAAAAAAAAAGCCCAAAGTTATTCCATCTTCTGTTAGAGTCTACAGAGGACCTTAGGGCAGAACTGCTATCCCCTGGGATGGGTCTGGGGACCTTGCTTCACAAAGCAGAGGGGCTCCCCCTCCAGAGGGGCTGGGGCCTCACCAGCTTTTCTCAGGGAAATCATTAGAGGAGAGAAGAGCTAGCTGAACCCCCTATGAGCCTCACTAATGAGACAGATTGCCTTAGCCCACTTGTAACTCCATGGCAAGTCAAGTAGAACTTTCATGAAAGAAAAGATTTGGACACAGATAATAAAGTATCTTAATGGCCCTGGCTTGCCCAAGCTCCTCCTGGCCAAAGGTTTTGAAAACCTGTGATGAACCAGAATTGATGGTGCGTATCCTGGGAAGGAAAGAATTACCACCATGTTAATTAAGGTTTCTGCTCAAAACTGAAGGATGGGGTAACCTCTCGAAACAATGGTCTTTCTGCACCGTCTGTGGTTTGTCGTCACAAACATCAAGATGGAGGTCTCTGCTGATCTGACCCACTTCCCTCCTAAACATTTTGGAAGAGAGCCAATCTGAAACCATGCCCCCTGACTACCAGTCCAGGTAATGGGTCTAGCTCAACAAGGCTCTGCTGTGGTCCAGAAGAAAAGCAAAGCTGGCCGTTACTTTTATAAGGAGAACACGCAGCAGCAAGCCGCTCCTCCAACAAAAGGAGGCATCGTTCAGTCCACCTCCTTCAGAATACGGGCCCAAGAGCCCCTTTGCTTTGCTGAGGACAAAGGCTGGAGGAGGCCAAAAGGGCAGCTCATCTCCGGGTTATGGGAAAGGGTATGT
Organism: Potorous gilbertii; assembly: GCA_028658325.1. NCBI lineage: Eukaryota > Metazoa > Chordata > Mammalia > Diprotodontia > Potoroidae > Potorous > Potorous gilbertii. The sequence continues at coordinate 671,668,059 of CM053770.1, forward strand.
TCTGGGCTTCTGGTCTGACCCTTTCAAAGCAGCCCAGGCAAATGCTGCCAGATTTCAGTTAGAGCATAAAATGATAAAAGTCTGACATGTGACAAGAAGAGCCAGGCCCACCTACAGGAACCGAAGACCTCTAATAGTCTCGTTTTCCCTAAGCTTTAGTGTCCAGGGGGAGGGAGGCTACTGGCAGCGTCCCCCTCACCCTTCATGCTTCTGATATCTCCGATTTGCTCAGGGCGATGGCCAGCTCCAAATCTTCCTGCTCCTGCTGGTTCAGCCTGGCCAGTCTCTCTTTCTCCTCCCTCTCACTTTCCCTCTTCGCCCATTCAATCATATCTTCTTCAGTTGGGTACTGCCGGCAGAAAGACAGAAAGACAGAGCACAAGTCAGACTGGGAGCATCTCTGCTGCTCGTGTAGAGCTTACCCGGCCTGAGGTATAGGCCTGGCAAGGACTGGGGCTCCACACCAGCTCCTGAGTTCAAAGCATCTTTACCAGGAATCATGTGGGAAACCCCTGGCTACAAAAGTCACCCAAACACAAGTCAGGATTCTGCTTTCATTAGAGACTAAAGGATGGTGGCCTGGAGGTGCTCCAGAGAATAAGACTGCCTTTCCTTCAAAAGTGCAGCTAGAAAGAAGGGAGAAAGGCAGAGGAGAGCCAGGGTGGTTCAGGAGAACCCCTGATTATCCAACTTCATGGAGGAAGCAGGTCCTTGTCATTCCACTAGTCAATGTCTCATCCCACTTAAAGACGTTAAACATAGCAGTGACTATGGGGATGCCCATCACCTAACAACCCAGGAGGTCAATGCTTTATAGCTCAGAGACTCTGACCAAAGCTCCCATTTCACAGAAAAGACAACTGAGGCTGAGGATGGGGATGGGACACGTCTCAAGGTCACCCAGGTTGAAAGAGGCAGATTGGGAACCAAGTGGCCCACAGCGTCAAGATGGGACACTCAGTTCTGGTGGTTACAGAGGCAAAAAAATCCCTTTCCCAAGAATGCCCCCTGGGCCACAGGGGCACGCTGGGCCTAAAGAACCTGCCAGTGAATGTGTGCCTCACACAGAAAGGCAACACTGAAGGTGAGGCCGGGGGGTCGAGAGAAGGAAGAAGGGCCCAAATTCTTAGACAAACCAAGGACCACCGCCCAACCAGTGGTCCCCCTTCCCCCACCCTCCAGGGAGGAACACAGAAGAATGCCTTTGAGTCAGAGGCTCAGTATTACCAAACAATCAATTAATCAGCATTTATTAAGTGCCCACTATGTACCAGGAACACCAGGCAGGGTTGTCTATGCACAGATAATGCTACCAGGCTGTCAGGGAACATTTTACACTGAAGCCCCCTCTCCGATTTGATTTACCATGGCCTGTACAGTAAAGTGTCTTGGTTCTGTTAGGTCTGCGCAAGTGTTGGAGCTGAAGGTGACTCTTGCTCCATCATTTCTTCACTTCCAGGAGAGCAGGCCCTACAAGGGTGGAGGCCCTTGGATAGCATCATGAGCTGGGGAGCAGAGGGCCAGCTCCCATGGAGGCAATGGGAAACAACTAGCTCAGGCCCCTCTCCCCTTCTAACCCACCAAAACTAGAACCTTGACTTTGGAGCTCTGTGGTACCAAACCCAGGGCTCTGCACATAGGCGGTGCTTACTAAAAGCCAAGGGAGCCAAGGGAACAGAAGTCAATAGGCATCCTGTGGCCATCCCACTAACCAAGACCGTAGGCAGCAATCACAGAACAGTCCCCTCTTAGGTGATGATCTGAGGTTACTGCTGCCACAACTTTTTTTTTCTCCAATAGAATTTAGGCTTAAACATTTTATTTGGGGGGAAAGTCATTATATTTAAATGACGGGAGAAAAACAGCTGGAGAACACCTCCCTTAATAAGACAAGACCCCCTCCCCCAGTTATGTACCATGTCTAACAACTGCTGTTGTTACTTGGATGCTCCAATTAAGGGTATTTCCAGAAAAATGGAATCTCCCCATATTACACTCTGGGAACATTGTGACACTCCCACTCCCAACATGCACAATTATCTACACACACACACACACACACACACACACACACACACACGCCTTCCCTGGGGTGGGCAGCCAGCCATGGCCCAACACGTGAACAGCTCCCACTCTGCCAAAAATAGGGTGAGTAAGCACTCAGTGTCACTCCTCAGTATCCACCATCCCACCTACAAGGGGTATGCCCATCTCCCCAGAGCCGGGGGTAGGCCAAGCTTAGCAGCATGGCCTCCGAGGACACAGCACCTGGGATCCAGGGTGACTCTAGAACTATTCCCTGGAAACAGGGTTTCTTAGTGGATGAGAAGGGGGAAAAAGACACGGACTTTAGCTACATTTCATTATGTGTTGGAGATATGGCTGTTATTGGGAGACATTTCACAGAGCCTTGGAAGACAACAGAAAATGTCTAGTTCTCTTCCCAGTACTTACAGCGCTGACGTTAGCACCACAGCTTGGGGCAGCCTCGTTATGGGCAGAGGTGGTAGAAGCAGTGGTGTGCAGGCCACGGTACAGATCGAGAGCTTTCTCTGTGGGGCTATCTTTGCCTGTGATAGGCTGAAATGGGTCATTCAGTTTTAAGGAATCAGAAGAGTCCAATTGGCTGAGAGATCTTTTCCCTGAATCAAAATCATTAAAGTTAACTCAACCAACAGAAAAAACAGTAAACACAAACATGTGCCAACACCATCACCCTGTAGAAGCTTCAGCCTGATAACAAGGTGCTGCCTCCAACAAGCCTTTAAGTCTAGGGACCCCGGCTGTCCCAACACCCTCAATATACCTTTCTCCCAAGAAGCACGGGGCAAGAAGGAGAAGACAAAGAGAAGCCCTGAGAACAGCCGCTGGCCTGGGAAGCTGTGGGGATCCCGACCCCTGAGCCAAGGCCCTGGTTCCTAACACTTCCTACAAGCTGCCTGAGCCAGGACTGGGCTGGCCCACAGAATGAGCTCAGCAATGACATGCGGGACAAATCACTGAGGATACTTGCATGGCCTGAGTTCTCTTTGCTTTCTAATCTCTCTCATCAGATGCATTGCACATCTTTCTGTATGTCTGTATGGTAACTATCAAAACATCCTCCAACCATCTCTAATTTCTCTTCCTCAAGTGAGGAAATGTCTCCACGCCCAGTGTTGAGCCTTCCCAAGGGTCACTGCTGTCTCCCCACTTACTCAGCTCACCTTAAAATGACATCAATTTGTTTTCATTACATTTGTTTTTAAATTTTGTGGAGATGTGAGTGGGGGAGGGAAGGGGTAAATGACGGAAAGAGATGGCCCCTCCAGCCCAAGGGTCCCAGAACCAAAGACGGCCCAGCCACCCTCAATGCTGGCTGTTCTAAGGGTTCATTGGGAACACAGCTGTGTGGTAAACCATGCCAAGATACTTTCACTTGTTTTCTGATGCCCTGATAAAGACCTAATGCAATCCTCCTTTTTATAGCCTGAAGATCCTATTTATAAGGCCACTTTGCCCTGGCTATCACTGAGCAATAGCACTGGAACCCCTCACCCCACAGTGTAACCCCCACAGAAGGGCAGGACTAAAGCATGACTCAGGAAATCTCTTGGGGCTGATTATGCTTTGATTGCTACTGGCCTTCCCACAGGAAGAAGTCCCTCCACCTCCAGGGCATTTCTGCCAGGAGAAGTCACCTGGTCTGACTAGAGAGGCCCAGGGCATCAGCCCCACAGGACTGCAAGTCATCACTGATAAAATGAAGGCAGTAGTACCCCCAAAAGTCTGAAAATCCTGAAACAGACAAAAAGAATTTGTCCAAATAAAAATAATTTGTCCAAATGCTATGAGAGGGAGGCTGTTCTAGAGAAGGCAGGGAGAAGAACCAGAATTGTTGGGCCTGGAAATGGGCCACTGATGTTTCAAATTACACATAACTGAAAACAGCCAGAATGGCAGCCGTGTCCTCCTGCTGCCTCCAGGCCATGGCAAGAGTGAAGGTTCCTGGCCCTCTGCAGAGAGCTGCTCAGGCTGCAGTCTGAGGCTGCCTTACACACTCACTGCCAAAGGCAGTCACCAAGAATAAAAGGGTGAAAAACCAAGGGGCTCCTCAGACTCTCAGAACAGCAGCAGCAGCAGCAGGGCCTTGGCCCTCAGAGGGGCCTTCCTCACTCTCCCTGCACAACTTCAGCAATCAGACTACACTGCATGAAAGTCAGAAAGAGTCTTTTCCCTTCAAGAAAAGCTCCATCTTGCTTAAAAAAAAAAAACCAAAAACAAAAGTAAGGGCAGTTAAGTGGCACAGTGAACAGCGCACCCACCCTGGAGTCAGGAGGACCTGTGTTAAAATCTGACCATAGAGACTAGTTGTGTGACCTTGGGTGAGTCACTTAACCTTGGCTGCCTCACCTTCCCCGTCCATAAAAATAAAATGCTGTTTTAAAGATTACACATACTTAAATTTAAAAGTTATTTTGTCACAAACTTTAATCATAAGCAAGGCTGGTGGCTCTTGTCCAAGAAGAATTAACAGGGTGGGACTTTCTCGGGGCCTATTCTTTTACAGCCATTTTTGAAGATAAGCTAATCAATACAAACATGTTCTGTCCCTCAAAGGAACAAATCTCCCCCAAAATGAAGTTTCTATACAGTTCTCTTTGTTTAAATACCCACGTACCCTCACTCTCAAATCTGTACAATAGCAGCTTGAGGGTCCCCAGTGCCCTCTGCCCTGTGGAGGCCCCAGGTTCTAGCTACACCTTCCCCCATCCATTTACTCAGGGTCTTCCTGTCCCAGGAGCCCTTGGGAAGGACATGCCAGTGCAAAATCATTCCTACCGGGTGGGGGAGGGCAGGGTCGTGTTGGTGTCCCAGTTTTGGGGGGCAGGGCCGGGGGCACATCTTCATCTCTGACAGGAGGGGTATCCTCAAACACACTCTGAGTCGTAGCCACGTTGTTACCAGAACTGGATGTGGCCGGGACGAATGGGTCCTCACCGTTGTCCTTTATGGAAAAAAGGAAGTTTGCAGAGGTGACTTTACATCACACTTCAATAAGGTAAACTATTAAGCATCTCTACTTCACGCCTGATGACTGTCTTGAATCTCAACAATCCTAGGTGGTAGACATTGCAAGTCCTACTGCGCTCATTACAGAGAGGGTGTAGATATAGCTTGTCCAGGGAAAACGCCAGGCCTCATACTCCCAGCCAGGCCTGTCTCCTTGGCCATGATGTCCTTCTGGTCTGGTGACCCCTCCCACACTGAGCAGACACTCTAATGACTTCCAAGACTCAAACCAGGCATTTTCTTATAGAGCAACATCCAGTCAATTGGAAATAAACCACTACAGTGGAAATGGGCCAAGACCGTACAATGCCAATGACAGGCAGGTAAATGGTGATGCTGCCAAGGAAGGACAAGAGGAAAAGGAGAGGAAGTCCTGCCCTGGCTTACTGATTGAAAACCATCAACCCTGTCTCCAGAGAATTCTGGGATCCAGAGCTGGAAGGGACCTTTGAGGCCCTAAAGTCAATGTTCCTTTTCACAATAGGGAGCAGGAACCCAGAAAGTGCAGGGCTCTCGTCCGAGGTCACAAAGCGGATAAGGAGCAGTCCCTGGGGCTTTCCTATACCTTGTCACCACCTCCATCAGCCCTGGGCCTATATGAAACGATGTCAGACACAGCTCAAATCCCAGGCGTGTACATACTGGCCTGGGAAGCCTTCCAGCGACCATGAGCCTGCCTGGCCACAACATGCATTACATGGAGTGAGGGGTGGCCTGCTCAGCATGGGACTTGACCTCCAGCTACTTCTGGACCGACAGTGAAAAGAGTGGACCAGACGTCAGTCACAAAGCCCTTAGGACCAAAGCTGACCAGAGGAGGGAGCAGAGTACAGGTCGCAAGCCTGGGGACAAGGCCGAGCCCAAGGCCTCTTGGTCATTCTGGAGCAAGAGAATTCGATGCGAGTTTCTCCTGAGAGGTCTCAAGGTGAGGGTTTCTGCCCCACATAGACTCTTTTGAAGGCCTCCTCATGACTCATGACACCAAGCCCACCCCAAAGCCAGGACAAGAGCTCACACTTAGATGGGAAATGGACAATGGACAAAGTACTTTTCTGCACAGAGAATTAAGGGAACAGCAAGGCAATGGTCAGAGCCACTGGCCTTGATGGCAGGAAGACCCTTACTAGCTAGGGGACCCCTTGTGTCTCAGACTCAGTTTCTTTATCAGAGGGTGAGATGTGCCCCACCCCACAGGATCATTGTGTGTCAAAAGTTGCTGCCATCCCCTCAGCCTCCCACACTGGATGGAAGGGCACACGAGAGAACAAAGCAGGCAAGTCTCTAGAAGGCCCCTGAGTTGCCCATGGCCCTCTGTAACCACAGCAGCTCACTCTTTTCCAGGATAATCTGAGGGAGCAAAGTCTTCACACAGCTTTGCAAACACAGAAACTGAGGCTCACAGACAGGACATAAGACCCAGTCAATACCAGGCCAGCACTAGAAACTGCTTCATCACACACCAGAGAAAGAGTCAGCTCCCAGGGAGCAGACGGATTAGCCAGGCAGAGGAATCCCTGAGGTTCCTGTCCCTCCCTGGCATGCCTTTGCTGGCAGCCCTCCTCAGCTCCCATCTCTTTGATGACAATCATCCAACCAATCTTTCCCTAACCTCCTGGCAGGCCTATCTGGAAACTCCAGCTGCCTTTCAGACACCTCAAACTTGATATCTGGTAGACATATGAAACTCCACTTAAACGTCCAGAACAGAGTTCCTCCTCTTCCTCCCTAATGCCTCTCCCACCACCCTCCCAGTGTCCCAGTGTCCCAACCCTGATGCCATCCTTCCCTCTGGTTTAAGGTCAGACTATGGCTGGGAGGGGACCACGGCAGAGTTATGGGGTGAGGCTGACAAAGTTTTGTAGAACTCAAAGGGAAGTGAGCATCCTTTCACCGCAAACTCCTGGCAATCCCAGGTGCCTCCCACTCACTCCTGGAGATTACCTGGGCCAGGGCGCTGAAGTCAGCAAATCCAACTTCACATGAGTCACTTCCAAACACGGACGTGAAAGGGTCCACAGCTAAAGCAGGCAAACAGAAAGTGCACATTAATCTTCTGATGTACAAGCTCCCATCGGAGCTGGAAGAAGGCTACTTCCTGAAATTCAGTACAACCAAACACATAAGCCACTATTGCTGCCAGTGTAGGCTGGGGTGTTCCTGTCATAAACAAATCCCAGATGCTCCTTGGCTGGACCACACTGTGTGTAAGACACTCTGCGTCTAGTTCAGGTGTGTCACCTTGGTCAAGTCCCTTCCCCTGAGGGGCCTGAGAGAAGAGAGGATCAGATAGAATGTGCTCTACAGTAGCTTCCAGGGCTGGCACCAGCGACTCTATGTTTCTGGGTCAACAAGTTGCTTCTACAAAAGTGAATATGTACAGAATAAAACAGCTCTTCAGACACTCAGGGAAAACCCTCCAGAGTCAAGGCCCACCAGAGGAGATGGAGAGGGTGCCTTACGGATAGGTTTTCCTTTAATATGGTGGTTACAGACCACTGGATCAGAGACCCTGGGCTGGAAGGCTGCACCTAGGGCAACCCCCTCACCTTACAGAGGGGGAAAACTGAGGTCCAGGAAAGGTAAATGACTCACCCCACATGACACCTTCGAGTGGGCCAGGAACTTTAATCCCCTAAGCCTAGATCCAGGGCTTCATTTTTATGCCCATTTTGTAGAGAAGGAAACTGAGGTACAGCAAGGGTAAATACTATGCCTAAGGTTACAAACATAGTAAGTTGTAGAACTGAACTTTGAACTCAGGTGTTCTGATGAAGAGTCCAGCAAACCATTCTGACTGCTTAAGACCAACTCTCATTCACACAGTACCTCATGAACATAAACCTCTGTCTTACTCTGTATATGGGCATGCGTGTGCACACATGCACACACATACACACATATGCAACTCTCTGTGGATATTTATGGACACAAAGAGATGTTACAGCTCACTCTGTAAGAGAAAACCAAACCCCATGACAATCATCTACCAATGCGCTGAGCTCTAAGGGGCAGTTGTCATTCAGTCATTTCTGCTGTGACCGACTCTTTGTGGCCCCATTTGGGGTTTTCTTGGCAGAGATGTTGGAGTGGTTTGCCATTTCCTTTTGCAGCTCATTTTACAAATGAGGAAACTGAGTCAAACAGACGTTAAGTAACTTGCACAGCTAGGAAGTGTCTGAGGCTGGATTTGAACTTAGGTCTTCCTGACCCCAGGCCCACAGCTGTATCCACTGCACCACCAGGCTACTTCTAAAAACCAATCAGTCCCTGATGAGGCAGGTGACCCTCTGAGTCCCCAGTGAGCAGAGGACAACAGCAGGACATTCTCGAACAGGCACGAGAAATAAGAATTGTAAGAGTAGAATTTATGGCTTCCACAGCTGAAATAATGAGCAGAATGGAAAACCCTAAATCCACAGTGGTGAGTTTTGCCGAAGAAATGAAACAGAGAAGAGCTGCCTGGGGACACAGATGGCTAATGGGGAGGACAATCTGAAAAACGCCAAAGGCAGTGGCCCAAAGAGAAATCCCCCTGGGAGTGAGAGGGATGCTCCCTCCTGTGGGCAGGCCTCTGAGAAGGCTTGTGGGCCCTTCCCAGGCCACACCGTGATCTTTCAGCCTCACTTGTTCCAGACTTGAGCAAACCTCACTTCGGGAGGACCCCTGCCCAGGAAAGCCAACATTTATCGACATTACATCTCTCCTCTTTATGTGCTCACCCCCTCCCCTCAAGTCCACAGTTTTCACCTATTCTGACCAATCTTTCTTTGTGCTTACAAAAGTTTGATTCTATCAGCAGCTTTAACCTAAACAATTCACAGTATTTTCACCATTGCACCCTCAGTCTTCATTCACGGTCTGCAGATTCCTACTGGTTTGAGGCTTCTGTAGCAGTTAGGAAAGCCTGGGTTCAAACCCAGCCTTGGACACTTACTAAGTGTAGTCCCTTATCCCGTCTGCCTCAGTGGACCCTATGGTCTTTTTCAACTCTTGATCTATGATCCTATGAACACAGACTATCAGGGCCATGAGGGACTGACTGTAAAGAGTCACCATGTCCAGCCCTCACCTCCCCATCTTTAAATTTCTCTTTCACTTATATTCACAAACAAAGAATCCTGCCCAAGGTCACTCCTGCTCCTTTCTCTTCCATGCTGCCTGGTTTAATAACTATGCCAACTCATCTACCAACTTTTTAAAACCTAATTTAAATAGAACCAAATAAAATTATCCAAATTCAGTATTAAATTTAATAACATCAAATACAAATAACATTGCCAAATCTCTCTAAGAAGAAATGCTTCTCCCCCCTCTTCATCCCCTCACAAATCACACATTTAGGATACCATGGTGTATGTTATGGTTTACAAAAACAACACCACCTAACTATACAACTATCCAGCCTGCTTCACAACGGTGCTGTGAGAAAATCACTTTGTAAACCTTAAAATGCTATATAAGTGTGAATTGTGAGGACCTCCCTCCGACACACAGTGGATCACCTAGGCACACAAGGACAGGGCCTTGTCCATCTTTATCTATCTCCCTCAGCCCAAACCCTCAGGTGTCGCACTGAGTCATACATTATAAAAAAGGCAGCCACTGGCCCCATTTTTCTTGGGAGTTAGGTGGTACACACACACACTGGGGCATGACAATACATTCAAGTGTATTGTCAAAACATAAAAGCTCCTGAAGTTGTCAGCAAACATTAGGATCTGTGCTTATTAAGAAAAACACCTGAAAGGTTGATTTATGTTTTTAAGATTAGCATCATAAGTTCAGTATATAAAGAATTCAGTATATAAAGAAATTTTTGTTTGTTGGTTTTTTACCTGGATCACTTGCTGCTGCAACAACTGTTCCACCAGGGGCAAAAGGGTCATCCTTCAGAGTCTCTATCTGATAAAAGTGACAGAAAACTTTGATTGAGGGGGGAGAAAACTTTTCCAAGATGCAGCCTGGCCTGTGTCCAGGTCCTCTGACCTCTGACTGCCAGGGTTTGCTATCCCCTAGCACAGACCCAGCTGAGAGAAGAGGCATCTACTTAGGACTTTGTGACAATAAAGCTCACTCCAGGTAGGGACAGGATACATTTAAGGACTTGCAGTATCTCATGGAAAAGTCCACTACATGAGGGTCTCCTCAGGGCCAACATGGGAGAACACAAACATCCAGTCAACCAGGAATTTAGAGTCTCCAGAGATAAATTGATTTGCCAAATTGTGGCCTCACCGGGCTCTCTCTCCTGAGAGTACAGAGAGCAGTGGCTCCGTATGAGGACGAGTTTAGAAATGCTACCTTCAAAAGCTTGGGTTGGAGGAAGGGGGTAATGAGGGAGTTAGCTGGTCAGTCAGTGAGTCAACAGACATTTATTAAATATCTGAGGTAGGTGGCAATTATCAACAAAGGGCGCTATTTTCCTGACCCACAGACTGATTGCCACAGCTTTCTGACTGCAGTCACAACCCTATTTGAGCTAAACAAACATTTCAGACACACTTTGTCAAGAGAAGCAAACATTTCTCAGTCACAGCCACAGAGCTGGATGTTGTAGTCTCAAAATTCTTTAGTAACAGCTGAAAAATGCCCAGCTTCAGGACAAGATATAGCAAAAATGCCTGGGGCCACCCATTAGAATGCTATTTCCTGGCAGTTCTTTCCTGAGGATGCTGCAAGGATTTTGCAGCACATGCTCTTCTGTGGACATTCCTATCTACTGGGTCTGCTTTGAGACTGGCAGATGAACCCCTGCCATCTGCCACAGGAAGTCCACCAAAGGACTCATTATGTGCAGGCCAAGCAAATGAGAGGTTTGAAAGGCACTTATGTGTGTGCAGACAGGAAGGACTGAGGCCCCAGCTGAATGGATGTTTCCCACAGGGCCCTGCTTGCTTGCTTCCTTTCTAGGAAGGCAGATTCAACAAATCACAGGCTGAAGCACCTCCAGAAGGCTCCCCGCTGCTGAGCAGGCCTCACAACGAGGAGGCCTTTCTCGAGCTGTCATTTCTACCAGCTGCCAGAGTTTGGCTTCAATTCCAAGCTTGAGCTGTGGTTTTCATGTCTCATAGGCGTACTCAGAGAAGGAACATGAAACTAAATAGGTCATCTGTTAGAAAATATCAGATACCGTGCCATGGGGGTGGGAGCTGGGATGAGGAATAGGAGATTTAATCCAGAGAAGTAGGTGGAGATGCTACCCTCACATACCCCAAGGGCTGTTGGGTGGAAGAGGAAACGTTTTATTCTGCATGGCCCCACAGGACAGAAGCAGAAGGATCACTGAGTATATCTGGTTCAATTAAGCCAGAATTGACTACATGGAGGGTGAACTTTTGTCCCATCTACAGACCTTCCCATGACCCAAAGGACATGGCTGGTATATGTGTGCCTCTTTGTACTACACAAGCCAGAGGATGGGTGAGCAGAGAGACGGTCACAGGACACCATCATTAATCACAAGACACAAGATCTTGGGAGGAGTCACAAAAGGATATGGCCAAGAAATCTCAAAGGATTAGGAAAAGGCTAGGAAGATGATGAAGAGATTACAGATCTAGCAAAGGATCTAGCACCTCTTATCAATTAGTGGTCACACCAAGGAGTGGGCTGCTTTGGTAGAGATTTCTAGAACACTCTTCTTTATGGGATCTCTGCAAGGAGCTGAGTTATCACCCTGATCCCACTCCCTCTCTTCACAAGGGGAGGCAGAACCACTGCTTTCAGGGAATGCCAAGGAGGCTACTTCAGATGGAGGCTGGAAGAAAGTTCTCTTCCTACTACAAGATTCAATTAAGTGTTTTTCAAGGGTAAAAAGGGACCAGTGAGACATTATTCGTTTCATCAAAGCATTCTGCATCTGTCCCTCTCCATTAAAATCCAGCCCTGGGACAATCCACACATTAACATCTTGGACCTCCCTTGGTCCTCTGCACCCAAGGGTGTCATATGTGTTTGTTCAACTGAACTGAATGCAGCTTCTGCTTAAAATATCTCCAGTGATGGGGAACTTCTAAAAGATCCCGTTCCAATTAAGGACAAGTCTTATGGTTAGGGAATTGTCCATGTGAAATGAACCAAGCTCTGCTTCCCTGTAACTTCCAGCCACTCACCCCAGCCAAGAGAGAAGGCCCCTCAAACCCCAGTCCTGCCAAGTCTTCCTCTTGTGGCATTTCCCAGCTTCACTCCCAGCCCCCTCCTCTAAATGTGATTTAGCTTGTCAATGCCTCACTGAAAACATGGTGCCCAGAATAGAACACGCTAATACAAGTCCCTCATACAACATAGAAAGCCTCTCCTTATCTTGCCAAGGAAGGCAGACCTGAACTTCCCCAAGTCTGAAAGACATCCCAGATGCCACTCCCAGTTTTAGGGCAACATGGGAGAATTAATTATCTCAGGTTATGACTTTTGAAAAATGACTTTTGGGGAAGAGGACTGAATGAAAACAAGCAGCTGAAACAATTCTCTGTCCCTTCATCCTCACCCAGTTGACCGAATGCAGGGCATAACTGGTTTCAGGCCCAGTTCAAATGTCAGCTCTCTGAAGAGAAAGATCATGATGGATGGCCACCAGGATGTCCTGTAGGCACCACATCCAGTGGGCACCAAAACCACATCGGCTGGGACTAGAAGGACATCGACTTTCCTCTTGAGTGCCCCAGGTGGCAGCTTCTCTCCCCTCAGTGAGATACAGGGGCTGGGAAGGCCTTTACACTCCACAGTCATGCTCTAGGATCTCCCCAGAACTAGTTAAGTTGGTTCTCTTAAAGCTGACAAGGTCATGAAAGCTGATCTAGAGTAGGAGGTTCTGCTTGAGAGATGGCGCAGCAGAAAAACCAAGTCGGGGAGAAGTGTCCCACCCTAGCAATGACTGCCCCCTGGGAAGTGGCTTTCAAGGGAGCTGGGGTACTCGCTCTGCCAATGCTGCCCTGTGGCCAAATGCCAAAAAAGTCACTACTTGGGAATTTCCCTCAGCACCTGGAGGAGGCTACCAAGAGCTCCTCTCTAACACAACAGATTTGGGGGAAATGGCCCAAATTCAGCCAAAGCCGCAGGAATCAGCCTGAGAACATGGCCCAAATGCAAGACCCGACCATAAAGCTGCTTTTTTTGTCTGTTCCAGACTTGGCTCTGAAGGCTATTCCCAATGAGGAGCCCCAAGCCTGACTGGAAGGACATATTGGGTCTCCCAGTAAGATACATACAGTCTGTCCAGTGGGACAGGCTCTCACTCCATCCCTTGCCTCCCATTTACCGAGGGGTCACTGCCGCTGCTGGCTGCAGAGAAGGGGTCAAGGTCCGAGGAGGCAAAGAGATCAGTCACAGATGGCTTGAAGAAACAGTCGGCTGCAAATGGGTCTGACCCTTTGAAGGGGTCACCTCCAAACGGATCTATGTAAAATCAAGCCAGAGGATACCATGTCAGCATTGGGTACTCGCAATGCTATGCAATAAAATTTCCTTCCAGCTGACTTCAGGGAGCCCACCACCGATGGGAGAATCTACGTGTAAAGGAAAGCACCTCCCACCTGACCACCTGGCAAATGAGGGCAGGGGTCCTGATGGCAATGATCTGAGTCGGTCACTCTTAACAAATGGTTAATCCCAACAGCAGTACAACATGGGCTAAGGTCATTCTGAGGCCTAAAAAGGGGAAGAACCTGTCCTGGGTTTAGGCCCAGACCTAATGAGATCACATCAGTTGGAGCTGACCTCTTTCCTAGGAGACACTGACTCTCCTTCCCAGAGCGGAGCGCTCTGAAGGCTTGTTAAGTCAATGAGAACTTCACACACTTGCTCTGCCAATCTGAAACTTCTCCACTGGCCTCATCGCTGTCTCATCGTTACTGTCTTACTAATCACAGCTTAGGTACCTGAACCTTCACTCTGCCCCCTTGCTATTAAGGCAGGGGAAGCGGGGTTTGTCAAAGTCTCTTAGCTTAATCTTGGTGAGAGCCCTCTCGCTAGATAATGAACATTATTTTCAAGAAAAGGGTAACTGTTAAATCAGAAAACTGACTGGAACCCACTAATTGCCTACAGGAAAGGGCCACAGCAGGTAGCACTGTGCCAGTTTTAAAACCACGAGGAAGAGGAGCCCAACCCCCCTCATAACCACACATACACGCATGCGCACATACACACGCACACACAACCTCACCCCCCAATCCAGGGCAGACTGACATAAGGCCAAATTTCAAACACAAAAAGGGGTAAACATGTACTGACCTATTTTCCCAAAAGGATCATCCTTGAAAGGGTCCCCTGGAGGCAAAAATAAAAAGGCAATCATCAGAACCCTGCCCTCCTTTTCCCAGAAGAGCTAGGTCATTCTGGGAGCCTGCCCACCCCCCCCCACCCCACCCCTGGAGCAGTGATCACTGTAGGGCTTCAGGGGGATGAGGGGCACAAGCCAGAGGGCACCTCCCTTGGAGCCCTGCCTATAGCTGGGCCAAACCTAACTACAGCCTCCAAAGGCAGACCTCCAGAGATAGAGAGGCCTTTGCCCAGAGCAGCCTGCACCAACCTAGGAGCTCAGATGTCTCATGAGCCAAGGGGCTGTTTTTGTACCTTGCAACCCCCAGCACCCACAACATGCAGGAGGAACCACGTTTCCATGATGACACTGAGAAGGTACAACACAGCCCTCCCCCACCATCCTGGCCATCCAGGTAAGCGTCAGCCCCAACAAAAAAGAGGCTACTTACGACCAACGAAAGGGTCCGACTGGAAGAAATCCAGGTTTGGTTCCCCAGCAGTATCAGATAGGGAGCTCGAGTCTAAATTAAAGAAATCTTCCTAGAAAATATTCAAAAGTATTTGAAAGGAAGCCAAACGTATTCTGATAGGCCTGAAGGTCAATAAAATCACAAGCGCATTACGGTGGGTCAGCCTGCCCCCACAGAGCCAGGCCTTAGGCTGAGGCCATCGCTCAGGGGCTGTGTGACTCACGTATGAGGGGTCACCTGGGAAATCACTGGTGCATCTGGGCTGTGTGACCCAGGTATGAGGGGCAACCTGGGAAATCACTAGGGCATCTGGGTTGTGTGACCCAGGTATGAGGGGCGACCTGGGAAATCACTAGGGCATCTGGGTTGTGTGACCCAGGTATGAGGGGCAACCTGGGAAATCACTAGGGCATCTGGGTTGTGTGATCAAGGTAAGAGGGGCAACCTGGGAAATCACTAGGGCATCTGGGTTGAGTGACCCATGTACGAGGGGCACCTGGGCAGCCGAGGAAGAAGTCAAGACCCTGCTCAGGAATTTGTTTTCCCTGATGCAATGGGAGACCCGCACTCACTTTTTCAGGCACTGCAGGAGTCTCTCCTTCCTTCTCATCAGCTATCTCGGAAGAAGGGCCTTCAGGACTGCTTCTGACCTAAACAAGATTCGAAAACAAACATGGATTAAGTTTGAAAAAGGATTCTGATGGAGGAGGGAGGAGCAGTAGCCTGGCTCAGGAAAGCTAGGCTCTTGTCCTTGCTTTTAATTGACCTGACTGGCCTAACTGTGGGGACATCATTCCCTCTACCCACCAGAGAGACCACACTTCAGGGTAGGCTCAGAGTCTCTTGGCCTGCAGTCAAAGCTTCTGCCATGGCCATTCTGGGCAGCTCTGGCCAAAGTGCATGAGTCATTCTAGGCCCGTAAGAAGGCCAGAGCAGAGGCTGGACTGACTAAATGACATCTTGTAAGGCCCCTCACAGCTCTGCTCTGGTGCCCTGACAGCTCACACAGATACAGACATCAACAAGCTTTCCTCCCTTCCCCCTGCAGAACGTTGGGGCTTGATGGACTCTCTATGACCATCTCTTCTAGATCTGCTCACTCTGAGCTATGTCAGCCTGAGGCAGATTGGGCCATTACACCATTTTTCCTCCCTCTGCTCAGGCTGAGGGTCTCTGTAAGGTCCTGGGGGCTCCCCCACAGCTTCCCTTCCTGAGGGGGCTGCTGTCTCCTCTGCAGGCCCTTCTGCAGCATCATTAGTTCCTAGGGAATTCAATGTTCCCAACAGGAGATACAAGAGGAGGGGCCACAGGGAGTCATATGCTCTGAACAGGCAAGTTTGTGGGTCTTGGTTTCTCCTTTGCAAAAATGGGGCCCAGGTAGCCAAGACCCAATGGGACTCTGTGTAAAATATTTCAGACATGGAAGAGTGAGTGATGAAGATGAGGAGGGCAATGGATGAGAGACCATCATACCCGCCTGTTTCTTCCCCATACATTTCAGCCTAAGGAACCAGGGAGAGTGTGATTTCTGGGCCCAGGAGGATTCTTCTCACTGTAACAAGCCTCAGGACCATATGCCCAAGTATTTCTGGGAAACATTCGCCAGGTCAGAAATGACCACCGAGACATGAGCACGGCAGTACCCTCTCACCGGAGATTCCGAAACTACTGGCTCAGTCCCCAGGGTGCTCGGGGTGTCTGAGTGCTCATGGAGATTGGCTGTCTCGCTGCTGCTGTTGCTGAGGCTGCAGTAGTCGGCAGCACCGTTGACCAGGCTGCCTTGGGGGCTCCTGAGCCAACTCTCCTGACTGCTGGGGTCTAACTCCTTCATCTCGGTCAGTCTGACTTGCATCTGGATCACAGGAAGAAGAAAGGCACAAGGGAACTGGGTCATCGAGAGATGGAAAAACAGCACATCCAAGCCTCCCATCCTCGGCCAGGCATGGCCTGAAGATTCTGGTACTCGTCTTCAAGATGCCAAATGTGGCAGCAAAGGAGTAAGAAAAACTGAGACAAGCTCCCTGAGGGAATCCCACTGCCTCCCAACAGCAACAATGGGAAAACCTCCAAATGGCTGGCTTTATTTTAACCAGAGATGCTCCTCCCCTGCCTGGTTGAAACATGTCCAACCTGGGGTCGGGGGCAGGGAGGACCTGGCTCTCAGAAGCTCTGAGCCCCTCCCCCTGCTCTGTATCAGGAGACCGGGCACTTCATCCAGTCACTCCACCATCCAGCCACTCCACTTGGGTTTAAATCTCTCCTCTGAGAGGTGGTAGTTATGTAAAGTTGGACATGACTTTCCCTTCCTGGGCCTTGACCACAAACTGAGAAGCAGTGCTTGAAGAAATCTCTCGGGTCCCCTTCTAGCTTAGAATCTTATGGCCTTAACCTACTGGCCAGCGGGTGGATCTGCTTGGCAAAGAGCAGCCATGTCAGCAGAGAGGGGCCTCTGTTCACTAAGGCAGCCCAGGCCTTCTTCATTCCGCCAGGGATACCAGCCCACAATGCCAGGCCAGCCTTTTAGACCCTCTCCTCTCTTCCTGAGCCTCAATTTCCTCATGTGTCCAATGAGATAACTATACCCCCCACACCCTGCCTCCCAGAGGTGGGCATTCAGAAGCCACAGAAATGTCGGCTTTCACCAAAATCTCTATAAGGAGTTTTAGCTCTGAGATGACAATGCGACCCAGGCACTTCACCATCAGAGCCACGAGTGTAATAACAGTGAATAATTTCTATGCACCACCCTCTCCCCCTTCTTGTGCCTCCTTCAGGCCATTCTGAATATCAAGCAGGGCACCTGGGCCTCAGGGGACCCAGCCACATAGGCTGAGGTCTGGGCTCAGGATGTGGGAACCATTCATTTTGGAGGACAGTGCCCTGACTCAGGACCTGTGGAAAACCAATCCTTTTAGGCTCACAATTTGTAGAGCACATCTTCACCATGGTCAACCCTAATCCACATGCTGTTTCTATACCCACTTTACAGCAAGGAAACAGGCCTGCTCACTCCCAGGTCTGAATGCAGATGGAAGCTGGGGGCAGGATGGGAGCCAGAGCAGGATTCCAAGGCCACACCACCCAGTCCCGTGCAGCTGATCTTTCCCTCTCCCACCAACACACCCTTGCCCAGGCTGTGCTGCCTGTCTGAAATGCTCTCAACCCTGCCTCATAAAAACTCAGAGCTACCTTCTAAGCCCAGCTCGGGGGCCACCTCCTCCCTGAGCCCCTCACAGGAAGGTTCTCTCCCCCTCTGAGTGACTCTCCCACCTGTGCCTTACCGAGGTGACTTCCTGTTGTGACTCCTGTAGATGCTGCTGCAGCGGGCCCAGCTGGGCCCTGCCCGCCTCCACGCTCTCCTCCAGCTCCGCTGTCTCACGCTGCAAGCGGTTCAGCTCCTCTCGGGCCTTGGTCAGCTCCTCTTCATAAGTGGAGATCTGAGATTCCTGGCTTGTTAATTCAGCTTTCAGAGAGGAAATCTGGAGGTTGGGTTAAGGGAAGAAAGGAGGGAGGGAAGGGGGGAGGAAGAGAGAAAACAAGTTGTTTGTTTACTGTGCTAATCACTTTACAAACATCATCTCACTTGATCCTCACAGCAGGCCTAGGAGGTAGGTGCTGCTATAGGAAGCTGAGGCAGACAGAGGTGAAGTGACCTGCCCAGGGTCACACAGTCAGGAAGTATCTGAGGCTGGATCTGAACTCGAGTCTTTCTGGTGCTTTCTCACAGCATCACCTGCTGCCACTCAGGCAGAACCTGTCACTGAGACCAGAGGCACATAAGGCAGTGGTGATGCCAGCTGAGTTCCTGAAGGAGCAGCGGGCTGTAAGCAGGGCCTGTGGCCCTTGGGGACCACCCTGCCCCATGTCCTCCGGGGGCTGGCTGCCCTCACCAGGTGGGCCTCATGAGCGCACTGCTGCCTGACGTCATTCAGCTGCTCCTCCAGTGTGGCCTTCTGCTCGTCAAGCCCGTTCAGGACCTCCTGCACCTCCTGCTTCTGGGCCTGCAGCTTCTGCAGCTTGGAGCTCTCCCTCTGGACTTCATCTTGAAGGTCCTAAAGCAAAAGAAAGTGTAGGGTCTTGTCTTCCTTTAGCAGGAAAAGCACACAACAAGAGGGAAGCTGCTCCTCCAAACGATGCTAAGGGTGAGGAGGATGTGGCCTGCAACACAGTCCCCTGAGCTGAGGTCTCTCTCCTCCTCCTACCCCTTCGCTACCCCTTGCAGCAGTCAGCTAAGCAAAGCCCAACTCAGGGTTAGGTGAAAGATCAGTGGGCTCAAGAGTGGGGCACCAGATACACTTAACACTCCAAGGAGCAGGGAGCCTCCTGATCAGGGTCCTCCCTGCACCTGTGGGGTCACACCTTAGCCAATGCTCTTCAGGCTGCAGTGGCTGTGAGATCCCTCCCCATTGCCTCTCCTTGGTTTAACTGATCTCTCTGAGATGGTACCAGATGCTCTGCAGCCCATCTGGACTGGCCAGAGCTCAATTCCACTGATCCTGCAGCACAGAACCCCTTATCACCTCTATGCCAACACAGGACAATGGAACATGGCTTGAGAGGGCCCCAAAGCAGAGACTACACATACGTGACAATTCTAACACCAACGTCTTCAAGGCATCTTCCAAATGCCACCTCATTTGTATGGGTACTCTTCCCATTGGCCTAAACCACAACACATTTAAAAAGCAAATAAAAATATCTCTCATTTCAATTTAAATAATTCAGAACTAATGGTTCCAAGTGATAATTGATGAACAAGTACATATGAAGTGCCTACTACGTCGTGCCAGTCATGGGGGATACAAGTACAAAGAATGACAGCAATTCTGGCATTTCAGGAAGGGAGAGACATCTTGAAGGGATGGACAGTAGAGCCTAGGGACTCAAACACAACCTGTACAGAAAGCACTCTGCCTTCAGCCTTTCTGTACTGGCCATCTCCTCGCTGCAGACGTGCTCTCCTGTACATCCTCCACACCTAACCATCCAGGACAACTCCGGTCCATGCCCACCCAATGTCTCCCATTTCCCCTGACACCACAAATGTACCAACATGGACAAGGATGAGAAGAAAGACGGAAACAAGTATTTACTGAGTGCCTACTCTGTGCCAGGAACCATGTGAAGTTCGTTACAAATAATATTTCATCTCATGCTCACAACAAACCCGGTGCTGCAGGAAACTGAGGCAGAGTTTAAGTGACTTGCCCAGGGTCCTCCAGCTAGAAAATATCTGAGACCAGATCTGAACTCAGGTCTTCCTGACTCCAGGCCTTGTGCATGCTCCACCCAGCTGCTTATCCCCAAGGAACTGGCCAGATGGTGAGGAATTCTTTGGCCATGATAAGGGAAGCAGAGTCAGCAGATCTGAATGTGAACCCTGCCTCTGATACACCACCTATCTGATTCAGTCAAGTCACACCATCCCCTGAGACTCATTTCCTCACCTGCAGAATGGTGAGTCGGTTGTACCTGACAGCCCTTAAGGCTCTAGGGCAGGGCTCTAGAGCAGATGGGTCCTACCCAACTACCCCCATGAACCAAATCGGGCCCTCCAACTGTTTTTCAAAAGTCCTCAAACTAAGAATGGTCCTTACATTTTAAAATAAAGTGTTACGGTATTTAGAGATGCAAAAACCATTCTTAGCTTACTGCCACACAAAAATAGGAAGAAAGGTCAGAAATGGCCTTCAGCTTTAGAATACTGGGCCTGCTCTAGCCCAGTGACCCCATGGACCCATGACACTAAGAAAAAAATTTTAAAACGGCTTCATAAAGATATTCAGCAGAGCAACATCTGCTTTCTAAAACGAAGCGACTGAACAACAATTATTGCTGCTGTTCTGTTGCTTCAGTTACGCCTGACTCTCTGTGGCCTCATTTAGGGCTTTCTTAGAAGACATACCAGAGGGGTTTGCCATTTCCTTCTCCAGCTCATTACACAGATGAGGAAACTGAGGCAAACAGGGTTCAGACTTGTCCAAGTCTGTCCTTGCATAACCCCTGGGAAATGGCTAAACAAACTGGGATAGGAGTACAATGGCCTGTTACTGCACTGTAAGCCAACAATGGACATCATGAGCACTGAAAAGCAGGGGAAGACTTCTATAACCTGAAGCAAGACCAAGTAAAGCAGAAGCAGGGAAACAGTGTGTGCTGTGACAATGGCCATGTTAATAGAATTGAATCCTCCGACATTATAATGCTCGAGCCTGGGCTCAGTCTTCCTCCCACCTGCTGGAGCCTCCTGCCATGCACTGACACTCTGTAGGCTGTGAGTTTCTTGAGGGCAGACACTGGTGATGCCTTCCTATGTGTCCCCAGCACAGCGTTAAGAGCAGGTGCCCGGCTCCTCCCAAATAGATCGTTCCTTTCTTTGTACTTGTATCCTCAGCACTAGCACACCACCTGACACACAGAAGGTGTGTAAAGAATACTTGCTGACTGACTGACGAGGTGCTTCCCTCCTTCTTTATAGAAGTGAAGGACTCAGAGTAGGGGGCACTATACAGAAGCCAACTTTTTCAATGTGCTGGTTAGATATAGTGAACTGCTTTTCCCCTCCTTTTTATCTTCTTTGTTAAAAGGGATGAAAGGGAAAAGGACCTCCTTATCCAAAAATATTTAAAGCGGCTCTTTTTGTGGTGGCAAAGAATTAGAAATTGAGGGGATGCCCATCCATTAGGGAATGGCTGAATAAGTTGTAGTATATGAATGTACGGGAATATTACTGTCCTATAAGAAATGATGAGCAGGATGATTTCAGAAAAACCTGGAAAGACTTATGTGAACTGAAAAAAAGTGAATTGAACAGAACCAGGAGAACACCATACACAATAACAGCACTCCTGTACAATGACGAACTGTGAATGACTTAGCTACTGTCTGCAGTAGAATGATCCAAGACAATACCAAAGGACTCATGATGAAAAATGCTATCTGCCTCCAGAGAAAGAACTAATATCTTCTGAATACAGACTTAAACAGACTATTTTTCATTTTCTTTGTTTCTTTTTCTTCGTTTGAGTCTTTCTGCACAAAATAATAAATATGGAAAGTTGCACATGTGTAACATATAAGATTGCCTGTCACCTTAGGGAGTGAGGAAGAGAGGGAGGAAAGGATAAAATGTGAAACTCAAAACTTAAAAAAAAATGTCAAGAATTGTTTTACATGTAATCGGGGGAAAATATTTTTTTAAAAAAATTAAAAGGATGTCACTCTGGGAAGGAGGATATATGAGAAATACTGGAGAAGTAAAAATAAAAGATATCCATATCTATATGTGTATGCATATATATATACATATGTATACATGCATACACACCAACTATTTTTCAAATGTCAGATATGATTGTGCTGTCTTCCCACAGAAAAGTTTCAATATGTCATAGCTTTAAAGTGTAAAAATAATCAACAAAAACCTGGAAAAATCATCTTATCTTTTTATGAAATAAATAGGTGAATGTGTTTTTCCACCCAGACTGAGATGCTGGTTTTGTGTGGGAGGAAGGTAACTAGTGGAGCCCACACATTAGCCTGCGTTGATGGTGGCCTCCCCTCCAGCATCCCTAGTCCATGCACTGAGGGCATGAGCCCAGATGGGCCCAGTACCAAAGGGCTACTTTCCCCCAGCCCCTTCTCGCTCCCAATCAGAAATTATCACACTCAGATCTGCAGCGAGAAGCATCTCAGTGTCATACTGTCACAGGACTTCACAGGAACAAGTGGAAGGAAGAAAAAACCTAATTTTCTATGAAAGCTGCAAGTGAGTCTGATGACCCACCGGGATCACATGAAAGCTTATGACAATCAGAACTTCGTTAGTCCTTTTTCTGAAAGTGAGAGAATCCTCCCCCCACCCCCATCAAATATGAATTAACATGAACCCAGGCCCATAAGACTTCCAGCTACTGAACACAGACCTGAAATTGGGAAGCACAGAAAATCAAAATCTGTTGAGAGAAGCCATGCTACATGTGCTAACAGGAAAAGATTCAACTTTGTTCCAAAATGATTCAGAAGCCCAACACATGGCAAAGAAACTTCCAAACCAATCTCTACATCATGATGTCCCCTGACTATTTTTAATTCTCCTTATTTTGGAATAGATTCTCTGGTCCTGACGTGAAGCAAAGAGAGCAGATGCAGGCATTTCATTCCCCAGATCTGCCTGTGTGTGGCAAGTTATCTCAGCAACCAGCAGCACAGACCATGGGTGGTGTAAAAGTAACTTGGCTCTTGGGAAGCTCCTCCCCTGGGTCTGTTTCTAACCCTCAGGGCTGACACCTGCACCCTCCCTGAGAGAGGAATGGAGGAAAGGGCCCAGGTAGGCCTTGGGCCTGTTTTGCTCCAATTCCTCCAGCTCAATCTCCTGCTCGGTCGTCTGTGACATCACAAAAGAATGAGAATGACTGGGATGAAAATAGCTGAGCTGCGGATGCTGCAGTGCCAAGATGCAAAAGAAGCCAATAAAAATAGCCCCATGAACCTGCTGAAGGAAGGTGGGGGTGGGAGGGCAGGGGAGAGCTCTTTCTACTATTGGCAATTTTTAAAGGAAAATGCACTATTTGGAGAGCTCAGTCTCACATCCAGAAAACAAGATCATCACCTAAAATAAGGTTGATCAGGAGGTCCCTGAGAATTTGGCAAGTGGTTAGCCTCATAGAAAGTCATTCTGTGGGCCATTCTCAAAATGGAAGTTAGGTTACTGTTCTTAAGGTTCAATATGCATCTTTAACTGGAACAACATATACAAGTTTGAAAAGCATCGTGAGAAGAGCCTGTCAGGAGTGGGGCTAGTGTACCCCACTGGCTTCCTTTTACAAAGTTACCACCTGTCCCAAGCAGCAAACTAACCCTCTCTCCTTTACGCAGGAGAAAACAGAACCACCAGCAGAATAGAGTGAGTGGCCCTGGGATGCCCCCATCACCCAGCTGCTGGGGGTCTCTGCCTTCTCGGCACCACCCCACCCCCTAGTTCGGACCCTCATCACTCTGGATCTAGACTATCCTGCCTCAGCAGTCTTCCTCTACTCAGCTACCAAAGCCATCTTCCCAAGGCATAGTTCTAACCAGGCCACCTCCCTACTTAGTAAAGCCTAGTGACTCCCAAAGACCTCCAGGATCAGCTCGAAACATGTCCAGCACTGAAGTGGGCGCGTCCTCCCATCTTTTCAGTCTAGTCAGACGGCACTGGAATCCAGCTGACCTGGATGCTGCTTGCTCCTCACAGCCAAGGATTCATCTCTGCCCAACACACCTTTGCACGGGCTTACCTTCATGCCTGGAATGCTCTCCCCTCCTGACCTCTGTCTTCTGGTTTCAGGGCTTCCTTCAAGACAACTCAAATCCTACCTTCTGCAGGGGGCCTTTCCTTTGCCAGTCCCTTGGATGACTAGTGCCCACCTTTGAGCTACTATGTATCCCTCCCGTATGTGCATAGTTATTTGTACACTGTCTCTCCCACCAAGGGCCAGGATGATGTTTTTGCCTTTGTTGTTGCTGTTGTCAACATTTAGCATGCGCCTGGCACATGTTAACCTCTAATTAAATGCTTGCTGACTCACTGACTTACCCATGGCTGCATAGCTGGGTAATGGAAGGAGTAAGATCTCAACCCCATAGTCTGCTGAATCTTCTGACTCTATATCCACCATTCACCCTTTCCCCTCAACTTAAACAAGCCTGCAAAAGTGCTAGCATACACATACTGGCGCACCTCTGAGCGCTCTCCCCTCCAGACAGAGGGAGCTGAGCATGGGGCCTTGCCTTTCCCAGGCATGTGGGCAGGACAGCTCTAGTCTGTGATGGCAGATCCTAATCAATTTCCCTTCTTCCTCTAAGAGAAAACAACCTGATTTAAATGTTTCAATATTTCAAACACTGTATAGAAATGTTCATCTTACCTGAATTAACATGTGGGAAACCCTGGCCCTCTGACTCCCTAGGTGTGGTGGTTCAGATGTTCTAAGAGAGCAGATGGTGGAGTGGAGGGGAGGAGTCCTGGCCTTTCAGGAGGGTGAAGTCTATGA
This sequence comes from Potorous gilbertii, assembly GCA_028658325.1. Classification (NCBI taxonomy): domain Eukaryota; kingdom Metazoa; phylum Chordata; class Mammalia; order Diprotodontia; family Potoroidae; genus Potorous; species Potorous gilbertii. The sequence continues at coordinate 671,692,876 of CM053770.1, forward strand.
CCACCTCTCTTCAAAATCATGTCTTTTAAATGTAACATAACAGGATCACAAAGGAAACCAACCATGTTGAAATGCCATTATCAAATAATTGAACCAGTTCCCAGAACTGGGCTAACTGAAGGCGAGCGTGGAGGAGAACATGGGCCCAAGAGATGAAGAGTCTTGTGTACGGACCCACAGTGATGGGCCAGTGGCCCCTTTGAGGCCTCAGACTGACTTGCCCATGGTGATCCCAGGCCTTCCTGCACTGGTGTTACTACCTGAGCTTGCCTAGGGTTCCAATCCCATGCACAGAAAGGCCCCAGTGATTCCCTCCGTCGTCACCAACTCCAACGCTTCCTTGCCTCTCTCAACAAAAATCTAACCACCGTTTATGGGCTGCTTGCTCACTCAAGGTCCTACACTATGCAAGGAAGAGCTGCACACAAAGAGGGTAAGATGTGACTACCACAAGATGACTAAACATTTTGCCTAGCCAAGCACACAACACAGTAGGTGACAGGAAAGCTGGGCATGTAGGCACAGCAGCCCAGAGAAAGGCCAGCAGGCCACATGAAGAGAAGGGTCACCTGGAGAAAACACGCAAACTGTCCTTCAAGGAATGGAAGGGCTGCCACAGTGACGAGGGATGACTATGTTTGTTGAGTGTCAGAGGGAAAGAATTTAGTGCAATGCATAGAAATGACAAAGAAGCAGAGGTGGGCTTAGTGTCAAGCAACCTTCTTAACCTAAAGTTCTCAAGTAGGAGAGGTTGTATCTCTGGAAGGGTCCCTTGCCCCATTGGCTGTAAACAAGCAAAAGCAGGCATGGCAAGGGGTCCCCCAAGGGTTGGCAGGACAAGCCTATATGGCTCTCTCCAGCTGGATTATAAAAGACAATGGCAACCAATTCACAGAAGGCCCTGTGAATACTAGCTTCAAGACTGAACTTCTCAAATCAAAAGTTGGCTATCAAAGTTATTCTGACTCAAATGGCATGGGGCTGGCCACAGCACTTCACACACATCACCTCACCCAATCCTAGGTTGGGACTGAAACCCAGGTCTTTCCAACTTCTACTTAGAGAGTTCTAGCAAAGCAAAGAATGCGGGGAGGAAGAATGTTTTAGGAAGACTACAATGAGGTCAGTTTTAGAGAGATCAGATATAAGGGAATAGTGGGACAGGCGAGTGTTCATGTTCATCAGGATTCGGGGACACAGCCTTGAGAAAGGTCAGAGCTTAGGGATCTAAGAGGTTGTACAGAAGACAAAATTGAGACCTTCCTTCCTCCTCTCTCTGAACACTTTCTCTACCACATCTATGAGGCTCTCAGAATGACTTCTTCATTCCTTGGCACATTGCCCTCCTGACTCAGGATTTCCTCTCCCTCCCACAGCCCCTACATAGGACCCCAATTTCCTTGTTAGAATGCAAGCTCCCCAAGGGCAGGGATGGTGTTCCTTTTTGCTTATATCTGTATTTGTGTTTGCAGCACTTAGCCCAGAACCCAGGACATAGTAAATGCTTAATAAATGCACACTGACTTGACATGTTATATGACCTAAGGTCACACATAAAAGTCTGTAATGGATCTGGGGCCAGCCTCCTTCTTGGTCTAATATCTACTGGCCCCATAGGTGGCCCTGAAGGGTGAGATGAGATCTCTAATGGCTGAAAGAAGAAAACAGAGCTGAGGAGAGAATCCTGGGCAATGTCTATGAGAGGAGCTACCAAAGTAAAGGTCCAGAGGTTAGAACAAATACAAAAGTCAAGGGAGGGGGCAGCATCAAGGCAGAGCCAGAGCTGAGGACCATCTTGGGGCTTGGCCACTGGGTGGCACTATAGTGGGTAGAGCACCAGGCTTGGGAGTCAGGAAGACCCAAGCTCAAGTCCAGTTTCCCACTTTTACTAGCTATGTGACCCTGGGCAAGTCACTTCATCTCTCTTTGCCTCAGTTTCCTCAGTTGTAAAATGGGGATAACAACAGCACTGAGCTCCCAGGGGTGTTGTGAGGCCCAGTTAACCAGCTGGTACATAGCAGCTGAACTCATTATTATTAAAACACTGATGACCTTGTTGGGGGGGGGGGGGCGGGGTTTGGTTCAGGAGAGGAAGGCAGGATACAAAAGCCTGAGGAGAGCTCAGACAAGTGAGGGCAGGAAGGAGGAGTGAAGGTGGCTGCTGGGGGCCAGCAGGGCCCCTTTGTCTCCAATCATCCCAAGGATACTCTCAGACAGAGGACCCATTGTCCTCCTCTTCCTCGTTCTCAACAGGTGCTCTTCCTCTGCCCCTTCTCTGTCTTGAGGATCAGTTCCCTTCTGCCTTCACATGCCTCTCTGTGTGCCCAGACACACACTGCCCTGGGCAGAGCAGGACCTCCAGATGTGTTCTTTAAGGCTTTTCAGACAAATGAAGAGGGATGGTCAGAAGATGAGGTGCCACAGGTGCCTGTGGAGGGAGATAGCCCTGAGGAAGGGAGGCCCACAGGGAAGGGAGGGAAGGAGGGGAGGGAGAGGAGAGGAACAGGGAAGGAGGGGAGGAGAGGAGGGAAGGGAAGAGGAGAAGAGTCCAGGGCCCACACAGTAGGTTTGGCCTCAAGGCTCATAAAGAACTTGCTGATGCACTGACTGATTCCTCTGACACAGAAGAGAAGCAAGAGGCTCTCTCTGACCACCCTGCCCCATCTCTGGGTCTCTCTTCTCTGCCTCTATCCCACTCAACTTTAGCCACCTCATTGGTTTTTAATTTTTAAAACTGAAATTCATGTAGTTAGTAAGACATGGTGAGAAGCCCTCTGCCAGGCCGCACAGACAAAGCAAAGAAGGCAGATAGGGAGAGGAGACTGAAGGCAAACCCTTCCTCACTCTGTGGAGGAGTCTTAACGCATCGTCTCGACTTAGGAACCCCCAACCCCGGGGGGATCATATGTGTGACCCCAGTTGCATGTGCTCCAAGAATGTTAAACAAGGCCCTGCATTTCACCCAATGCAGTGTGTTCAAATTAACCTTAGTGGGGAAAGCCCTGGGGGTAAGAGGTAACTCCCACCGCCTAGCCAGCACCTTCCAGGGAAACGGGTTCACCTCTGGGCCTGGTTCAAAAAGTCAGCAAGGACCATACAGTCAGATTCCATCAGAGGGCACAATAGCGGGTCTCTGGCCTCATGAGGTCACTGCAGCAGGGAAGTCAAAGCATCCTCAGGAAGCTGGAAAGACTAGCTTGTCCAGACAGTGGAGGTCTGAGGGAGGCCACTGGCCAGCTCTGCCACCACCACCCTCAAGGGAGCACCAGGAGTTGTGAATTCTGTCCTGTTCAAAGGTAGGAGCCCAGAGGAAGAAGGAGGCATGCAGATGATGTGTGACAGCCACTTCTCCATACTCTCCTAATGCCTGTTACCCAAAGAAAACTGAATGAACCCATGTCAGCATTGTGCTTTGTGTAATGAAACACACTGACCCCAGAGCTCATGACAACAGCTCCTTTCTTTACCCAATGTCTGGTGTCTCTGAGGAGCCAGGCACAAGTCACTTACTCACAGTCAGCTCCCACTCTAGAATCTCAACTTCCTCAGTCAATCACATGTGAATAAGAAAGCTGAGGACCCATGTACACAGAGGACCTGCACTCTAGGAGGAATTTCTAGTGAAGGTTAAAAAAAAAAACCCAAATAAACACTAGCTACCTTTATAACGACAAGAAAACAAGCTGCCCCCCCCCTCCCTGGCTTCTTTACACCATCTGATCAGGACCCTGGAGGACCATGTCTTTACCAGTCACATCCCAAGCCCAGCGTGGAGACGGGAAGAACAGGCTCAAAACACCTTCGGATGGATTTTGAGGCAGTGTTTGTCTCAATTTAGAAATGGACAGAACCAAGATTGGCAAAGTCCCATTACTCCCACTGAGCTCCTTCCCTTCCTAAGATCTTTTCTGCATGTTGGAAAATGACTGCTCCCTCAAATATATCAGGGACTTTTCTCTATCCCTCCCCATAAAACACAGAATTGGGGGCTCCCCAAGCAGACTAGGATGCTGATGAGAGCCTTGACTTCTGAATCATGTTTAGGTGCCAGTCAAAGTCATCAGTGACCTCTCCAGACAAACAGATGCCCAAAAGCAGCACACTCAGGCCACCGTGTCTGGGGAATGTCCTACATAAACACCCACGCAATGACTTGAAATAGTCAGAACTCTCACTCGTCAAAACTGTGAATCCCCCGGGGGAGCCAAGCTACAGAAAGGGCCAAAACATATAGGACCTGAAAAGAAGGCAGAGCATGAAGGGACAAACCAGCAGAGACAGTCGCTGCCCATCCACTCTCAGCATGGGCTCATCCATCATAACCTCTGTAAGGAGGAGCCCCAGATAAGATGGAGGCCTATAATAGCCGATTGCACTCCTATCTTCCCCTAGTCTTGTAAATCTGAAAGATCCTTACAGGCCTAGAAGGAGCAAATGTGGATGAACATGAACACACACACACAAACACACACAGGCACACACACACACACACACACACACACACACACACACACACACACACACCTCTGTAAGAGGGAACTCCTCACATGCTATGTGATTGGAAAAACCTCCCTTTTCTCAGGTATAAGAGAAATATTAGTTGTAGGGATCCTGGCTGACTCAGCTAATTTTAAAAGGTTCCAATTATTCTAAAGAATCCTTTCCTTACATGATGGAGACAGTTTGAAAAGCAGCAGCCTTTCAAAATATTGTCTTGGGGCCAGGGTGGGGGAGGACAGGCTCTCACAACCATCAATTTCTCCTGGAGAAGGCGGCAGGAGGCTGCTCTAAGCCTTCATCACTCTGTTAAATTTGCACCACACACAGCACAAAGCCTCTCATGAATGATATACCTTTACCAGGGGCAGAAGGAGCAAATCTGATACACGCTTTCCAACACTAATGCCACCTTTCAGACCAGGACACAGACCCCCAAAGGACCATTTAGTCAGAGAAGCCGGCAGGTTGTGTTTAACACTATTTGTGGGTCAAATGCTCTTTCCTCCAGTGCCGCCCCACGCGGAAAGCTGATGTCTCAGCCGGCTCTGTGTCACGCCCAGCACGCTTACCTGGACCTCGCTGGTCCTCTGTCTGACGTGCTCTTCTTTCTCCTTGAGGTCCTGCTCCACGCTGTTCTTTTCCCTAGAAGACCAGCAAACAATGCAGGAATATCTGAGAACATCAGCCACAGCCGGGATGGCCATCCACCCTCCGAATCCAGAATCGCCTTTCAAATACATGGTTGGTGACACATTAAATCTGAAAAGGAAGGGCAGATTTTCTACCCTCCTCTATTAAGGAACTGGAAATCTACATAAACCAGGTTTTGTAAAATAGTTGGTTCTCTAAAATGTGGTTAAACAGAAAGAGAAGAGATTAAAAAAAAGGAAGGAGAAAAAAGATAATCAATGAAACGCTCAGGCTTGGGTGACCTCACTGTTGCTATGCAACTCCTGTCTAATGAGAAATGTTGAGGAAGGAGAGGGCGGGGCTGCATCAGCTCTGGGCACTTAACCCTGAGGAACCCGAGAAGCGGCTGATGCCCAGCAGCTCAGGAAGAGCACTGGCTCATGTGCTCCTGCTCCTTTCAAAGAGGCTTGTTTGCATCTGCTAATTTTAGAAAACAGAAATTTTAGACAGATTCCAGGAGCTTTCTGTTCATTCTATCAGGAATGATCACACTAAGCTATTATCAAGAGGAAAAGGGAATTGAAGAATATGGGTTTTCATTGATAAAAAAAAACAACAACCCAAAAACGCAGCAAACGGTTAGTCGGCATTAAACTGAAAAAACATTCATCGAGCAGGCAGCAAACTTTTCAGCGTGGTGCTTCTGCTCCCTTTCCAATACACAGATCTCAGAAACAGGTTCTAAATGAAGCCCACCTCGAACACAACGCCACATTCAATATCACAAAGTCAGTCCCAGCCCAGTCAAAGGCTTAACTTCCCTCTTGTGCTAAGGAAGGTAACCAGACTGCCCAACCAAAAGACGTGAAAAACCAGACTTGCTTCTGCCCTGGAGCTAAGGCTGCAGAATAAGCAGGCACCTGATACCGCTTTGGATCAGGAAGGACAGAAGCAGGATGGAATTTAAACGATGCTGGTGATGGGGGTTGCAGGTTTCCCCTCAAAATGGGATAAGAGTTCCATTTAATAACTGTCTGTCTGGCCCCTGCTGACTCTTCTTGTGTTACTGAACACATTATGAACTCCAATCTGAAGATGGACCCAATCAACACTATTCCAAACTGGAGTGTGTCAAAGGGATGAAAGGGTTAAGAGACCACTACATGGCTAATACACTTCCGTTACTCTCTGTCTATGAATTTTATGCTGAGCTAAGAAATAACCAACAATTCTCAGCATCTAGACCCCGTGGACACAAGACCACTAAAAACCAGCCGCTGAATAAAGCTTTCTGCCCAGCACTCCTCTGCTCACTCCGAGATAGCCAAGGCTCCCACCAGCCATTCATCGTAAGGCTGGAGCAATTTTAAACAATGCCTCACGATCTGCACCATTGCCACAGCAGCCTTCTCCCATCCCTCCATCCATTCATCGTGCACAAATACCCCAGGGCCTTTCTCCAAACCCCACCAACACTGCACTAAGGTATGAAAATTTTTACATAGGAAAAGCTCCCACAAATTCTAGTGGTCACTCTGAGAAATCTTCACCTCATTCCTGATTTGAAAAGACAGGTATTTTCAATCCTGGTGTGACACATTCAAAGCAGTCACATGGAAACCTTGCCCTCCCCCACCCAAACCCTAAGAGGCATCCCTCCATGTGAGGTCAGTATTGATTCGGCTCATTCTTCCTGCTGACAGGTGAGGATGAAGGACGGAAACACTGCAAGACAGGCCCCACAGATCAGTCTCTCATTCTTCCTGAAGCTCCCAGAGAGATGATCACACCTACTACCAGCAACGAAGATCAGGAAGGGAAATCAGGGAGGTCACATGAAGGAGAATCAATCAAAGGAAGGATTTCCATGTCGGGGGAGGGCAGTGGACCCCTTGCAGGGCTCCTGGGCCTACATGGCTTCCCTGAAGTACAAGATGATCTAATTTAAAAGAATCCAACTGGTCCTTTCTCAGAAGGCTTTATTACAACCCAAAGGCCGTCGACAGTCTCAGCCCATCCCCCTCCCCTCCCCTGCATTCAAGGCATCTCCTTCCCAATAATCCCAGGAGAATGTAAGGTCCTTGAGGGGAGGATGACTCTGTTCTTTCTGTCTGTCTGTCTCTCCAACACCCAGCACGACATGCCTGGCACACAGGCAGCCATAAATACATGATCACTGAATTGAACAAATGCTTAATTCTTACACCCACCAACTGAATAAAGTATTTAAGACACAAAATTACCAAGTGAACATCTCTGTATTGTTTGATGATGACAGAGTGTCAGTGCTAAAGGGCCCTTAGGACCACATACCTGGTGGGAGACAGAAGAAATCTTAGAGATCATCCACTGATAAGAAACTAAGGCCCCGAGATAATTATGTCCAATGAGATCTTGTACCTGGGAAGGGGGGAGAGGCTGGCAAATCTCTGGGGGCTCCTGCCCTGCGTCTCCAGGCAGATGAGGAAACTGAGGCCTAGATGCCCAAGTCCAGTCAAGTTACCAGAAATAGTTTCCTGCCATGCACAGATCCAGCCTACATCATGACAGAGAACACTGGAGAAGAAATGCAAGGGTCAAGCAAAGGCCCAATCCAACCCTTGTGCCCAATAACTGGAGTCCCTGGCTTTTAGCTACACCTTACCTTTCCAGGCTCATCTCCTACAAAGCCTGCCCTCCACCACCAACCAACCCACTGCCTTCCGTAGTCTCACACTTTCCCACCTCAGTGCTTTTGTGCACACTGGTCCAACTGTCTGAAACACCAGCCTCCTCTGCTGACGTCCTATTCTTCCTGTCCCAAGACTTCATTCTCCTTCTCTCTTTAGACATCCTGTCCAACTCTGTGTGCATGTTGTTTCCGTACATGCCTTTCAGGCATTATTCCATATTCTAGTCATGTGGGCAAGTCTAAGTCTCCACTCTGAACCTCCCCCAGAGCTTGACATGGTGGTCTGGACAGTGGAATAGCTTAATGAATGCCTCCTGCTTGGATGACATTAATTTCTTTTACAAGTTATGGCAATACTGTGAGAGACAGCAGGGGAGATATCTGAACTTAAGGAATCACTGCTAAAAATAACACTTCAGCTTGTCCTAGCACTGAGGTCCCTCTCAATTTATGCACGAGATAGATTGCCACAAACCTTATCCTAGAAACCAAATTCTAAGATCAAAGCATTTTCCCACTGACTTCCTGATTGTTCTGCAAACAGCACTGACCCTCTGGGCCCCCAGCAGACTTTCCTGGAGCTCTCCTTCTTTTTGCCCTCTTTCCAGAGTTAATGGTACACAAAAACATCCAACTTACAGGCACCAAGGATGGTTACCATTTAAAGGGAGATTGAATTGGCTCAGAAAACAGATAATCCCTTTGTCATTTACAGTAAAGTCAGTCACCCTCTTTGTAAACAGTTACCTGCTTTGAACAAAACCAGGATATGGCATTGATACATCTGAGGCCAAACGTTTCCTTTTTTAATCTAAGAAGGTAGAAAAGTCTCCTATGGTGAAGCTTATCTTCTATATAATACAAAATTGCCCCAAACAGGTTTTTCTGAATCATGAATTTTAAAAATGATTCCTTTTATAAGACATTTGTGCCACCACTGCTGCCACCACCACTGCCACCACCATCATCCTGTCCATCTCCATGGAAGCACCTGTAAGCAGTGACAACAAGGCCTAAGATATCCAATTCTAATTCACTATGGCCATCCTGGGAGCTTTGAGTCTGGCAATGAGTCACTAGAAGAGTCTCTGGCCATTATAGATAGTTACACTCCCAAGGCAGAAGAGATAGCTTGGCATAGTGAAAAGAGCACTAGATTTGCAGTGACGTGAGCAGACCTCCTATGTGCCAAGGTCTATGCTAGGAAGTATCAGATACCCACCCAAACCATCCCTGCCACCAGAAAACTTACATGGGATGGGGGAGTAGGGAGGCATACAATTGATTTACTGATGAATATAAGGGAAGCAAACTAATTAGCAGACTACCGTTATAGTTCAGGTAAGAGGGGATGAATATAAGAAAAAGCATTTGCTAAGGGTTAAGGTCAAGTGCAGGGCTAAGAGCCGGGGGGGGGGTCAGTCTTTGCGCTCAAGGAGTTCACAATCATCTAAGAGTTCAGCTGGCAAAATCCAACGTGCTTAGAGCACCCTAGCAGGGAAGAAGACAGTGCCCAGAGGTCTGCTGAGTATCCTGGCAGGGCAGATGGTAAGGCCTGAAAGTGTTCCATCACATCAAAGGCTTAGATTAGACAGAGTATGCCTTTATTAAGTGTTTACTATGTGCAGGTACCATACTAAGCCTAACACAACACTTTGGTTTCTGCAAATAAAAGCCTGCTAGATAATTCCTGTTCTTAAAGAACTTACATTATAGTGGGGAAGACAACATTCACATAAGAAGTAAGGTAAGGGTGGACCATACTCAGGGGCAAGTCTGTTGGTAGAGGTAAGAGAGGAAATCCAGTAGTGTTAGGAGAGTTGGCAATTCTCCAACACAACCAAGTGGCATAAAGGAAACCAAAAGGGATAAAGGAAAGGCAAGAGACATGGGCTTCTGAACTGGCCATTCTTCTTGAGGGAGAAGTGGACAAAGCAGAGGAGGAAGGGTGGACATTCACTGCCACTGGCTGCCAATCTCATGGGAGTTTGGGCTTCCAAGCTGGGAATCTTCAAGAGAGGAGCAAAGTGGAGTAGTAAGAGAGAAGACACCAAGTGAGGGAGGTTAGATGGTGATTGATGTGATGGGAAAATAGAACAGACAAGACTTGGGAATTATTTGATTTAAGGCTGAAGGAAAGGGAAGAGTCAAGAATGAATCCAACATGGGACAGTGATGCAAGATAATTTGAGAAGAGATTAAAGCTAGATACATAAATTTGGGAGTCATCTATATGGAGATAATTGAATCCACAGGAAACAAAGAAGAAGACAGAAAAGTGTAAAGAAAAAATTATGGGGGTTACCCACACTTAGGGGATGAAAAATGGATGATGATCTAGCAAAAGAGTTTGACAAGACCTAGTCAGATAGACAGAGACCCAGAAGATAGTTCTGTTGTGGAAAGCAAGGGAAGAGAAAATCACCTGGGAGGAGGGATGGCCAACAGCGTCCAACAAGGTACAGAGACCAAAAAAGGACAAGAGGCCATTAGAGCGAGCAATCAGGAGATCACTGATAATCATGGAGAACAGTTTCACTCAAGCAGTGAGCGGGTGAGGGGGTTTTATTGCTGTTGGGTTCTTTTTTTAGCTAGTGATGCCATCTCTCAATGTCTTGCCAAAATACTAACCCCAAAAGAAAGCAGAGGGGCACATGGAACATGTTCTCTAGGCCCTTTTATATATTAGTGTTTTCCCTTTGACCATGAACATGCAAATCTCTAAGAAGAGTTGACACTGTGGATATCAGGGGTTTACCAGAGAATGCTACATAAATATGACCACAGCAAGGCTGGATGGGTCTCTAATGTCACTCAACATACCGCAGGCAAACAGGCTAAAAGCAAGATTCCAGGCATGAGAACGAACATGCATATTAAACACTCAAAGAGAGAGATGCCATCTACATCTGAGGTAGATTCAAATGAAAGGTGAGCCTGCACCGCCCAGAAAAGTACATTTTGTGAGGACCAATGGCAAGGAGCCTGAGCTACGCAGTCAACATCTTACGAACGGAAGACATAAAATTACTGTGTAAATAAAAAATGAGGATTTCTGGTTTGGGGGGTGGGGGATGGAGTGTGAGAGGATGAAGACTGGAAGCAGGACAAAAAGGAGGAGAGGTCTAGAATAATCATGTCAGGGCACCACTAGTCAGTGAGATCTGGGATGACCAGATGACAATGCAGAACTTGCAGGAAAAGAAAGACACAGGTCCACCTCCGCTGCCTCTGATGATTCACAGGGGATGACCTGTGATTGAGCCACTTTACATCTCCAAGGCTCTGCTTTCTCATCTGCACAATGGGTATTACCAATGCCTTTGGCAACGATGTCTTGTGAGGCCCGGGGACATCAAATCTTAATGCATTAGGGTAAACATCAGCTACTTCCTTCTCACCTTCTTCCACAAGTGTCTGAGAGAAATGGTCCTAAACAAGCTGCCATTCCATTATTCTTATATATTAAATGCTCTAAGCACATGACAACTCTTTTCTGAAGTTGAGTGTAGGATGGCAGCTAGGTGGTACTATGGATGGACTGTAGCACTTAAGAGTAAGAAAGACTGGTCTCCCTGAGTACAAATCCAGCCTCAGACCCAAACTGGGTGACCCTGGGCAAGTCACTTCACAGTGTTTGTCTCAGTTTCCTCATCTGTCAAATGAGTTAAAGAAGGAAACTGCAAACCATTCCACTATCTTTGCCAAGAAAACACCAAATGACTGAAATGGTTCAGCAGCAACAGTGAGGATGGCAGCTCACCCTCTGCAGGCTCACAGAACAAGTCCAGGGGCAAACAAGGCTGCAGGGTGACATGGACTTTATCCAGCAGCCACAGCATTTTGATTTCTGAGGTTCAGTCTCTATTCTGGAAGGCTGTCACTCTTTGCTGCTTGGGTATAATGAATAAATATTGAGATAGCATCTTTTAAAAATTTCCTCTTAAGTTTTCATGGCTCATCATTATATCTAGTAAGTTGAAGACAGTGCCCTCAGTATACACAGTTCCTACTATTTCCTTTCATCATCTACACTGAGCACTAAATGCAGTGTCCCTAAGGATAATCCTTTCATGATTTCTGGTGATGATGACAGCGTTCTGAATTGTTGCCCTGCTCCCACCTACACATCTGCAGGGCTCATCTATTGGTTCATGCAGACGTCACTCACAAAGGGCTTTTTGGTTCCATTCTAGAACTTTGGCCATTTAATCATCTCCATCCAGAGGTGAACCACCTTCCATTAGACAAATTCAATGCTTAGCTCAGTACCTAACGCATAGTAGGTATCTGATCAAAAAAATGCCTCATCAGTTGATCAAATGGGGTGTGTGTGTGAGTGTGTGTATGTGTATGTATGTGTGTGTGTGTGTGTGTGTGTGTGTGTGTGTGTGTGTGTGTGTATTATCAGTCTTTACTATTTTTTAGTGAAATGTCTACTTATTCCCAAGGTATTTCTGCAGGTTTTTGATGTGCTTATCTTGTGCCCTAAACTACAAGATATCTGCTAACCCTCTTCTATTTGGTGAGGAAGTGTTGATATTTCCATAGCTGCCTTAGGGTAACTGAACCTGGGTTTTTCTGTTATGTTCTACTTTATAGTTTCCAAAAAGTAGACCACAACAGAAAAATTCATACAATATTCATGAAGCAGAGCATTGTGTAGAGGTGACTTCTTACTCAGCTTTGAGTGTAAGTCTTTCAACATATTCAGCGGCAGTTTTATAATAATTAATAAAAATTACGATTATTGTTGCTGGAGGACGTGTAGGTCACATGTTTGTAGGCAGCAGAGTGAGGAAAAAGGAACAAAGAAGGTAAGTAGAGTCAGAAGAGAACTGGGCTCTGGAGTCAAGACAGCCCGGGTTCAAACACCACCTTTGTGGTCTGGCCCTTTCTGGCTCCAGCTCCATGACCCCATAATCCCACAATAAGGAGAGGCAGGGAAGGAATGGGATCCAGGTCCCAGGTAGAGAGGCCAGCTCTGTCAGCGAGGGAGACAGACGTGGTAAGCCTCAACTTTCTCAGTAAAAGTAGGTGAGCCTGTCTGAGGGGAACAGGGACTGAAGCTCTCTGCAAACTAAATAAGAACATGGCTGTCCGTGACAAGTGCAGACAATCTGAGACTATCAGAGATCCCCCTCAGGCCTGCTCCTCTCCATCTCTTGGCTTCCCACGAATCTCAGCAAGAGGTCTTTGCAGTCTTCCTTCCTCTTAGTGACCTTCTGAGATTATTTCCAATTATCCTGTCAATATCTAACTTATTCCTACCTGTCTGCATGCTGTCTCCACCACTAAGATGTCAGCTCCTGGTGGGCAGGGTTTATGTTTGGCATTTCTTTGTATCCCAAGCACTTAGCAGAGGGCCTGGCATACAGTAGGTGCTTAATAAATGCTTGACAAGTCCACACAGTAAGTCAGTGACAGAAACTGGTCTCAGAACCCCAGTATTCTGGCCCCCATACTCACTCGTCCTCTTTCTCAGAGAAACAAATTCCAGGGAACTTGTTCCATTTCTTCGCCACCAAAGCACTTAAAATCGTGGTTATGAAACATGCTGGCTTCTTCTCAGAAGGCCCACGTGTCCAGAGCCTCAGAACCGTGCATACTGGCAGAGCTTAAATGTCTTTCTTTGCTACAAGGAAGGCTTCAATTGTGAGTGGGAGGATTCAGGAGAAATGACAGCGGGGGAAGGCAGCAAGAAACAATGACAGTCTCAGTTTTTTTGTTTCCTTTTCTTTTCTTCCCCCCAAAAACTCAGACATTTATAAATGCTTCATATGTCCAAGTTCTTGGAGGCTACTCTCTTCCCATAGGCAATGTATGAATGTTGATAACTTGACAATCTAAAGAATCAACCAAACCAGTTGGACTCCTCCAAACTTAGTAAGGCAAAAATCAGATTCATCTGAGATGCCATCAAGGGCTTAGTCTAAGGAAGAGATGCCAATAAGTAGAGAAAAATCAAGCCAGCCCCAGATGCTTAGTTCCTACCAGACTTCTGCCGAGAATGGCTGAGCAACAGTCCACTTAAGGTTAAGGCTTTGTTTCTCAACAGATTACTTTGGGTTCCTTTAGGGTAGGTGCTGACCTGCATGGAGGGGAAGTTTCTTCCTAAGAGCTCCCTAAACAAATGAAGTCACAAGAACAGGCTGTTTTTTTTAAAAAAAATCTCTATTGTGTTTTTGCTAACTACAAGGCACCAATGATGGCCTTCTAGTATTGGCACCCCAGTTATTACCAATGACCCAATGAAATTCACCTGCAGGCCATCCAATGAAGCTGAGAAAGAAAATAAGAAACAAGTGAACAGTGCCCAGAATTTCAAAGCTGGCTCTGGTCCCCTTCTGCTGTGGAGGAGTATGATGATATGACATGACCTCTCAGAACTATGTCAGAGCCTGAACTCTAACAGGGACCAACCAGTCTGTTAGAGAGAGGACCAGCCTGTCTAAAGCAAGAGTGGCCCTGGCTACCAGCTAACCCTGAGTCATGGAAGGAAATGCTGTGTGTCAGGATCCATCCTGATATAGACACAGACTCTGGAAATGCTCATGCTGGTAAAGAAACAACTCTCATCTACCACCCCTTAAGTCTCTCGGACTAACTTAAGCTACCTGACTAATACAAAACAATCACCAAGGAACAATTCTCTGCCAAACAACCCCTCCCCCCAATTATATCCACACAAAAATAATTCTTCCAATTAAGTTTAAAGCTTCACTAAACATTGAGGGTAGATGGGTTCATGAACTGCCAACACTGACAGACTTGTGTCACATCACATTCATTTAAGACGAGTTTAACCAAGGATTATGTTAAACATATCAACCAAGGAGACAAGGTGCTAAGGTGCCAAACAGCAAGCTCCTCACCAGGGTGACATGGCAATAAATACTCCAGAGTTAATCTATTACCTGAACAGAAAGTCTTCTTTCCTCCACCACAGAGGATGGGGTCTTCTTCATATCCTTCAGAACAGATTGAGAGAGGCAGAAGCCACAAGACTCCTTCTGGGACCCTTCCCTCCCCTCATTTACCACACACACAGACGCCCTCTGAGAGATCTCAGTGCCAGGGACATAGAGGGTACTGGATACTGAGTGAATTGGACCAAGTCATCCTCTTCTTACACCAGACACAAAACCTCAGTCATGGCTGCAGGCCTAGAGTCTTGGGTCTGGAAGACCTGGTGGAGCTCATACCCTTCCTCTAACGCTTGTTACCATGGGATCAGGTCATACGGTTTTGGTAAGTCTCCATTTCCTTCATGAAATTAATTGATAAGCATTACGCTAAGAACTGGGGAAACAAAGGCAAAAACCAAACAGTGCCTACCCTCAAGGAGCTCCCATTCTATGAGGGAGATGACAAGTATACACAGAAGCATTCAGAATCAATATGAGGCAGGCCAGGGAATAACTCTTTTTTAATTTCTTCTTTGACAAAATGGAGAGTCTGCCTCTTCAAACTCCAGTGACAATTAACTTTGAAGTTTTCTAATTTGGAGGGGGGGGGGAATAAACCATATACAGAACAGAGAGATATTTCTTCTAGCACCCTATTTCTATCAAAAATGTGAAAGTTTCACAGAATGTTAGAGTTGGAAGGACCTCAGGGGCCAGAGACCAATCCAATCCCAAAAAGAAATTCCCACTATAACATCTAGGTCAAGTGGTTAAGCAGTCCCTCCCTGAAGTTCTCTAGGGAGGACTCAGAGCAGAAAGGGATAGGAGAGCTCATCTACCTGGTCCAGATGAGGAAACAGGTTGCAGACACATAAAGGAACTTATCCAAGCTGACACAGACACCAGTGGCAGAACTAAGATTCACACTCAGAGGGTCATTACACTTGAAAAGGATGGGAAGCTCATATGACCCAAGATATAAAAGGAACTGCTTCAAATTAGAACACTGAGAGTCATTCCCTAACTGACAAATGTTGCTGAGGATATACACAGTCTATTCACAACCATTTGAGGGGAAAAACCCAAAAAACAAATCACTGATAAGGACATGCACATTAGAGCAGCTTAAAGATTCCACTTCAGACCTGTCAGCTCAGCAAAGATGATGAAAGAGAATGACAGATGCTGGAGGGGCTGTGGGATGACAGGCACACTAACCCACTGCTGGCCCACCACTCTGGCAGCAATCTGAAACCACAGTGACTCAGTGACACCATACTAGGCCTGTTCCCAGAGAGATCAAAGAAAGAGGACAAAAACCCACTGGTACACAAGGGTTTATAGCAGGTCTTTGCAGTAGCAAAAACTACAAACCAAGAAGGTGTCCAGCTGTGGGGGAGGGGCTAAACAAACCGGCGGAAAAAGGAATAGAATGACCCCGTGTCATGGGGAATGATGAAATGCTCAGCTTCAGGGGAGACCAGGAAGACCTGTGTGAATGGAGGCAAAGGGAACAGACCCACTGATACAATGATATTAGATAGTAAAACCACTCTGAAAGACCTGAGAATTCTAATCAGAGCAATGATAAAGCCCTTGGCCAGAGGCCTGAGGATGAAACATGACAAGCCTCCATGAAGATGAAGGATTTAAAATGTAGGATGAGACAGATGTCCACTCTCAAGTATGGCCAAGATGGGAATTGGTTGTGTTGGACAATGCATGTTTGTTACAAGGGTTTTGGTCTCTTAAAAATCTATTCAATTGGAGAGACAGCGGCAAAGAAAGAGAACTGCTTATAAATAATTAGCAAATTTTTCTGACACAGAAAAGAACAGGGTGGAAAGCACCCATCTAGTCTTTTCCAGCCCTTCCCAGAGGCCATCCCATAACTTCTACTTGAAGATGCCCACCAACAGGGAACTCCCTCCTCCCCACACGGAGAGATCACCTTCCTTACACTGAGTCTGCCACATCTCAGCCTTGGTGTGGAGAGTCCTAAGCTTCACTCCCAACCCTGACATTTACTAGCTGGGGTCATGTTCCTTCTGGGAACTTCAGCTTCCTCATCTGCAAAACGGGGAACCTATGGATGCCCCGTTTCACTGGGCAGTTGTGAGAAAATTGTCCTTTAAAGCCTGAAACTTCCTACTGGTAAGACTGCTGCCCTTTGGACCCAGCAGAGGTGAGTCTGGTCCTTTCTCAGGGTTTTAAAACAAAGCAAATGCATTTAGCAGCTATTCTACACCAAGGGCTAAAGTGGGGAGGATGCTTGATTTATCAAAGGCCAAGTCTTAGAATCTGTAGTCCTGTCATGGGGACCAGAGCGCACACACGCAGCTAAAAACATACCAAGCACATGAGATGAGAACAAGAGGTTCATGCAGAGAGGATCATGAGGCCTGAGGTGGGGGGTGGGGAGAGGGAAGACCAGAAGGGAGCTACAGACCAGGGGCGCCCTAGAGAAGCTGCCTCATGGAGAAGGTGCCCATTGGCTGTCACTCTAAGGACAGAAGGAGGACTTTGGTTCAAATTCGATGGATGGATGTGCTTGATCAGACTGACATGCTAGGCTGTGAGCAAAGCACAGGCCTGGAACATGATAGGTCTTACCATATAAGTGACCTTT
Organism: Potorous gilbertii; assembly: GCA_028658325.1. Lineage (NCBI taxonomy): Eukaryota > Metazoa > Chordata > Mammalia > Diprotodontia > Potoroidae > Potorous > Potorous gilbertii. The sequence goes on from CM053770.1 coordinate 671,710,214, forward strand.
GCCAGACTTCAAGCTAATGACTGCCTCAGTTTCCAACTACTAAAAATCAGCTTCCCTGCTATCAAGACAGCTCTCTTATCAGCAACCCAAGGGAGAGAGGAAAAGGAGGAAGGAAGAAGGGGGGATGCAGAGGAAGGAGGGAGGGAGAAGGTAGGAAAGGAGAGAGGGAAGAAAGGAGGAGGGAGGAGGGGAGGATGCAGGGAAGGAAGAGGAAGAGAAAGGCTGAGTCACTGGGCACAACTTCTGAGCAGAGAGAACCATCACTCGCTGGAATGAAAAACAGTTTGCACCAAACACGTTAGATAGAGGCCCACAGCGACGCCACCGGGCCCCAACACAACCACTCCTAACAGTGACCTGAGCTGAATCAGGGGAAGAGAAGCCTGTGGATGACATCAGTGAAGGTGATGGGAATGAGAATAAATTAGAAGAATCAGAAACACAAAAGCTCAGGGAAAGTATTTCCCTTCATGTCAAGCCACAGAATCAAAGCCTCTAAATCCTCAAAGGGGATTTTCCAGAAAATTCCATTCACTTGAGAACTCAGTCACAGACATCCACCGTCCATCCCTGCCTGTCCTCTTCCTGCTGCCGGCCAGCATTGGGAAATTCTGCCATGGCTTGTCACTAGGGCTGTGGCAGGGGGGCATGGGAAGGTGGGATGCTGGTGAGAGGACTCAAGGGAGACCAGGACGTTAACTGTCTCCCAACTGGGACTAGTCCTTTTACTGCTCCTTAGACATCTCAACTTCAGAAACACTGCCATAACTTGCCACACTGATCTCACCAGGGCCACTGAGGGAAGCAACAGAGAAACATGACCTTTTCAATACGGTAACTACCTATGGTTTCACAAAGGACAAAGCACAAACTAGACCTAGCTCAGCCTCAAGCCTATAAGAAGGGTCTACATTTATTGAAGCTACCATAGGATCACAGCAGGAAGTGACCCTACTAGATCACGTAGGTCAATCCTCTCATTTTACATACAGGGAAACCAAGTCCCATAAAAAAGAAGGATTTACCCATCATCACATATATGTTAAGACTACTAGAACTGGGAAGTATGGCTCGCCAACTCCTAATCCAGTGTCCTTTCGACTTTGCCATGCTGAGTGACAACAGTCTATTGTTATATGTTTGTAAAAGATATAGAACAATAATTAAAATATTACCAATGACTTGTTTTCTTCTGGTGCTACAACTGCCATTAAAACCACCCCCAAGAAAGGTAGTGAGTCAGCTTACAAGGGGATTGCTTTCCCAGAAATAGGTGGTTTGGGGAAAAGACAGTATGTGAGGTGGGAAGGTGACCCCTTGCCATCTAGGCCCAGCTAGAGGTCCCTGCTATGGATTATGTCAATACACAGGCATGAACATGATCAGTAACAAGATCAAGGGCTTATCACAGACCAGTCATGCATCTTCCCCTTCATTCGACACCAACTCCTCACAAAATGGATCCACCTTATTCCACACATAAGGACATGGGTCAACACCCAGTTTAATGGCCGCAGTAACTCTTCATAGAATCTCAGAGGCAGAAGGTGTATCGGGTCCAACCGAGGCCTCATTGGAAAGTGCTCAACAGTATGGCAGACAAGGGAGCTGGCAGTCTCTCCATGAAGACCACCAGCCCCATGGGGAAAGCTCTCATTCCCTAGAGGTATCTCTCTACATCAAGCCCAAATCTCTCAGTCAGCCTGCAGATCTCTTCTATCCTCAGTTACACGAGGACTTGACCAATGGCTCAGACTGATCAACAATGAACATTTCCAAAGGAGTTAATTCCAAACTTCCCCAAAGAAGAGGTGCACTCAGGCAAATAAGACCAATGTGGACCAGCCCAGTAACTGCTGACCTGAACAGAAGCATCCTAGGAGAGGCTGAGAGCAGGGAGGGAGAGCACAGAGCCTGGAGCATCGCAGATGTTTAATAAATATTGATTCGTTGATTGGATTACAACTTGGACCCAATGGGACTCCAGGTGCCCTTCTCCCCATCTCCATTTCCTCACTAAAAAGGGAAGCTAATGACACTTCTTCTGTCTTGTGCTGGGGATGGTGGAGGTATTATCCTGAAGCTTTTCAATCTGAATCCATCTTCTTAAAATGTACTGAGACTGACCGGTATCTGGCTAAGCCAAGCAAAGTCAAGTTTAAAAACAAGACAAGACTTGGAGCTCAAAGATGCCTGGTTTGGGAGCCCACTGGCTCCACACCAACTGCACCACCCATCTTGAGGCAGGGATGATGCTGAGCACCTGGTTCCCCCACAGGGAGGTGAGAAATGGTCCCCGAGGACCTGGGCGCTCTCAGGCCTTTAGTCAGCATCAGAAAAAGAAGAGATGAAGGAAGCTTGCACCATCTTGTTCCGCTTACCTTTGCAGATCCATTATTTCGTTATTCAGGGAATCAAGTTCCTTAATAGCAGAAAAATCAGCCACTGGACTTGCACTTACAAAGCTCTAGAAACAGAACACACACACGCAGATTTATTGTCAGCCGTAAAATAAAACAACATCTATACAAGTAATACCAGAGACAAACATAAGGTGCTGTTATTAGGAGGGGGAGTAAACAAAATGAAGACAACTCTAAATCTACTGATTCTCTAGGCTGTGGCTTCCCGACTTTTGTATGTCACCAACCCCTTGGGTGGTCAGTCAGTCAGGGACCCATTCTTGGAATCATACTTTTAAATACATCAAACAAAATCTGTAGGTTTATATACAAGGGGAACCAATTCTTTGGAGCTACAGTTCTCAAAATGTCAAAGGCAACCAGAGGGCAGGTGAAGAAGCCTCGTCCTAGGGAAAGTGGACCGACTTTTGCTCTTGGGGGCTTCCTTATATTAAAAAATAATTATTTTATAAAACAGAGGCTCTCCCCCACCCACAGACCCCACCCCACTTCCTCTAGCACGTGGCAGTCACATGATAAACCATTGCCATCCTCCTAAGTCCCAACCATGACCCCTTCGTTCTCAAATTCTTCTGAGGCAGTGCCTGTGAGTCTTGGCCATGGGGGTAGGGCAGTCACACAAGCTCTGGAAGTTATAGAGAAGGTGCTGACCTGCACAAGTGAAGGAAATTTCCTCACCTAGCAGGGCCCAATGCCAATGAAATCTGGATGTTTACGGCCCAAAGATAAATAAAGTTTGTTTTTTTTTCTTTGGTCCAGAAGCTTTTAAAACTTGATTCTAAGGGTGTGACTCCAAGAGAACTCTTGCTGTCTATATTTGGAGGCATGTAATTCTCCCAAGCTTTTCCATAAACGTAAGTCACATGACTCCTCCGCTCAGAATCCTTTAGCGACTCTGGAATTGTGCCCCAAACTGCATCCTTAGTACTGAGGTATCTGTTGCTGCCCAGCTTTCCTACTCTTATCTACACCTGGAGTCCCCGTGGTCCCCAAACATGTCCTGAGATTTCCCCATCTCTGTGCCTTTGCTCATACTTTTCTGTATGCCCAGACTGGTAACAACTCCCCTCTCTGCTGGTTCAATAATTATTCATCCTAAAATTCTGACTCAGCAGCTGCCTCCTTTATGAAGTCTTTCTGATCCTACCCCTGGAAGCTTCACCCAGGCCTGTCTGCACCTCACTGATGAATTTCTGACATAAAGTTGTGTGTAGATGTGTGTATCTTCCATCCCTACTAGACTATGTGTTCTTATGAGGAGAGAGTCCCCATCTTCTCTAAACTGTGTATCTCCCCCAGAGCTAGCACCCCAATCCACCATATCAGCTTCTGACTGATGCTCAATTTCCTCAGTAAACTCCAGGCCACGTGGCCTTAAGGTGAGGCCAGCTTCACTACACCTTGTGACTTCAACTTAAACCTTATCAGCTCCCTGGCCAAGCCAAAGTCCAGGGCTGGGAAGTCAGGGCTTTGACATCCACTAATTGTCAAAGTACCATGAATCATTTCTATCAAAGCCTCCAGGGCCTGGTACAAGGACCCTGCTACCTATGGTCCTGGTCTGTGTTAATAGCCTTCCTACTGTAAGCACCAGCCCTCCCTCCTAGCAGCCGGAGTGAGACCAAGGGCAGATGTGGCTTCACACCAAGGAAGACTCACTCGAGCATCCCCAATACCCCTGTAGGGGGGAAGTGTTCAGAACTTGGGCTTTAAATGAACTGCAGTAGATCCCTCAGATGTTTCCCCACCAAATCACAGAACCTTTGACTCTCAAAGTTGGATCATGTAGCCTAAGCTCATGTGAGAATCCTCTCTACAGCACCCTGACAGGGACTTGTATCTTCAGTCATAAGGAGATCACTACCTCCCAAGGTACCCCAATCTACCGCTGGGCCATTTCCTTGGGTAAGAGCAAGTAAAATCCTTCTCCCTGTAATTTGCAGTTCTTGGTGCTGGTTATAACTTCTGAAGTCACAGAGGGGAAATAAATAGACACAGCTCCCATGAGATGTAGCCAGGAAATGATATGAGATCTATGAATGTAGATACATTTGAGCGAATGTGAGCCAGCTAACATCTCAGAAGAAGGGAGAAGGAGCAAGTGGATATTTTCTGTCTTTCAAATGATTTTTTCCCACGCAGAACCACTTCAGTGTCTCCCACCAACTTCTCATGGAGGTCAAGTCAGGCAAAGAGGGCACCTTAGCCAGACTAGAGAAGGACATGCTATGCGGGAGAACCTCAAAGGGGCCTGGTTGGGGGCACTCTGGGAAAAACTTCAGGCTTCAAAACAGAACCCCATAAACCAAAAAACAGTAAGTTTTCAAAAAGGCATAAAGTAAAGCTCTAACCTTGCGAGAGAGAGGAGAGTTAAGAAACTGAGAGTACAAGAAAGGTGCAAAGCAGAGGGCAGCAGAAGGGAGAAAAGGATCCAGACTAGAAAAAACACAAAAAGGAAAGCAAATGTCACAAACAGGTTAGGCAATGCTGGAAAAAAGGGAGCATTTTTTCAAATCAGAATATGAAGAGAAAACAGACATTCTCAATAGACCTCAAATCAATGTAAAAATTAGCACAGATATTTTTAGGTTAGGAGATAAAATGCCTAAGTAAGTTAAAACAGGTAAAATTCCATTTTAACATTGGCCAGAAAAGTTACTGCATGCCCATGGAATGTGTAACAATACCATGCTGATCAATCCAATGAGCAGTTGCCCATGGCACAGCATTAGGCTGGAGGATACAGTAGAGATCACCCCATACAAAACCCTAATTTTACCCAGGAGGAAACCATGGCCTCTACCCTCCAAGTGACTTGACCAAGGTCAGCCACCTACTAAGCTGCACACCCAGGATTCAAATGCACATCACCTAAGATGGCTCCTTTCACTGAAAGGATGCTGGTCCAATCAATGGAAAGCACTTCCTAGTTGTGACCATCTCAGGGCCCCAGTTTCCTCTTTTGTAAAGTGAAGGGATTAGATTAACCACAGAATCTCTGCAGAAGAAAGTTAGATGCGAGTTCAGTGGCCATCGGGTCCAAGCCCAACGTGAAATGAATCGTCAGAACAACCTAGCTGACAAGTAGGTGTGCTGCCCTGTGTGGGAAGACCCCCAAAGAAGGCAGCTCCTGAGTGAGGCCCCCTGCTTTGGGGAACCTGAATCAGACCCCACAGAGTCACTCCCATTATATCTACCCTCTGGAGACAAGCTAGTCTGGTCTCTCTCTCTCTCTCTCTCTCATGATGGCACTTCAGACACTGAAGACAGTGATCACATCTTCTCCTCTAAGCTGCACATGGCCAGTTCCTCCAGACTATTGTTACACATCATGAACTCTAGGCCCTGGTACGGACACTCCAACTTAAACCATGATGCCCAGAATGGAGTATGATGTCCCATCCAGATGGGATGAAATCTGGGCAGGACAGAGCACAGGACAGCATCGTATCTTCATTCTCAGAAACTTGGCCCCTTTGAATGGAACCCAAGCTGCCACATGCCCCTGATGATTCCTACTGCATGTGGGGCCCGCAACAAATCTCAGATGTATTTCAGAAAAAAAAAAACAACTTCATACTCAAATACAGGTCTTTTATATTTAACTAGGGCTATGGAATTTCATTTTGTGGGTTTCAGAACCATGCTCTAGCCTGCCAAGATCCCTTCTGACACTCACCATCACCCAGTGTGCTGGCTATGCCCACCCTGAGCCCTAAGCTCTCCTTCTGCCAATCTCATGAATACATGACTCTCCAAGTCACTGACCAGAATGCTCATTAGCCTGGGACTGCCAAGTCCAGCTCTCAGGGCTACTGCCCTGGGTACCTGCCCAAGACCACTGACTCATTCATCTCAGAGTCAGGCTACCTAAGCAGTTCTGAATCCATTAAACTGTCTCCATCATCTCTGCAAGAGAATATAACATTTTATCAAGAACTCTGCTACAAAACAGAGGCACCCCTCTTGGCAAGGTCAGTCAACAGGTTCCAAAAGGAAACTCGGAGAGTCTGGAAGGCCCTGCCCCCACAGAATCTGGACAAAATGGTGTCTACAGCTCCTGTCTCATCTCTTCAGTGACCTGCTCTGGCACTGCCCCAGAGCAAACCCTTGATCTACAGCTAGCAGGTGGGCCTTCCTGGACCTTACTGACCCTTCTCCAGTGCTGGGGGCATTCCTCTCTACTCTCTGCAACCATTCAGCCACCCCCAAATGGCAGGTCCTGAGGAGAAAGGTCTGCTTATGAGATGACCTCCAAGGTCTCCCCTAGTACTAAAGCCATGACTCCATATACCAGGAGGCCTCCAAAGGAATGAATGGAAATCATTTGGTTTTGTAGTTTGCTTTCCACTGTATCTGTATTTAGGAGACAGAAGTGGGAGTGAGGGAAGAGAGACAGTGAGAGAAAGGCAACCCATGATGCATACTGCAGGTGCCAAGGCCTTGGACAGACCACTCCAGGGAGACATTAATACAGATAAAGCAGCAGCAGGGACCATGCTCACAGTTTATAACCTCAAAAAGAAACTTCAAACCTCCCCTGCCCACAAAGTACTAGGTTCTGTAAATAAACACTCTGCTCAAAGGCTTGCTCTGTCTGTAAATGAAGGCCCTCAACATGCTGTTCCAGGGAATTTCCATTTAAAATGGTTTGGAAAAGATGCAATTTTGACATTCCACCAAGTTTATTAAAATAGAATTTTTGCCTGTTTTGCTAAATCAGTGTGAAACAACGATAATTAATACTTAAAACACAGTTCTCACAATTCACTAGACACTCTGTGCCATAATCTAACAGCACCTGTTCTAGTACAGAAATCTATGAGGAAGGGAATCAAAACACGGAGCCTTTGTAGGCCTCCACAGGCTCAGGGCCAGTGAGTGGCCTAACCTTAGACAGCAAACACACAGAGGAAGAAGACTAACTTGTGCAAGTCTTTTTATGATGCTATCTTTTTATGATGCTATCGGAAGCCAAGGACCAGCCAAAGTTACGCTCAAAAGGGTTTCCAGACTGCCTGAAAGAACGTAAGGTGCCAAGTGGCATGAGGGGGAAAGGCTAATGGAAATCCAGGAACTCACATGACCCACAAATGTCAGAGCCTGGGCTTTTCCATTCTCATCTGAAATGCATGGATGGCCATGGGGGAACCAGCAGTCTGAGGAACATGGAAAGGCCAGGCTGGCCTTTCCTTTACTCCAAGAGGAGAGATGAATGAATGCGGAAGCAGGTTTGCAGCATACAGACCAAGAGCTTGTGGCCAATGAATGTGTCCAGAGGCACCACTTGGAACCCGAGCTTGGAGACAGTGGGTCAGAGACAGGCTTACCGGCTCCAACGTCCAAGCTCAATCAACCCTTGCCTGTGCTTAGGGGCCACATTCCACTAACTTGTGTGTATCTCCTACAAAGGCAATTGGATCTGTGGAAGTGAATTCTTACCTTCTGCAAACTGGCCCTGTCTGACGGTGGGATCATCTCAGCAGAAAGAATCTGAGGAGGATCGATGCCCTTGGTTAACTTCTGATTAATGAAGTGAAAAGCCAGGGCAAACTGTTCGTTGGAAAGCTTCCCACAGTCCTTTATGTCGCACAGTGACCTGTTAAAATAGAGAAAGGGAAAATAGCATTAGCTTCCCGAGAAGAAAATGCTGACAACTCAAGAGAAAAGTTCCTGTCCATCTCATCCTTCCACGTCTCATCTGTTCTCCTCCTGCTTCCTGGGGGCTGTGGCTGGGGGGTGTAGCTGGTCATTCCTAGACTCCCTCCTAACCTCAGCCAACCACATCCTCCTGTTCCTTCAGAGGGAGCCCAGCTCCAGGCCCCCGTAATGCTAGGAAATATCTGACCTTTTGAACTGAAGGCCAGCTCTCCCAGACTGCCTAGGGCTCTTCTCTGTCTCTGCCTCATTTAAAGGGACATTCCATGGCACCATCAGGTCCCTCTGCAGGACCACAACATACCCCTCATTCCTATGAGATGGATACTGAGATCCTCTAGCACCAGGGCTACACATCTCTTTGCCTAACAGGGAAGGTGCTTGATAAATATTTGCTGAATTCATGTCCTTCAGCTGGACCATTATAATCTCTTCCATTCCAATAACACAGAAAAAGGCCTTTTCACACAGTCAGTGCCTATTTTTTTTAAAGGTAGTCTCATAATCCTGTGCCTTCCTCCTTGGATTCCTGTATGAAGCAAATAGCCTGTGGGGCAGAGTCAAGGTGGCAGAGTGAGAACAACTACTCACCTAAGTTCTAAGATAAACTCCTTCAGATACCTCTAAAAAGAGAATCTGAACAAATTTTAGAGTGGCAGAAAATAATAGGAGATAGAATGTGGCAGATTTCTAACCCAGGACAGTCTGGAAGGATGACAGGAAGGATCTGTTGCATGGGACTGGAGAAACAGCACATAAGCTGTACCAGTGCAGACCCTACCACAGCAAAGCCAAGCAGGAAACCCCAGGCGATCTGAAGCAGAGGCAGCACTGTGGAATCTCAAACACATCAGCCCAGAATAAGAGTACAGGGGAACTAAGCAAGAGAGAGTCACAGAAAATCTGGTAATTGCAATAACCGCTCCTGAGACTATCAGCCCACACAGATTAAATGTCTGTAAGACATTTATTTGAACTTCCAGGAGTCAAGATAGCAGAGTGATCAGTAAATGCTCTACCCCTCCCCTCGCTGACCTTGAAAAACTCAGAGAATATTTTTCCAGGAAAAATCCTGGAACAGTGGGATTAGCTGACAAAGGGGGTCCTTCTCGCTGTTGCTGAAGGGGACCAGTGCAGGACTACAGCTGTCCCAGACAGCCCCATCTCAGTGAACCGGGAAGAAATCCTGAGCCCCAAGGACCTCAGGTGTGCCTCAGCACAGCCAGGGGAATAGGGAAGACACTAGTGCAAATGGGGTTCACCAAACACTAAACCTGCCTGTGCACAGGAGAGGAGACCTCCTGTGGCTGGATCACCCCTCCCCTGCACTTAACACAGGTAGCTCCAGGGTAACTCCTGGGAAACACAGAAAGACTTCACCTGGCCTCTGCTCTGGCCCATCAGCCAGTTCAGCACCAGGTAAGCTATATAGCATTCTAGCTTCTAGTTGAAAGAACCAGAGGACAGAATACACAAAGCCAACTGTGGAACAGAGCCCCGTGTGCCCCAGAAGCAGAGAAAGACAGGAGAAGGGCAATCATCCTGAGTAAGAAGAAAACCAGAAAATTTAAGACCATAGAATCTTTGTATGGGGACAAGGACCAAAACACAAATACCAAAGAGGTCAGCATCTGAAACTTCAGAAGGGAATATGAACTGGTCTCAAGCCCAAAAAGCATTCTTGGAAGAGCTCAAGAAGGATCTTAAAATCCAAATTAGGAAAGTAGAAGAAAAACTGGTGAATGATTTTAAAAATATAAAACTAGAAATTACAGAAGAATTTAAAAGGAAAATTGGACTAATAGAAAAGGAAGTACAAAACCTAACTAATTGTTCCTTAAAAGGAACAATTGAACAGATGGGAAAGGACATGCAAAAGTTAATTGAAGAAAACAATTTGATGAAAATTAGAATTGGGCAAGTAGAAGCTAATGACTCTATGAGACATCAAGAATCAGTCAAACAATCTAAAGAATGAAAAGATAGAAGAAAATGTAAAATATCTAACTGGAAAAACAACTGACTTGGGAAATAGATCCAGGAGAGAAAATCTAAGAATTATTGGTCTATCAGGAAGCCATGATGAAGAAAGAGCCTGAACAATATCTTCCAAGAAATCATCAAGGAAAACTCAGCAGAAGTCCTACAACCAGAGGGCAAAATAGTGATCAAAAGAATCCACCATTCATTTCATGAAAGGGATCTCAAACTGAAAACACCAAGAAAGATCACTGCCAAATTCTAGAACTATCAAGTGAAGGAGAAAATACCACAGGCAGTCAGAAAGAAACAATTCAAATATCAAGGAGCTACAGTCAGGATCACACTGAACCTTGCAGCTTCTACATTAAAAGATCTTGGAATATGGTATATCGTAAGGCAAAAGAGCTGGGACTACAATCAAGGATCAGAGTTGAGCATAACATTTCAGGCAAGGAGATGGACATTCAATGAAATAAGGGATTTCCAGACCTTCCTGATAAAAAGGCCAGAACTCAATAGAAAATTTAGTCTTCAAACGCAGGTCTCAAGAGAGGCACAAGAAGGTAAACAAGGGAAAAGAAAAACTTGTTCCTCAAAATGGGCAAACTGTTTACTTCTGTGTGAGGGCAGATGATACTTGTTAATCTTGAGAACTGAATAACTATTATGAAATATAAAAGGGATATATACATAGATAGAGGGAGCGGGTACAAAGTAAACGATGTGATGATAAAAATGTGATGTAAGGTATGAAGGGATCGTAACAGGAGATGTGGAAAGGAGGAGGCAGAAAACGGTAAATGACACCACAGGAAGAGGCTCAAAATTATACGATAGTAGAGGGAAAAGGGAGGGAGACGAGCATTGTTTGAGAGGTACTCTCACCTCATTTGGTTTAAGGAGGGAATAACAAACTTAACTAAGTAAATAAATATAACTAGCTCTATAGCGAGTAGGAGGGGAAGGGGGAAAGGAAGGTGAAGGGAAGCTAAAAGGGAGGGAAGAAGTAGTACAGGTAAAAAGGATTATAAGGGAGGCGGGGGCTGAAAGAAGGAAGGGAAGACAGCGGGAGGTGGGGGTCAAAAATTAAAACTATTGTGGAGAGGAAGAGAGAAGGGAGAACTAAAAGCGCAAATGGTGGGCAAGACACAGATAGTAATCCTAACTGTGAATGTGAATGGGATGAATTCTCCCATAAAATGGAGACAGCAAAATGAATTAAAAATCATAATCCAATAATATGCCGTTTGAAACACATTTGAAATGGCAGCGGGGTGGGGTGGGGAGATACACACAGGGTAAAGGTAAAAGGTTGGAGCAGAATATATAGTGCTTCAGCTGATGTAAAAAAAGCAGAGGCAGCAATCCTAATCTCAGACAAAGCAAAAGCAGAAATAGATCTAATCAAAACAGATAAGGAAGGAAACTATATCCTGCTGAAAGGCACAACAGACAATGAAGCAATATCATACATGCTTCAAATGGTATAGCATCCAGATTCTTAGAGGAGAGGTTAAGAGAGTTACAGGAAGAAATAGACAGCAAAAGTATACTAGTGGGGGACCTCAATCTCCCCCTCTCTGAACTTGATAAATCTAACCTCAAAATAAACAAGAAGGAAGTTAAAGAGATGAATAAAACTCTGGATAAGGTAGATATGATAGATCTCTGGAGAAAGCTGAATGAGGATAGAAAGGAATATACCTTTTTCTCAGCAGCACATGGCACGTATACAAAAACTGACCATGTACTAGGGCATAAAGACCTCACAATCCAGTGCAGAAAGGCAGAGATGGTGAATGTATCCATCTCAGATCATGATGCAATAAAAATTATATGTAATAAAAGGCCATGGAAAGATAAACCAAAAATTAACTGGAAACTAAATAATCTAATCTTAAGAATGAGTGGGTTAAACAACAAACCATAGAAACAATCAACAGCTTCATTCAAGAGAATAACAATAATGAGACAACCTACCAAAACTTACAGGATACTGCAAAAGCAGTTCTTAGTTTTATATCTCTGAATGCCTACATAAATAAAATAGAGAAAGAGGAGATCAATGAATTGGGTATGCAGTTGAAAAGCTAGAAAAAGAACAAGCTGAAAATCTTCAAGTAAATACCAAATTAGAAATACTGAAAACCAAAGGAGAGATTAATAAAACTGAAATTAAGAAAATTATTGAACTAATAAATAAAACTGAGTTGGATTTATGAAAAAAATCAATAAAATTGATAAACCTTTAGTCAATTTGATTAAAAAGAAAAGAAAACCAAATTACCAATATCAAAAATGAAAAGGGTGAACTCATCTCCAATGAGGAGGAAATTAAAACAATAATTAGAAATTACTTTGCTCAACTGTATGCCCATAAATTTGACAATCTAAATGAGCTGGATGATATTTTAAAAAAAATTAAATTGCCCAGATTAACAGAAGAAGTTGAATATACTTAAATAACCCCATCTCAGAAAAAGAAAAATTAAACAAGCCATCAATGAACTCCCTAGGAAAAAATCTCCAGGGCCAGATGGATTTACAAGTGAATTCTATCAAACATTTAAAAAACAGTTAATTCCAATACTATATAGACTATCTGGGAAAATTGAGGGAAGAGTCCTACCAAATTCTTTTTATGATACAAATATGGTTCTGATACCTAAACCACGAAGAGTCAAAACAGAGAAAGAAAATTATAGACCAATTTCTTTAATGACTATAGATGCAAAAATTTTAAATAAGATATTAGCAAAAAGAATATAGTAACTTATCACAAGAATAATACATTATGATCAGGTAGGATTCATACCAGGAATGCAGGGCTGGTTCAATATTAGGAAAACTATCAATATTTTTGATCACATCAACAAAAAAACCTAAAAAAAACCACATGATTATCTCAAGAGATGCAGAAAAAGCTTTTGACAAAATACAACACCCATGCCTATTGAAAACACTGGAGAGCATATTCCAATAAATGGAACTTTCCATAAAATAATAAACAGTATCTACCTAAAACCATCAGCAAGCATTATATGCAATGGGAATAAGCTAGATGCATTTCCAGTAAGATCAGGGGTGATACAAGGATGTCCATTATCACCACTGTTATTCAATATGGTACTAGAAATGTTAGCTTTAACAATAAGAGAAGAAACAGAAATTGAAGGAATTAGAACAGGCAAAGAAGAAAGTAAGTCATCACTCTTTGCAGAAGATATGATCCCAGACAATCCCAGAGAATCAAGTAAAAAACTACTTGAAATAATAAACAACTTTGGCAAAGTTGCAGGTTACAAAATAAATTCAGATAAATCATCGTATTTCTATATATTACTAACAAAGCCCAAAAGCAAGAGATAGAAAGAGAAATCCCATTTAAAGCTACAGTAGACACTATAAAATATCTAAGAGTCTACCTGCCAAAACACACCAAGGGACTATACGAACACAATTACAAAACGCTTTTGCACAAATAAAGTCAGAGCTAAGTAAGTGGAAAAACATCAGATGCTCGTGGGTAGGCTGAGCTAATGTAATAAAAATGACAATTCTACCTAAATTAATTTATTTACTCAGTGTCATCCCAATCAAACAACCAGACAATTATTTTCTAGAGCTACAAAAAATAATATCAAAATTCACCTAGAAGAACAAAAGGTCTAGAATATCAAGAGAACCAATGAAAAGAAACGCTAGGGAAGGTGGTCTAGCCCTACCAGATCTCAAATTGTATTATAAAACAGCAATCATCAAAACCACCTGGTACTGGCTAAGAAACAGAGGAGTAGACCAGGGAATAGGTTAGGTACTCAAGACACAGTAGTCAATGAATATAGCAATCTACTGTTTGATAAACCCAAGGACTCCAGCTTCTGGGATAAGAACTCACCATTTGACGAAAATTGCTGGGAAAACTGGGTAACAGTGTGGCGGAAACTGGGCATAGACCAATGCCTGACACCATACACAAGAGTAAAGTCCAAATGGATACATGATCCAGGTATAAAGACTGATACTATAAACAAATTAGGGGTTCAAGGAATAGTATATTTGTCAGATTTATGGAGAATGGAGAAATTTTTGACCGAACAAGAGACAGAGAACATTATGAAGTGCAAAATAGATAATTTTGATGACATTCAAATGAAAAGTTTTTGCACATACAAACCCAATGCAACCAAGATTAGGAGGGAAGCAGAAAACTGGGAAAGAATTTATGCCACTAGTGTCTGTGATGAAAGTCTCACTTCTAAAATATATAGAGAAATGAGTCAAATATACAAGAATACAAGTCATTCCCCAGTTGATAAATGGTCAAAGGCTATGAACAGGCAGTTTACACAGGAAGAAAGTAAAGCTCTCTATAGTCATATGAAAAAATGCTCTAAATCACTATTGATTAGAGATGCAAATCAAAACAACTCTAGGTACCACATCTCACCTGTCAGATTGGCTGACACGACAGAACAGGAAGATGACAAACGTGGGAACACTAATTCACTGTTGGTGGAGCTGTGAGCTGATCCAACCACTCTGGAGGGCAATTTAGAACTATGCCCAAAGGGCTGCACAAATGTGCATACCCTTTGACCCAGCAATATCACTTCTAGGACCATATCCCAAAGAGATCATAAAAATGGGAAAGGGTCCCACATGTACAAAAATATTTACAGTAGCTCTCTTTGTGGTAGCCAAGAACTGGAAACCAAGGAGATGCCCATCAGCTGGGGAATGGCTGAACAAGCTGTGGTACATGAATGTAATAGAATACTATTGTGCTACGAGAAATGAACAGGAAGACTTCAGAGAGGCCTGGAAGGACCTGTATGAACTGATGCTAAGTGAAAGAAGCAGAACCAGAAGAACTTTGTACACGGTAACAACCACAGTGTGCAAGGAATTTTTCTGATAGACTTAGTCCTTTACAGCAATGAAAAGACCTAAAAAATTCCCAATGGACTCTTCAGGCAAAATGCCTTCCACATCCAGAGAAAGAACCATGGAACTGGATTGCAGAATGAAGCAAACTATTTTCTCTTGTGTTATGTTTTGTTTTATGGTTTCTCCCATTAATTTTAATTCTTCTATGCAACATGACTAAGGTGAAAAAGTATTTAATAAGAATGTATGTGTAGAACCTATATAAGATTGCATGCTGTCTCAGGGATGGAGTGGAGAGGGAAGGGGGAAAGAGGGGGAGGAAGGGGGAAAAAATCTAAGATATCTGGAAGTGACTGCAGAAAACTGAAAATAAATAAAATAATTTCAAGTTAAAAAAAGAAGCCAATAGCCTTTCAGTGTGAAAACCAAAAGCAAGTCAGAAGGCCCTCCCTGGATGATGGCCCCATGCACATGCACAGGATCAAGAATGTTGAGCCTGAGGCATGGGAGAAGGAATGGGTTCCAAGGACGTCCCTGTCATCTGACTAGATCCTCTGTGGGGTAAGATCACAGTTGATTCCTCAATCCCTCCACTGCATAATAATAGGCTACACCTGCCCCCTAGGAATCCATGACAATTTGAGATTCAACCTTTGGCCTCTTCTTTGGTTTCATAGACCTCCTTAGGCCAATTCGGTTTGCCGACAGCCCATCAGCTGAAGGACAGTAAGAGAAACCAAGCCAGAATGAAAAGAACAACTGAAGAGAAATCCTGAGGACATCCCAACAGCGGAATAAGGGCAACAGTGTGAAAAGCATCTGAGGACCCCACTGAACTCTATGTTTCAGTTCTGTTTGGCACTGGGTATCTGCCACCCTGCTTTCGAAAGCTCCTACACGTGCCTCCTGTTTTACCGTCAAAGAGAACTGCTCTCAGTCCAGAGTTCTCTTCTCAGGCTCTTACTCTGTCCTGTTTGCTCCCAAAGGCCCTCATCCCCCACAGCCTCTGTGATGCTCCAGCTTCAGAGACAGTTGAACAACGATGTACAAAGTCTTGAGTAATGAGTCAAACATCACGCTGGTCTCTCAAGGTGAGCCTGAGGGCTATGGCATGCTAGAAAGCAAGCTAGATTTAGAGACCAAGGACCTAGGTTTGAATCCCAAACTTTACGTGTATCTATTAAATAGTTTTAGGCCTATATTTTCTAGCTACTTGAGCTCTTTTGGGGCCTTGTTGTCAACCCAACATATTATCTATCCCTCCTTATTTTGTGCATCTTCAAAGCTGATAAACATACTATCTAGTCCTTTATTTCAGTCACAATCAAAGTGTTAAACCCAAGATCAAGCAAAGATCCCCTGCATACTCCATTAGAGACTTTCCAGGTTGACATCAATCCACCAATGACTTCACTTTGGGCCAAATCAAGGCACTCAATCAGTTCTGAATCCCCGTATCATCTCTTCTTCTCATCCATAAGAGTAATATCAAGCATTTTGCTAAGATACAGATAAACAATTTCTAGCTTGCAAATGGTCTTATGGAGGCATTGTCCCTTCAATGACATATTCTAAAATTTTCCAGGAACTCTAAGTCAAGTTAACTGTCATGTTTATACACTTCACTCTCATTCAGCCTCATGGCTCCACAACATCCAAAGTTGACTGACAGCACCTCCATAAGATCATTCACAAACTTGAATGTGGGCCTGATCACCTGGAGCCCAAGAGCTCCCAAGAGCTGCTTGCTGCCCTTTTCTCTTCCCTACCTATCCTGGGCCCCAACTAGCCATTTCTGTCCTGTCCTTTACATTACCCTCAGTGAAAAAGACTTCTTTGATCCAAAGAAAATAAAACTTCCAACTGCCCTTAGCTTTCCTCTCCAGTCTCAGTGCACACTGGGTTTTAGCGTGATGGACATGACTATAGGACTATGATGGGCTTTTTAAACATTCTTTATTTTTCTCATTTCCATCCTCTGAACATCTCCTTTTCAAATCTAAGCTGGCTTAAAAAAAAAACAACCTGAGTTGGTCCATTAAATGGGGGGAAAAAATCTCTGCATCAATTGTGTATGATAAAAGACTGCTAAGAGCATTCCCCAAAGGGGAACCCCAAACAGGGTCAAAAGACATGAATACTTTTGAAAAGAAGAAATGCAAACCATCAATGACCACAAGAAAATGTGTCTAAGTCCCTAAGAAAAGGAAGAGGAATAAGAACTTAGGGTTCATTTCACATTCATACAACTGGCAAAGATTAAAAGAGAGAGACAGAATGACTAGGACAGAAAGAGATTGTGGGAAGATGGGTCCATCAGCACAAACTGCCTGAGGACCTGTGAAAGATAGTCCACAAACTATTTAATATGATGAGACACAAATCACTAAATTCTTCACCCCTGAACTAATCCCCCAGGAAATGGTTCTCCAATCAGTCAGTCAGTCAACAAGCATTTATGAAGGGCTTACTCTCTGCCAGGTAGTGTGCCAACTACTGGGGATACAAAAAGAGGCAAAAGACAGTCCTTGTCTCCAAGGAGCTTAGACTCTAACAGGGGAAACAGAATGTAAACACATATATACAAGCAAACTATACACAGAATAAATGGGAAATAATTAAGAGAGGTAGGGTGCTAGAATTAAGAGGGACTGGGAAAGGCTTCCTGTAGAAAGTGAGATTTCAGCTGGGACTTGATATCTGCCATTGTCCATATCTACCAAATAGCAGCTGTGGGTGCCTCTTAACTGGGGGACAGCTGCAAAAATTGTGGCATATGAATTAATGGAAACTATTATGCTATCTGAAATAATATATTAAATGAGGTATTCAGAAAGACATAGAAAAGTTATAGGAATGGATACAAAATCAAGTAGAAGCAGGAGAAATGAGAGCCAACCACTACAATGATGGAAACCCAATACTCTGTGGCACTCAATCTATGACTGCTCTAAATGTCCAGGATGGGGCTCCCTGCTCCTGTAGAAGGCTACAGATATTGGGCTCCTTCATGGGGCCCGTCAGTTACACTGAGCAGTTTTTCTGTGATAAAAGAACGGAGTGGAGAGGGGATGGAGAGGGACAAGACACTGGGAGAAAAGGCAACAGTGAAATGTACTTTTAAAAATCCAAAGGGGTCCACTGGTACCCTGTATATTCACCTTGGCCTCATGTTCCCTTTTCCACTAATGTAACAAACCAACCAATCTTCCAGCCTTCTCTGATCTCTAGGCTTTCCTGCCAGCTTAGCTGCTTCACAAGAAGGCCATCTCCTTGAAAGCAGAGACTGTGCTGTCCATCTTTGGGTTCCCACTGCCTGATGTAGTACTGTGCATACAACAGAAGTCAGCCTGTTGACATTTATTAAGTTAAGCACATACTATGTGCCAAGTGTTGTTGTGTTGTCCAGTTGTTTAGTCATATCCCTTTTGGGGTTTTCTTGGCAAATATACTAGAGTGGTTTGCCACTCCCCTTCTCCAGTGGATTAAAGTAAACAGAGTTAAGTGACTTGCCCAGTCACAGGCCAGTGACTGCCTAGGGTTGGATTTGAACTCAGGTCTTCCTGACTCCAGGCCTCCCTTATATCCACTGAGCCACCTAGCCAATTATGTGCCAATTAGAGGCCTAAAATAACCTGCTGAACCCTCAGCTCTCAACCTCTTCCATTCTTGCATTAGCCTCTGGAGAATCAATACACCCTCGTTCTTTGGGTCAAGTGCAAGTCCACAGGGTGGAGGTTCACAGGCTGGGCCCCCTCCCAGCACCAAGCCCAAAGACCATGAGCCAAGGGCGGATGTATGGGAGAGGCAGCTCTCCTCCCTCCACTGAGCTGAAGTTCCATTAAACACTGAGCAAAATCACAGGGATTTGGCTTTTTCAGTTTCAGATGACATTCTAATGACACCACATTCTCTCAGTTGCTGGTCTTGGATAACTCATGATCAGTCCATGACCCCCCCACCCTGAGGCACTGCCCAGTGTTACAGTTTTTACATAATATAATCCTGAAACCAAAATGGTTTCTTTCATAAATGTTCCAATCATGATTCAAATGTCGATGGAGGGCCAGTACAAAGCTGACCACATGCTGAGCAATAAGGACAAGAGTGTACCATGAAAGAGGGAGAGACAAGGTAAGCACCCAAGTAACAAAGTGCCGAGCATCCTGGAGGGAGGGAGGAGGGCCTCCATTTGGCAGCTGATCTGGGCCTTGAAAGAAGGCCCAGGGTGGCATGTGGACATCCCAGGCCCAAGCCTGCCTGCACAGATGGCTGGAGAAAGGGGAGGGCAGGCCAAATGAGAGGGGATTGGCCCCTTCGTGCAGGGGTATGCTTTTATACAAATGCTTACCAGATATGCGCTAGTAAACCAGATGATAATCCTGTCTTGAGGAAAATCTCTCGGACCTCATACCCAGACACAAAGCCGTCCACGTCCTTATCAGTCCTCTGGAATATCTCGTCATATTTTACCTTCTCTGCAGGTGATACGACCCACTGAGAAAAGCAAAGAAGAGCTCAGTGGAAGGGCCTCGCAGCCTGCGACATCACCCTCCTCTAGCACACCAGGCTATTCACCCCCAGTTTTGAGCACTGTCTATCCAGCCCCCTCCCAAGGCTGCCCACCAAAATCAGAGCATTTCAACAAAAATAAAAGAGCTGAAGAAAAATGTGATGCAGAAATGGATTTCTGGCAATGCCACCCCTGCCCCCATCCTTTTAAAGAATAACTGCATCTAAGACCAGCTCCCTCCTGACTTCTGACTGCCTGCGGCACTAGGGGAAGAGAAGATCCCAGGCACCGAAGGGATAGAGAGAGAGCTCAGAGAGGAGCCCAAACTCTAACAGACAGTCTCCACTCTCTCTTTATCAGATCTGAGCTGACTGATTCACTCATTCCAATTTCATTTCTTTACTTCTTCCATTCACCCAGGAAGACTGGATTTAACTGGCTCCTAAGGAAGGGATGTGGGATTCTCCCCGGGTGGGCTGGAGTCCAGAGCTCCAACGCCAGCTTCCAGGCTGTGCCAGAGCACCCTCTGTGAACTGAGGATGATAATCTCTGTAGTCTCTAACTTACAGGACTGGGGTGAGGAAAGCACTTGGTGAACCTTAAAGCCTTACCATTATTAGAAACATTAACGCTAAATCTCCAGAGCAAGCTTCAAAATTGGATCATTAGCCTACCAATCATCAAGAGGCGACAAGACAGAAGTAGAGCTTCCCGTGGCGCGACCGAGGCAAAGGCAAGCACGTTGGGTCAGCAGGGGAGGATGAGGGATGAGGTGCGACACATCCTAGGACGTTGGCACCATAAGCACCAGATATATGAACAATCCCTCCAGTTGGGCAAAATTCATCCTTAGTCAGTTGGTTAAACACCATGCAGTCAGTTAACAAGGATCTTGAGCATGGCTTCATGGTTACCTGTGTCACTGCTCTGGCAGGTAAGACGCCTACTGGAGGTGAGGTTCGGCGTGAATCCCTGGCAGGTGCTATGGAAGGTATTGATCGCTTGGAGATTGAGGTACTGACCATTTTTCTCTTTGAAGGTGGCACCAAGGCTGGTGGCAAGGACATTGGCACAGGTTCTTTCTCCAGGGCACAGTATACCAAAAACATGGCCTTCAAAAGAGATGAACCAAGGGAAGATAAGTTATTGTCATCAGGAATATTAAGCTGGTCAAAATAGATCCATGATTTAAAAATAAAGCGTGATTTAGGAAAGCATGGAAAAGGTCATCCGTTAGATCTATGGACAAGGAAGAGTTTATGACCAGAGACAGAGAGGATCAGAGGATGTAAAATGGATAATTTTGATCACATGAAATTTAAAAGGTTCTGCACAAACAAAACCAATGCAGTCAAAATTAGGAAAGTAGCAAATGGGAAACAATTTTTACATCAAGTTTCTCTGAAAATGTCCTCATTTCTCAAATATACAGGAAAATGAGTGAAATTTACAAATGATCAAAGGATATGAACAGGCAATTTTCAGAGGAAGAAATCAAAGTTATCAATAATCATATGAAAAATGCTCTAAATCACTGTTGATTAAAGACACACAAATTAAAACAACTCCTGAGATATAACCTCACACCCATAAGTCTGGCTAATATGACAGGAAAGAAAAATGACAAATGTTGCAGAAAGGATGTGGGGAAACTGGGACATTGATGCATTGGTGGGAGGTTGTGAACTAATCAACCATTCTAAAGAGCAATTTGGAACTATGCCCAAAGGGCAATCCAAGTATGCATAATCTTTGACCCAGTAATAGCACTACTAGGTCCAAAGAGATCATTAAAAAAAGGAAATGGACCCACAAGTACAAAAATATTTTTAGCAGCTCTCTTAGTGATGTCAAAGAATTAGAAACTGAGAGGATGCATATTAATTGGGGAATGGCTGAATGAGTTGTGACATACAATTTGTGATTGAATACTGTAAGAAATGAGGAGCAGGATGGTTCCAGAAAAACCTGGAAAGACTTACATGAACTGATGCAAAGTAAAGTGAACAGAACCAGGAGAACACTGCATATTGTAACAATGATCAACTGAGAAAGACTTAGCTATTCCAATCAAGATAATATTCCAAGAAAATTCCAAAGATTCCTTGATGAAAAATGCTATCCATATTCAGAGAGAGAAATGGTGTACTCTGAGTGAAGACTGAATCATACTTTTTTTTAAACTGTATTCTTTTCTTGTTCTTTTTGTGTGTGCTTTCTTTTGCAACATGGCTAATATGGAAACATGTTTTGCATGACTTCATATATGTAATCAATATAACTGCTTGCCTTTTCAAGGGGTTAATGAGAAAAGAGGAGAATGTGGAACTCAAAATTTGAAAAAAAATGAATGTTAAAAAAATGTTTTTGCCTGTAACTGGGAAATATTTTGTGAAATAAATTTTAAATTATACTTTTTTTTGTAACAAAAAAAAAAGAAAAGAAAAGAAAAACCTAAGACTCATGAACTGATGCCAACTGAAGTGAGCATAACCAGAAGGTCATTATACACAGTAACAACAATATCTTAAGGATGATCAACTACGAAAGATTAGCTACAAGATTTAGCTATCCAAGACAATTCTAAAGGACTCATGAGGAATAATGCTGACCACCTTCGGAGAGAGAAACGATAGAATCCGAGTGCAGACTGAAGCATATTTTTTCACTTTTTTTGGCAACATGGTTAATATGGAAATATGTTTTGTATGACTTCACATGAATAATCAATATATTGCTTGCCTTCTCAGTAGGTGGGAAAGAGGTATGGGAGAGAATTAGAAACCCAAATAAAAAAATGAATGTAAATAAATGGATGGACGAATAAACAAAATTTTAAAAAAGGATTGTTAAGCCAGTCATAGCAAGAATTTTGAAGCTTCTTTGGGGGGATTCCCTGAACTGCTGAAGACAACTATCTCCCTATCACCAAAACATCTGCACCACGGCAAGTGGTCAATTAAAGTGTGCACCCAGTCTCATGCTTCAAGCAGCCCCAAGGGAAAAATGAAGAGAATCTATGACTCTCCCATCCCTATTCCCAAAGAACTGTCCAGATATGAGCTTCCTAAAGGCAGTTCTGAACCTTCCAAGACTTTCCTTTTCCTGGAAGTTCCAAAAGTCAAAGATGCCAAGGTTGCAAATCCAGCAACTTCAATCCTCCTCCTCTGACATGCCTCAGAAAGAACCATGGTTCAATGACTTGGGAAACTGTGTTCATGGTCCAGATCAGAGGCTCGGACACTGTCATCTCCATTCCCAATCTAAGGCACCCAGGGGCAGTGACCAACTCCCCATCTGAGACCAGCAGGACCCAGTCCTGTCCCTCATTCTAGCAAAATCACTCATTCTGTGCTCCATTTGCCAGTCTGGTGATTTCTACTTTTTTTTTTTTTATATATATATAACGCAAAACTGCCCAGGTTAAATTTGTTTTCCCCCAAGCATAAGTGTAGGCCTGATATGAATTAGGGTCCCATGAACAGAAACACTTGACATTCAAAGATAAAACACCATGGCTTCCACACCCAGAAAAGCTAGTTTTTAATCCTTTGGCCCAGACCAAAAACTCTCCCCTCCCTAGGATGGCCTCAAGAATTAAACTTCTGTTTTCAAGTCACATTAAGAGGCCTGGCTCTGGTTCAGCCTCCACTGAGCCTAGGGTTACAGAAACAGATCAGACTCAAAAACTCATGACTCAAAGACCAGTTAGAATGTAAAAAGAAGTACAAGACTGGTACTGAATGAGGGGAAATGATTAGCAAGGACCACAAAAGGTCAGCGTTCCTCTCAGCAGATGGAAGCGATTTCCTGGAAAGGCGGGTACTGAAAACACAAAGTACAGTTGGCCATCTGTTGTCAATGGACAACAAAAATTTTTGGAAGCTAAAGAACATGTTTTTAATTTCACATTGCCTGAATGTGTTGCTTTCCTTCACAAACGAATTCAAAATACATTTTCAAAACTTTCCACAAAAGTCGTGACCAACTCTAAATTGTGAATAAGGCTGAATACACTTATGCCCAAACCCTATTCCTTCAAACAAGACAGGGTAAGAGATTGGTGCTGGGAGCCCCGATGAGGTGAAGGGCCTCAGGCCTGGGGAGGGGATCCCCCAGGTCTGGCCCTTCCAGTTCTGACAGTCTATGACTTGGAACCCTCCTCCAGCGTTCTAGCATATACAGAGAAGGAAGAAAGGGAGGTTCAAAGGATTTCTCCCCTACCTGTATGTTGTACCACAGGAGAGAAAATTTAGTTTCAATATTAACAAGACCCTCTTACACATTTAACTAGCAAACAGCCCAAAACTTAGTTTCTGATTATAAATGAAAAGCAAAGTCAACTCTCAACTCAGCCTTGGGAAAGGGGGCAAGCATCTCTAAGGCTACTCCCACCTCTCCCTTCCCTACAGCCCTACAGTTAAGAAAAACTCATTTGGGCCTCAGCCCAAACAGGGAATGCTACTTACACAGAGAGGTAAAATCTGATGTAAAAAGTAGGGAAATGGGATCTCTTATTAACACACAAAAGACACACTTTACAAATGCTGACTGAACAGTTCCCCTCCCTGAGTCTCTGAGCTCGCAACTAGTTCCTTGGGGGTTTCGATCACTTGGATGCTAGGGAGGAGCATCTCTGAAAATAGCAGCAAGAATGAGCATCCTGAGGCCAGTGAAGGAACATGAGCTGTTTCAGGACAAGGGTGACACTTTCTCCATCCCTCAAAGCTCCCAGAGGGCCTACCACCAAGCTCCTGAGTCCTCCAGAGGCTTGAGCAATACTGAGGATGAATAAACAACCAGACCAATTTAAGGCCTAGAATTCAAACCAACAACAATAATTAGCCAGATCTATTAAAATTGTAGTCTTATTAGAAAGGGGTTTTTTCCTAACTGGGGAGCTGATTGATGAAGGAAGGAAAGAAACAAAGAATGAAATCGGCGTGGCAGAGTCTGGATGAGCTGGGAGACCTTCATTCTACTTCCAGTTCTGTTACACATCATCTCCTTTTATCTGAAAACATAAATGGACGAGCCCCTAGCACACTATGGACGCATTTAAACACAGATTTATTCATCAATGATGTAAACTGTTATGGGAAGGGGCAGGAAGGAAGGAAAAGTGGGATGAAACCTTTGTGGTAAAAAGCAGTCGTTTCAGAACAAAGAAAAGGAGGCAGAACTTCACAAACAGGAGCCAAACTCACAGATTTGACCAGGGACCTTGCAATAATTAACTAAAATGCGCTCAAGAAAACTGGGAATAAAGCAATAAATTCACACATTCTTTCAACAATGAGCAAATCTGAGTAAAGGAAGTGAGGGCTGTTTGGGAGTACCCGAGGCTGGCTCTGAAGGAATTTAATTTGGTTATTCTACAGATCTGACCAAACCAGCCGCATCTGGTCAGCCTCTCACACTGGGTTCCTGTGACCACAACTACCCTTACAACCAACAGCTCCTCACCAGCCGCCTCCTCTGCCCTCTCTGAGGGGCCTCCACCCAAAGGCTACTCTTGGGGCCTAGGTGGCCATTTCCTGAGACCCCAGGACTTTTCTACATCCTCAGGGGCACTCTTGCCCCTTGTCCCAGTTAGGGTACCTCCCTCAGACTTTTTCCAGTTCCCCTTCAAGTGTTATCTTCCCTGATTAGAACCTTCACTCCGTGGGAGTGGAGAACGTCCCTATGTGCTTATCATGTGTATCCCCCTCACACTTGGCAGAGTGCTGGCACACAGTAGGTGCCTAATCAATAGCTCTTCATTACAGAAAGAAAAGGACAGATGTGAGCCATGTGGAGATCTGGGATACAGGAGAAAGAGCTCTGGATCTGGAGCCAAAGGACCTGCCCTTCAGAGTCATCATTTGTATAACTTGGGGCATGGACCCTCTCTGGGCCTCATTTGCCAGATGAACCCTAAGACATCTCTCAACTCCAAAAGTATGATTTTATGATACAGAAAAGATAATACTTGGCAACAAGTGGATTCTTCAAAAAGACAAACAACAGATTCTGGGTCTTTTAAAATACTTTTGAAAATATATGAAAAACAAAAATTGAAAAATGGGTCAAAAATAAGCAATCATCAAATTAAACACGTAAATCCTGCATTGGAGGCTCTTCGGTCAAAGATGGCTTAGTTCATCCAGTGAAACGAGGTAACTGAGTCCCCCCAAAAAGCCACACCCACAAGAAACCAAAGACAGCTGGTCTGAAATGACATGGCCCCAAGAGAACCAGCAGGACGGAATGTGGCCCATCCGGTTCCAAGCATCAACTAGCTGTGTGGGAGTCCAACACCAAGGCAGCAAAACAATGAAAAAAAAAGCTAGTCTCTCTTTTCTATAATTCAGTAAATGAATCACAAAGTTTAAACAAAGTAATCTGTTCCAGACAAATACTCACCTCTCACTGGAGAGGACTTCCCAAGCACTAACTTAGTCAAATAAAACTCATATTTCTGGCCCCCAGAGTCCTGAACGATGAGCAACAGCCAATCCCAGGGGCACAGGTGCCCAGTTACCTAGGGGCCAGCCTGCCTGGCCTCTCAGAAGAACCATGTAAGGCATCCCTGGCATGGTGAGCCAAACAAGGGCCACTTGGGACTTCAATGTGACTTGAGGTGAAGCCAGACTCCTTGGGAAACGTTTTGGAAGAAGCTAGTTGAGTGTTCACTTCTAGTTTCAGAAAGGGGGGGTTGTCCAAAAGTCTGACACCCCAATGCAGCATGATTTTGGGCAAATGGGTCTGTCCAGCTAAATCCTAAAGGGACTGGCCTAAACATCCATTCCCTGAATTCATCTCACTCTTATTTTTGAAAGTGCTGTACTTGTCTCTTTGAGAAAGTTACAATGTTGAGATTAATCATCAACCTTCCTTTGAACTAGTTTCCCTAATGGAGAGAAAACGTCTCTTTTTATCCACAATACAGAAGAGAAGGCGGCAGGGAAAGGGCCTCAAGATCATGCCACAAATGGTGGTGTATCGAAGTCAGGAAGGCCTGAATTCCAATCCTGCCTCAGACACTTCCTTAGCTTTGTCAGCTCCCCTCTTATTGCCTCACTTTGTCTCCACAAAATAACAGGGTTGGCCTTGAAGGCTGTCCCAAAGAAGAACGGGCTCTCTCCTCCAGAGGCCGTGGGTTGGCAAGCACTGCCCTCGCTGGAGATGTTCAGGAAAAGGCTGGAGCACCATTTGGGGGACTTTTGGCTGCCCAGGTAGAAAGTGGGCTACCTGCTCTTTGATGTATCTTCTAGCAGAGATTCTGTGTCTATACAGGGAGCTCCATGTCACAGTGAGCACTTGTGGGGAATGCTGTGGAGAGGATGCCTGTTTCAGAGAGTGATTTCCCTTGAACTCTAAAAGAGCAGAATTTGGAGTCAGAAAACCCGAGTTCGAATACCAGCTGTGGTCCTTGAGTCACATTTAGCAAGTCACTTAACCCTTTCTAAACCTCTGTTTCCCCTTTTATAAAATGAGTGGATTGGACTAGATTAGTAAATTTTCACCCTGACAAGTAGTATTTTTTAAACAAAACAATCCCACACCATTTGTATGATCACTACCTATCCACTAATTGAGAAACTACCCAAGCGTAAGACTGTGCTACTGGGAATCCAGTCAGTTTTACCAAACAAAGTATCCTGAAAGGGCCTGGTATGCAGAAGATGCTTACTAAATGCTTGTTGACTGACTGCCAATGCTATAAATGAAAAAAAAAAACAACTTATTTGAAACCTCTTGAAATCCAAGAGTAAACAGGACAGATAATGTCATCTGAAGAAGGCCATCTCAAAAAAAGAGAAGTTCCTATTTCATTCCCAAAATGCCAAAAAAAAATTGGTCTTATGAGCCACAAATGCAGCCCAAACTAAACAAAATGACTAAAACAACCCCAAGATCTCTGCTGCATGTTGTCTCAACATCACAAAGCCTGGCGTGTTTCAAGGCCTTCTAGAGGGTCAGAGAGATAACCCTGGACCATGGAATTTCCAAACTCCCTTTGAGCTCTAGATTCCAAACAGAACATCTCCATCTAAAGCTGCAGCCTAACTTCCCTCCCTGTTTGTTCTTCAACAATCACGGTCAGCACTCATCCCTGGAACCATAATACCCAGGCACATCTCCTATGAAGGTCAAGGGCGAAAAGAAAAGGCCCCCCCCTCCCCAAGACCACACAATACTCACAGCAACACCTTTTGTAGAAATCAAGAATGGATGAAAAGATGCCCACTGACTGGAAAAGAGCTAAAGAAAATATAATATGTGAATGGAATGGCACAGGAGCAAGTGGAAAGAAGCAAGGGAAGACCTCTGTGAACAGATGCTGAGGGACACAAGGACCACTGTGTGAATGCACCCCACATGAAGGCTCTCCCAGCCCTCGGGAGAGTGGGGAGGCACCACTCCCACCTTCTTTGTAGGGGGCTGGGGTGAGGAATGCCGTGCACTACACCAGACGCCTTCTACACAGGGAAATCTGGGGGAGCTAGGGTATTCTTAAGCCCAAGTACAGCTGTCTGAGAGCATCAGGAAACATCAGTCACAACCCAGAAAACATTAATAGAAAGTTATTTAAAAAATAACTGTCAGTAAAGCATACAGCCCACTCCTCTGGAAACAATTCTCTAAGAGCTCCTTGTCTTTCTTTACGAGTGAGTTTTATTTGAAGGGTTCTCTTCTTCCTGGGGTAACTAAAACCAATGGAGTTCCTCCAGCTGCCGGACTGAGCCTGACCCAGAGGCCCCCAAAGGTAGCTGCCTGGAGTGTGAACACTTCAAGGGCCCACCTGGGCAATCCACTAAACTTTTAGTAGAATCCATGCAGGAAGGGGCACAATGACTCACAGAGCCCCCACCAGTTCAGGACCAGACAGGCTGCCCAACATGGGGTGTGGGTGGGGGAGCCAATTTCAATATCCATTCTTCTTTCAACTTCCTAGAAGGTGGAGAGATATTTACTTGGTCCTTAGCTTGATATGTTGTTATGCAGGTGGTAAGAACCAAGGTACATTGGCTAGGCAGCTAGATGGCACTATGGATGAAGCACTTGGCCTGGAGGCAAGAAGATCTGAGTTCCAAATCTGCCTCAGTTGTGTGACCCAGGGTAAGTTCCTTAACCTCTGTGTGCCTCGGCTGCCTCTTCTGTAAAATGGGACCAGATCTGTAAAGTACTTAGCAAATCCTAAAGAACGAGATAAATGCTAGCTATTGCTGTCATTATTACCTCAGAAACTCATTCCAAAACTTCCTTTTGGCTTTTAAAAATGAAACCAGAGCCATACCTCAAATTTTTAAAAAATAACCGTAAGTTGCTGAATAAAGTAACTAATAATTTTTAAAATTACCCTCAACAGTCAAGATGAGACAGAACTAATGTCCTCGAGCATTTCTACCGTAAGGACCATGGGACTTGCAAGGCCTCCAGATTATGAGTGGGGGGAGGAAAGGAAGGAAATGTTCTTTCCTTTTTGAAAAATGAGAGATATGTGAAACATAAGAAGGTTTGACCATAGACCCTTCCTTACCCGCCCACCTTGCCCCAACCTGAGAAAGAGACAAAGGATAAGTTATTACCAGATAAGCACTAAGCAGTGATTGACTGAGAAATGCACATTAGTGAGGAAATGTGACAGCAGGACTGTTGAAAGGAGACATGAGTGGAGGCAGGTGTCAACTTGGGGAAAAGGAGAAAGGGGAAGGAAGAGAGGACTACTGAGCAAGCAGAGTGTGGAAGAGTGGGGAGAGGCAGCATCTCAGAGCCTCAAACCACAGGGCCCAGATGTGAACAGAGCCACGTGAGAGGACGGGATGGCCCAGGGACCTCAGAGAGCCCTCTCAGCCCTGCATCTGTGATCCCACATAACAGGAAGTCGGGAGAGATACTTACAACAGCAAACTCATCTCTGTCCAGCATTCCATCGTGGTCAATATCACTTAACTCCCACACCTAAAACAAACCCCACAAAAATGATTTAAGTTCTCTCAACTCAATATCAAATACACAAATATCAAAAGCTTGGCTGATGAAACAATATTAATCATGAGCATGCTAACCTCTCTAGAGCACTCTCATACCTACAACTTCTATCCCACTCAATCTTCCCAGAAGTCCTGGGGCAGAGGCCAAGACTGTGGTTCAAGGCATTAAGTGGCTTGTCAGCTAAGGTCACAGACCTTAGGCTTAGAGAAAAACTATACACTCTATACAACTATTTGATTACTACTTCGAAGTTAACAATTCTTAACACTGTGAAGCTGAGCAATTAGAAAAATAGTTTTGAAATAGCAATTGCTACAGAAAGTATTTTTATGAAACATGCCTAATAAGTAGTGTCTTAAAAACTAACAGAAAGTTAGAGAACTTAGCTCAAAAATGCTACTTAGAAGTAATCTCTACTAGAATAAACCCTGCACCAAAAACACAAAGAATATCTTCAAATCCTAAGCAACAAATGTTCAGTGCAATGAGTTGGAAAGACACCTCCTGGGCAATGTCACACGTGATCAGTAATGTCTAGAAAAACTAGCTATGACATTAAGAAATACTGATAATAAATAGGAAAATTATCTACAATTGAGCCAGACTGAAATTTCAAAATAAGAGGTAGATAATATGAAATATATAAAAACATGAAAAATTAGCAAGATGATTTAAACAGTAATGGTAGGTCATAGTCAAACACTAAGAAACCAATGGCTGCGCTTCACAATCTATCAATTCCCAAGGCCCAAAGCAAAGTGCTTTCCGTTTATTTTGACAGATACTGCGAAGATGTTCGTACTCTTCCAAGGATATCCACAGGCAACTTGGAGTTGAGCAGCACTGGCTTCACCTTCTCCCCAGATAATAACCCACTCACAGGGTTAAGGCTGTCAAAAATCGCATCGTATTTGGCCTTCTCCTCTGACTGTAACATTGAAAGGAATTGAAGTTAAAGATGATTAAAATCACAAATAATATAAAAGACAATGGTTTTCTGACCACAGGATTACAGGGGAAATAACCATCTGCCATTCAATTTTTTAAACACCAAATAAAATATATAAAAATCTCCTTTTTTATTGAGCAGCACAATGGTTGTGATTGGATCCCTGGAGACTCCCAGAAGTCCTAACTGTTCTCTGGCTGGGATACCCTCCTTGAAACTCAGTTCAGTTCTGGAGAAAGCCACAGATGGCTGGCTCATTTCAAAGTGAGAGCCAAGGCCCAAGCCGGACAGCTGATGAGGGACACCACTGCTTTGACAAGTTCTTTGAAATTAAAAGACACTGCTACCTTATAGGTTAAAACAAGATATGTCTATGGTCCCTCCGAACTGAACCCACTACCTAGTAACATGAAAGTCAACCTATGTAAATATCATTCAGTAAGAGACCAAAGAATAAATTGGGTCTCATTTTCCCAAGTTTGTCAAGGCTTTACACCCAAACTGACAATAGCCCATATCTAGTCAATTCAATTAATTTGAAATTAACCACCCAACTAAAAATAAAAGGGCAATTTTAAAAAATATTTTACCAAGCCCAAAAAGAATATTTAACACATAAAATCAATTTGATGGTGCCAACAAATAACTACTTGGTGAAGCATTCATTTCCAAAACACCAATGACCTCTATTTCCCCAGAAATCTTCACTTCAAAATGGCCAATTGAAGACTTAAAAGTGTCAAAGGCTCAGGTCCATCTGGCCCCATCAATTTTACAAAAGAAAGGTCTAAACCCAGGGGTTCAGTTACCAGGACAGCTCAAACAGAGCACCTGGACACTTAATACTGGACTCAGGAAGCCCCAAGGGTTCATCAGCCAAATACAAAACCGATCTTCTAGACAGTAATCATCCTGTGGAAGCCACAGGCTTGCTGCAGGTGCTGTGAAGATGGCCCCTCGGACTCAGGGCACTCCACCCCCACCCTGGGAGGGTCCCAAGGACACTTACTTTGACAGCCCATGGGAGCTCAGCTGACGCTGATCCACTGAGTAGCAATGGGCTGTTTGCGTCACGCTACAAAAGAAAACAGAGTTATGATGTTTCTGAAGGTTGTGTTTTTGCCGGTTTGCACATCCTCAAGCTAAGGCAAGGCGGAAAGGAGAGGAGGAGTGAGGAGAGTGTCTGTATTCAAGTCGAAACATTCAGAATCTGGAACATCCCTTCATTATTCCTTTTCATTTCTGCACATGTGAATGCAGAGTATTTTGTGGTAAATTGTAGGCTTAGCTAAATAATAAGGAAAAAAGCCCTCAGAGCTCATCCTCCTGATTTAAAAACCCTTACATTTGTCCAATACTTTGACAGGGCGATATCTACGCCCCTCAATCACTGTGGGATCATTACCATTAGATACCATTCAAACTGACACGATGCAAACCAACAGAGAGCAAATCTCTAGACAGAAAAAGATGTTCCAGCCCCAGCTTGTGACTGGCTTACTTCAAACAGTATTCAATACAACCACATTCTAGGTGTAACAAACAAACATCACCAGCAGACAGACCCCTGGACCCCACCACAACAAGGCCAAGGTCATGTTAACAGTCCCTTCTAACAACTGCTGCTGACCAGCTGTGCACAGGTACTCTTACTAGGAACTGTGATCTGAGGTTACCCATCCTGTCTCTTCCCCTTCAGGGGCCTAGGCTCCTGCTCTTTTTCAAGGGTGGTCTTGAGATGCTAAGCATGCAGTCAGTCCAGAGCCTGACCAAGGCTAGAGGCCTAGAACACAGAGATGGAAAGAGTCTAAGTTTCCCTCAGCCAGGGAAGGGCTATCAACTGGAGGATTGAGATTCACACACATATACACACACACACACGTGTATGCACACACCCTAACACATACCACAGAAAAGACCATACTTGAAAATGACTTTGCTGACCAGCATTTTTACCCACAGTGACTGTCCTCAAGCCCTGAAAGATTCTCCACTTTTCCTGGTCTCCCAGCTCACATTCTCACTCTGAAGAACACACAGTAGGCTCCTGTTCTAGACTACAAGCCTGGGGAATAACTAGCCTAGAATGTGCTAGAGGGGAGGCAGCTTCACCACACTCAGGGTTTCACCAAGCATGCAGATTTAAGTAAAACTTTTCTTACAAATCGAGGTGGAGGGACAGCCAAATGAAGGCTACTTAGGGAAACATCCAGTCCATTCTGTGCACAGGCCACGAGTCTTAAGGCAACAAAGAATTCCTGAGGAGAAAAAAAAGTCAAGATAAAACACACAACCCATCACAAGACTGCTCAGTCACTGTTTGCCCATGGTTTATGGGTCACTGCGGATATATATTTTAGGGTGTCCTGGGGCAAGGGAGAAGTAATTCATTCATCTAATAGTTCCATTAAAAAAATACTTAATTTGCCTTGGCTAATGAGCCAGTTATTTAGAGTTACAGCGTAGGCAAACTAAAACACTTTCTGTTAAGAGCAAGTACAGCTGTTCGTTTGCCCTGAAGTTACCTGAGGGCAGGGAGGGATGCCCAGCTTCCTCAGGGCCCAGGACAGCACCAGCAGACACCTCACCAACATCTACTATATTGAATATCAGAGGAGCAATGTGGGAATGCAAAGCCTGGAGCTGGAAATGGAGGCACCCAGCTGTTCCGGAGAGGCCGCAGGGGGAGGGACATTCAGACAACTGCCATTCCCACACATGGTGCTATGGCCCTGGTTTCCTACCTGGAATACCCATCACTCCAGGCTGCTGTAATCAAATGCAAGTCTGTAATACTAATGCTATTGTGAGGATCACTTCTCAGCGTCACATAAGACTAATCCAAACGAGAAAATCAGGATTGGAATTCTGGTTCTGCACTTCCCTCCCAATCCAGGGTTCTCCCCACTCTCTGATCCAGAATCAGCAAGGTCAGAGGTCATTATCTGCTAACAACAACTCATGTCTGACAAGGGACTGTCCACAATCTAAAGCCATCCCAGGGTCAGCAGACACAGGCTATTTTCCCAAAGAGACAGACAAGGGTAGGGGGCTGCCCATGACCACCCAGTCCTGCAGAGAGAAAAGGGCTCTCTGCTCCAAATGTCCCTCCCTACATGGGCCAGATCTGGAAGCTTTTGGCATTCCCTCATTCATAAAAAGGGGAAGTAGGACTGGAAGAGTGGGGAGGAGTGGGGCTGGCAGAGCCACCTTCCTGTTCTCCATTGATACTCCTGAGAACTCAACCATCCAGTGAGGAAGAAAATCTCACAAACCTGGCCTTTAGGCCCTGTAGAAGCAAAAGCTAAACAGATCACCCTGAAGTTATTGTTGGGCACCTGCGTGGATACTGGAGAGAGGAGGACTGAACACAAAGCTGGGAAGACATGAATTCAAATCCCACCTTAGACATTTATTAAACTGAGTGAGCCTGGGCAAGCCATAAGCCTCTGTCAGCCTCAGTTTTCTCATCTGTAAAATGAGGGTGACAGTACCCCTCCCAGGTGGTTACGAGGACCAAAGGGGACCATCTTTGTGAAGCATTCTGCAAACCTTCAGGTGATGCCACAGCTAGCTCTTCTTAATTAGGTGACACACAAGATGGTTCATGAGAACAGCTGTGAACTCCTATCTGGTGCTCAACCTGGCATACTGCAAACTCCTTCTGATCCATGATGCCAGGCTTCTTTCACAATGAAAGTTCTTGCCAGCTCATGCACAGGCAGGAATTTCCTCTCTGCCTCATCAATTCTGGGAACTCTCAGAGGAGTGAGCTCCCTGAACCAAGGCAGGGAAGCCCACAGAGCCTTAGAGAATTATCAAGAGCACAGGGTGAAGACACAGAGTCTCCAAGCCAGCGTGTGTCCAAGGTGAGGCTTGACCTCTCCAATTCAGACATGACCTCTCCCACTGCCCCCTTTTGTCCTCGCTCCCTGAGTGGCCCAGCCAGCACTGATTCCAGTTCTTTAAGGACACAGAGGCACGAGCTCATCAAAGGTCACAAGGTGCAGGAAGAGCATGAGAGATGTGGTCAAATGCTTCCCTAAAATCTGGGGCCAGAGAATCAGGACTTAAATCCAATTCTTCACTGTTCTTTGGTAAAATAAGACAAATTACTCTCTGGGCCCTAGTTTTCTGCTTTGTTTTGGAAGCAATCAGGGTTAAGTGACTTGCCCAAGGTCACAGTTAATAAGTGTTGGAGTCCAGATTTGAATGAGGTCCTCCTGACCTATGCCCTAGCCACCACACCATCTAGCTGCCCCAAACCTGGTTTTTCATCTGTAAAACCCTGGTACATAAGCCCATTCAGGCTCTAAACCCTTTGATCAGATGACCTCTCAGACTTTTAGTTTTCTCATCTGTAAAATAGGATAGTACTACCTGGCACTCTCCACTGCACTAATGAAGACAATACTGAAAACCTTCTGCCAACAGAGAGGTGCGAGCTATGATTACAGATACACACAGGGCCCAGGAAAAAGTGAAAACAAGACAGGCATCTAACTCTGTCCGATTTCTCGTCCATAGGTGGTCACCAACTGCTGGTCTGCCCAAGGGTTTAATGAACAAACTTTATGTTAATGAGCCTGGGCCCTGCCACAAAGCTTGCTGCCCACCGAGAGGAAGGAGCCAGGCAGCATTGTTGACTTGGCATCAAGAAAGGCTTCCTGACTCTGGGAGCTGTCCCAAAGGAGCTTGGGAAAAAGGGAGCTGCCCACCTCTGGCAGAGGTCTTGGGCACATATGGACATCTCAGCTGTCCTCTGAGGCGAAAGACAGTGGAAATTGCTGTGTCCACCGCATGCAACAGCGCCAAGAGCTGGACATCTGCCCACACTACCTAACACAATGCCTGAGTGAGCTTTCACCACACACAATCAGTGGTTGTTGACTGATGACTGACGACTGACTTAAGCGCGAATAAAAGTCATCTCCACCCCCCCCACCCCCAGTCCATCTCTCACAATAACATACCCTGATGGGGCTGGTATGAGGGGGGCAGTGTAAGAATATCCTCACTGACAAATGAGGAAACTGAGGCTGAAGAGAATGAAGTGACTCACTCACAGCCACATAATTACCAAGTATCTGTTGGCCAGGGCCAGACTCTGAGCCCACTGGCCCTAATCCCAGGTCTAAGTTGTTCTTCCTGCCACATCAGGTAGTGTAGAAGAGCCAGGTCACACCCTGATGCTGAGCTGTGTTCATTTTTGATCAGAGAACATGGTCCTCTTGGGTTTCCCTCCATGGAGGGCTGGACAAAGAGGATACATTCATGGGGAAAATGGGCCAGGGGCACGAAACCCAAGATCTGCTTGGCAGGACATCAAACTGAACCTTCCCACCCACAAACGCACATTTTCCCTGCCTAACCTCAAAATCCTAAGCACAGGCAGGATTTCCACGTGTGATATCATCAGGCAGGGAATGTCCTAGAGCAGATACATCTTTCTTTCCAGCCCAGCAGGTCACTGTGAGGGGCACATGGCCTTACTTCACAGGACTGCTGGAACAAGAAGGTTTAGTGCTAAAGTGATGGGAGCCAGTACCAGTCCCACAGCCCCTGTACCATGCTGAGCACCTCTGGCCTTTCTCACAGCTTTAATTAAATCATTTAATTTATTAGCATTAATACAGGGACTCCCTTTCAGAAAACACCGATCAAGTATCAGAAATGTGGCTAAGTAAACAGGCAAACTAAGAAGGATTGGAGCCTATGCCCACTCTGCCCACAAGCCAGTGCTCCCAGCCCATCATCCCCCTCATCACAGATTCTCAGGACTTCGAGAGCCACAGGTCCTCTTGGCTCGGAGTAAGCCTTTCCCTTGCAGCACCTCTGTCACGGGAGAAGGGACCTACTACCTAGGGGCTGCCCAGCCTTATCACATCCCAAATTGCCTCCCTGTCAATTCTGCCTGGGTGGGTTTGGAATTCTGCCCTCTTCAGCAGAGCAAAACAAGACCTCTCCTATCTGACAGTTCCTTAGCTGTTAGCTGTCAGGCTGGCAAGAAGAATTCTGGATATTAGTTTGCTGGTCAGCCTTTGGACTGTAGGTGGTGTGGGAGTGGTACAGACTAGTTAAGCCTGGCAGGCAGCTGGGGACAGGGGAAAGAACACTGTGGGGACTGGAGTTGGAAGACATGAGTTCAAATCCTATCTCTGACACTTAGTCAATAAGCAATCCATAAACACTTATTAAGCACCTACTATGTGCTTAAAAAGGGCAAAAGATGGTCCCTGCCCTCCCAAGCAAATAAAGATGCACAAACAAGCTTAAGACAGGATAAATGAGAAATAACTGAAAGAGGGAAGGGGACAGAATTAAGAGGGTTGGGGAGAAGGCCTCCTAGAGTAGACAGGATTTTAGTTGAGACTTAAAGGAAGCCAGAGAAACCAGGAGGCAGAAATGGGGAAACAAAGGAGGTCCGTTCTACCTTCTAACATCTGACCTGGGGACCCTCAGGAACAGCAGATCACAGCAAATGCCAAAACTGGGACCCTCAGATCCTGATCCAACCACTCTCAGGACTCTGCTGGGGAGGGTCAAGGCTGTTCACCCGCTCTGGGATGCCCAGCAGTACCTGGGATCATCCTGGAACCTGGAGGGTAATTATATAAATCTCCAGGGAAGTGAAACAGAGAAGTAATTGGCTAGTCCACTGTTTAATGTCGAGAAATACTTTCATTTCAAGGGTTTTCTTTTTACAAGGACCTGTTAGAAAAGCTCTGGTTAGTTTTTAGTTTCATTTCTTGTGTCTCCCCTGTGCAGACCAACTGGCCTGATCTCCACAGCCAATGTTCCAGTTCCTACCTCCAGGTCTTTGCTAACATTTGTCCCCCATGTCTGAGATGCGCTCAGTGCCCTGCTCACCTGGGCCCACAGAAACCCTAGCTTCCTTCCAAGCCTCAGGTGTCCCCTCTCCTTCCTGAAATGACTTGACATTTATTTCTCTGCACACAGATGATAGCTCCCCAATGAATGGATGTTACATGAGGGCAGGGAGTCTGTTCATTCTTAGAATGCCCAGCCTTTATCATTGGTGAGTTAATCCGTTCAGAGAACTCCCAGTACAGAAAGCCCCTTCCCTGAACAATTCACCTCTTCCTGGCATCTCACAGGGCCCTGAGAGGCTAAGGCAATGCCCAGGAGCACACAGCCAGCATCCATCAAAGATAGGACTCTAACCCAGGACCCTTTCATTCAACATACTATGGACTTTGGCAGTTGGTGTTAAGATGTTTACTACTTGTGGAACAGGTAGCTAAGGACTTAACCATGAAACAAAGGACCAGTCTGAGCTCTCTCTGAAGGCTCAGAAAACATCTTACCTGCTTATTCAGGATACCTTTGCCATCTGTATCTGCCAAGTCCCAGATCTGAATTTAAGAACAAAAACAGATAGTACATCATCCTTCAAGTGCTGCAGGCATGCATACCCACATCAAATCTCTCCATGCTCCCCGTCTGTTCATTCCATGTGCTCTGGGGCAGTGAGGCCTGAAAACCCCCAAATCTCTTCCAGCTACTGGACTTCAGTTTTTATTAGGAAGCTTTCAGTGTTTTCCTGTAAGTCAAGGTTAACTGTGGCACGTTTTCATCTGCACAGCTCACTGGTGTTACTGCTGTCGGGGACCTCCCAGAACCCTGATGGGCTCACACTGAACCAGTCTATCACAGACCAGGTCCCATTCACTAGTGATCTCCTCTCTGCTCAACACTTCAAAGCTCCACTAGGCCCCTTCATAGATTATTTCATATGTTGTGTGTTTACCACTAATGCCTACCAGGCTAAGAGTTCCTTGACAGCAAGTCTTTTGCCCTTTTCCCACACCTACATAGTTGTGTAACAAATCAGGGGACAAATGCTCATTTA
This sequence comes from Potorous gilbertii, assembly GCA_028658325.1. NCBI lineage: Eukaryota > Metazoa > Chordata > Mammalia > Diprotodontia > Potoroidae > Potorous > Potorous gilbertii. Next base: position 671,748,484 of record CM053770.1, read on the forward strand.
ACTGAACTTACATGACATCATCCCACACAAAGAGCTGGGGGCATGTATGTAATAAAAGCATAAGAAATGGTTGCCTGCTCTTTTTGTTGTGGCAAGGAATTGGAAGTTAAAGGGATGCCCATCAATCAGGGAATATCCGAACAAGTTGTGGTCTATGATTGTGCAGTAAGAAATGACAAACAGTATGGCTTCAGAAATACCTGGTAAGACTTGCATGAACTGAAGCAAGTGACATGAGCAGAACCAGGAGAACACCGTACACAATGACACCATGATCAGCTGTGAATGACTTGGCTATTCTGATCAAGGCAATGATCCAAGAAATGAGAAATGCTACCTGTCCTCCTCCAGAGAGAGAAAGGCTGAACTCTGCATGCAGATCGAAGCAGACTGCTGGCACTGGCCTTTTCTTTCTTGCTTTTTGGTGTGCGTCTTCTTTTGCAACGTGGCTAACATGTAAGCATGTTTTGCATATGTATAATTAATATCTATTGCTTGACTTCTTAAGGGTAGGGGAGAGCTGGGTGTGATGGAGAGAATTTGGAACTCAAAATTTTAAAAAATGAAAGCTAAAAATTTTTTACACATAATTGAGAAATTTTTAAATATTTAAAAAAGAAAAAAATAGCTGATGAGCAAATTAATCTATCATTCATGATAGTCCTGTTGGGCCTCACCATGAGGCAGACACCATTCTTCACTGACCCAAGGCCCTTGGCTTCACCAAGTTCCCATTTTACAGGTGGGATGGAAGTACCCCAATCATATGTGAAAAGTCTATGCAGAGTAAGAAGCCAGAGGAGGAGACAAGGTCATGATCAGCTTGGGGATGGGGATGGGGAACACATTCCATAGTGTGAGCACACCAAAAAGTTGGCTGGCAGCCAGGCTGTGGGCTGGATTTTCAAGCCTAAAAAGCCGCTGACTTGGGATGAGCACCAGCCCCACCAGGTGTCCCTGCTGCATAGCACTCAGGTCTAATCCTTGGTTCTGCCCTTCAGGTGACTGAGGCAGGCTCCATTTCATTCTAAAGGACTGAGACCCACCCCACCAAACAGACAACGACAGAAATCTGATAACTGGCCAATCTGCCCTACCTTTCCAAGGATCAAGTCTGGAAGACCCGATTTTTTCAGAAAAGTTGCAGCATCAGACGCCAGCACCCTTCCAACGTTGCTTGAGTCTACCTGAAAGGAGACAAACAAGGCGTGTACAGCAAGATGGAACAAAAGATCTGTGTGGGCCTTGAGGTCGGGTACAAAGCACATTTCTTCCCAGGCACCTGCAGATACAGGTGGACTGGGGAAGGAGAAGCAACTGCCATTGATAGATAGGGAAACTGAGGAAACAGAGAAGGAAAGTGGCTTAGGATCCTAGCATTTACATCTGGAAGAGCCAAAATGGATCACCAGGTTCCACCCCATTATCTGACAGATGGGGAAATTGAGGCTCAGAGAGGTTAATAGGTCTGTCCATGATCTCCTCACAGTGTCAGAGCTATGCCCCAGATGTCATACATGGAAGACCATGAAAGATGGCAACATCTTCAAATACCTGAAGGTGATGGTCACATCAAATCATCCTTCCCTCTCGTTTTCTCCAGCTGATCACTTTCCTCATTTCTCCTGTCACCTGGTCATCAATCCTCTCACCATTAAAGTCACGCTCTTGCTCTCATGAACAGGCTTTGCCTTGCCTATGCCCTTCCACAATGAAGTGCCCAGAACAAAACACAGGCCTCTGGAGATGGTTGAGGAGAGGAAAGGGGAGCTAGACTGCCCCCTCCCTAAGCATGGGCACTATGCTTCTGGGAAGACAGTTAAGGGGGAAACAGCATTGCTGGCTGCCCTGCTGCAGAATGCTGGCTCGCAAGTTTACAGACAACCAAAAAACTTGGATTTCTCTTACAGGATTACTCTTCTAAGCATGGCTAAAGAGCTGGGCCCGGCAGAAAGACTTTTTGAGTTCAAATCCAGCCTCAGATATTTCCTTGCTGTGTGATCCTGGCCAAATCACTTAACTTCTGTTTGCCTCAGTTTCCTCAGTTGTAAAATGGGGATGAGAACAATAGCACCTGCCTTCCTGGGCTGCTGTGAGAATCAAATGAGATCATGTTTGTGAAATGCACCGAGCACAGTGCCTGGAACAGAACAGGCACTTAATATGTATTCCCTTCCCTTCCCCACCCCCACCTTATACTTGAGAAGATGGTTCATTTTAACCTAAGTATATGACAATATTTATCCCTATTAAATTTCATCCTGGAGTCAGCACATCGTTCTAGACCACAAAGATGTCTGCGGATCCAATCAGCCAATGAATTAGCTCTCCTCATCTTTGTATCCTCCACATGCTGGATAAGCCCAACCTTAGACCCTGAGCCCAAGACCCTAGGAATGATAGTGCCCTGCCTCCCCCAACTCCCTCCCACACCCCAGTCAGGCACCCAGAGCCATAATGGAGGGAAGCAAAGCAACAGAAACAATGATGTTGCCGGACTCTACCATATACCTGAAGAGAATTCTTTCCTTAGGTCAGGAAAATGCTTTTGATGACAAGTGACCCCAAGGGCAGTCCCAAGAGATGGCTCAAGGAGTCTAAGGTAAGCATGTCCTCACAGCTGTACAACCAGAGGCCCTCCAGTAACACTGTGAGCCAGAAAGTAGAGATGTTGTCCTGTTTTATGGATGAAAGGATGAGGTTGTGTTATCTTGGTCAGGTCACAACCTGAGTCAGAATTCCCACATTTATATAAGTAAGCTTTCCCTTAAACTAAAGTAGTCCTCATTTGGAAGTTGTGAAGGTCACACAGCTAATAAAGAGAAGGGCAAGGATTGTAATCCAGTTCTTTGGACCAGAAATCTGGTAGCTGAATTATGTAAAAATAAAAGAACCACTAGTTGATAATCCTTCAAGTTGGTGCTTATAAGGAAAAGAAATTCAGTCAAAGAGGCAATATTAACCTTGTAGGTAATACTGGAACTCATGACTGGAATAAGGACTTACTCAAAAATAACCCGAAAGAAAATGAGGCAGGAGGACAGTGAGGGTAGGAGAGAGTAGAGGAGCAATAGTACAGAATTAAGAAAACTATGCCTCTTATGAAGCAATAAGTGAGTGGGACAGGCATGGGGAAGGACAATTTGGTTGGAGATCAGCAGAAGGAGAGATAGAAGCCTTATTGTCATGGGAATGGAGTGGCTGGAAATCACAAGGCCCATATCAAGGTGTGGCACATGGGGCTGGAGGGCTCAGTTATGAGGGTGACTGATGGGACACACTCACTCCCCCACTCCTCTATCACTCGCTCACTTGCTTGCTTTCTCTCATTCCTAAACAAGACACCTGAAGAAATCAAGGTTAGTGTTCATTTCCTTCCCCACAAGAGACAGAGATTTGAGATCTGACTGTCACCAACAAGGAAGAACTAGCTGATGAAGTAAAAATAGGAACCTTGTTGGGAACTCTATTTTAGAACTGGTGAAAGAGAAAAGACATGCCTCCCACGTTTCAGGAGATCACATTCCAAAGGGTTTAGAAAAAGGACAAGATTCCTGGGATTCAAATTCTGTGGGGCAATTAAGCCCAGGAAGGATAATGAAACTCCAAAACTAAAATCCTAGAGATGGAAAAAGAAACAATTTTGATGAGTAAAAGGAGACATCGAAAGACACAGACGGATAAATTTCAAAAAGTTCCGCACAGAAGAAGAACCCAAGGACAGGTAATGGGCTTCAGATTCAGAAAGGTGACCCGGGCCTGTGAGACAAGTGCAAGGTGTGCACAGCAAAGCTCTGCAGAATAGCCAGCCTTACCTTATTGCCCCTTTCCTTCCTTCTATTCTGTCAGCCAAGAAGACAAGTTTCTACATTCAAAGGGAGCTAGTGGGAAGCCCAGAGGATTCAGACCCTGTCTCTGACACTCACTTATCAGCTGTGAGACCCTAGGAAAATCACTTGAAGTCTCTGAGATCCTAGTTCTCTCATTTGCCAAACAGGGATGATAACCTCTAGTCTCTACCACACAGAAATGAGGCTCAAATGAGACTTCAGAGTCACTGGGTAAGCGTTACCATGGCAGCTAAGAGGTGGTCATCATCTTCCTCCTCACTGTTATTATTAAGCTAAACAGGGAGCCAGATAAGAGAAGCCCTTGTAACCCTGGATAGGTTCAGGATGCCAAGACCCAACGAACCCAGGTCAGGAAACTCAGGGAGACACAATTGCTGAGCCACCACGTGACCTAGGAAAGGTCAGGGACATCCTACAGGGCTGGACAAGGGCAAATGTAGTCTTGATGTTCAATCAAAATGAAGGCAAACAGACTCTACTCTAAAGCGGCAAGTGTGACCTACCATTTCCAGGAAAATTCTAGAGCCCAGATTAAGGTAATCACGAGGGAATACCTTGAATGGAAGAGGTGAGCCTCAGGACCTCTCAGACAGGAGGACCAAGGAGGAGGAGGCGGGCCTGACCCTCCTCTTGGCTCCCACAGGCACCATCACCAGGGATATTTGTGTTTTCTCTCTCCCAAAGGAGGGTTTGGATGCCAGAGGACTGAGAGGTGGGGGCTGTAATAAAACTTAATCTAAAGAAAGAAGGAGAGGTCACAAAGAAGCCTTGTGGTCCTGCCAGAGGGAGCAGGATGCTGTGGACACCACCACAGTCAGCAAGTACTGTAGTGTGTGATGAGGAAGGCTTGTGTGGGAGCAGGAAATATCGGGAAATTACTGTGGGATTAAGAAACCAACAGCATCAAGAAGAGAAACAGAGAGGAAGAGTGGTCTCTAGAAAGAGCTTTGCAAAGGAGATTCATGGTTGTGCAATATTCTTCCAGATTTCTTTGGATGTGGAGAAGTTCTTGTTGGTTGATGACTGTCAAATTCATAAAAAACTAAAATTAAGGGGAAGAGAAAAAAGGAAACAAAAAGCCCATGGCAACCTAATACATCATTTCTGTTTTTGACAGTTACCAGACTGATTGATCTAGGAAATGTTGTGGGTATGGTTAGGCTAGAGTTCATCCAATTGAACATATGGCAGACCATGGCACACATGAGAGGAGAGATGTGGGCTGAAGATAGCACAGGCAGGTGGATTCCAAAACGGCTGAACAGTAGGACTGTCCAGGGCAGTCACTGATGACGCTGTGGTGGGAGGGACCTTCACAGCAAGTAGCTTCACTGCTCTGAGCCTCCATTTCTTCTTGCTCTCAGTCTATGCTCCTATGACCTTCAGTTGAATACATGCACATTCACTTTGCAAAACATCAAAAGTCAGGTCAAGCGAAAACAAGGCCTCAGATGCTTTGGGGTGACACCCAGAGGAGTGGGCCTTCATGGAGACTGGCAGCAGCACAACAAAATGCAAAAAGGGGCCTATCTAACCACATTTCTGTTACAGTTCAATTCAACAAAGCCATGCCCAGGCACTCGTCTGCAGCGCTGTGCCACAAACTGGGGGACAAAGACAAAATGAGGCATGGTCCTTGTCTTCCAGCTGACATCCTCCTGAGGAATATTTATACAATGCCGAATAAGTCCTCAGATCACTTGGAAAAATGTTTATTAACAGCCTGGTGGTGGCAGGGGAGCTCCAATACACTCCAATATGGCCAGACTCTGGTACGCTGAGGGGCAAAGTGCTCCACAAAGCAGCTCCAACCCATCGGAAGGACAAGGAGCTGGATAAGACCCAAGGACTGCTGAGCACACAACTAGTACCTCAAGGATGGAGAATAGTCCTGCACAGCATTAGTACAGGAATGTGATTCCATGACTAACCAAAAAGCCATCCGGAGAACACGGCGATGCCCCAAAGGTCTATTCTTGCCTTCGTTTTGTTCTGATGACAGTGACTGGCAATCCCATGCGGGCACCCTTCATGAAGATCACAGAAGGAAACATGCAGGTTTACAGTGATAACAAGTGGCAGGAGACCAGTTTCACTGTTACACAAATGGATAAATGATGCAGGGAGCACAAGATCCCAAAGTCTACCATTTGGCTATTAAAAAAAAAAGTTTTGCTCAATAGAGCAAAACATCGACTTAAAAGTTCCCAAAAATGGAGTTTCTCATGCATGCACTACGATCATGAGATTCCTTGACAAAAGCAACCAGAGAAAGGTCTGTCCGTTGAGCCCCTAATAATTAACATCAACCAAACCACTGTTGGTGCTTGCCATCATCATGGAAGATAACTTCCAAGAGGTCTGAATGGTAGGCAGGGTCCCATGGGATGGATTCTCTGGAGAGTCTTCTCTTTGCAAATGATGATGCATGGACTATATCAATCCCCAGAGTAGGGAAAGGCATCTTCCACACAATATTCATTGCTCACAGGCAACTGCCATGATGATCCACAAAAGAAAAACTAAAACAAGGAAAAAATACTGTGGTCTGGAGGATGATACACAGCCAGGTGGCCAGTGACTTAGATTAGCACACCAGAACATCTATGGCTAATGCACCATGAATTGGACCCAAAAATGAGCAAAGGAAAGAGGGCATTAGACAGTATTTGGGATACTATATAGTGTTTGATCCCAGGCGACTCCCTGATACAGATGGTGGAAAGGTGCACAGAGTGTGGACCTAAAGTCAGGAAGATCCAAGTTCAAATCTGATTAGCTATGTGACCCTGGGCAAGTTCCTTGACCTCTGTTTATCTACTTCCCTCATCTGTACATTGGGGATGATAACAGCACCTACCTCTCAGGAATGCTGTGAGGATCAAATGAGTAACTGTAAATCACTTAGCACAATGCCTGGCACACAGTAATTACTATACAAATGTTTATACATGCGATGGACGAACCATCAGTGACATCTGAGAGATCACAGAAAATAGGAGAGGCACCATAAGATTGGAGAATGGCAAATTTCAAAAAAAGGAAGTGAACAGACTGAAAAACAAAGGCCTGTGAGCTCACAAGAGACCAACAGAGCAGAGGCCCAGAGATTCATGGAGAAAAGGTGGCAGTGAGTACCAAGACCTGGCACGGCTCAGTCAAAGACAGGTCCTGCAGGCCTGACCTCATTTCCTTTTTGGATGAGATCACTAAATGAGTAGATGAAGAGAATGCTGCAGATCTGGTTTACCTAGATTTCAGCAAAGGTTTCAATAAAATATCTGGATATGTTCTTGTGGAGGAGATGGAGAGATAAGAGATTGGATGCTAACCTTACCTGATGGATTCAGAACTAGGGACAGAGCAAGACTCTGGGTGCAAAGTTGCCCCAGGGTTAGTGTGAGTGCAGCAGTTGGTCCCTGGTGGAGCGGTCCAAAATTATCATTTTGATAAAGGCATAGAAGCTACAAAGCTGAAAGGAACAGCTAACAAAGAGGATGACAGTCAGAACTGTCAGATAGACAGAAATGTAACAACCATGTACTCAGGCACAAAAAGCAGGCAGCATGACACAACAGAAAGACCACTAGCTCTAGAGTAATAGACCTGAGTTCAAATTCTGGCTCTGATTATTTCCTACTTATGAAGCCTTAGCATTCACCTGACCTTTCTTCCAGCTTTAGAGCCAGGATCCCATGATCCCATGACCACAGTATGAACTTCACAAATATAAAATGAGGGAGATCCAGTTTTAGATAGTAAACTGTTCTGAAAAAGATCCAAGAGTCTCTGTAAGCTTCATGTGAGATAGCAGTGGGATGTGGATGTCAGAAAAGCTAATGTTGTCCTAATCTGCATGAAGCAGGAAAGAAAAGATGGCCCCACAGTCCTCAGTCCTGGTCAGGAAGGACTGTGCAGGATTGTCCTCAGTGCCTGAGGCCCCAGTTTCAGAAGGACGTTGATAAGCTAGAGAACATCTAGAAGGAGACCAGGAAGATAAGGAACCTCGAGTCCATGATACGTGGGAGCTTAGGGATGGCAAAGACAAGACTTGGGGCAGTGGGGTAGGCAGAAGGAGGAAGGAGGATCATGGTGGCTGCCTCCACATATGGGAAGGGCTGTCACCTGAAGGAGGGACTAGCACAGGCAAAGTCCCGTAGAACTCACAGACTCCAAGGCATTCACATTGTGAGTGACCCAATTGATAAAGCAATGCCATGTGGATAGAAGGAAGCTGCAGCACTGACTTCCAAAAATGACTGATGACCAAGAAACATCATCAAGGATATCACTGAGGGAAGACTCAAGCAGACATTTAGATGTACAGTGAGAACTCATTCTTTACTCTGCAAGAAGAGTCAGATCTTTACCACAAATGCGATTTCAGATTGGTAGGAAAAACCTACAAGTTGGTCAGTCAGAACCTTTGGCTTCCAGAACATTTTCTGACCTAGAAGGAGTTGACTAGGGGCTAGAGGGAGGTTTTTTTTTTTAAATTGGCAGCAAAACCCTTCACCATCCAGCCACAAACAAAACACGACTGAGAAGAGCCAAAGACTGGAGAGTGCGGTCAGCACACATCACCCTGTAGCTGGCTCGCTGCACAAAAAAGGGAAATGCTGAGTGGCCATGGACATGGAGACAAGGCCAACTTTCACATGAAAAGCAAGGAGCGTGGGAAAAGCCGCAGGAGACACAAGAGACAAGCAGCAGAGCCATGGTGCTCCCCAGCTACAGCAGCAAGGTCTCAGCACAGCTCACAACAAGCCCTTAGACAGCAGGAGAGAAGACAGAGGGGACGTGATCAGGAAGAGCCCCAAGACAGCTAGAGACTACTCGGTGCTGCAGCCAGGCCTTGGAGGCAGGCGGGAGCTCACCACATGGGGGAGGAAGGCAGAGGCCCACCACTACCGGGCATAGCCTCCTGGGAAGGCCTGTGGGAAGTGAATGTCCAGATCTGCATTTCCATCTCTATTAAAGCCCAGAAGCAATCAGCAAATATTTAGGAAGCACTGACTGGGTGCAGGCAACGTGCTGGGCACAAGGAAAAAGAGAGAGCAGGAAAGCAGTCATAGGACCTCAAGGACCTGATACTCTAATAGGGGAAAGCACATCTATAAGCATGGGCATTACATAAAGAAAATGAATGCAAGGTAGTTTGGGGAGGAAAGGTATGAGCAGCCGGCAGGGCAGAGAAGGGAAGTCATATAGAAGTTGGTGCTGGAACTAAAGCATGAAGAAAATCAGGGATTCCAAGGCTAAGGAGGAAGTATACTGTGGGTCCTGTGGATAGGCAATACAGTGGGGGAAGAGGAGTAAAAAGAGAGGAAGGGCCGGGACGTGTGAAAGGCTTATGCCCACCACAGGCATTTATATATACTCCTAGAGGTATTGGGGAACACTACTGAGAAAGGGAGACACGGGGTCACATTGTTTATAAAGAAAATTACCCTGACAGCTAAGAAGGAAAAGAGGTTCAAGGCAGGGGACAGAACAAAAGCCTACTGCAAAAGACCAGGAAAGAGGGAATGAGGACCTCTGGTCTGGTAAGGAAGGACTGTGAAGGACCGTGCTCAGTTCTGGATGCCCCAGTTCCAGAAGGCTGGTGATAAGCTGGAGACCATCGAGAAGGAGGTAAGGAGCCTGGGCTTCATGATGTGAGGGATGCCAAAGATGGAGAAGTAAGAATACCACAGCTGTGGGAGGCAAAGAGGAGGTCATCTCACTCCTTTCACAATTAGAACCACTAAGTGTGCATTTCCCACCATCCTTCTGTCTTCTACTTGCCCCTCTCTTTTTTATCCTAGCCCCTCCTCAAGAGATGGCTTTGTTGCTGACACAGAACACCCCTTCCCCTGCTACCTTCCTTCTGGCTAAGCCAGGGGTGTGTTTGTGTGTGTGTGTGTGTGTGTGTGTGTGTGTGTGTGTGTGTGTCTGTCTGTCTGTGTGTGTGTGTGTGTGTGTGTGTGTGTGTTGTACTCTTCCATCCTTGAACAAGGGTGGATGAGCGTGAGGTTCCAGGGTCACCCACTCCCCCACATCTTCCCCTCCATCATACAAACTCATTCTTGTGCATCCCACTTAAGTGAGCTAATGTCCCCCATTCTTTCTTTCCCTTCCTGTCTCACGGTTCATCCCTCTTTTTCACCCTTCCATTTTCCTTCTGAGATCATCCCAGCATAACAGAATCACACTCATCCTCTGTCAAAGTAGACACCTCTTAACAGCCCTATGGAGGATAAAGTTCTGAGGGGTTACATGTACCATCCTCCCATATAGGGAGGTAAACAGTTTAATCGTTTTCTCACTCATGTTTACCTTTTCATATTTGAATCTTCTGGGTGCGCGTCAAATTTTCTATTCAGCTCTGTCTGATCTTTTCATCAAGAATGCTTGAGAACCCTATTTTTCATTAAATGTGCATTCCCCACCCCTATTGCCCCATCCCCCCAGGATTATACTGTTATGTTAGATAGGTTATCCTTTTATAGATTTTTTGGGAGGCAATTGGGGTTAAGGGTCTTGCCCAGGGTCACACAGATGTGAAGTCAAATTCGAACTCAGACACTCCTGACTCCAGGGTCAGTGCTCTATCTACTGTGCCAGCTAGCTGCCTGTAAGTAGGTTATCTTTGGATGTAATTTTAGCTCTTCTGCTTCCCAAAACTTCCTATCTCAAGCCCTCTTCTCCTTTACAGTTGTAGCTGATAAATCTTGTATAATCCTGACTCTGGCTCCACAGTGTTTAAATGGTTTCTTTCTGGCTGTTTGCAGTTATTTTTTTCCTTGATCTGGGAGTTCTATATTTTGGCTATAATATTACTGACTGTTTATTTGGGGATTTCTTTCAGGAGTTGACCAGTGGATTCTTTCACTTTCTACTCTGCCCAGTGCTCCTGAGGTATGTGGGTGGTTTATCTTTATGGTATCTTGAAATGTAATAACTGCAGCCTTTTTTTTGTTCACTGTTTCCAGTTAATCCATCGATTCTTAAATTATCTCTTCTCAATCTATTCCTCAGCTTGGACATTTTTCCAGGTGAAATAGTTCATATTTTCTTCTCATTTTTTTCAGTCTTTTGACTTGGTTTTATTATTTTTTGATGTTTCTAATGACTCTCGATGCCTCCAATGCAGCCATTAGCTTCCATTTAGTCAATTCTAATTTTTATGGAGCTATTTTCTTTGGTGAGTTTTTGTACCTCTTTTATCAAGCTTAACTCTCTTCTCACAATTTTCTTTTTTCTTATTTATTTTCCCAACTTATCTTCTACCACACTTACTTGATTTAAAAAAAATATTTTTTTCTTTTAAAAAAATAATTTTTTAAAGCTGTACTGGGAATTCTTGTTGGGCTTGTATTCAATGCATATTTTTCTTTCAGGTTTTTTGCCCACAGATGCTTCCGGGTCATTATTGTCTTCTGTGTTGTATGTCTTGAATTTCCCCCTTACCACAGTAGCTCTCTATTGGCAGGTTCTTTTTTGTTGTTTTTCTTCTGCATGCTCACTTTTCTAGCCTATTTTTGACTTTGAACCTTTTTTTTTTTTTTTTAGAGTTGGGCTCTGCTCACTTAAAGGGATGGAAGGATGACTGTCCTGAGATTCTGTCTTTTATGTCCTTCTGCGACTTTCACAGCTCAGTCTGGGACCCTTTAAGTTTTTGGTTTTTGATCTGGGAAGACAAAGTTCTGGTCACTGCTCTCCTGGTCTGCAGATCCCTGACCCAGCTTGGAGTCTTGCTTTGTGTGTGGTTGAGTTTTCATAGCCTTCTGGGAAGCTCTGCCAGCTCCAGTCTTGGCTGCCCTGGTTTACTCTAACCTTGACCTTGTTCCTCATTCCTTACACAGGTAGGGCCCTGGCCTCTCTGCACCTCAACTGTGACTGGGAACTGGATAACTGTGACAGAGCTGTCTGGGCCCAGCACTGGGACAGGGGTCTCCTGGAATCTCTTTCTGCCGCTCCCCAGTTCCCTGGCCATCCTTGGAGGCTGGGCTGCTCCCTGCTATGGCTGCCACACCTCTGCAGCTGCTATGCTACACTTCTGGCCAGGCCCCCACCCCAGTATCCAGAAACACTTGTCTTCCTAAGCTGCACAGGGCTGGGAACATAACTCACTGTGACTTTTTCTTGGCTTTTGCCGATCAGAATTAGACCTGGCACTCTCGTCATTGTAAGGAAGCTACAGCAGAACTGCTAGTTCTCACTCTGCCATCCTGACTCTGCCATTCTGAGAGTGAGGCACCGAGGATGACCCCGAGGTTGCAGATCTGGGAGAATGGAAGCGTGGTGGGGCCCTACTGAGTAATAAGGGAGTTTGGAAGAAAGAGACCTAGAAAACACCATGATCCAGAACAGCTTACTCTGAACCTTCCAAACAAGCAAGAATCCGGACAGGGATAAGAACCAGACCTGTGATCTCACTGGTATAGGGCATTTCCAAGTAAGCAAACTCCCTCTATCAATGAAGGCTGCCATCAACTCTGCCCCTCGGTCTCCGAGAGCTGCCAGCATCTGTCAGGGCTTGGCCTTGAACCCAGCACTTCCAGCTTTGAGGCTCCCATGAGTAGCAGACTCCCTATGTAGTTCTCAGACAGGACTGATTTTAAGAAAAATGTAACTCAATCCACAAAAATCAGACTTTCACAAACTTTTTACAAGACATCCACTGTGTCAAGTTACAGCATGTAGTTTGCTTTTTTCTCATATTTTGGCATCTTGCCTGAAAACCAATGGACACAAAGAGGGTGCTCATCATTTAAGAATGGCTGATCAAATTATGATAATATGTGAATATAACAGAATATTATTATGCCATTAAAAAAAATGACCAAAGGGAAACTTTTGCTGAAAGTGGGAAAGACTTATGTGAATTGTTACAGAGTGAAGTGGATAGAGCACTGGCTCTAGAGTCAGGAGGATGTGAGTTCAAATGTGACCTCAGACATTGGGCAAGTCACTTAACCCAGATTGTCTAAAAAATCAAACAGAAAAACCTAAGCAGAGAGAAGGGAGGAGCATAATAACTGAGAACAACACACTGTAAACAAAGACAATTTGGAAAGACTTCCCAATTCTGCCCAATGACCAATCACAAGTCAGGGATGATTCTGCCCAATGACCAATCCAGTCACAAGTCAGGGACGATTCTGCCCAATGACCAATCAGTCACAAGTCAGGGACGATTCTGCCCAATGACCAATCAGTCACAAGTCAGGGACGATTCTGCCCAATGACCAATCAGTCACAAGTCAGGGACGATTCTGCCCAATGACCAATCAGTCACAAGTCAGGGACGATTC